>CM060379.1:3718179-4939129 GCA_030545235.1 Helianthus tuberosus | reverse complement strand
AGGGAGGGACTTCGGTGATAGAGTTCTAGTCCAGCAAGTCTAACACGTCTCAACAGGACGAGGAATTTACATTCCTGAACACGTCTCAAGGACGAGGAATTCACATTCCTGAACGCGTCCCAAAGGACGAGGAATCCCTATTCCTGTACCCATTCCCATTCCCACCGGGAATTTACCATGCTTTGTAGAAAAGTGTGAACTCACCTCGGTTGCTCGGTTTGACTCTCAAAATAGCTAACAGTCAAGGTCGGTCAATCACGTCCTAATATGATTACCAGTTAGTCATTTAGTGGTTTTCAAATAGAGCACAAAGTTCCTACACGTATCTATCACATAACATGCATCACTTTGACGGTTCATGCCCATATAAACTTCCCTTCTATCCCCCACTCATAAACAAACATACGACATTTCACATAACACCTTTATTGACATATAACATGTTTTATCATTCACAGATAACATACTCGACATTTAGACACGCAAATTACAACTTATGTCATTTCAGCTTTAATATTCAAAACGGGCTGTTTTCGGAAATTTTAATAAAATAGTTACCTTGTTCCAAAAATTCCCAAATTTTTACAGAATGACTTAAACGATCCAAATATTATTTTGTAAAAATCTCGGGATCCAATTCATCACCAGTATTTCATAAAAATTCATTTTCCCGGACTGAACTCAGATTTATCTTTTTCTGACTGCAGTCCACGGAATAATTTATTAAAAATTCATCGTAAGTCCGATTTACGAAATTCCAGTGAGAGAATTACAAATACATCGGTGGTCATCTACAGTAAAATTTTCATGATTTAACTCTACACAGAATTCAAGTTACGACAGAAAACAGAACGCATATTTTTAGCAGAAATATGCAGCTCTAGCTGCTGTTACTAAATGACACTTTAAAAATAGTAAACGGAGTCCAAAAATTTTGATTCCGGTGCCATTAGAACCTTATTTCATAATACATAAATCTAGACTTCAGAAAATACATTTTTCGTTAAGTTACGGTCCTGTTACAGCCAACTGAAGTTGGCTGTAATCACTAAACAACCTTCTGTTTTCAGTCTTTAACCTTCTAAAGCGCGTTCGATTGATTCCGTTAGCATGTTTAGTGATCACAACAACATCAAACATCCATATTAACCAGCAAATCATCAGAAAATCAATCAAGAATCATAACATCACAAGATCTACATGATTTACACACATAACTTCTCTTTATCCATCCTTCATCCTTTATGTTCAAGATTAATGTAAGTTCTTTAGAGTTTTTTAAGTTTTTGACCATTTAATCAACTATTAACCACCAAATACATGAACAAGATGAAGATTTAAGAAACTTACTACTAGCACAAGGCTAGGGGAGTTCAAGTGTGGAAAAGTGGTGGTTAAAAGAAAACGAGAGAGGTCCTTCAACTTCCGAACACACCGAGCTTACTTGTAGGACCTCTTGCACCTTTGGATGTATGAAAAATGCTTGAAGGAAGACTTGAAGGTGGTGATATGGTGGTGGTTGTTGTCTGCCGAACACAAGGAAGAGGAGGAGAAAGCTTGAAGTGTTGGTGGGTTTGTGATGAGAGATAATGGTGGACTAGGGGTTAAATAAGAAGCCTTCCAACATGCTTTGGTCCATAAGTTAATGTGCTCCCCTAGTACTTAGCATATTTAATAAATAATTGAAGGAAAATCAAGGGTGAGGTACACCCTTGAAACCGTAAGAAGAGGGGGGGGGGGGTTCTAGTTGGGTGGTAACCAAATGGTTGATGATCTTGGTTAGAATTCAAGAGTTTCGTTGGTGATTATATGTGTGGTGTAATATATAGTGTGTTAGGGTGTTCGAGGACCCTAACTAGCTTAGAAAAATAAAAACAATGTATTTGACAATATTTTTGTGTTCCGGGTAACGTCTGGTTGTTTGGTTCGGTGTTGATCCGTTAAAGTGCTTAATTAATCCGTAACATGTCCTATATATATATTTTTGTAACGTTTTTAATTTTCAACACTCAGGAAAACACACAGGACTATTTAATGACTTTTCTGTACACTACAAGTATGTTGCCATGCACATGTAAGTATAACACATATATCAGAAAGCAGTTAGATGATTCAGCACAGTCATCAAGCACTTTAATTATCATTAATAAATTATACGGAATACATGGAATTATGAGGGTTGTCACATTCTCCCCCTGTTAAGAAAATTTAATCCCGAAATTTAGCACATGGTTACTGAGGAAGCTAGTTAAGTGGCGTTGTTTTCCTGGTTTTCCTGGGGTGTCACAAACCCGAAATCAGTAGTCTCGTGGGTAGGATCTGGATCTTGAGCTAGTACAACACTACGATAGAGTAGAAGACTAGATCAGGGTCGGATCATATCGGTTTTGAGTACATTGGGTACAAAAGAGTTGAAAGAAAGTTAAAAACCGTCTTTCAATTCTTTCTCACCATACTTGAGTCCAGATCTTTACAAGATCTTTGTGGAAATCGGTTAGATCTAGGTTGTTCTTGGTGGATTGAGGCCAACACATGAAGTTCATGGTGACATCATCCTAGAACACTCGAAATCTAGTGATTTCACGGTTAAAAGTTAAGATCTAAAAGATAGAAAGGTGTAGGAGTGCGTGTAGATCAAGAAAGTACAAGATTTAGGGCGAGATCTTACCTGGATTGAGAGAAATCGGAGAAAAAGTGGGGAGCACGAGCTGTTCGGATAAGGACTTCCAAAAGTGGAAATAATGACAACAACAGGGGTATATATAGTATTCCAAAAGAGGAAAGGGTTATCCGATCGGATGACACACCGCTCGGATGGCTTATCCGGTCGGATGACACGTGGCCTGAGACCCAAAGGGCTATCCGGTCGGATGGCTATCCGGCCGGATGGCGCTTGGTTCAAGTGTTTGACGCGACGATTTTTGCTGAGTCGATTTCGGTAGCGAGCGGTTCGACACGATAGGGTTTCCTAGTCAAATTACTTTTAGTCCCAACTACTAACTATCATAGTTCGATTGTGATTCGCGTTCGAGTTCGATTTCGAGTGTCGATTGGGTTCGATTGCATTTCGAGTTAGATTGCATTTCGATTGATTACCACAACACAACATAAATAAACATGCATAAGTAACACATAAAGCACACACACACGTACAACAACAAGTAAAATACGTAGCTCGAGTTGCGATTCATTGTCGATTCGATTAGCATAGATTGATTATCAGTTGATTTACTTTATCGCATTGTTACTGCCTATAGTTCACAGTCGTAAGTCGCTTGAATAATACGTCGATGGCTTGCAATTAACAACACTTACTCCACATAATACAAATAAAATAAAGAAATTTCTACAAGTCAAATCCATATATCCGGTCGTTGACTTTGACTTTGACTTGTGAAAACACGGGGTGTTACAGCCTCCCCTTGTTTAGGGAATTTCATCCCGAAATTAAGCTGGAAGCTGTGCATCACCGTGAATCACGTCTGAGAACTTTATGTTCGGGCCGGTTTTGACTCCAAAACGATTGCTAACCGAACGTGTGACATGCGGAATCCGTACACGAACGTGATTGAACACACGAGAACGTAATATAATCGGTGCTTCTATTGATTGATATGAAATCATACAAAGCACTAGAATCACGATGTCACTTTCTCTTTCTAGCTTCTCTCTCTAAACAACTGCGGGTACTTTGCCTTTATGTCGCTCTCGAGTTCCCAAGTGAACTCCGCGCCTCGTTTGCCTTCCCATCGGACTTTCACAATAGGAATGCGAGAGCGCCTGAGCTGCTTGGTTTGGCGATCCATGATTTCGACAGGCTTTTCCACGAAGTGTAATGTTTCGTTCACTTGCAGATCTTCTAGAGGAACGTGTAAGTCGTGGTCGGCTAGGCACTTTCGGAGGTTTGACACATGGAAAGTCGGGTGGACATTACTAAGTTCCTCCGGTAGTTCAAGTCTGTAAGCGAATTTTCCGATCCTTTCCAGAATCTTAAAAGGTCCAACATATCGAGGCGCGAGTTTTCCCTTTTTGCCGAATCGGACTACACCCTTCCAAGGTGATACTTTTAGGAGTACGTAGTCACCAACTTCAAATTCACCGGGCTTGCGTTTCTTATCGGCGTAACTTTTCTGTCGATCCCGAGCTTTCACCAGATTGTCTCGAAATTGGAAAATTTTGTCTGTCGTTTCTTGTAGTAACTCAGGACCGGTTAATTGCGAATGACCGATCTCGTGCCACACAATAGGCGATCGACATCTTCTTCCGTATAATGCTTCGAATGGTGCCATTTGGATACTAGAATGATAGCTGTTGTTATACGAGAATTCGACTAACGGCAGGTATTTATCCCAATTACCACCGAAGTCTAAGACACACGAACGGAGCATGTCTTCAAGAGTGCGAATCGTTCTTTCAGTCTGACCGTCGGTTTGAGGGTGGAAAGCGGTACTTAGATTAAGCGATGTACCGAGTGCCGTTTGAAACGTTTCCCACAGTCGCGAAGTAAACCGAGCATCACGATCAGAGATGATGTCACGAGGCGTCCCATGATTACAAATGATCTCGTCGGTGTAGATTCGGGCTAATCGTTCTACCTTGTAGTCTTCTCGTATCGGCAGAAAGTGAGCTGATTTAGTCAAACGGTCGACCACAACCCAAATGCTGTCGTGACCTGATGACGTGTGCGGTAGCTTGGTTATAAAGTCCATAGCTATACTTTCCCACTTCCACATGGGAATTGGTGGTTATTCGAGTAAGCCAGAGGGTCTTTGATGTTCAGCCTTGACTCTAGCACAAGGTAGGCATTTTCCGACGTAGAGAGCGATATCCCTTTTCATACCCGGCCACCAGTACCTATAACGAAGATCCTGGTACATTTTGTCGGCACCGGGATGAACAGAATACCGGGATTTGTGGGTTTCGTCCATCAAGATCTGTCGCAAATTGGTTCGTTTGGGAATCCAAATTCGGTCCAGAAAGTGGAATATCTCGTTTGGTTTGCTCACAAGTTGGGCTCCATCGTGGTAGATTCTTTCTTTCTTCAGAGTACGTTCGTTAAAACACGCATGTTGAGTGTCGCGGATGAGGGTTTCGAGATCATGTTGGGCTTGAACATTACGAGTGCTAAGCAGATAGCTCCGTCTGCTAAGTGCGTCGGCGACAACATTTGCCTTGCCTGGGTGATAACGGATCTCGCAGTCGTAATCGTTGAGAAGTTCTACCCATTGGCGTTGACGCATATTAAGTTCCTTCTGATTAAAGATATGTTGTAGGCTCCTATGATCGGTGAAGATCGTACACTTGGTACCATACAGATAGTGCCGCCAAATCTTTAATGCAAAAACAACTGTGCCTAGCTCGAGATCATGGGTTGTATAGTTCTTCTCGTGGACTGTGAGCTGACGAGATGCGTAAGCTATGACCTTGTCCCGTTGCATGAGAACACAACCAAGACCAAGGTTGGAAGCATCACAATAGACAATGAAATCGTCGTTTCCGTCGGGCAACGTGAGAACAGGAGCGTTGCAGAGCACGTGCTTGAGGGTTTGAAAGGCAGTCTCTTGTTTGGTTCCCCAGACAAAAGGCTTGTCTTTATGCGTGAGAGTGGTAAGCGGCACAGCGATCTTTGAGAATCCTTCGATAAATCGTCAATAATAGCCCGCTAGTCCGAGGAAAGAACGGACTTCAGACGGATTCCTTGGTGTAATCCAACTCTTGACAGCTTCAATCTTCCCAGGGTCGACGTGAATGCCTTGACTATTAACAATGTGACCCAGAAACTGAACTTCCTCCAACCAAAATTCGCACTTGGAGAACTTGGCATAGAGTTGATTCCCCTGGAGTAGCTCGAGAACCAAACGTAGATGTTGCGCGTGTTCGGCTTTCGATTTGGAATAGATCAAGACATCGTCGATGAATACGATGACGAAGCGGTCGAGATACGGTTTACACACGCGATTCATCAGATCCATGAAAACCGCCGGTGCGTTGGTTAAACCAAAAGGCATGACGACGAATTCGTAGTGGCCGTAACGAGTGCGAAACGCGGTTTTGGGTATATCTTCCTCTAGTATACGCAGTTGGTGATAGCCTGAACGTAGGTCGATCTTTGAGAAACACGTAGCGCCTTGTAGTTGATCAAAGAAATCGTCGATGCGAGGTAGGGGATAGCGGTTCTTGATAGTCAACTTATTCAATTCCCGGTAGTCGATGCACATCCTGAACGACCCATCCTTCTTTTTGACGAAAAGGACTGGCGCGCCCCAAGGAGAGGTGCTCGGGCGAATGAAGCCTTTCTCAAGTAGTTCCTGGAGTTGGGTTGAGAGTTAGCGCATTTCGGACGGCGCGAGTCGATAAGGAGCCTTGGCAATAGGGTTGGCTCCAGGAATGAGGTCGATACGAAAATCGATATCACGACTTGGCGGTAGTCCGGGAAGATCCTCTGGAAAAACATTAGGAAATTTTCGAACCACAGGAACGTCTTTCACTTCCTTCTTCTCTTTCTTTTCCTTCTCCGCTACTACAATGTTAGCCAAGAAGGCTCTGTATTCCTTGCGGAGATACTTGCTAGCTTGGACACACGACATGAGCTTGAGACCCTTCGAAGTAGTATCACCGTATACACATAAGAAATCACCATTCGCGAGCGAGAATCGAATCATCTTATCGTAACACACAACTTCAGCATGGTTTTCGCGTAGAAAGTCCATGCCTACTATGACGTCAAAACTTCCGAGTTGCATCGGAATAAGGTCGATTGGGAAGATGTGATTGTTGAGCTCAAGAGTACAATCACGAAGAACAGAATTGACGATGACGGTTCTTCCGGTAGCGACTTCAACATCGAACGTCGAGGGAAGTCGGGAGCGTTTACGACTAAGGAGTTTCTCGAATTCGAATGACACAAAGCAATTATCCGCTCCAGTATCAAACATACAGGAAGTATAAATACCATTCACAAGGAACGTACCATTGACCACGTTGTTGTTAGCCTGGGCTTGGCGCACGTTGATGTTGAAAGTTCTGGCGCGTGCGGCCTGTTGTTGCTGTTGCTGCTGCTGCTGTTGAGGCTGTTGCTGCTGAGGCTCTTGTTTCACAACCCTGTTTGGGCACATGTTGGCGAAATGGCTTGGGTCGCCACATGCGAAGCAGGCTCTGGCTTTGACCGCGGGTGCCGGAGGAGCTTGTTGACCCTGTGGGGCAGTGAGTAGAGCTTGCTGAGCAGGAGCTTGTCGAATACGGCAGTTGGCAAAAAAATGGCCGTATACATTGCAATGAGCACAAAAACGGCAAGCAATGGCAATCGGATGATGGTAGGTATAGGTAGGGCAGAGCGGATGTGGCCCAGTGTATGCACTCTTAGCAAGAGGTGCATTGGCCACAGGCGCTGCCACTTGGCGCTGTTGAGCTGGTACAGCTTGAACTGGTGCAGCAGTGATCGCACAGTTCTTGTTGCTGGAGCTGTACTTTCTCTTGTTCTTCCTCTTGTTGCTCGATGAGGTGGTGGTCTCAGCAGTTGGTGCGGTGGCGGTAGCTTAATGCAGGTGCTTCGAAGTCTTATCCCAGACACCAGCCTTAACCCGCTTGTCGTTGATTTCAGAGGCCAGTAGATAAGTTTCCTCGATCGTCGTAGTCTTAGCCGCTTGCATGAAATCAGCAACGCAGTCGGGCAGGGCCCGGATGTACTTCTTGATTGCCATGTCTGGAGTCTTGACTTGGTCGGGATAGATAATGCTGAGCTGTTTGAAACGAGCAGTGAGACCAGCATTGTCACCATCCTTTTGCTGTATGTGCCAAAATTCATCTTCTAGCTTTTGTCGTTCGTGAGGAGGGCAGAATTCCTCTAGCATAACTTCCTTGAGCTCGTCCCACGACAGACCGTAGGCTGCATTGTTCCCTTGCTTGTTCCTCTCGGCCGTCCACCAGTCTAGTGCACGGGACTGGAAAACGCCGGTAGCATTCAGAGTACGGAGGTCATCAGGGCAACCACTCTGTCGCAGAGTAACCTCAATGGAATCAAACCAGTGGAATAATGCAGTAGGACCTCCCTCGCCAGTGAATTATTTTGGCCCACACGACTTGAATTGCTTGAAATTGAAGGTCTTCGCGGAAGCTTTTGGAGCTTCGGTTCTCGATTCCTCAGATGATTTGCTGGCATTCTCGTAAACATCACTCACGGCCTTTGCCACACTTTTAGCGATGATGGCAGCAAGGCGTTTGTCCCTCTTCTCCTGACGAGAAAGTGCGTGACGGGATCCAGACGACATTGTCTGCAACAGACGTCGTCACAGGACTCAACACATTGTATTCGAATCTCACCTCACACGTCTACTACTTACTAAAGCTCAGGAACACGTGTATTCATGTAAACACATAACACATAGAGCACAAAATCACATATACATCTAGGCACGTAGACCACATAATCACATAGTGCCTAAACATGTAAAGCACAAAATCACATAACACCTAAACATGTAGAGCACCGAAGCAAGGAAATACATACGCATTTAATCACTAGAGGCAGTCAGAAAATAGAAACCTATTACTCAAAGTCTGCGATCGTTCGATAATACCGTAGTATAAGCGTATTTCGTAGCATAAAGTCGTCCATAATTCAACGATTTGTTAACGATGTGTAGTGCGTTGTGTGAGTAGCGAAAGCAAAGGGCGTTAGATCGAGACCAGTGATACCTCAAAACGCTAATAGGTAAGCATAAAACACACAAAACACATAAAATCAGCGAATCATCAAAGTCAGCAATTGCGGGCTTAGAATTAAAACTCATAAAATTCGAGAAGTAGATTGTCTGCGGCTAGTAGATTTCGACTAACCAAAGTGATTCAACTATTCGCAAGGATCCGTTGTGCACATTTAACCTTCAGGACTACGCCCTTGCCTCGATTCTTGGGCGTTTGGCACGCATCCCGTTGGTCACATTGTGACTTCGGGTCGTTGGAGTCCGTTGAGACCTTGGTGAGAGTTTCGTATAAAAGCGGAACAAGTCGTCAAGGTTAGGGTTTCACCCCTGTCTTAACAACTTCGCCCCTGTTTTGATAAAATGGAGGAGATTATTCATCAAATATGGTTTTCACCCCTGATTTGGTATAATTCCCCCGCTGAACAAGCGTTCGTTATTGAAAAAGAAAGAAGAAATCATTGATAAGTTGATAAAACAACATTAATTCGAGCAATTTAGTCGAGAGTTTATGGTTGTCACCCCTAATCTCAACTTTATCGCCTATTTATAGCGGTAAATTCGAGGGTAGTGATAGGGTAGCATAAACGAGATTAGTGAGGAATAAGCACGCACATAATTCTTACTGGATGTGCTTAAGTCGGCCTGTTGGTTCCTTAACTATAGACTAGGTATCTAAGACATCGACCCGGACTAGGTCGTGTCTTGCCTAATTCCCTATAGTTATGGCTCTGATAGCAATCTGTCACACCCCAACTGATGGCGGAATCATCGGGGCATGGCACGGAGCGAAACAGATTGTCCAGAAGTTTCCATAACAATTATCAATACTATTCAATTAAATAATACGTCCCATACCGTATCTCAAACAGCAAAATAATTATTACAGACATAAATCCAAGCAAATATGCTGTTCCGACAACTCAGATTTAAATAGACAGCAATTGTTTATCTGCTTCTAGAGACCCTTAGTTTGACCATTACAGACAACTATTTGTTGGGCTCTAAAGCTTTATTCTAGCTTCAAATTCCTACCAAGTGTGCGTCCTAAGCACCTGTCACATACGTTAAAATAAAGTCAATACATAAAATGTAAAGGTGAGCATACAAGTTTGATAATAGCATATAGAGTTCGAATTCGTTTACGCATAACCAGCACGTACACATAGTGAAATGAAGCACGTTAGTTATCGACATAGATCCATCGATACCAATGACTGCAGGTTGACTGCACGAGGCAGTTCGCAATACATGATTACCACCGTAATCCATGTAAGTAATTGTCCTTAACAACCCCTGTGTGAACGGGTGCTGAGTCCAAACTATAGTACTATCGTTGCTAAGGCAGGTAGACATCATTCCATGTGTAAACATAACAAACAAGCATTCATGAGCCACGTATAACATGCATTAATGGTTAGCGTTCAAATAGTATTGAGTGGTGTGATTGTTGTAGTTTGAATATTCGTAACGTATGTAACACCCAAAAGTGCGTAAAGCAAAAAGGGATCGAGTATACTCACAGCGATGAATGGATTGAAGGGAGCGCTTAGCGAGTAAGGTTAGCCTGAATAGATTCGATAGCACAACGATAAGTAATGCGTAGAACGTTACAAAGTATGAAAGGGTCGGATAGTGGGTCGATCGGATGGTAATCCGATTGGACAGCAATCCGTGCGGATAACAATCCGTTCGGGTGGTCATCCGGTCGGACAGTGGTCTGGTCGGATGGCGATTCGAGTGGATTGTTTCTTCATATAAAGAGAATGTGTTTGTGTACGATGGTTTGACTTTTGAAGTTTTCGTTGTAGTATTCTGAATGCATTGAAGTATCTCTATCCATCAGGTCGGTCGATCGGATGACCAG
Source organism: Helianthus tuberosus (assembly GCA_030545235.1). NCBI lineage: Eukaryota > Viridiplantae > Streptophyta > Magnoliopsida > Asterales > Asteraceae > Helianthus > Helianthus tuberosus. The sequence continues at coordinate 4,928,563 of CM060379.1, read as the reverse complement.
CCGTGCGGATGACAATCCGTTCGGATAACAATCCATTCGGATGGTCATCCGATCGGACAGTGGTCCGGTCGGACGACGACTTAGTGACGAGGTTACTTACTAAAGGCAAGTTCACAACAGAAGTGTCATTCGATCGGATGGCAATCCGGTCGGATGGTAACCCTGTTATTGAACATGTTGAAAATTGTTTAAGTCTTTAAAGTCTTAGTATCTCATGATCCGAAGAGTAATCCAGTCAGATGGTCGTCCGATTGGATTGCAATTCGTTCAATACTCAAACTTCGGATAAGGTTGCTTAAAGGTGGGACCCAAGTGTGATCCGTTCGGATGGTAATCCGTTCGGATGACCTATCCGATCGGACAGCAATCCGGTCGGGCAGCAATCCGTCATGGTTATTCCGTTCATCCTACACTTGGTTGTTTTGATGGTTTGTCATTATGTCGAGACACTTTGACAACGTGTTAGCCAACAGAACCCCTAGTTCGACCCAGATGACCATCCCGACCAGGAATCACCCTAGTCCGGCCGGTTACCGGCTCGAGATGGTTGTTCTTGATTAACCCGAAATCGGTAGTCTCGTGGGCAGGATCTGGATCTTGAGCTAGTACAACACTACGATAGAGTAGAAGACTAGATCAGGGTCGGATCCTATCGGTTTTGAGTACATTGGGTACAAAAGAGTTGAAAGAAAGTTAAAAACCGTCTTTCAATTCTTTCTCACCATACTTGAGTCCAGATATTTACAAGATCTTTGTGGAAATCGGTTAGATCTAGGTTGTTCTTGGTGGATTGAGGCCAACACATGAAGTTCATGGTGACATCATCCTAGAACACTCGAAATCTAGTGATTTCACGGTTAAAAGTTAAGATCTAAAAGATAGAAAGGTGTAGGATTGCGTGTAGATCAAGAAAGTACAAGATTTAGGGCGAGATCTTACCTGGATTGAGAGAAATCGAAGAAAAAGTGGGGAGCACGAGCTGTTCGGATAAGGACTTCCAAAAGTGGAAAGAATGACAATGACAGGGGTATTTATAGGATTCCAAAAGAGGAAAGGGTTATCCGATCGGATGACACACCGCTCGGATGGCTTATCCGGTCGGATGACATTCCGGTCGGATGACACCTGGCCTGAGACCCAAAGGGCTATCCGGTCGGATGGCTATCCGGCCGGATGGCGCTTGGTTCAAGTGTTTGAAACGACAATTTTTGCTGAGTCGATTTCGATAGCGAGCGGTTCGACACGATAGGGTTTCCTAGTCAAATTACTTTTAGTCCCAACTACTAACTATCATAGTTCGATTGCGATTCGCGTTCGAGTTCAATTTCGAGTGTCGATTGGGTTCGATTGCATTTCGAGTTAGATTGCGTTTCGATTGATTACCACAACACAACATAAATAAACATGCACAAGTAACACATAAAGCACACACACACGTACAACAACAAGTAAAATACGTAGCTCGAGTTGCGATTCATTGTCGATTCGATTAGCATAGATTGATTATCAGTTGATTTACTTTATCGCATTGTTACTGCCTATAGTTCACAGTCGTAAGTCGCTTGAATAATACGTCGATGGCTTGCAATTAACAACACTTACTCCACATAATACAAATAAAATAAAGAAATTTCTACAAGTCAAATCCGTATAACCGGTCGTTGACTTTGACCTTGACTTTGACTTTGACTTGTGAAAACACGGGGTGTTACAGTGATAACCTCTTCTGTTGGCTTATGAATCAGGGTGCAGGGTGACAAAATATGGTAGTAAGAAAAAGTTATCAGAGACTCGCCAGAAAGTTTGCCAAAATTCGTACCTATCGTTTGTAAATTGTGGAGCGAGAGCCAAGAAGGGTGAACTTAAAGCAATATATTTAAAATATAAAATAAAAAAAAACTTAATGCTTATATATTTGAGTAGATTATCACTCGGGATTGTTTCCTGAACTTGAGAAGTTACTTTTATTAAAAACTATTTATGATTAATACATAATTAAAATTGACTTAAAAGTAATAAACATTATACAAAATACATTGAATTATAAATAGACTAAAATTAATTAGCATAATGTCATGCCTCATACAATGGAATATGCCACCCTTTTAAATTGTTGTTTGATGTCATGCCTCAATAATACCTGAAAGTAAAAAAACATTAATATATGATAATTAAGAATGGGAATGAACAGTGATAATCTGCTGATTCATCACTTAGTTTGTTTTAAACTTGCCACGTTACTCATTAACATATCATAAAAGCCTCACTTCAAAACCTGATACCTTTATCCACCACCTCCACCTCGTATCTCTGGCTTAGACGTTCAACCTGCACCGTACTCGTCCAACCTCCAGCGACAGCAGTCAACCTCCACCGTACCTCGTCCAACCTCCCGCGATAGCAGTGATGACTCTGCCGGACCTTCAGCCGCATCGACTCCTTCGCTGATTTCACCGGTAAGATTTCTTCATTTTCTGATGATGCCTCGATTTAACAATGAAAGATATTGTTGCATTATGTTCTAGCTTTCTTTTGATATTTGGAGATTTAATGGTTTTGCATGTTTGTGGTGTGTCATTTGGTAGTTCCGGTTGATTTTTGAGTTTATAAAAGGTTGCACACCAAGTGTTTGATGATTTGTCAACTTATTTTTTTGGCCTTTTTGGTGTGCTCATTGTCAACATATTGTTTGTAGGTTGTTTTTTTGTTGTTTGCTGTTGTAAATCTTTAATGTATAAATAAGGTCATTACTTTGAATACAAATTTGTATGGGGATAATGGATAGACTAGGTATGTTGGTCGACCAAATGGACAAATCGTTTTGCCAAAGTAACATTGAACTAGAAATATGGTTTGGTCAAATTATCATTGAGTTAGTTGAGCATCTGTAATCAGCTTCGATTTTGAAGGTCATTGAGTTATATGTGTCATGCAAGACAACATAACGGTCCCCTACGTCTCATAAAAGCGATTTGTGTTTGCATATATTGAAAGCTGAGCATTTGAATCAAAATTTATGGTAATTTTCCTGGATTTTTTAAAACATAATTAGGTTTTAAAATTCAAAATTAGTTAAAAATATGAAAAATTAGAAAAAATTTCTGGGATGCGAGGATTGTTTATTCAGGCCCTGGTTATAGACATACACATTCTGACAAAAATTTTCTCTAGATTAATTTAAATCTCATAACATTACAGTGAAACAGAAGGTGCTTAAATACAAAATACAGTTAAACAAAAGACTATGTTGGACTCTAGATTGCATCTTCCTGAAACACAGATCAAAGAAATATCTATAATACATGCTATAAGTGCCAATGACCCACAGACCAATTGGTTTGTGGAGAGGTGGGAAGGTTTTCCCTTCGGGGTTCCTGCCCGAGTAACGCTGGTTCGAGGCATACAAAGTTATGCAAAGCCTCCGGTCGAACGGCCGAGACAGCCCACATGCGCGTGGATTCGAACTCGGGGGGGTTAGGTCGCATGCCGCGGTCCTAGCCATGTGAGCTGTTTGCCCTCCAAAAAAATACATGTTATAAGTACAACTGATAAAATTTAGAGTTATATAAGAAAAGGTTTGATATAATAATTTTGTAATTCGATATTATATAACTTTTTTTACCAAAACTTTTCTTTTTTTCTTATTATTTTGTAATTTCACTCTACATTAGTATCTAATGTCATTATTATCCAATGTCGTGGTTTACGTATTGTTCAACCCCTTAAATCGTTGCCAGTAGAGTACATTTTACATTATATTCCCAATCGGGTTGCCTTCCTAGGTCTCATCGGTGTTGCCTGTAGGTATTGTTTCCTCATCAACTTGCATTTTTATTATCACAACTTTGTGTTCAGTAGTGATAATTATTACATGAATAATAATCATATATCGGAACCAAAAATAAATAAATCATACCACCATAGACCCGCAGACCAATTGGTTTGTGGAGAGGTGTGAAGGTTTTCCCTTCGGGGTTCCTGCCCGGGTGACGCCGGTTCGAAACGCGGGTCATGCAAATTTATGCAAAGCCCCCGGGCGAAGGGTCGAAACAGCCCGCATACGCGTTGATTCGAACTCGGGGGGTTAGGCGATTTTCGGTACGGGTATTTTATATATAGTTTTCTTAATTTAATTTTATTTTTCTTTATATGCTTTTTTATTCCTTCTTTGACTGGCATAGCTAAATAAATGCATTAATATTTAAGAATATCGCTATATAAACTGATAATTTGTCATTATCTTGTGCAGGGTCTATACGCATTTTCTTGATACATCAGAGGTTCTTTTAGGTCGTTTAATGCAGGTATGTTAAGTAAAATGCTTTACATAACGGATGATTCTGTTCCATTAAACAACCAAGCAGGCTTTAATACAAATTTTATAATTTTATATTCGATTTGAAATTCGAATTAAAATGATACATATTTACTTATTATTTTTATATATAATTGTATATAACTTTTGTTGGCCTATAGTATAAATTAATTTCTAAAGTTATCCAACCCTTACGTTTTCGGTGCCGGTGTTTTCGGTTCGGTACGTGTACCGGTGCCGATATTTGGGGATTTTCGGTACGAGTATTTTATATATAGTTTCTTTAATTTAATTTTATTTTTCTTCATATCCTTTTTAATTCCTTCTTTAACTGGCGTAGCTAAATAACTGGCCTATATAACTGGCATAAAATACACCAGAGGTTCTTATAAGTTGTTTAATGCAGGTATATTAAGTAAGATGCATTGTTTGCTGTTAGTTTGTAGAAAAAAAATATACATACATTTTAGAATGTTTATTAGGGGTGTTCCTATTTTTTGAGGTTTATACATTGTTTGCTGTTAGTTTGTTGGAAAATAATATACATACATTTTAGAATGTTTATTAGGGGTGTTCCTATTTTTTGAGGTATTGTATGGTCAGTTTTGACATCTATTTATCGTCCCAACATCCACGTTCCAAACGACCGCGTCTTGTGTCATCTTCAGCGGATGTTGCATCTTCTTCTGATGCATGTTTTGATGCTTCCTCGACTTCCGCAACTCATTTTTAGGTACAAACAATACGACAAATTAACTTATAAAGACACGCTTATACTCTCATCAAACATCATGTCTAAACCATTATTAACTTCAGGTGGTCCTGAAGCTATGCCGTCGAAGAAAGCACGAGGTGATGACACAACCAACTGAAGCATGAAAGCATGGAAGGTCAAACAAAGCCCATAAAACCATTTTCAATTTTGCATAAAAATCCTTAGTATGTAAACAAGTCTGATATGTAGGCCGTTTACCGTTTTGTGTAGTATATAAACAAATCTAATTAGTAAATGCCTGGACTTTCGTTTAGTCTAAAAACTTTATCCGTACTCTCTCTTCTCTTTTTGAGTTTCCACTTTTCGTTACGCGGTGGATCTTCTCTTATAAGGTCTACTCACGTCAAGGTCTTCTGGCATCTAAACATTGGAAGCGCCATTATCTCTTAATGTTTTCGCTAAGTTTTGGTTAGCATTTCCAGATTTGGGAGTGTTGACTGCAAAGCAGTATGGAATGATAAGGGCATTTATCATAGAGCGTGTACGTCCACTTCAATGAAGTTGAAATTGATCGGATTTAAAAAAACAAAAACACCCAACGCGCAACGCGCGAGATCTAAAGCACTAGTTATACAAAATAAATTGAATGATAAACGTAATTAAATTAATTAGCTTCAATATATACCCTAATGTAATTATGTAAGTATATACTTACAAGTACAAAAAAACTTAGTAGGCTTAATCAGTGCATTTTAGGTATACTATATTCTATATTAATTATAATTAAAATGCATTGATATTAGTTTAAAATAAACTACACTGAATATTTATGTATAAAGTTGGTTATAAAGAAAACTAGGTGAAAATGATAGTTAATAATAATACTAAAGTATATAGCTTAAATTTGAAAAGTCAATGTTATAATTGTGAGTACATTTAGCAAATTGATGGTTTTGTAAAATGTTATGAGATAAATAAAAAAACAGAACAAATATACATAAATTATTATTTTGTTGAATAATGGTAATGCTCGTCAAGCATGAAAACTAAATTTGGTAAATTGAGATGGTGATTGTTATAGGAATCAAAGAAACCTAAAAACAAATTGTTTATATATTGAGTAAACTTCCGTTTTACTTCCTGTGGTTTGGCCACTTTAACGATTTTGCCCAAAACCTTTAAAAATAGTCATTTTCCTCCAATAGTTTGCTATGGTTTTTCCATTTTGCTCCATGCGGGGAGCAAAATGGAAAAACACACAATTTGGATGGAGTTAAAGGCGGAGAGCAAAATGGAAAAACCATAGCAAACTATTGAAGGAAAATGACTATTTTTAAATGTTTGGGGCAAAATCGTTAAAGTGACCAAAACACAAGGAGCAAAACGGAAGTTTACTCTTATATCTTTTTGACAGGTTGAGCCCAAGTCACAAAACAAAACAAATTAAGGTGGATTGGGCTTGGTCTGCAAGTGTACTAAATTAACTATTGGGCTAATATTTTTGGGCCACTGCTAAACCAAATTAATAAAAAGAACAAGCAATAGATCTCAGACAGAGGGTTGAGAAGAGGATTTTGACACAATTTTGGGGAATAATTTTTAGACGGCAATTCGAGTTATACGCAAGAAGGAACAAAGGGTTTTTGGTGATGAGCGGCTAAATCTTTCTTAGACCAGTTTATGTGTTGGATCTTATTTTATCTGTGATGATAAACATTTAAATTTAATTGACGGATTAGTTAATTTAAACGATTTGTGCGTGTTTTGAGATCGCTCTTTACAATTACGTTTGGTTGATAACAAAACCTAGAAACGGGTTAGGTGACTAAGGGGGTGTTTGGTGTTGCGTTTTCAAAATAGATTATGCGTTTTCAAAATAGATTTTGCGTTTTCAAAACTGCTTTTGAAGGCAGATAATCACTTTTTTCATCCAAACACTTTTTTAGATTATTTATGTTTTACAAACGCAATAATCAAATAATCACTTCAAAACGTAATCCCAAACACCCTCTAAAGGGGGTTGACTTGACATTTATAAACTGGGTAATTGACAAGGTTTGATGACAAGAACCATTTTTAATGCTACTTTAACTAATTTCCAGAACTATGTCTATGTAGTTCCCAATTAATTAACTGAATTTGTGTGAAATCTTATATTTGAAACTTGAAAATTGGTCATCTTTCTCATATATTGTTTTAAAACCTATATAAGTTTTGTTTACTTATTAAGAAAAATCAATCAAAATCAAATTCAACTTTAATTAGTTACTTAGTTTCAGTCTAAATAACCAAACGACATATGTAGTTCTTGTCAAAATTAAGAGGTTTATACGTAAAAACAATTAAAGGGGTATGAAAGGTTTACATTATAAATGGATGGATATGTAAAATATAGTAAAGACACGCCTATCTAGTTGTAAATAAAGCATACTTGGCATGCCCTAGCTTTTGGAGCATTTCTTTACCTTTTTTTTTACTTCGTTGTGTTTAAATTATCTTCCTCGATATTCCATTATAAATTTTGTTGAAAATGAAGTTGTATAAAAACTAAACTACTTTTTTGGTACAGTAAGTTAAAGCGAGTGTCGGTAGGAATATTTGTTATGTTTTTCAAGGATGAGATTTAATATATAAATTTTTCCTAGTTTTTTTAATTGAGAGGGTCCGCGCTAGAGAGTCCCCTCACACGATAGATCCCCAATTTAAAACCCTTCAATGAAATGAATTCGCTTATTCGAAAAAATTCTTGTTCTTTGGAAGATCCACATCATGAGTAATTTTTATTGTTAATTATGTAGGGGTTAAGAAATTCCAAAAGAATACAAATTAAACAAATTAGTCGAAATTATGATAATTTAATAAACTTACACGATCAAATACTAACAAGGGGGATATTTTTTTTTGAAATGTGTGGATTACTCGCGAATGTCGGGAGGTCTAGCATACTTTGACCTGGTCCGCGCTAGAGAGCCCCCTCACACAATAGATCCCCAATTTAAAACCCTTCAATGAGAAACCGCTATCACATAGACTCGAACCTGAGATCTGAAAGGGAAAACTCAACCGGATCCACCATAGGTGGAACTTAAATACCCGTGAGCACCTTTAGAGCACTTGTGATGTGGTTACTAATTAGGGGGATGAGGGTTGAGTTAATATATGACATTATGTTACGTAATTAAGTTTGTGTGTGTTTATTTTGGTTTACAATGGACACTCAATACATAACCATTTTAGTAAAGAATCGTGAAAATTGTAAGCATCTAAATGTACTTTTTTTGTCTCTTTCTTTGATTGTTATGATTTTTATAGTATATGCTACTTAAATTGATTTTGTGTTGAAAATTTACATTTGATTTATTTGATATAAAAGTTCTTTAAAAAAAAAAAAAACATGTAATGTAAGGGGCTGTTTGTTTACCTCTTAACGAGACTCCTAATGGTTCAGACCTTTTACTGATTCAGCACTTAATGGTTAAGACTGTTTGTTTCATGAGCAGATGTCTGAATGGTTCAAACATTTGCCTTTGAATGGTTAAGATTTATACAGAGTCTGAATGGTTAAGACCTCTAATCTGAATTGGTCAGACATTTGCCTCTGAACGGTTAAGCATTATACAGGCTCTTAATGGTTCAGACCTCTTACTGGTTCAACACTTAATGGTTCAGACATTTTACTGGTTCAGCACTTAACCATTCAGATGTTGTCAAACAACCCCTAAATTAGAGACAGCTACTAGAACCCTCTTTCATGATAAGCAAGAAATAATGCATGAAATAAAATTTCAAAAGTTGACTTTAAGTAAATTAATAAAATCATGAAATAAAATTTCAAAAGTTGACTTTAAGTAAATTAATAAAAAAAAATATGAATTACTTAAATTTTGATTCGTGAGAAAGAGGAATGATATAACATCAAATAATTATTGCAATATATTTCGTAAGATTTTATTCCTGTTGTTTATATGATTTTTAATTCATAAAATGGCAATTTGGCCATGTGATGCTTAATTAACATTTTGATCCTAAAGTTAAGTAGTTAATACGACGACAAGCACAGATATAGGATCAGATCATATTTGCAAAAATACATGAAATAGTTGTTACTTGTTATTCCCACTACAAATACATTTTTCATTTAAATAATAATTAAATTGTATTTTTTTTCAAGGAAAATATAAGGTATTCCGTATTTATTTTAATTTAGTAAAAAAGAAAAAATTGGGAAGAAGGCCAATCCAACTTATACCATAACCAATTTTAACACGACATTGGCAACATTAACAATTAAAGAAAACCAATAAGTATGTTTTCTTAAGGTGTAGTTGTATAGAACACTAATGCAAGATTTTATTAATCTATATATCATGTAAAGGGGTCAAACATTATAAATTATCAAAGGATAATAAAATACATATAAACTTTAGTTTGGACACATAATATGAATCCATCCATTAAGATGTTGCTATTAGAGAATTATTTAATTTAACTTAATAATAAATTATAACTTATCAAAACCTAAAATCATAAAAATGAATATGATACCATTATTGATGTTATTCTTTCGCTATTGGTTTCGTACAGTAGTTGTACGATACCGATACTCGGTATGGTTACGATACAAAAAAAATACTTCATTTTGATTACAACTTCGTTTTTAGTAAAATACATTTTTTTTTGAACGGCGATATTCTACAACAGGCGATAGGTATCACACCCGCTTAGCAGGCCCTCCACCCCACTCTGGCACAAGACTATGTTGTCTTAATTGGGTGCACGCTTGGCATCAGAGTTTGGCTTGGCGTTCCCCGAGAAAATTTCCAGTCCACCGGCATCCCCGGCAGTTGCATCCTTCACAAGAGTCAGGACTCTTTGAAGTAAATGCACTGTAATAGAAAACTCGGGTGTGCTCCAGGATTCGAACTTGAGACCATAAGGTCCCAAGCCTTATCCCTTCATTGCATAACCACTGAGACAAGTCCCAGTGTTTTTTAGTAAAATACATACCAGAAAACAGACAAAAATATATAGAAAATTTTGGATTTTAATAATCCAAACTATGACTCACTGGCCGATAATAATCCAAACTTATAGTTTGATAAATGACAATCTCATCGTTCACATATGTTGCCAAGAGTAATCCTGCTAAAAGAGTAATTACCTTTAACGAACCAGTACTCTACAATAAAAAATATTGAAACCGAAAAAGAGTTCAAGTGTAAACTGAGTGACCGAAACTTCACTTGTCATGTAGTTAAGTTATTAGTTATTTTTTACTATTATTACTCATTTACAAACCGTTATTACTAATTTTAACATTATTTTACTAATTTCGTGAAAATAACGTTAAAAGAGGGGATGGTTAATCATGCATCATGTGGTGGCGTTGATAGCCGAAAGACAAGGGATACATGCACTAATCGGCGTTTGTCTCAATTGCTGAGTGTTATGTGCCTTATGTCCAAGGCTTGATGCAAAACTACTATCGAGCCGGGGGTCTCATTGGAAGCAGCATCTCTATTTTGTACGGGGTAGAGGTTAGACTGTCTACATCTCACCTTACTCAGACCCTACCTTAGCTTTGCTATTGGTGGGATATACTGAATATGATGATGATGACGACGACTCATTTACAAACTTCACTTCTCTTGTAATTAAGTTATTAGTTATTATTATTGTATTTTTTTTACTTTTATTACTCGTTTACTTGGCTTTAAATCACATATTAGAAATTATATTTTAATTCAAGTTTGATATTTAAAACTTGTCAACTTGATCAAGTTTATGTAATATCTAGCAAGCAACTTGCAGAGGGATGAACGCCGTATGGTGCAGGGTATGTGGAGAGATTGTACTACAAACGTGGCTTACACTTGAACCTGATGAGCCGCTATCTGCGCCGAAATCAAACTCATATCATTGACTATTTACTTTACCCATTTTATACTTTAACGATTCCGATGAAGACGATTCTCCTTAACCTAAACACCTTTTTTTTTTTTTTCTTTCTTTCTTTTTTTATGTAAAAAAAAGTAGAACAAATAAGTGATTTTTTCAGTATAGAGAGAAAATCATTTAGGGGTTGTTTGTTTACCTCTTAATGAGCCTCTTAATGGTTCAGACCTCTTACTGGTTCAACACTTAATGGTTCAGATTGTTTGTTTCACGAGCATATATCTGAATGGTTCAGACATTTGTCTGGTTAAGCATTATACAGAGTCTGAATGATTAAGACATCTAATCTGAATGGGTCAGACATTTGCCTCTGAACGGTTAAACATTATACAAGCTCTTAATGGTTCAGACCTTCAGCACTTAATGATTCAGACCTCTTACTTGTTCAGCACTTAACCATCCATGTTTTGTCAAACAGCCCCTTAGGGTGTAAGGGGCACTCCTCTAAGTGGGGAGTGACCTCTCTTACCCACAGCCAATCAGCACGCGCCACGTCAACTCCACACTTAACTCCCCCCACACCCTCAATTTGATGGCGGCACTCCTCTCTTGGGGGACTTGCTTTTTTTTTTTGTTTTTTTATTTGTTGTAATTATGCATGTATTATAAATTAAACAAATATTAATAAAAATTAAATAAAATTTAAGAAAAGACATTTCATTAAATTAAAAATAAAAATTACATTCAAACTAGAAAAATTAAAAAACAAACTACTCGTCGTCGGAATTCGCTTCAAGGTGAGGTAGATCTAAACGTCCGAAATACTCAACGAGATCGTGTTTTAGTCTCCAATGCGTTTCTTCGTCAATGAGCTCGCAATCCATTTTTTTAAAGATTGGGTAAAAAAATAGATGAGTCGGGCATGAGAGAACAAAACGGGCAGGAGAGAAAAAAAACAGGAACTCGGAATCCATTTTTTTTAAAGATTGGGTAAAAAATTAGATGAGTTGAAGGGTTTAGGAGAGTAATGTAGTGGGAGTTGTTTTGGGTTTGAAAAATAAAAAGATTGAAGTGGGTTAGTATTTATAGGGTTTAGGAGTTTTTTTTAATATATAACGGCTATATAGCCGTTTTAATATAAAAAAAACGGTCAAAAATTACAAATCTCAATCGGTGAACACAACCCGCTCCCCACACCCCGATTTGGGTCACCGAGGGGATGGCGGCGGCGTTCCCGAGCGGGGTTCACACTCACCGCCCCCTCCCCGAGGGCGCCCCGTTCACCCTTAGTGGTGAAAATATAACTTTTCATTTCTAACATCAATCTAATAATATTTTTTTTTATCATGGAACTCGAACGTCGGACCTCGTTGTAAGAAACAACATTCTACACACCTTGATATGATAGGAAAAAGCCGCTTTGGTGTTAGACTCTCGTTAACGAGGATGTGTCACCCGTTAACTGCCAGAACACCGCGTCGGATCATTAACGAGACGATGATTAATGGGTTAACGATGGAAAGGTCAAAAATGACCGTTTGGCGCGCGCTTTTCTGGAAAAGGAAAAGAGACTTTCCAAATTGGGGGTGGGGTAGCCGTTGGGTTGGATTAAAATTAATAAAATAAAAAAAAGTTATTATTTATATAAATACACATCTAACCAAATAAAAGAACACAAACTCACACACCTTAACACACATTTAACATCCATACTCTCTCAAAAGAAAACATGAACCCTTGAGATTCAAGAAACCCGTATTTTGCAAACATGCGGCCGAACCTGTTTTTTGCAAACACACAACCGAACCCACCCACTTTGAATGATGCAAACGATCCATTCGATCCAAGGTATTTTGACCAAACCAATGTGATGCAGGAGAATCTAAATGGAAAAGATCGAGATTATCTTTTAAATGACGAAGATCAAGTTTATCTTTTATTTAATATTTGAATTATCTTTACCATGTTTATCTTTTAATTAGTTAGTATAAGTAGGGCACCTAAGGTTTTTTGTTGAAGTAGTTTTTGAGTTGATTATTATAAAAAGAACGTTGTTCTTGAACCTTTCGGTTCGCTTATCGTCTTTGATTAATCGATTGTTCTTGAGCCATTTGCATACGCTTCCGATCCGTATCATTTGGTATCAGAGCTTTTGGTTTTCAAATGGCTCTACGTGGAAAACAAGAAACTTTCGTTCGTAGATTCGCCGCCGGAGGCAACAACGGAGTTCCTTTTAATCCGCGAGGATATGGTGATCATTCTCGTAGATTCGCCGCCCGAGGCAACGAGATTGTGGACCATGAAAACTTTCGTGAATCATGTGATGGTGATCATCCCCGTAGATTCGCCGCCCGAGGCAACGAGGATCCTGACCTTATCTATGATTCTTCTCCCGTATTTGATGAGTATGAGGATGATGTGTGGTATGCTTGGGCAACCGGTGGTTCATATCGTTGTGGTTTCGATGAAGCCGTGCGATGGAATGAGAATTCCTTGAGTCCGAAGATCGCAGTGGTAGAAAACGGTGGTGTTGCTGTGATTCCTGTTGGCAAGGTGGTGGTTAATGGTGGTGTCACGTTGATCGGTGATGATGGATTGGATTCCAGAAGTGGTCCTATTGGTGGTGGTAAATCGCAAAGTGTGGTGGCTATGGGTGAAAAGCTTGTTGAAGGTGGCGATGCAATGCTCACGGGTGACGACACGGTGGCTATTGGAAGAGATGAGTTGGTCGGCTGTGTTGAATTTCTCTTGGAAAGTCCAATCATTTTGCCGAAAATTATGGAGGACTTTGATTCACAGAAACTAGGATATTCGATGCATTTGAATATTCAAATTGGAGATAATATTGGAGTTGCCATACATGATAGTATTATTAAAGGAGATAATATTGGGGCAAATTATGTTGACAATATTCAAAGTGAGTATAATTTTATGGTTGGTAGTTCTGACAGTAAATCACATGGAGAGTTGTCTAATTTGCTTAAAGTCTCTACTCACAACATTGAAAAGGTCGAGGTGGTAAAAGATAATGTGGTACAAATTGATTTTTATGAATGCATGCATGCTACAATTTCACTAAGGCCACGTGCAAAATCTAGTGTGGACTTTCAAGATAATGGTGGGCCTATAATCTTGGAAGATGAGAGTACCGACATAAACTATGTTATGTGTGCAAAAATATGGAACAAGAAACAACCCTTTGATCCAGGCGGTACATATCTAAAGTCGAAAGAGCCGACTCATAAAGTTGGGTTGTTTAGGTGTGTCGTGTTTATAATAACAAAGAAGAATCGGGTTGATGTGCCTTTTGATCCGGGTGGCTTTGGTTCGAAGACAAAACTCGAGGACGAGTTTTTTTCGAAGACGGGGAGTATGATGCAGGAGAATCTAAATGGAAAAGATCGAGATTATCTTTTAAATGACGAAGATCAAGTTTATCTTTTATTTAATATTTGAATTATCTTTACCATGTTTATCTTTTAATTAGTTAGTATAAGTAGGGCACCTAAGGTTTTTTGTTGAAGTAGTTTTTGAGTTGATTATTATAAAAAGAACGTTGTTCTTGAACCTTTCGGTTCGCTTATCGTCTTTGATTAATCGATTGTTCTTGAGCCATTTGCATACGCTTCCGACCCGTATCACAATGTGTATCATCCTATACAAGATAGCCAACGCTCTCTAAACTTGGAATTTGATTTTGGTCTTAACCTCATTTCTTACACATTTTGCTACTTGTTACATAACCCCCCCACCCCACAACCATAGGGCTCCATAAAGCTTGACCACTACACATGGTATTAAAGACACAAATTTAATATACCCTGGTATTTATTTTAGATTCATAAGTTTTTATTTTTTATTTTTTTATTTAGCTTGGTATTAGTCAATGGGTCCGAGATTAATTTGTTTGTGAGGAAGCATTTCATTGTCTTTTAATGCGAAGGTCATGTGTTAGATTGTTACTTGGTGTAAGATTTTCGAGGTGGTCAAGAGGTTTTACCACAGTAGACCTTTGGGCGGTGGATATCCCTTGGAATGGTGGACGGACCTGGTCACTAACGATGTCTGTGCTCACAAGGTGTGGATGACCTTTCTCCAATAGGTTTACCCTGATGACTGGACTTGTATAATATTCATTGGCAGTTCAAAATACAAAAATTGTTATTATTTTTTTTAATATGTGATAGCAATCAAACATTTGCTTTATTTTTATAGCCATAGTTAATTGTAGGTCGTGTTAAGGGGTGTTTGGGTATATGTTCTCAAAACATATTTTTGATAACTGATTATATATAAACAAAGTAACCAATTATTATATAAAAGATACAGAAATACCAGTTATAAGAGGGTAATATATATATAGGGTAGGGCTATATAGAAAACCCTTATGTTTTTAAAAAACCCTAGAAAACCCAACCTCCCGACATTTTTTTTTTTTGAAAAAAATAACACATGTAATATACATGTTTTTAAGAGTTTTGGGCCAAAAACAACAAAAAAGCGCCGAAGGGATGTTTTTAAAAAAAATAAACAAGTTTCAACATTTTTTGCCTAACACATGTTAGTCACGAAAGTTGCTGAAATTTGTTTATTTTTTTTTTAAATAATCCTTCGGCGCTTTTTTGTTTTTTTTGGCCCAAAACTCTTAAAAACATGTATATTACATGTGTTATTTTTTCAAAAAAAAAAATTTGTCGGGAGGTTGGGTTTTCTAGGGTTTTTTAAAAACATAAGGGTTTTTTGTCTAGCCTTAGCCTATATATATATATATATATATATATATATATATAGGGAGAAGATCATGCGAGAACCACCTCTTATTGTGAGAACCGCGAGAACCAATGTGAACACAACAAAAAATGCCTAAAAATAGCTAAAAATCACACAAAATTTTTTTTTTTTGATTTTTTTAATATTTTTAGCTTAAAATCGCTACTTTTCAAAAAAAAAAAAAAATAATTTGGCTTCGAAAAGTAGCGATTTTAACCTAAAAAATATTAAAAAAATCAAAAAAAAAAAAATTAGATTTTTTTTTAGATTTTTTTAGGTTTTTTGGGGGTTTAGTTTTTAGCATTTTAGATTGGGGTGGGGGGGGGGGGGGGGGGGGGGGTTAGGTTTTTGGGGGGTGGGGGAGGGGGGTTTAGGTTTTTGGGGGAGGGGGGTTTAGGTTTTTTTTGGGGGGGGGGTTAGGTTTTTTTTAAGGTTTTTTTGGGGGTTTTAGTTTTTAGCATTTAGCTTGGGGGGGGGGGGGGTTAGGTTTTTTTTTGGGGGGGGGGGAGGTGGGGGTTATTTTAGCTATTTTAGGTTGTGTTCACATTGGTTCTCATGGTTCTCACAATAAATGGAGTTCTCGCATGAGCCCCTCCCTATATATATATATATATATATATATATATATATATATATATATACTACTTTAATAAGCATATAGGAAGGGCAAGAATGGTCATTTGCCATTGTACAACCATTTTAAGCACATTATACAACCATTAAAACATAAATGTGTTGAAAACTTCTTTTAACACGCGGCCATTAAAAGAACTCGGGTCATCAAAATTAGGGTTTGCTGGACAAAACAATCGTCGCTCCTCTCCTCATCTTCTCTCTTTCTCCCTGGCGATTCTAGGGTTTCACTAAGAAACCTGTCGCTCCAACACCAGATCGACTTCTCTTTTCCTCATTATCATCACATGAGGAACTCTCCGACACAAGATGATGAAGATGACGGTTTGGTTGTGGGTGGAAGATGATGACGATGTCACAGATCTACCGTTTGGTGGCCAGATTGGTACCGTTCTTTTTAACCTGATCTACCGTTTTTTTGTTTTTTTGGTTTTTCTGTAGTTTATGTTTATACGCTGTTAGATTTTATGTGTTACAAGCTTTTTTAAACAGGTTTTCTACTGATTTGGGATGTATCTATGTTAGATCTGTGTAATACTTTCAGATCTGTGTTGGTTTTTTGTGTTTTTTATAATGTTTTGTGAACAGATCTGCGCTGGGTTCATCAACGATGGTGGTTGTGGGTGGAAGATGATGACGATGTCACAGATCTACCGTTTGGTGGCCAGATTGGTACTGTTCTTTTTAACCTGATCTACCTTTTTTTGTTTTTTTTTTTTTGGTTTTTCTGTAGTTTATGTTTATTCGCTGTTAGATTTTATGTGTTACAAGCTTTTTTAAACAGGTTTTCTACTAATTTGGGATGTATCTATGTTAGATCTGTGTAATACTTTCATATCTGTGTTGGTTTTTTGTGTTTTTGATAATGTTTTGTGAACTCATAATGTGAATGGAGTGATAAAGTGAAGTTTTTTTTGGTTTTTACTGCTCTCCTATAAAGTTTTTACTACTTAAGCTATCAGTTTTGCTTTTACAATTGCCGGTGGGTGGTAAAGGAGTTGTGTACTCGAGATTTTGTGTACTCCAGATTTTGTGTACTCCGGATTTTGTGTTCTTAATCTGTCTGAACTGAAAGTGTTTGAGGATGTGATGCAAAAGCTGAGCTTGTGTTCTTAATCTGTCTGAACTGAAAGTGTTGAGTCTATGATGCATAAGCTGAGCTTGTGTTCTTAATCTGTCTGAACTGAAAGTGTTGAGGCTATGATGCATAAGCTGAGCCTGTGAGGTTACATATGTGTTTCTTGTGCTTAAAACACTTGTACATCATGCTTTAAAGGTTGTTTAAGTTTAGTGGCAAATTACTCTTGTACATCATGCTTTAAAGCGAGGTTACATAACACAATAGACTGTGATGATGATTGTATTTTGAGGGTACATAGAAGATCCGAGTAACATCTTGGCGGGGCAATATCAAGGTTGCATAGTTCTCACTCTGCAACCGTGTGTTTGCAGCCATGGCTTTACCCGGTTTGTAGCTGTGTTCATTTCTCAATTATATGCCTGAGTCTTCCAGATGTTTTGATAAGCAAATGAGCAGGTGGTGTATCGAAATCAATCTTCCCCTTAGGCGATTGAACCCGCCGCAAGTCAAAACCGACAACGAATCAGGTAAAAACACTAAACAGCTTTGCACTTGCATCAAATGATAACTTTTTTTAATAAACTTTTTGAATAAACTTATTGTTTGACAGATTAGATCAGCAACTAATGGGGATGATGGGAGCGGATGAGAGAGAAAGCAGGGAGATTACTCCTCACCGCCTTTTTTATAGCTCAGCTGGTGAGTTTATTTATATTTATATAACCGTATTTATAACGAAAGTAAATGTGACGCTTTTAATCTTATAAAAGGTCATTTATTATGAAGATTGCTACGTTAATTGCTGTCTACGTGAATTGGGATTTCGCAAGAGTCCATGGAATCGGCTGGGGTTAGGCCGGTGTGATTTGGCTCTATAGCTAATCATCTATTTCCCGTTAGACATTTTCAAATTCATCATCCGTTACAGTTGAAGTGGCGATGTAAGGACCTGCAAAATTGTCCATAAACGACCCGTAAGTAAAAACTCGGACCCCTGAAACCCTAATGCTCTTGAAAAACCAAGAAAACAAGATTTTTGGATTTCAGGCGGGCCGCGTAAAACGTAAGTTTAGGCTTACACGGGCCGCGTCAACTTAAAGTTGACCGGATAAGCGTTCCGGGCCACGTGTCGCACACGTGGCAACCCTACTCGTGACACACCAGCACTACACATAGGATAGGGGTCCTCGCGGGCCGCGTAAAAGCCACGTTAAGGCTTACGCGGGCCGCGTAAAACTTAAAATGTGGCTATAAGTAGCCTGTGCATGGGACTTGCTTCTGTACTCGAAAATTTCATCTCAAAACGTCCATATTCTGCTGAAAACAAGTATTAAGGGGTCACGACGCTGCTACGATACAGGGTATTAACTCGATCACTACTACGATCCAATATCCGAGCGATTGAAACCGATCCGATGGATGTTTAAGTGTTGCCCGTATTTGTGCCATACTTTGTCATTCGTCGTGAGGGTTTTGATTTCGTGAGCATATCGTAAATGTTGTATTAAGTTACTGACCTAGTTTCGTGTGCATTGTCATTTAAACTAGGTTACAAGGCTAAATCAGTAGGCTAAACTCTGCCCAATTAAACTTGCAATGTGAGTCATTCTCTTTTTATCAACAAAGTTTTACAATACTCCAATTATTTTCAAAAGTTATAATTATAGGGATTAAGTCTTGGTTATCTTGAATCACTGGCAAGTGGGGTATTGTGCACATTACTAATCTCTCACGGTTAGGTTCACCAACCTAACAGTGATAATCATCACTACTTGGGTGAAAGGACCCAATAGTGGTATGACCATCGTCACCAGGGTGTGACACGGCGCCAGATAAAAATAAGATAGTAGTCATTGTAATCGCTCTTATGCTGTAATTTATAACTAATGTGTCGTTTTGTTTAACCTTAATGACTCGCCAGTATTTCTCCGCTGATAAAATATTTTTTAAACATGTTTCAGGTGATTTACCGTGAATCAAGGAAAACGTGCTACGGAGCACTAACAAGCTTGAAGTGGTGGCTCAATAAAATAAATAAACATGTTTTGTAAAATAAGGGATTTCCTCGTGAAATTACCTTTACTGTAAATTATGGGGTTTGTCCCAATTCATGAATAAAATAATTGGGCATTTTCAAGTTTCAAAAGATCCTGTTAAACTTTCGCTGTCAACTCAAATAATAAGTACCATGGGTTTCTGTCCCGCGGCTCCTGGACTGGGTCACATCGGGACGGGGGCCGTGACAGAAAAATGTGGTATCAGAGCCACTGATTTGAGCCAATTAAGTATTTAAAAACACTTAATTTAATTAATTGCCATTCTGTGATTCTAATTCTAACTAGGATTTTGTGTTTCCTTATATTCTGATAGCATGAATGAGTTATCTGAAGCTCTTCAGAATCTCACTATCTATCCTACTGACATGGAAGTTTCCGAGGGCTTTTCCGGTTATTGGGCCGACATTGAAAAACCTATGGAATTCTAAGCCCAACCTCAGGAGAAACCCAATTCAAAAAAGAGAAGTAGAATCATAGGCTGGAGACGCGCACGGAGGAAGAAGCCAGCTGCACAGAGGGTTAAAAAGACTGAGACCCAAATGATAAAGGGAAAGGAAAAGAGATCGAGGAAAGTTCAGGGCAAGCCCAGGAAATGCCACCCTGGGAGGAGCTTAATCGCAAACTGGTAAATTGTGAACTCATTGGACCTGCCAATGAAGTCCTCTTCAATTACCCCACTGAATCACAACTTCCAGTTAACTTAGCACCCGCTATCCCAGATCCCATTGTCAACCACCAACTTCTACCCAGAGAGCTGGAGGATTGGTGGACAAGTGATTGGCAATTTCAGAATCTCTTGAATAACCCTAACACCTCTTTCCCCCAGTTTGACCCTGAGCCTGCACCAAACCCACCAATGAGCACCGAGAACTTGGCTGAACTCCGCCACTATGGCGAGGAACTAGTGGACGCAGAAAATAGAATCCGGGAATTGGGGGAAAGGGTATTATGGAAATACGACGAGAGGGAACGTCGTTTCTGAAGTGCCAGCTGACAGGGATCGTATGTGGTTGCATGGTTACGTGTTTAATAATAAATATTAATAAAAATATAATTATGTAAAATAATTTAAAATAAAACTTTTGTAATATAACTGGTGTGTATGGATGCATACTAATATATAAAAATATCAACGTCGCAAAGTCGACAATTTTGGCTATACGTGTTAACATGATTATGTGTGATTGTTTTATTGTGACTAATTAATAATTATTTTGTGCCAATAATTTATATATTTATCTATTGATAATTATCAGATGGAACACGCCGTCAATGAAAAAGTTAACGAAGTTAATCAATCCGAACAAAACCATGAAGACCAATTTCTTAATCGACAGGATATAGAAAATATCGTCGCCCAAGGAATAGCCAATGCTATTCCAGCAATCCTTGGTGCTGCCCGAAATCCAGTTGAACCTCAACCAACTACTCCCAGCAAACGTACTCATGGCGACAATTTCAGTAATAGTGTAAATGGAGGCGGCAACAATAATAATAATGATGATGTGATGCAAGCCTCATTTCTTAAGAAAATGAAAGCTGCAACGCCTTGTTGCACTTACAAGGAATTTATTGCTTGTAAACCAATCGAATTTGCAGGCAATGAAGGGGCAACTGCTGCACTGTGTTGGTTAGAGAAAACCGAAGCAGTAATTAAAATAAGTAAATGTGCCGAGGAAGACAAGGTCATGTACGCGTCACATCTTTTTAAAGAAGGGGCACTAGAATGGTGGAACACGGTACTACAAGCCAAGGGTAGCGATGTGGCTTATGCCATGAATTGGGAAGAATTTAAGAGACTAGTAGAAAGAAAATTTTGTCCCAAATATGAAAAGGAACAAATGACAAATAAGTTCCTAAACCACCGAATGGTGGATGTTGATTGTCGAGGGTATACTTCGACATTCTTCGAGTATGCTAGAATTGTACCTACCTTGGCTTCGCCAGAACCGGTACTTATTTCTCGCTATATTTGGGGTTTGATTAGCGAGATTCGTGACATCGTCAAAGTTGCGAGACCCCGCACAATTGACGATGCAGTAGAATTAGCCAACACCTTGACCGACGGACTGGTACGCACAAGAGAAGAAAACCGGAAGAAGGAAGTAGCTCAAAAGATTACCCAAGGATTCCGTGTGGGTAATAGTAATAATTTCAAGAAAAAGGGAACCGGGCAATCTTCCACTGCTCGATTTTGCAGTACTTGTAAAAGAAAGCATTTTGGAAAATGCAAAGGGTATTGCAATTTCTGCAAAATTCCGGGGCATCAAGAAGAAGATTGCAGAAGAAAGAAATCAACAATCTGCTTCAACTGTGGAGAAGCTGGACATTTTAGACCAGACTGTCCTAAATTGGTCAAACAGCTGACAACAAAGCCAAACCTGCAGAAGGAAGTACCAAGAAAAACGCAAGAGCCTTCCAGTTGACTACCCAGGAAGCAGAGCTAATCCCTGATGTGATCGCTGGTACGTTCCTAGTTCACGACGTTTATGCAAAAGTATTATTTGACTCTGGTGCAAACCAAAGTTTTATAAATACTTCATTCTGCCAAGCTCTTAACCTACACTTAACCAACCTTAGACAAATTTTTACGGTAGAAATGGCAGATGGGAATTCTGTTAACATAGATAAGGTTTTGCAAAAAGGAAAGATAGAACTTTTAGGCCATAAATTTTCTGCAAACCTGTTACCTATGAATTTAGCTGGATTCGATGTTGTGTTAGGAATGGATTGGTTAGTAGCCAACCATGCTCGAATCCTCTGTGATAAGAATTCCATAGAAATTCATACACCCACAGGAGAAATAGTGGTGATTACAAGAGATAAACCACGTAAGCCAATGAAATTCATTTCAGTAATGAAAATGACCAGTTATTCAAGAAAACAAGGAATAGTGTATATGATTTCGGTAATCATTAACACTAAAGGTACGAAACTTAAGGAAATTCCAGTAGTAGTAGAATACCCGGATGTATTCCCAGAAGAACTACCTGGATTACCACCCGATAGGGAAGTAGAATTTAGAATTCATCTAATTCCTGGAACTACACCGATAGCCAAGGCACCCTATCGGTTAGCACCCACCGAAATGCTAGAATTGAAAACGCAGTTAGATGAATTGCTCAGTAAAGGATTTATGTAACCTAGTTCATCCCCTTGGGGAGCCCCAGTGTTGTTTGTGAAAAAGAAGGATGGTTCAATGCGAATGTGTATCGATTACAGGGAATTGAATAAGGTTACAATTAAGAATCTATACCCATTACCTAGGATTGATGATCTTTTCGATCAACTCCAGGGAGCTAGATATTTTTCTAAGATAGATTTACGCTCCGGATACCACCAGTTGAAGGTACAAGAAGAAGACATACCTAAAACTGCTTTCAGAACTAGGTATGGTCATTACGAGTTTACAGTCATGCCATTTGGACTAACAAATGCTCCTGCAGCATTTATGGACATGATGAATAGGATCTGTAAACCGTACTTGGATAAATTTGTAATTGTCTTTATCGACGATATACTCATTTATTCCAAAAGTCGGGACGAGCATTGTTAGCACCTACGTACACTCTTAACTTTGTTAAGAAAAGAGAAGCTTTACGCCAAATTCTCGAAGTGTGAATTTTGGCTACAGGAAGTACAATTTTTAGGACACATGGTAAATCACGAAGGTATTCACGTAGATCCCTCCAAAATAGAAGCGATCACCAAATGGAAGGTCCCGCAATCAGCTATGGAAGTTAGAAGTTTTTGTTAGTGCATTACGTCTATTGACTTCGTCTTGTATCATGTAATAGTATGTTTAATGTAATTTAGCTTGAAAGTGGTGATTTCCCTTGAAAATGTCACTTGACAGTTTCAAGCTAAATCAAGATTTCCCTTGAAAGTGGCATGTCATTTCAAGCTAAATCTCCTCCACTATAAATAGCCTTCAAGCTAAATCATTTGTAACTTTTCAGAACTTTCGGATCTGAGTAGCGAAACTCTGCCGAATCGTCTCAAGGTTGTAAATCAGTATCATATCAATATAAGAGACATTATAATTACATCGAGTGTCTGTTTCATTGATTCCGCCTCTGATTCGGATAAAAGACTCTTCTGATCGACTCAATTAGGTCGTACAGCGATCCAACAAGTGGTATCAGAGCACAGGAAGAAGAGTTTAGCTCGATTGCAATTAGATTCTGACTTCTACACCTTCTTTTTCAATCTGAACAAGTTTTAACCGTCAAAATTGGATCAAATTTTCACGGATGGTGTAAAACTACATATTGACAAACCCTAGAAAGTTTCATTGCATAATTCAAAGTAAAAATGACATAAACTGAACAGAAACTGGATTTCTCTTGAACGAACAACTACTGGATTTCGCTTGAATGAACAACTACTGGATTTCGTTTGAATATTCTGAAGATTTCGCTTGAAACATCAGTTTCTTGGATTTCGCTTGAAATCAGAATTGATTTCGCTTGAAACATCAGAGTCTTGATTTCGCTTGAAACAGAATAGACTTGATTTCGCTTGAAACAGAATAGACTTGATTTCGCTTCAAAACATCATCTTGAAGATTTCGCTTGAGATTTAACTTGGGATTTCGCTTGAAGTTATATCAGCTGATTTAGCTTCAACTGATCAACTAGTGATTTCGCTTGAGAGTACTATTTCGCTTGAAAAGTGGAATTTCGTATCGAGATTATTTCACGTCAACCGAGTGTTAGTCTGTTTCAGATTATTTGATAAAGTGTTTAAACTGATTCTGTTTGTTTGTTTGTGTCAGGTTATTCAAGAATTTCAAATCATGGCTAAAGTGTTTGATGAACAGGAAAACGAGAATCTTAAAGATTTAAATGATTGGATTTCTAGATCTTGGATTGATAATAAGAATAAGAAGGATGTTTGGATTAAAAGATTCGAAAATTTCTTGTGCATAAAACATGAATCTTTGGAACATTTGGACAGACGTTTTGATGAATTGATTGATAAGATAGATAAATATGAGATAAAGTTTTCAAATGCTGAAAAAATTTCAAAATTTGCTGATGCATTACCTCTAGAATGGGATGAATTTTTGAATGAACTAAAAAGAAATGCAAATTTCTCAAAGTTTTCATTTAGAGAATTCTTAAATAAGCTTCGATTACATAAGTTTGATAAAGAAAAAAGAAAAGAAGAGTTGATGTATGAGATGAAAAAGGATTTAGAAAAGATAAATTTGGAAGTGATTATCGAAATGAGAAAAAGATTTTCTGTATGTATTGCTGCAAAAAATGTCATGAAATATGATATTAAGAGAGGTTGTTTTATTGATGAATATGCAAACCCTCTTGATTTTGTTAAAAATTTTTGTGCAGGAACATTTAGGATGGAAACAAAGAAAGAAGCTGATGTTGAAAAGATGGATGAAAAATGCTCAAAATGTGATAAACTTGGAGCAGACAATGCCAAATTTTTGAGTGATGCGGAGAATTTGACATTGGAAAACAAAGCTTTGAAAGATGGGAAGAAAGCTGATGATGAACAGATTCTGGAGTTGCGCTTGAACTGCGAGAAATTGAGATCTGAAAATGACAAACTTTTGGAGAATGTTGAGAGTTTGTCATCAGAAAATAAAAATTTTAAAGAAAAAGAAAAGGTTTTAGAAGATGAAAAATCTGTTATTTTTAAAAATAATCTTGAAAAACAGATTGAAATAAATTCGCATCTTGATAAAATCATTCGACTTGAGCATGAAGTCGAAGGTAAAAGAAAGAAAATTGCTGATTTAGAAAACAAGTTGAAAAGTTTTGTGACTTCTGCATCATATGTTTGTCCAAAACCGATCAATTCTGTTCCAATAAGTGACAATGTCACAAATTTTGACAAAGTCAAAATTGAAGATTGTGATGACAAAGCTGATGATGAAAAAGAAAAGAAAAGAAAAATATTTTTAGATTTACAAGAAAAATTTAAAAATACTGTTTTGCAATCTACTGAAACAGGTGAATGTTCTAAGCAAAAACCTGTTAAGAAGAGTGTAGAACAGAAACAAAAAGTTAAAAATTCGAAAAATTTTAAAAATGAAAATAAAAGCTCATCGGTTCAGTCATCCAATCATTATAAAAAATCACAAAAATTTATAAATGAAAACTCACAAAATGATGGTAATAAGTGGTGCAGGTTTGACCACAGTGCTCAAAAGACAAATCCAGCATTGAAGAGGAGAAATGATTATCACCAAGCCAAACAATGTTATGATCTGAAGGTTTGGACTGACAGAAGTGGATGGTACGATAACAGAGTGTGCTACACCTGTGGTGTTAGAGGACACATTGCTGTTAACTGCTAGAATTGGTATTGTGAGACAAGAAGATGCTTTGAATGTAATATCAGAGGACATATTGCCAGAGATTGCCCAAGGAGATCGATGGGAAGATCGAGGGTTGAATCTCAGAGAATGGTAAAGAAACCAGTCACTGTCAAGCCCAAAGAACAGAAAGTGGAAGATAAGAAAGTAAAGCTTTCACAAGGGCAGAAAGACAGACTGAGGAAGAAGAGGAAGAAGGCGAGAGAGTATTTGGAGAAGATTTTGTCTTCGGGTTCACCGGTTGGTTCGAATAAAAGTTCTGATGAATCGATTCACTCGACGGCAAAGTCAAGAAAATCGAATTCTTCAGATGCAAATCTGAGGACAAACAAGAAGAAAAAGAAAGTTATTGGCAATGAATCTGGCTCATTCAAGTCAGACAAGCCAAGTTCGGGCAATGAATCTGATTCCACAAAATCAGATGAGCCACAAGTTGAGGTAAAAAAGGAAGAGACAGTTCCATTAATGAATGATGAGAACTTTCCACCATTACGAGCCGCAAACCTAAAATCAAAAGGTGTTGATGCTGGAAAAATGTTTAATAGCAATGTTAAACATATTTTTAGCAAGATGGCTGATGGAAAGGTAAAAGGGGCAAAAGAATTTTATGAAGAAAAGAGAAATGTTCAAAACACACCCAAGACTGGTCAGGCTTGGGTACATAAATCTGTTGGTTGAATTTCTGACTTGCCGGAGCTTCCAGGTTGGTAAGTGTGAAGCAGGTATCGGCATCATTCTTGAGAAATTCACAGGATGGTAACTGTGATATTTCGTCTTACAAGTGGTTAATCAAGGACATTAAGTTGTACTTGATTTTCTACAAGTGATAGTGGTGATTTGACCTAATAATGTTAAATTTTCAAAAATGATTAAAAGAGAACAGGGATATGTGATGACCCCGAACCCACAAATGATGGGTAAACAAACTAATTTTTCCGGAAAAACCATTCTGATTAAAACAAACTTAAGTGTTTTGAAATCATTATGGGAAAATAGTTTGTTGTAAGGGGAAGTTCTGATTGAATATGCCGAAACCCTCACGGCTGAACAAACATGATTACTTTCATCAGATTGAAAAAACGGTTTTCAAACTGTTAAGATCAATGGGTTGTAAATCATGGGGGTACGTTATATTTTCTGCAAATCAGAGCATGTGAAGCAGAAAATGGATGGCGAGACAAAGCTATCAGTATTGGTTGTCAAATTTTCTTTATATGATTTTGCATTTTAGGGGGAGTAATATTGTTAGAAAATACAAAAACATTTGAAATTTTGAAAAAGCCAAAAACATGATAAAATTGAAAATTTGAGTTTTTGCGTAAAAAGAGGAAATGATAGTACATCAGTGGACAATTACAGTATGCTAAAGAGATGGAAAGTTTAAATGTGTTAAATGATCTCACCGTGGATGTGTCGGTAGATTTTTATACACTTAGTAAACTTTTTCGGGATATAAACCTAAATTCAAACTTGCTTATTTTGTGGGGAACACTACTTGGATATATAGGTAACCCCTGAAATCTTGTTTGAAAGGTCTCGTATTCTGATATACTAGGTTTTTATACTCAGTGATATCTGGGGTATTATTCCGGGACTTCTCCTGAATGGAAGTTCTGACCTAGTCCTCGAATAATACTTTCCGCAAATGCTTGAAACACAGCATCACCCTCAGCATATATGATAAGACAATAAAATTGCTTAGCAATGCTGTTGTAAAAAAGATCCTCTAAAGGGGACACACCCAAGTTGAGTCATGATCTCTCTGCTGAACGGTAGTTCTGACCTGAGCTCTCATGATTCTTCATAAGTTATTAACCCCTTACAGATATCATTTGTGTTATAATTACCTGTAAGACTGAATATTAGGATCTGGATACGGGAGTATATTCAAGAGGTGGGACACATGAATGGGTTTAAGTTCTTAAAACATCTAATTCGTATCCTGAATCAGTTGAAATTTGTGTGAAAATTTAAGTGGATCAGTATATCGACAATCTAAGTGAATTGTTTAATTCGTAATGTGATTTTAAGCTCAACGGTACTTGTGATGTGTCAAAAACTGATATGATCCTCTGACGCATACTCAAACAAAAATATTGTCTGTAAATATGTTTGTACATATTTCTTTTACTGCTTTATATTTTCAGAAAAATACAAAAAGATTTTTGATTCTGCTTTATTTTCGATAACCGATGTCTGAGTGCTGAGTTTTAAAATCTAAGTAAGCTGATTGTGTTTCTGAAAATAAAACAAGTTCATTAAATTGAAACTTGAATTAAAATCAAAAATTTCAAAAACAGTTTGTGATATCTCCAAGGTCATTAGCTTGAACTTGGATGATTAACTGTGAGGGAGTTGGATTCTTTAATACTGCTAAATCAATGAAGTTTGTTGATAGGGGAAGTGGATTAGAGAAGATTGATTGATAATATGAAAACATTGTACTTATAAATGTTTGAGAAATTGCAGATAGTCCAGACTACGATCCCGAAAGCAGAGTCTAAAGGGGAGTCTGAAGACAAGCTTGAAACAAAGAAAAGCTTGTAGATGGAAAGCTAGGTGTCGATCCCAAAGCACGGAAGCTTGATGAAAGGGGGAGCCTGAAGCTGATAGAAGAAGAGAGTGATGGATGCGTACAATGTTACAATCTGAGTGAGGATGTAGAATGATCAAGACTGAAGAAGGTGTCATAACAGAGAATAGTCACTGAAGACTTCGTCAATATCCGAGGGGGAGTCTGTTAGTGCATTACGTCTATTGACTTCGTCTTGTATCATGTAATAGTATGTTTAATGTAATTTAGCTTGAAAATGGTGATTTCCCTTGAAAATGTCACTTGACAGTTTCAAGCTAAATCAAGATTTCCCTTGAAAATGGCATGTCATTTCAAGCTAAATCTCCTCCACTATAAATAGCCTTCAAGCTAAATCATTTGTAACTTTTCAGAACTTTCGGAACTGAGTAGCGAAACTCTGCCGAATCGTCTCAAGGTTGTAAATCAGTATCATATCAATATAAGAGACATTATAATTACATCGAGTGTCCGTTTCATTGATTCCGCCTCTGATTCGGATAAAAGACTCTTCTGATCGACTCAATTAGGTCGTACAGCGATCCAACAGTTTTCTAGGGTTAGCCGGATACTATAGACGATTTATTAAGGATTTTTCCAAAATAGCTGTACCATTAACTAAGTTAACCTGTAAAGCAGTAAAGTTTGAATGGGGATCTAAACAAGAAGAGGCTTTTAAGATATTAAAGCAAAAGTTAACAAACGCCCCAATTCTTGCCTTACCAGAAGGGACAGAAGATTTTGAACTTTACTGTGATGCTTCTAAGTTAGGATTAGGATGCGTGCTAATGCAACGCAAAAAGGTAATTGCGTATGCCTCAAGGCAATTGAAAAAGCACGAAGAAAATTATACGACACACGACTTAGAATTTGGAGCAATAATTTTTGCCCTTAAGATTTGGAGACACTATCTGTATGGCAGTAAGTTTACAGTCTTTACAGATCATAAGAGTTTAAGATACATATTTGGGCAAAAGGAATTAAATATGAGGCAAAGAAGATGGATGGAAATTCTAAGTGACTACGACTATGATATTCAATATCACGAAGGAAGAGCAAACGTAGTTGCAGATGCCCTAAGTCGTAAGTATCATGAAAAGCAAAAGCGAGTTCGTGCTCTTAGATTAAATCTACAGTTAGATTTAATGGAACAACTGAAAAAACATTCAAGAAACAGCACTCAAGGATGATGCTGAAGGAATGAAAGGAAGGATAAAAGACTTAGAGCAAGGGGCTGATGGAATTTGGAGATTCCACAAGAAAAGGATTTGGGTACCTAAACAAGGAAAGTTAAGAAATAAGATTCTAGAAGAAGCCCATAAATCTAGATACACCATACATCCTGGTAATAATAAGATGTACCAAGATTTAAGGAATAATTTCTGGTGGATAGGAATGAAGAAGGATATAGCTAGATATGTATCTAAGTGTCTAACTTGTTCACAAGTTAAGGCAGAACACCAGAAACCTTCAGGGTTACTTCAACAGTTAGAAATGCCTGTATGGAAGTGGGAACTAATAACCATGGACTTTGTTACTAAGTTGCCCAAAACCAGAAAAGGTAACGACGCAATTTGGGTAATTGTGGATCGATTAACCAAATCAGCTCATTTCCTACCCATGAAGGAAACCTTTAGCATGGAAAGGTTAGCCAAGTTATACGTAGACGAGGTGGTATCCTTACATGGAGTCCCACTTTCCATTGTATCGGACAGGGATAGTCGTTTCACTTCCCATTTCTGGACCAGTTTCCAGGAAGCAATGGGAACCCGACTAAATTTAAGTACTGCATACCATCCCCAAACAGACGGACAAAGTGAAAGGACGATCCAAACCCTGGAAGACATGCTCAGGGCATGTGTGATAGATTTTGGAGGAAACTGGGACAACCATTTACCTTTAATTGAATTCTCCTATAATAATAGTTATCATTCAAGCATTGAAGCTGCCCCGTTCGAAGCACTGTATGGACAAAAGTGTAGAACTCCAGTTTGCTGGGCAGAAATAGGAGAAAGCCAATTATCAGGTCCTGAAATCGTACAAGAAACCACCGACAAGATCACTCAAATCGAGGAAAGACTAAAAACGGCTCGAGATCGCCAGAAGAGTTATGCAGACAATCGACGCAAGCCACTAGAATTTCAAGTTGGAGACAAGGTACTCTTGAAAGTTTCTCCTTGGAAAGGAATAGTTCGGTTTGGTAAGAAAGGAAAGCTAAGTCCAAGGTACGTAGGACCATTCCCAGTAATCCAGAAAATAGGACTAGTCGCCTATCGCTTACAATTACCAGAAGAGTTAGCCGGGGTACATGACGTATTTCATGTATCCAACCTCAAGAAATGTTTATGTGACGAATCCCTGGTAGTACCTCTTCAAGACATAGAGGTAAATGAAAAGTTAAAGTTCGTAGAAAAACCACTTCAGATAGAAGACAGAAAGGTCAAGTTTCTCAAACACAAAAGATTGGTACTGATCAAAGTCAAGTGGGATTCAAAAAGAGGACCCGAATACACCTGGGAGCTGGAATCAGAGATGAAGCGAAAATATCCTCACTTATTTCAGTAAATCTCGAGGACGAGATTTTAGTTAAGGTGGGGAGGATGTAAGGACCTGCAAAATTGTCCATAAACGACCCGTAAGTAAAAACTCGGACCCCTGAAACCCTAATGCTCTTGAAAAACCAAGAAAACAAGATTTATGGATTTCAGGCGGGCCGCGTAAAACGTAAGCTTAGGCTTACGTGGGCCGCGTCAACTTAAAGTTGACCGGATAAGCATTCCGGGCCACGTGTCGCACACGTGGCAACCCTACTCGTGACACACCAGCCCTACACGTAGGATAGGGGTCCTCGCGGGCCGCGTAAAACTTAAAATGTGGCTATAAGTAGCCTGTGCATGGGACTTGCTTCTGTACTCGAAAATTTCATCTCAAAACGTCCATATTCTGCTGAAAACATGTATTAAGGGGTCACGACGCTGCTACGATACAGGGTATTAACTCGATCACTGCTACGATCCAATGTCCGATCGATTGAAACCGATCCGATGGATGTTTAAGTGTTGCCCGTATTTGTGCCATACTTTATCATTCGTCGTGAGGGTTTTGATTTCGTGAGCATATCGTAAATGTTGTATTAAGTTACTGACCTAGTTTCGTGTGCATTGTCATTTAAACTAGGTTACAAGGCTAAATCAGTAGGCTAAACTCTGCCCAATTAAACTTGCAATGTGAGTCATTCTCTTTTTATCAACAAAGTTTTACAATACTCCAATTATTTTCAAAAGTTATAATTACAGGGATTAAGTCTTGGTTATCTTGAATCACTGGCAAGTGGGGTATTGTGCACATTACTAATCTCTCACGGTTAGGTTTACCAACCTAACAGTGATAATCATCACTACTTGGGTGAAAGGACCCAATAGTGGTATGACCATCGTCACCTGGGTGTGACACGGCGCCAGATAAAAATAAGATAGTAGCCATTGTAATCGCTCTTATGCTGTAATTTATAACTAATGTGTCGTTTTGTTTAACCTGAATAACTCGCCAGTATTTCCCCGCTGATAAAATATTTTTTAAACATGTTTCAGGTGATTTACTGTGAATCAAGGAAAACGTGCTACGGAGCACTAACAAGCTTGAAGTGGTGGCTCAGTAAAATAAATAAACATGTTTTGTAAAACAAGGGATTTCCTCGTGAAATTACCTTTATTGTAAATTATGGGGTTTGTCCCAATTCATGAATAAAATAATTGGGCATTTTCAAGTTTCAAAAGATCATGTTAAACTTCCGCTGTCAACTCAAATAATAAATACCATGGGTTTCTGTCCCGCGGCTCCTGGACTGGGTCACACCGGGATGGGGGCCGTGACAGGCAAGGATTTCAATTCGGAAAAGCAAGTGGAATGGCCCCTCGCGCAAGGTGAACTTTACTCTCTAATACTTACTCAAATGTCATCACAAATATATTCCTTTTCTAATGTTTTGATTCATAATCATCTGTAAACAGAATTGCTGTTTATAAGGCTCTCTATGGGATGTTTGGAGGATTTGTTGCTGATGTCGTTGCTGGCATCGGTCAGGTTTGCAGTTTGCTTGGCAACTAAATGACAACTATACTATTCTCAAGTTGGAACAAAGGTATTAATAATGTCCAGCTTGCTAAAAAAAATCTATTTGTTATTTGCGATGACAACTAAATGACAATTATATAATTCTCTTTAACATATATATTATATTATTTATGGTTTCTAAATGCAGTGGGAAAACTACCAGCAACTCAAGCAAACCCTGATGTTTTCTTTGCATTTTAGGGGGAACATGGGTGCTTCTCTCCCAGGGCATACAAAACACAGGTTATTGGCGGCAACCCGCCATATTTAACATATAAAAAAACTTTATATGTTAAATGTGGTGGGCTTCCACCAATAACCTTTGTTTTGTATGCCCTGTGGAGAGAAGCGCCCATTTCCCCCCTAAAAAGCATAGAAAACCTTAGGCGATTGAACCCGCCGCAAGTCGAAACCGACAATGAATCAGGTAAAAACTCTAAACAGCTTTGCACTTGCATCAAATGATAACTCTTTTTAATAAACTTATTGTTTGACAGATTAGATCAGCAACTGATGGGAGCGGATGAGAGAGAAAGCAGGGAGATTACTCCTCACCGCCTTTTTTATAGCTCAGCTGGTGAGTTTATTTATATTTATATAACAGTATTTATAACGAAAGTAAATGTGACGCTTTTAATCTTATAAAAGGTCATTTATTATGAAGATTGATACTTTAATTGCTGTCTACGCGAATTGGGATTTCGCAAGAGTCCATGGAATCGGCTGGGGTTAGGCCGGTGTGATTTGGCTCTATAGCATAATCATCTATTTCCCGTTAGACATTTTCAAATTCATCATCCGTTACAGTTGAAGTGGCAAGGCTTGGGACAGTATGATCGAAATAAGGGTAAGCCCGTTTGTTAAATGTTAATCATATTCATTTACACTAATCAACATTAATACATTATACTACTTATTACTACAATCACAACTTTTTTTTTAATCCAGACCGCTTTCACCTCAAAGAAGGACTATGGACGCGCACACCGCACCTTGCATGTTCTCCAAGCACCAAATGCAAACGATATCTTGAACGACAAGAGCGACTATAGGGAGTTGTCGGAACTTGCAGAACAAGCAAAGAGGCGGGCCGAGGTATAGCATTATTTCTTAATCCACAATATAGCTTTATTTCTTAAATCATATAACCCTTCTAAAGTTCAAAATTCATATTCATTTTTTAGTTATCTTTTCTTATGAACCCTTTAGACAAGTTTGGACATGTTTTTTAGTTTTTTTTCCCTAAATTGTAATTATTTAACATGTTATGAATAAACAAAACCCAAATCAACCCCTTCATAGTTAGGTTGAAATGGCCACCACTTTTATGAGCCAGTAGATGTTGAGCAGGATTAGTTATTGATGGTTTTCTTACATTAACACAAAGCAAACAGAATGCTTGGTTCATGAACATTTATCTTGAATATGCTTGAGTGACTCATAATGTAGACAGCTTCTAGAACCTAATAGGTGGATTTAAGATTTTGGTGTTTGTAGTAATGTGGACTTAAGGTGCCACTCTCATCTGTTATATTTCATTGCATGAACATTTCATTGCTTTACTTTTATAATTGATTAGTTGTTACTCTTTAGTAATGTGAATTTGGAACCATAGTAGTAGAGTTGTCAAAAAGGGTGTGTCTGCAGGGTGAAAACATTTTCGGGTTGAAAGGGTGAATCTTTCATACATGCTGGCCCTATTTGGATTGATTTAAATTGTTATAGGACAAAAAGGTTTTTTTTTTTAAAGTATCAGTTAACTAGAAATAATAATTACAACCATATTTACTGTTGTCGAAACAAGTGACGAGGGTTGGGTTGAATGGTGTTTGAACGTCTTCGGATAATCATAACTGGTGAAACCCTTTGGTATAAATAGGCCGTTGAACTCCAATTTGTTTTTTATGTTTTGCATATTTTCTTCAATACCTAATGGTTTGTTTTTTAACTCAAAATTTTTATTACTAAAATAATAATTTAGAAATTGTTTTAGTTTTTTTTATGACAAAAAAATTGAACAGTTGACAACCTTTCAGAAAGACTTTTCAGAAACCAACTCTTGTCAGAATCCAAAAGATTTACTGCTATCCTTTTAGATTTAGATTTTTTTACTGACCAGACTGTTCACATACAGCTGTAAAAGCAAGGACTGTTCACATTTGTCAGAAAGGGAGCATGCTTGGAAGTCTATAAATTCAACTACATTCATCACAACTCTACAAGCACTATCAACAAACACTCAACTGAGATAATAAAACCTTCAAATTGTAAGTCTTGCGTTGAACTTCATCCTACTTTTGAATCTTACATCATCTAAACCTTCGAAACATCAACCTAACATCTTCTATTTTACGAAGGTAAGTTAGTAGATTTTGTGCCTTATTTGCTTCCAGAAATTACTTTTTAATTACTATTTTAAAGCACCTGTAAGCGTCTAACATTTTTTTTATGTGTCGAAATCTGGTACAGTAGAGGAGAAGATATAAGAAAGTCATAAGCGAACGAATGTATTGGTAAAACAGGAAAAGATACAAGAGACTCCCAACATTTTGTTTTTATTGTTTTGTCCAGCTACTTGACTGTTTTGAACTCTTCTTGTTTTTAATTACATCTACTTCCTTGTTTTGTACTCTTCTTGTAGAAGATCACGCCGAATCTACAGCTAAAAAAATTTATCCGAGTATATCACCAAAGAATCGATAAACTAACAGAAAAACCAGTGCCATCATATCACGAATAAGAAAACTAACTTAAGTACTATACAATATATCACGAGACGACGGATAAACTAACGGTAAACGAGTATCCTATTGTAAATCGTCACTCTCGCCGTATCGCGCGGGTAAGTGACTAGTATATATATATATATATTTACCCAAAAAGTTAATATATATGGTGCATTCTTATGTAAATATAATCATGAATAATTTTAATTACTATTTTTATTATTTGCAATAAACTACATGAAGAATCTAACTTAAATTATAATAGTGACGAATTATAAAATACTATAATACGAAACTACAGCTCAGAATTTTGTTTTCATCCAAAAGCATCATCATGTGACAATCTCACTCCATATTTTTATTAATAGGTTATTATATATGAAGAATTCAAACTAGTTGTCATTACATTGATTATAAACCACAAATGAATTATTCTTAATCGGAACAAAATAAATTAAAACAAAATTGAAAACGATGACATATAAGACCACCTTTTGCACATTTATTTGTTTCACTCTCTTGTTCTTTATATACTATGTGGTATTGTGACATTCACTTGTAATTATACAAGTCAAATGGTTGAAATACATGAACACAAACTGCTTCTAAAGGTCCGTGGGTATTATGTAAAGTGTTTATGTTAGAAACCTTTAACCAAAACACACTACAAAATCATAAACTCATTGCGTAAGAGACAATTTTTTTAGGGGCTGTTTGTTTACCTTTTAATGAAGCTTTTAATGGTTCAGACTTTTTACTGGTCCAGCACTTAATGGTTTAGAGTGTTTGTTTTGTGAGCAGATGTCTGAATGGTTCAGACATTTGCCTCTAAATGGTTAAGCATTATACAGAGTCTGAATGGTTAAGACCTCTAATCTGAATTGATCAGACATTTGCCTCTAAACGATTAAGCATTATACTAGCTCTTAATGGTTCATACCTCTTACTGTTTTAGCACTTAATGATTCAGACATCTTACTGGTTTAGCACTTAACCATTCAGATGTTGCCAAACAGCCTCTTAATCATGTTAGGTAGATCATACCATTTCAATCAAATTTAACGAGATAACATCTCATTCATGTATTTCTTTTCCAATTCTATGTTACGTGAAGAATCATTTTAATATATCTGTCTAAATTAATAAGTATTATACCATGAAGAAGCAAAAACTAGATCGACTTGGGATGTTGATTTCTGTAGGAACACAGTTCACAAAATAAAATAAAATATTCTTTATTATTTTCAATTACACATTATAACTGAAAATAAAAGAATGAACATAAACTGAGTACTAAACAAATTACGCTACTTCGTGAAAAATTACAAACAGAATGACAGGAAACTCAAACAAATAAATAAACAGAACATAAGAAACAAATATGGGTGACTGAGTCACGTTCAAGACGCTTCCCTTAAAACAGATTTATGGTCACCCAGGTGAACTCGTCTGTTTCTAAGGGTACAACAGTCAGAGCAGGTTGTATTGTCGGAGTTAGCCTTGCACAGTTGCACCTGAGATAGTACCTGAAACAAGAGTGCGAAGAGATGCAAAGTTTGGAAATTCGTTTAATGCGGTATGTGTTGTGTGTACCATACGAGTTTTTTTGTGTTCTTTGTGTGTAGAACAAAAGCACAAAGCTTTGTTTATAATCGTGTCTTCAGTGGCGCAGCTATGAAGGGGCCAGAGGGGGCGCTTGACCCCCCGAACTTTTCGCTCAGTAGTGTTATGTATGTACGTTTCGTATAGAATTTTTTAGGTATATACGTTTTCGACCCCCCCGTTTTATAAAAAATAATTTTTTTAGGAATATATTTTTAGGTCCGGTGACTTCCGACCCCCCGATGGAAATTTTCAAGCTTCGCCACTGCGTGTCTTGAATTCCAATTGAAAAGTCTTGGTGTATCTCATATCTCTTCGATGCCTTTTTAAATGATGAGTTTGAAAACTTGTACTTTTTTTAAAAAGGTATAATATGTCATATAGAGAATAATACATAAAGTTTTCTTTTTTGAAAGATATGTTATTGTGTTACATGTTTATGTTGTGTGAAAACAGCCCCTCAAGAACGACCAGAAAATTGGTGAGATGTGAAGACCACGTGGCTATGAATATTTTGCAGGGTGTGTGTGTACAGTTAATCCTAGTATTACGTGAAAACCACGTGGCTTGTCTGGTAAGCAGCCCCCTTGTACCAAGTTACAATTTCCAAGACATTTTAATAATATTTCTGGTTTTTTAATCTATATTTAGCAATGTCATAGATTACTAGCAAAAGATTCTGACCAAGTGTTATGGGTAATTTCCTTCAACCCTTCACCGGGGGCGCCAGCCAGATGGAATGCCACCCTGGTCGTGCACACCACAACGTTCAGGTTTTAGCGAAGGGTGCGAGCAAAGGCTTTAGCGTGGTTGCTGGTGTGATTGGGCATGTGTATGGGTGTTTTGAGACGTTATTAGTGAAGTTTGTTGGAAAAATTAGTGAATGAATATTTAGTTAATTTATAATTGAATGAAATTATAATTACTAATTAAACTCCATATTTGAAACTCTTGAGTAGAGTTTTATGTCACTTGATTAGCTTTTATTAGAGTTTTATGTCTCTAATTAAATCAGTAATTAAGTGAAACTTTTATTAGAGTTTTATGTCTCTAATAAAATCACCAAGAAACTCTTCACTACATACAACTCTTGTAAAAAATGGTAGGTATGTGACTCATTGGAATGACGAGAAAACTACAAGAGAAAAATAATATGTATGAAGAATTCTTGGAGAAGTGGTGAAGACTTGAACATCCATATGTTGGGAATTATAGAGAGATGAATTTTCTCTACTGGATTCTATCACCTTCGTATCATTATTTTTCCACAAGTTCAAACACTATAACTCGGGCGCGTGGCCATCTCCGGCAGTACATACTGCTTCGGCTGTTGTACCCTGGGATATTTTATTATTTAATATTTTAATAGTTTATTATTATATTATTTTTAAGTTTTAACATTTTTTTTTTGTTTTTTTTCACTTTTTTTTAAATCATATTTCTTTTATCATTTATTTTTTTATTTTTAATTTTCCACTGAATACGAATATGAATATGTGGACTTAAGCTCAGGAAATATCTGGAAGCGGTCATCGAAAGTCACAAATGGGTTGTGAGAGAGATAGAGAGCGCACCTCCATTGCCCCCCCCCCCCCCCCCCCCCCCCCTAAGTAGAAAGTCACATACATGGTCGCGGATGTTGTTAATCCATTTAGACTTGTTTTAATTAAGTTAACAAAAAAATTTCTATATGTAGTAAAATTAACATATATTTGAAGTTGAAGAATGAATTTTATTGCAACACATATATTCACATAGATTTAACCGTCCTTTGTTGTCCTTGTGGTTTGTCAATTATGCCAAGACATACCAAATTTCAAATTTGTACCACTTCTATCCTTGACGTTCTTGAAACATATCAGTTCCATTCAAAAAAAGTTAAGGTTGAATCGAATAATTTGACAAACCACATGGATGAAAATAACAGTTAACTTTTTGTTTTTTTGGACAAAACTGTCATGTTTAAAGAATGTAAGGGACGGAAATGTTATAAATTTAAAATTTGGCCTAAACTAACATAATTGGATAAATCATAGAGACGAAAATGTCTGTTAACTTTTTCACTTACTTAATCTGCCTTGCTTAGCGTGGTGTTGGTGATGTTTTAAATAAAAAATAACATCTTTTAATATTTATTACCTTTTCATTTTATCTAGTCTAGGGGTATCTTAAGGGTGAGCTAAAGCTTAGTGATCATGAAGTCTTGAGTTCAATTCTCATAAGGAGGGTTTTATCAGATTTATTGGGTTTCCTCCTGAATTTGTGTATAAACATTATTGTCTAGTGAAGATAGATATGATCGGATGATTACGCTAATCACACGATAATACTTTAGTGTTTCGTGAATGATTCAAATTTACCGTTAAAAAAATTAATAAGTTTTGCGGTTAAAAAGTTATTCTCTCACACATTTCATCACTTCCTCCTCTTTTCAAAATTAAATAAAAAATTAAGTTCATTTAACATCATGTCATCATTTATGACTTTATGAAAAATTCAAACACACTCCAACTCAAATTCTTCTAGTTTTAGTAAAGCCGAGTGTGAACACGGTTTCTAGTCAAACCCATAACTTAAAACCGGACCCTTTAACCGACAGATGTCCCGTTTTCACCGGCACTTGACTACCCCTATACGCGTTTTTACCTGCCACATCATCTCAACACATCTCATTCCAAAAATAAACATGTGAACCTAACCATGGTTAACTCCATCACTTAACCCAGTTAGCTTCACCTATAAAACACCCCTTCTCCTTACCCAAAAACTCAAACACACAAAAGTGAGGTCTTGAGAGCTTCTTATTCTTCACACACTAAAAACACACACTTAAAAGTTTTTTTTTTTTTTTTTTTAATTTTGTGCTGATTTTCTTAAAGTTTTAAAAAAATCCCCCCCTTCTTTTAATCCCCGCTTCTGTGTATCCCTTTCTGTAATCATCTGGTCTTTCAACTAAAGAAAAAAATTACAAATGTTTTGGGTTTGTTTTTGTTGATTTTCAAGATTATTATTAATTAATGAACAAAAAAGCAAACTTGATTTAATTTTTTTTTAAAGAGAGTCTGGTGTTTTCAGAATAGAGATCCATCTTTTTTAAATTGGGTTCTATTTCTTCTTCAAAATCACCTTTTCAGGGATTATTTTTGTTCCCTAAAGGTTATTTTTTTTATATTTTTTTTATTGGAAATTGGGTTTTTAATTTTTATAAAAAAAACCCATCTTGATTTTCCTGGTATTTTTCTCCCTAGAAAATCATCTTTTTTATTTATTTGTTTTGCTTTAGAATATTTTATAAAAAAAATAAAAAAAAAATTAATGGCTTCAGCTGCTATGAATTTCTGGAATGACAATGAGTTTCAATTTCAGCCTGGTGGTGAACTAATGGATGCACTTGAAC
The DNA here is from genome assembly GCA_030545235.1 of Helianthus tuberosus. NCBI lineage: Eukaryota > Viridiplantae > Streptophyta > Magnoliopsida > Asterales > Asteraceae > Helianthus > Helianthus tuberosus. Next base: position 4,888,344 of record CM060379.1, on the reverse strand, counting down.
CTTTTATCAAAAGTGCTCCAATTGACTCGTCAAATTACCAAAATACCCTCCCTTTTTCTTCTCCCCCTACTTCTTATCCATACCCTTCTTCGTCTTTTGACCCTTTTATTCCTTCTTCTTCTGACTACATCTTCTCTACCATTCAAGAATCCGGGTTGTACCCGGGTTACTCTCTCCCAGACCAACCCGGGTACAATCAACCCGGATCTTCAGTCGGGTTGACTCAATTCAATCCGACCCACCAGTTCCAAAACCAAATGGAAGTACAATCACAACCACAACAACAATTACAATCCCAATTCCTAATACAAACACAATGGCCACAAAATCAATTTAACTTCATCCCCTCGGACCCGGTTATTACAACCGGGTCCCCACCCAAACCCGCAAAGCTTTATAGAGGAGTAAGACAAAGACACTGGGGTAAATGGGTCGCGGAGATCCGTTTACCCAAGAGTCGAACCCGGCTTTGGCTGGGTACATTCGACTCAGCCGAAGAAGCCGCGCTGGCTTACGACAAAGCCGCGTACAAGCTACGTGGAGACTACGCGCGGCTCAACTTCCCGAACCTCCGTCATAACGGCGGCTCGGAGTTAGCCGACTTCAAGCCGTTACATTCTTCAGTTGTTGCTAAGTTACAAACCATTTGTCAATGTTTGGCTGAAGGAAAGTCCGTTGACGGCTGTAAAAAGTCTGGTCAACGGAGGTCAAAGGCGAAGACGGCGGCGGCGCCAGAGGTTGTTAAGGTGGAAGAGGACAATGGCGGGTGGTCGGAAGGGTACGGTGGATCGGGAAACTCATCGCCGTCTTCGGATCTGACGTTTTTGGAGTTCACCGAAGACGACAATGGCGGGTGGACGGATAATTTCTCGTTGGAGAAACATCCGTCCTACGAGATTGATTGGGGTTCAATCTAGTGGATTGCGCGTATTATAAGAGTATTTAGAAGTATGTTAGTTTTTCGCTAGAAAAAAAAAATTAAATAAGGGTGTTATTGTAATTTTGTAGGATAATTATGGGTTTATTTTGTAATTTAGGGAAGATGGGGGCTGCCTGTGATGGAATTTTTGGCAATTGCAGTGCTCACCACTTCGGTTTTTAGTGGGTAGTTTGGTAAATTTGTATTTTTTTTTTTAGTTTTGGACTTTGGGATAATTTATTAAATCCCGTTTGTGTCCTTTTTAAGTATTGTTATCTATTAAGGTGGTGTTTTATTGGCCATTGACCATGATCAAGTACTTATTAATAGCTGTTTTTGTCATCAACTAGCAATTATATTCTAGTGTCGTTGTGACGGGTTATTTTGAAAATCCAAACGAAAGAAAAAGACGCTAAATAACTTCACATCAAGAAGACACCAAAAAGTTATAAATCGCTGAAAAACGTTTCTTAAAAAAACGTATAAATTTCTTAAAAAAGCGTATAAAAAATAAATATTAATCGGTAAAACGGAAAAAAACTAATCATCGAGCTAAAATAGTTAATACAATATACCAAAGAAAAACAAAACATAAAATTGAAGCAATGGGAATGGAACCGAACCTCGGATTAAGGTATACTTAAGGGTGTAAGGGGTACTCCTCTAAGACCCCTGTAGTGGGCGCTTTTTTTTTTTTAAATTAAAAAAAAGGCTAAAAAACGCCTCCCCCCATTACATAGGGCGTTGTTTGGCGTGTTTTTTGAAAAAAAATTGAATTGGCGTTTTATATAAAACGCTGAAAATTGCATTGGGCCAAGAGGTGACCGTTGCCAACGGTCATTTCTTTATTATTATTATTGTTATTATTATTATTTTTTAATTTCAAAATTTACCCACTATATATATACTACCCACTTTTTCCTATTTTTTATAAAAAAAACTCACTCTCTCCTATTTCTTCTATATTTTATACAAACATGCATCTATTCCGACCCCCCTTTGGTGTCCTCGCAAGACCCATGAACCCGAACACAACCCAACCGCAACACGCGTATAACCTTCAAGACATGGACCCGAGCATGTTAACGTACGTGGCTTACTTGAGTGGCGCCACTCCGTTCGTGCCTCCCATCTTCGGCTTTGGTCAAGCCGGCGGGTCGCAACCTTCACAACAACAAACCGAACCCGATGTCGATGTCGTGCCGGAGACGCAACCCGAACCGGTGCCAGAGAAATCGAAACGCGGCAGAAGGTCGCATAAGAAGAAGCAAAAGGACGAACCTCGACGTAAAAATACTCACCTTAAATGGACGAAGGAGGAGGAATTCACGTTGACTCGGGCGTGACTCGACGTTTCGGAGGACCACGAAATTGGCAACTTTTATATTTTTACTTATTTTTTACTTATATTTTGACTTTTATTTTTAACAAACAACTTATATTTTACTTTTATTTTTTCAATTTGTAGCAAACTTTTAAACCGGCCCCGTTTTTTGGGATAGGGTTCGTGCACTCTTTTATAGCACGTGGGGTCAAGGCGAGCATCGGGACAAAGATTCCATTTCTAGCAAATGGACCGACATCAACAACAAGTGTCATGCCTTCCAAGAAGTGTACCAACGTAACTACGATAATCGCCCGAGCGGTGAAGGTGACGTCGGGGTTTTAACGAAGACTTTGGACGAGTACGAGAAAACGAAATGCCCTTTCCCGTACTATAAGTGTTGGGATCTACTACGAAAAAGTCCAAAGTGGGCGCTAGTAGGTACCATGACGTCTAGTAGTAGACGTCGAGCTAAACGGTCAAAAACATCATCCTCCGTTGACCCTGAAACACCGACATCGGATGTCCGCAATGTCGATCTAAATGAGGTGGTGGACGTTGACGAGGAACTTGAAGAAGAGTTGACCCGGCCGCCCGATAGAAGAAAGGATAAGCGAACCGGGAAAAAAACGGTGGAGTCGTCTTCTGATCTCGAGTTGAAGGAAGATTTCGAGGAGATGAACCGTCGTCTCCTAGACATTCGCGACCTCGGCCACCAACGTTATGAGATTATGAAAGAACGAGTGGCCGAAACCAAAAAGTTTAACGAGATGCAAGAGGCGAGGCAAATGGAAAAGGACATTGAGTTTTTGTCCAAACCGATCGACTACCTCCAAGGCGACGCGTTGATCCTTGCGCAAATGCATCGCCAAAAAATTCGGGAAAAATATGGACTCTAGATCATCTTTTTTTTTTTTTAACTTTATTTTTTTTTCGGTTTTTTTGTTTTCTGTTTTTTTTTCGGTTTTTTTTTTTTTTTTTTTATTTCAAGTAGTGTAATTTTTATTTTAAATTAATGAGATTTTTATGTTTTAAATTAAAAAAAAATTGTGAAATGATTGCATGGGCGTTATTGGGCATTATTCCCACTACGCCACTTTTGCAATAATGCCTCATGCTGACTGAACTGCCACGTGTCGTAAAACGCCCCATGGTGGGGGCATTATTTGGCTAAACCACTACACATGGTCTAAGTGGGGAGTGACCTCTCTTACCCACAGCCAATCAGCACGCACCACGTCAACTCCCCACTTAACTCCCCCCACACCCTCAATTTGATGGCGGCACTACTCTCTTGGGGGACTTGTTTTTGTTTTTTTTATTTGTTGTAATTATGCATGTATTATAAATTAAACAAATATTAATAAAAATTAAATAAAATTTAAGAAAAGACATTTCATTAAATTAAAAATAAAAATTACATTCAAACTAGAAAAATAAAAAAACAAACTACTCGTCGTCGGAATTCGTTTCAAGGTGAGGTAGATCTAAACGTCTGAGATGCTCAACGAGATCGTGTTTTAGTCTCCAATGCGTTTCTTCGTCAATGAGCTCGCTAAAAGCAGTATCATCGAAGACGGGTTCGACTGGAGGATCTCGAATGTGTACCGGTGCTATCGCCCTTCCGTCGTCTTTTATAATCATGTTATGTAAAATAATGCACGTATACACGATGGACCTTATCTTTTTCACCGTTTTGGAACGCATTGGACGATTTAGTATTCCCCACTTCGCCTTTATACACAACTTTTTTTTACTAGACGATGCCGTGTCTAGTAGCTCCGCTTGTTGGATGAGATTTTGGAAGAAAATTAAACTACTATCGCTTGACGATGAATCTTCATCGTCGGGAAAATCGGGCATGAGAGAAAAAAAACGGGAACTCGGAATCCATTTTTTTTAAAGATTGGGTAAAAAATTAGATGAGTTGAAGGGTTTAGGAGAGTAATGTAGTGGGAGTTGTTTTGGGTTTGAAAAATAAAAAGATTGAAGTGAGTTAGTATTTATAGGGTTTAGGAGAATTTTTTTTTAATATATAACGGCTATATAGTCGTTTTAATATAAAAAAACCGTAAAAAATTACAAATCTCAATCGGTGAACACAACCCGCTCCCCACACCCCGATTTGGGTCACCGAGGGGATGGCGGCGGTGTTCCCGAGCGGGGTTCACACTCACCGCCCCCCTCCTCGAGGGCGCCCCGTTCACCCTAACACTGTGTTCCAGAGTTTACTAACGGAATGAAAGGAAAGGAAACAAAAAGAAAGTAAAAATATTTTGTGTTCCAGAGTTTCATTTAAGAAAGGAAAATAAAACATGTCGTGTTCCCGAGTTTCATTTAAGGAAGGAAATGAAATGAAAGGAAAACTAGGCTAAATTCTTTAATTTTTCTTTCCTTCCGATTTGGGAGGAAACGGTGAGAAAGACATCTTTTTTTTTCCTTTCTCGTCCTTTCCTTTCCTTTCTCACTTTTACTTTCTTTTCTTATCCCTCCTTAAGTTAACTCGGGAACAGAGCGTAAGTGTTGCAAATACAACTACACTAACCCTTAATATGTGTATAAAGTCATGTGAATTTATATAAATTAAACAAAATTACTGACGGCTGAAAAAAAAAAGAATTTAGACCAAGGGCCAGCTTTCATACAACTGCTGGTTGACGTCATCCAACATCTTATTGAGTTATATAGAATGTTTGTTGATGTTATGGTTTAAATTTAGTACTAGTGAGATTTGTTGAGGCGAAAATTCAGTTTTGGTCACTACGATATTGGAATCGTATTAATATTCAGTATATACCATTACATTTTAAGTACAACCCCATCAGAAAAAGAAAAAATAGTCATATTTAGGGGGGGGGGGGGGGGGGTGGTTCACTAGTGATATATTCTATCACTCCCACTATCCAATCAAGTCATGCCATGTGTACAACCAATATTCTATCACTAGTGATACAAATGTAGGGGGGGTGGTATCACTAGTAATAGGAAATCTATTTAAAAATAGGTTACAAAAGTTGAGGGACCTGAATTGAACTTTTCATCAAACTTTGTATTCAATTGTTACAAAAGGACAAAAGAATCTTAATGGGCGGGACAAAAGAACCTGAAGTTCAACGCGTGAAGATTATGACGAGTTATAAAAATAACGAGTGAAACTTAATGGGCGGGGCGGTGTTCCACGAGTGATAGGATTCTATCACGGTAATTAACGCTTCCACCCCGTGTGGCCTTATACTTGAAAAATTAAAGTCATGTGAATTTATATATATTAAACAAAATTATTGTCGGCAGCAAAAAAAGAATTTAGACCAATGGCCGGCTGCCAAATAGCTGGTTGGCGTTGGTCATCCAACATCTTATTGTAGTTATATATATATATTATGGTGTAAATTTAGTACTAGTGAGATTTGATGAGGCAAAAATTCGGTTTTTGTCATTACGATATTGGTATCGTATTAATATTCAGTATATACCATTACAATTTCATTTTGAGTACAACTCCATCAGAAAAAGAAAAAAATAGTCATATTTATACTTGAAAAATTAAAGTCATGTGAATTTATATATAGTAAACAAAATTATTGTCGGCAACAAAAAAAGAATTTTTGTTGCAGAAAAAGAAAACACATAGTGATATTTATACTTGAAAAATTAAAAATAGTCGTAGTTGTGCTTGAAAAATTATTAAAAAGTAGGATTTTAAAGAAAATTCAAATAAATAAAAAGGTCATGTTATTTAAATTGAAACTTACAAGGTAATAAAGTTATTATTCATATTCCATGCATATTAATAACTACAATAATAATGAACTAAAATGTTTAAATAGATTTAAGTTGTAATACAAAATAGTTTTTATGGAATAAAGCGAATGGAAACTTTTTTGTTGGATTTGTGTTCTGGTAAGTTCACACCCTGTTCACGATTCAGATTTCAGAACATCTTTGTAAATGGAATAAATACCATTGAAAGAGATTGGTGTAGTTATTTGAAAAACAATTTAATAATGACAATAGAAATAAGATATCGACTACTTTTATTAATATTTGACTATTTATTTTTATTTTATTTCAATAACGATTTTTTTTGAATGGGTAATACATTATACACTCTTACCTACACTACTTATAAATTACACGTCCAGATTTATACCTAAGTTTGTCTTTTACCGCTAGGCTACAACCCAAATGACATTTGGAATAACGGTCTAAGAGTTGCAAAAAGAAATTCAAACTTTTTTTTTATGTGATGACACATTTTATGACGAGTGAGTTATGGTTCTATCAACATCTATGGATTTGAAACTGGAAATGTACGAATTTTTTAAATCAGAAAACAATACATCAAATAAACACCATTCACATCAATTTCCATTGGTATGCTTTATTTATATAATTAGTTGAAACTAAATGAAAAAAAAAATTATATAGCTTCATTAGTATTTAATATTTTTTTTAATCAAACCGAATCTGAAATAGTAAGTAAACGGAAAAAATAACTAAAAATTCAATAAAATTAGTTGTTTCATTTAACTAATCCTTTAAAATATAACCAGTGGAAACCCGCAAGTGATGGTAGGTTCTTGGTGAGTTATGCTCGGAAGTCGTTAAATCGCTTTGCAGCTCCGTTTTACCCGTATGAGTGGGTTAAGTGGGCACCAAAAAAAGTAAATATATTTGGGTGGTGTGGAGTGCAAGACCGATTAGCAACGATGAGAGTGTTAAAAAAGAGAGGTATGCTTCCCGGATCTCCAACTTATAAATTGTGTGGGGAATCGGATAAGGATGCACATCATCTCTTCACGGGGTTAGTAGTAGAAATATTATGGAACAAGGTAAGTACGTTGTGCAGAATACAACAAATTTTGCATTCTCAATGAAAGACTTGTTGGAATATCACAAAATAGTATCGATCGAAGACTGGAAAAGGAAATATATTCAACTCATCGTTTTGGCAACGTGCTGGGGAGTATGGAAGGCGAGAAATGAGAGCATATTCGGAGGGAAAAGAGTAAACATTGACGCGATTTTTGGGAAGGTACAAGCAATTACGTTTCTATGGATCAAGGGCCGAGCAAAGAGAAGTAATTTGGAATGGAGCAAATGGGTGCGATTCGAGTTGATGAGATAAAAACCGCAGTTTCATTGTTTTCTTTCGTTCCTTATTTCTTTCTTTCTTACTGTTGTATTTGCTCAAGTTTCTGTTTTGTAGTTCGGTGATGCAAAAGCAAGTATTGGTGGTTGGATTATTAGCTTACTAACCATATGTAATTTACGAAACAATTTTTTGGGGTTTTGAATAAGAGTATAATTTGCCGTCCCAAAAAAAAAAAATAAGTATATAATAATTAAATAATACTGAAACATGAATTGTTTTATATTTTGATAAAAAAATATATGATTTTAATAAAACAATATTAATACTAGATTACGATTTTATAATTTTATCCTTACAAACGCTTTTAACTTTACAAATCATTTAATCTAACTATTGAATGGCGAGTTTAGATAAGCTAAAATATAATTGAATGTAAAAACTGCAAATCATTAGTTCATAAACTATCAATTATGTAAAGAGGATTGTTGACAAATACAAAAAAACTCAAGAAATGATCATTTTAATAACAAGAAAAGGATAAGAAAAATACTTATTGCATTTTTATAACAAGAAAAGGATAACAAAAATACTTATTGCAAAGTGATAACAAACTAGTATAATAATTACAAAGAATTTTTCTATCAAGCTTCACTTTCTAACCATTCGTAGGAAAGAAATATGAACCGAAAGCAAAGACATTAACTAGTATGATGATTCGTTTCACTAAAATAACATTTAAAAACCCTCAAGTTGCATTAACTATCATCTCGTATATACAAGTCACACTTACTTAAAAATAATGTAAACTAATTTGTAATTTGCTATGATTTTGTTCACTCAGAGTTCCCCACTTTAAAAATTTTGCTTCCCGAGTCCTTTATTTCCAAACCGTTACTTTTAGCGTCTCTCTAACACTGTTTTTTTTCCTGTTAATAATAAACAGAAAAGACCACAATGCCCTTTGTATTAAAACCACCCTCCTCTCTCTCACACACACTCTCATGCTCACACTATTAGGCTCATGGTGTGGGATACTGCCCTTGGAGGCTTTATTGCGCCATGTAAGTGACACGTAAGCGAGAGACTTTGTTGTTAAGTTTCAAGGTATGGAATAAAGCCCCTCACGTCATTGCTTGATCATTAATTTTATTTTAATTTAGATTCATTTTAAATTTTTAGACACAAGTTAAAAAAATAATTAAGTTACAACATAAAAAGTACCATTAAATTAGAACTTTAGAACTAATATATATACACACACACACACACACAACCAACTTAAAAAAAACTACAAAAAACCCACTAGTCCGTGTTTTGATATTTAGCTCGGATTCGTTATTTTTGAGTTTCGAAAATCACCTGGTCATGAGGCGAGTAATGCGAAGTCTTTCTCTATGAACTTGAAATCTTTTTCCATTTGTCTTCGCATTTGCAATTGGTGCTCTTGTTTCTTGATCGAGAGCAATCAAGAGGTTTTTTGTTCAAATCGTCAAATTTTGATGGACCCGAGAAGGTTGAGTCGGCCCTTGCTGCTGCCTTGCTTCCATTTCTGTCGGCTGGCCGTGGCAACTCTTATGATTCTTCTAGAACAAAGCCGCCAACGTCGTCGTTTAGGTTTAAATAGAAACGAGCATACGTCGGACCTTGAGACTCGGAAATTCATGATGCTATTGGACATTTTCTAATTTTGGGCGGATGCATGCTTGTGTAAGGAGTCAAATTATTCCCCACCAAGCTTTTAGGACACCAAAAGTTCATTCCACGCCCTCTTATTGGTTTGAACCTTATCCATTTATCGTCTTGTGGATAAATAAATACCTTCAAGTAAGTTGCTTAATGTTTGCAATGTATTTCGTTTACTTGAAATGGACAATACAGTGTGGATCCATGTAAAACGTCGTTGAATAATGTTGATTGATTGAGGATGTTAAGGTCATTGTTGGAACCAACGAGACCAAAGAAGGCATGCCCAAACGACAAATCTTGGGAGGCTACTACTTCAATCGTAATCGTTAGGTATTGGTAATCATCTCGCATGTACTGACAACTCCATGACGTTGGACAATTCTTCATGTCCAATGTGTACAATCAATGAAGCCTACCATCCAGGAAATTCATGTTTGCTTTCATATGCGACGTAGAAAAGATGAATGTCGTTGGAGGTCGGCTTACATATTTTTTTTATCATACAACCCAATAACACCTCCACAAAAGTGTAGACGTACCATCGATGTGCACTTCTTTAACGAAGTAAAACCCTACTTCCATCTAGCATCCCAAGTTGTATGAAAATAATCAAACTTCTGCATGTCACCAACCACTTGTAGGAGTAGTTCTTTTCGCAATCGAAAACTTCTTCCAAACATCTTCTCACCATATTTGTGTGGCTTCATGATCTTTTGACCCTACGGTTTTGTCACACTCCGACCCACAGCAGATATGGTATGGGGCATGATGATTATCCATAGCTCATGACACTATTATAAGTTTAATATTTAAAAGCATCAATTTTAAATGGTCACACATGGTCATAGAATGTGTTCATCAAAACCCATACAATATACAAAAGATAAATAATCATGTACAACTATCCCATTTATTACTAAGGCACATCCTATGTGTATTCAACTTCAAATCATCTCAAAATCACGTACCTGTATCATGCGTAAAAAAGTTTTGGGTCAACAAAATATTGGTGAATAGATCTAGATTTTAAATAAAATGTTTTGTTTTATTAATTGATTTATTTAATATATTTAACATGCAATCTAATGTGTTGTAGAAACATCCATAATCACCACAACAACAATCACCAAAATCACAATATAGATACAATAGAAACAATAAGACTCAAAGACTATAATGTGCATTAGTCTCAAGCCTCGAAAAGCGAGTCTAATACTGGTGGCGAAACCTGTGACACAAAGCGAGTAAACACATAGATACACGTATATGCAACAATAGATACTAGAAATAATAGAAACAATGAACGCGATACACATAACATTGACTTTGCATGTTATTTAATCAAATAGAAAACAATAGAAAACATGATACATGATACACCCCAATATATTTAATGACTAAAAAGGGGAGAGAAATAGATCTACTCACTGGTTGCGAAGAAACGATTCACGAGAGTGCACCGCACGAAAAGGAACGGTTTGCATTTAAACAATATCCGCAATGTAAATAAATGAAATACTAAACAAAAAGATAACCTATTGATTTTAGGAAATTGCCGGTTTTTGACGGATGTTATAGGTTTCTTCAACTATAGGATGTAATAGTGCTTGAACAACGGTTGCAAGAGTTTGAAAGTTACAAACATTCATCACAAAAAGCTTCATCATCAGTGTTTTGGTCAAAAATCACACAAGGATAATATAACCAAATCTGATTTTTGTGAGGTTAGATGCTTGGTTAAATGAACAAAAGTGTAAACAAGAAATGAATGAAAATGGTGATGAACACAAGGATTTATACGAGGAAAAAGCCCTTGATCAATGGATGATCTCCGACATAAAAAACCTCGGATAGTGAAAACTATCACTATAAACTATATTGAACAATAAAGGTTACAACTTTGGAAGATAACAAGCTTGATACAACGATTTCTAGTGTGTTTGTGTGTGTAATCGCCAATTGATTTCAGAGAGTTCGAGGGTGTGTAAATTGTGTTTCTAATAATAGCTTGTTATCCCCTTTTGAATAGCAAAAATATCTAGATAACTAACTATCCGAAAAATGTGCTTGCCATCCACGATCACCACAACGGTCATCACTTCATGCACGTGCCATAATAAGGAGCATATGTCACACCCTGACTTTTGCGGAAGCGTGATTATGGTGTGACTTTCTTAATACCATTTCATTCAATCATAACAACAACTAAATGATAAAAACCATAGATGTCCATCCATAAATTAAGTTTAAAAACATGACAACATTGTTTTAAAACATAGAAATTCAAATACGAGTACAACCATGCAACTTGTTTAAAAGTTCACAAAGACTCGACAAATGACATTAAATTAAACCAGGATTTGGGAGACGTGTCTCGTCCAGGAATAAGACACACTGACCAAACCCTAAGACCATGGATGACATCTTTTATTCTTAACGCAGCTTGAAACATCCGACGCCCGCCAGATCCACTTTTAATTCCCTGAAATACATGTATTTTGAAAACATCAACAAAAGTTGAGCGAGTTCATGTGTGTGTTTGTGAATAAACCTTTGAAACATTTGTAAATCCTGGTATGAAAGCAAAATAAGGAAATAGATCGATTAATGGTTTGCAAGGCCATTAACATGCGTGCAACGGCGTAGGAAGACTCAAACCTAACAGATTTTGCACCGGGCCTCCGGCGGTAAGACATAGTCACCTCATGGGCCACCCTGGTCCACACGGGTGTGGGCTCGCTACACCCAAATAGATCTATCACTCATGTCCCTCGGTCCTAACGCGAGTATTAATGGCCCTAAGAGTGCACCTACCCATTCACATGATCTACTGTACTTTCCAAAGCTAATCATACCATTTGTAATTGTATGTAATCATTTTATAACATGTACTTCACCCCCAAAGTTATAAAACAAAAACAGTTTAAGGAAAAGGGGACATGAAACTCACAGTCTTGCGTCTTCAAAAATCGTAACTCAATCTCCTTCGGCGAACACGACTACCTACAACGTACTAATCTATTAGACGAACGGGCCGTGCCTTGACTTAATATCATTGTCTTTGAGTTACGTTTCTTTTGTGTCTTCGATATTATTCCAAGTTATATAATTATTTGTTAAAATAATTAATATTTCAACTTAAATCATATTTATAAATTTTGGAATAATACTATATTTTTTACTTGATACTCTTCGGGTGTTTATACATGTATTTCCTTCCCAAGGATGGGTGTATTTGTATTTGTATTCTTATACTTTGTATATTTTTGCCATGTATGGGGATCGTATTCTGGTGTGTATTTATACGTACAGGAATACGTATTTTATTGTATTCATTAAGTATTCTTTTACTTAATTTAATTTTTCCGTACTATTATCTTTAATAAAGGTTCACCAATGTATATTTCCAAAATATATATTGTAATAAATACTATTTAAAAACAATTACTTATACTTTTTCCTTTGGCAAAAATATTTATATTCTATTATAAGTTTCAAAAATTATATATTTTCATGTCCAATATAGAATATATATATAAACTCATTTTTTCTTCCAAAAATAATATGTTTCATATTTATTTGAGAAAATATATTTTCTTCCAAATATATTGTATCTCATGTTTGTGTAAGAAAATATATATTTCTTAAAGATAATATATCTTCTAAAAATTTCAAGAAAAATATGTATTTCATACTTGTCAAAAACAATATATTTTTCCTTGTAAAAAATATGATATATTCTTGTAGTAATTGTAAAAATCATATTTTTGTTTCCTTGGTGTCCAAAATATTATTTAGCAAAATATACTTTGTGAATAAATTCCGGAATATTTTGTAAGTCTTATTCCATAGTTCGGTTCTCCAATATTTTTGTGTAAATGTGTATATTTATTCTTTGGAATATTGGTAATATTTTGGATTGTGATTCTTAGTATTTTAATGTGTTATATTATTTCATGTCCTAAAATAATATAACTAATACACAAAATATACAATTAATCACACACATGGTGTCTTCTAAATACATATTTCATAAATACATATTTAGTCACTTTTATTTATGAAAATCAACCTCCAATAATTATATTTTTGTAACAAAATTATGGCAAGGTTTTTGTAGAAAACTCATGGTTAGAATACACTTGTAAATATTTGTTTAAAAATATTTTTCTAAGTGTTTATATTTTTAGAAAATTTTGCCATAGTTTCCCCTAAAAATGGAGGTTTCCATGCTTTCAAGCATATCATTTTCTTTTGTAAAAATCATCACAATCAATTCACAATCATCAACAAACAACTTTTACTCACCAATTTTGCCAAATACAAGTAATAATCTACCACTTCATGAACTTGAATATTTGTAAAACTTTGTAGTAACTTACTAGTGTTCTTAGTAAGTCTTGTTACCCTTTAAAATGTGATTAGTTCTTTAAAAACTTCATTTTTAAAGAAGTTAAATGTTTACAACTTCTTGTCACATTTTCTAAAAATGTTTCTTTATGAAATCTTCTTGTTACACATGTGTTTCTACACTTGTTTAACCACTAAAAATAAGACTTGTTTATGTAAGAACCAAGATTAAATGAAACTCATGTTTTTAACTTGGTTCCTTTGAAAAACCATTCATAAATCTTTAGATCTATATGATTATTAACTTACTTTGATAATCATTTTTCAAGAAATCAAAGTATTCTTTCAAGTTCATGATTCATGTGTGGATGATCCATCATCCTACAACATTTCTACTTTCTCATCTTGCTAGATTATGTTTTTAATCATGATCTAGCAAGATCTTATGATGATCAACATCATTTCTACAAACAATCAATGATCAACAAGCATAACAAATCATATTCATCAAGATTACTTCATTAAACAAGCTTATGTTTACTTCTTATGTTCTTTAGTGTTCTTTAAGATTTTGATTATGATTCTTCTTTAACCACTAAAAATAGATGTAAAATAGATAGATCAAGACTCTTACCACTAGCACAAGGCTAGGGATGATTCAAGGGTAGAAAATGAGTGGATAAAAGCAAACAAGAGAGGTCCTTGATCTTCCACAAGCTCGTAGCTTCTTTGTATGATCTTCAACACCCTTGTATATGCTTAGATTGTATGGGGTTGGATGAATGAACGTGGATGTATGTATGTGAGGGGTCGGCCGAGAACAAGAGAGGGAGAGGAGAGAGCTTGTGTGTGTTTAGTGTGTGTGAGAATGAATTCAAGAACTCAAGGTGTTAATTTATAATCCAAACTTAGGTGTTTTCCATTGGTTTTTATGTCTGAATTAAGCCAACAAGATCCAATATAAAATTCAAACAAATCAAGATGGTGGGCCATATGTTGGGGCCATAAATAGGTGGGGGGGGGGGTCTAGAGTAGGTTTTAACTAGTTTAGTTACATTAAGGTTGAAATCCAAGTATTAGTTACATGCTTTAGTTATTAGATATTTTTAGGAGGTGTTATGATGTTCGGGGCTCATAACTAGCCTGGAAATGTTAAAACAATGCTTCTAGTGTAAATTTGGTGTTTCGGGTAGTGTCTGGTTGTTCGGTTGGTTGCTGGTTCGTTAAAGTGCTAAACTATGCAGTTTAGTGTGCTTTATGTATCTTTTTGTGACACTTTTGATTCCCTACACTTAGGAAAGAATTCAGGACCATTTTACCATATTTCTGCATAATATTAGTGTGTTAAATTGCTGATATTTGCTGAATTCAGCACTTTGGGTGAGTTTTAGGCACTTTCCGGCACTTAAACTATCACTAGGAAGACAGTTTTATGATCCTTACTTTCCTACACACTATACTAGTGTAATACTTAGTTTCTGGCGCATTCTGTATCTCAAAGAACTGTCTATCTATGTGCTGAGTTCTGTCAGCATTTTCCTGATTTATCAAATAACTATGCTAACTGTACTTAATGCATCATTTAAGGCAATACAGCTTTCATGCAATATTGGTATGACATTAAACAATGTATGATGCACATGTATGTATGAGACAGTAATCAGAAAGCAGTTAATTGCAATTCAGCACAGTCATTAGGCACTAATCATGATTAATTAATTGTACGGATACCTGGATTTTTGACAGTTGTCACATTCTCCCCATGTTAAGAAAATTTCGTCCCGAAATTTTAAGCTTAACTACTAGTTGCAGGGGTGTTAGGGAATAAATGCGGATATTTTGCTTTCATGCGGTCCTCACACTCCCAAGTAAACTCTGGGCCGTGACGCGCATTCCAGCGAACCTTAACAAGCTTAACACTCCTCCTCCGAGTTTTGTTAACTTTCCAATCAGTAACCTCGACAGGTTCTTCGGTGAAGTGGAGTGTGTCGTCAATGTGAACTTCGTCAGCAGGAATAACCACCGTTTCCTGAGTTGGACTCTTCTTCAGGTTAGATACATGGAATGTATCATGCACACCATTCAGTTCCGCTGGTAGTTCCAACTTATATGCCACCGGACCAATCCTCTCCAGGATTTTGAACGGTCCAATGAATCGCGGGTTCAACTTTCCACGCTTCCCAAAGCGTGCCACACCTTTCCAAGGTGAGACTTTTAACTGTACCATATCTCCCACTTTGAATTCCAAAGGTTTCCTTCTTTGGTCCGCATAGCTCTTTTGTCGATCACGAGCCGTCTTAATGCGCTCTCGGATCTGTATGATCTTATATGTCGTCTCCTGGACCAACTCGGGATCAACAAGCTGTCTATTGCCCGCATCTGCCCAGCATAACGGCGATCGACACTTACGTCCGTAGAGAGCTTCAAATGGTGCAGCTTGAATGCTTGTATGGTAGCTGTTATTATAGGAGAACTCAACCAAAGGCAGGTGAGTGTCCCCACTGCCACCCAAGTCCATTACACAAGCTCGTAACATGTCTTCAAGCATCTGAATCGTTCTCTCATTTTGGACGTCTGTCTGTGGGTGAAATGCCGTGCTCAAATTCAGCTGTGAACCAAACGCTTCTTGAAAAGATTGCCAAATTCTTGACACAAGTCTTTCGTCTCTTTCAGATATAATCGAGATAGGCACTCCATGACGTGCAACTATCTCCCTTAGGTACAGCTCAGCTAGCTTACCTGTGTTATCCTTTTCCCTGATCGGTAGAAAGTGCGCAGATTTTGTCAGACGGTCTACGATTACCCAAATCGTATCATGACCTCTGGGCGTCTTTGGCAACTTGGTTATGAAATCCATTGAGATCTGCTCCCATTTCCACATGGGTATCTCAGGTTGCTGCAGAAGACCTGAAGGCTTTTGATACTCGACCTTTACTTTGGCACAAGTTAAACACTTTCCTACGTAAGTTGCAACATCACCTTTCAATCTCGGCCACCAATAGAAATCCTTCAAATCTTGGTACATCTTGTCCGATCCTGGGTGGATCGAGTACCTTGATTTATGAGCTTCATAAAAAATAACGTCTCTAAGACCTCCAAAGAGCGGAACCCAAATTCGTTCCATAAAACACAAGGTTCCTTCCTTGTTAGGTACCAACTTTTTCTCCATCCCACGGAGGTATTCTTCCTTAAGATTCTCCTTCTTGAGAGCTTCTCTTTGCGCAACACGAATGCGCAATGAGAGGTCTGTTTGAACGATCATCTCCAAAGCCCTAACCCTTATGGGCTTATTCTTCTCTTTTCGACTCAAGGCGTCTGCCACTACATTCGCCTTTCCTGGGTGATATTTGATTTCGCAATCATAATCATTTAACAGCTCCACCCATCGGCGCTGTCTCATATTGAGCTCTTTCTGATCGAATATGTGTTGAAGGCTCTTGTGATCTGTGAAGATCGTGCATCGGGTATCATAAAGGTAATGCCGCCAAATCTTCAAGGCAAACAAAACTACGCCTAACTCCAAATCATGTGTGGTGTAATTCTTCTCATGAACCTTCAACTGGCGCGAAGCATAGGTGATAACCTTCTGTCGCTGCATCAGCACAAAGCCTAATCCCTGACGCGAGGCGTCACAGTAAACCACGAAGTCATCGGTGCCTTCGGGTAGGGATAATATAGGTGCATCGCAAATACAGTTACATATTTTACGATTGAGCTTTCATTAATCATCGACCACAAATACAGTTACATATTTTACAAGTGTATCGTATCAAAAGGGAACACAGGGTCACACTACCCTTGTCCAAAATATCTACCATAAGACATACAGTCAAAAGGTGGTCTCCAAAAGGTCTGTACTAGCTCAGCTCAATAGCGGTGCTCTCATCAAAAGTAAGCTACCTACATAAAACCAAAAACCGTCTATGCTGATGATGGTGGAGGAGGAGGTGGAGGAAAAAAAAGCAAGCCGCGCACATGCGCAAGCTCCTCCTCAAGATCATAAACATGACGCAACAGATAACGAATCTGCTGCTCAACGGTAAGAAAGCGGGTGTCAAACTCGGGAAATGGAGTAAGCGGTGCAGGAGGATGCGAAAATCAGGACGGTGATGAACGTGGGGGAACAAAAGATGGCTGACACGGACATAGCAAAGGTCGCAGTGTCATCTCAAGCTCTAGAATCCTGCGACTCATGATCTCAAACTGAAGCTGCAAGGATATGAGTAACTCATCCCGTGTATATCCAGTGAAATGCGAGGGATGATAGGGATCAGAAATCGGCATGGTGTAAGGTGGGAACCATCTAAATGGCTCATCTAGTGGTGAAGAAGTAAAATGAGCAGTAGGTGTATACTGAGGCATGTGAGGGAAAGTTGCTGACACATGAGGGTCACGGTCAGGTTGCTGGCCAGAAGGGCCTTCCCCTGGACGGGGTGCAGGTATGTCCTGCAAGAAAGTGACAGGTAAGTCAGTACGGTGAACATCAGACTCAACAGGGTGAAATGGAGCAACATCAATAGGTGCAGGTGCATGTGGGGGAGTAACTGACTCAACGACAGGAGGGTCAGCGGGTGCAGGAGCTGGATCTGGTATAAGTGGTGCAATGTCAGGTATGCCAAACGGAATAGGGTCATGGTCAGGTGCAGGCTCAACATAATGTGGAGGTATCGATGCAGCTGACATAGCTGTATCGTCATCAGAATCAGTGGCGTAACGTCGCAAACCAACTGCCTGTAAGGCGGAGGAAGTCACAGACGCAAAAGAGTATGAGACAGAGTGTAAGCTAGAATCGGAAGAAATCTCAATAACAGGGATATCAAGAAGTGGGGCAGCAGTGTCATCATCCGCCAGCTCTCCATCACCCTGGGCCTCATCGGGAGGACCATCAACAAGCAAGTCGAAATCATCATAAAAAAGATCGTCAAAAGGCCAATCCTCAGGGGGAATGACCATGAGAGGAACGGGAGCGGGGATCGGTGCCACAACATGCTCACCATCGGGGTGACCGATGATAAGATGATCATGAACAGGAATAGGAATAACAAAAGGATCCTCGTCTGGGATACCATCAGCAATCGGTAAATCATCTCCGATGTCGGGCAGCGCAAAGGGCTGAAAGTCGTCGTCATCGTCGGACATCATCTCCGGGTCACTCTCGGTGTCGGAAGTAAAGATCCCTGGCTTATGGGCAATCTCATCATCTAAGACTACAACCATGGGGTCATCGGTATCTGACAAACCACTCTCGGAAGATGACATAGTGTCTGTAACAAAACAATCACAACATATGCACATATATCAACAACTAACATTAAATATGCAATCAATAACAATGTAATCACGTATCCTCCTTAGTCTCCCAGACTAAGCCACCTAGTCTCTCAGACTAAACTACCTAGTCTCTCAGACTAAACCACACAGTCTCCCAGACTGAACTACCTAGCCTCCCAGACTAGACCTCCCAGTCTCTCAGACTGAACCACCTAGTCTCCCAGACTGAACCACCCAGTCTCCCAGACTGAACCATAAACATAAACCTTGAAATGTGTTTCGTGTCTTTTGTTTGTAAAAATGTTTGTTTTCCTGGATCCGGGCGTTTCGTGTATGCAATGAAAACATGTTGTGACAATATTTTCGTGAGAGCCCTAATGATTGTAGTCTAGACTTGAGAAGGAATCCTAGTTTACTACAATCGAAGCTCTGATACCAAGCTGTCACACCTTGACTTTTGCGGAAGCGTGATTATGGTGTGACTTTCTTAATACCATTGCATTCAATCATAACAACAACTAAATGATAAAAACCATAGATGTTCATCCATAAATTAAGTTTAAAAACATGACAACATTGTCTTAAAACATAAAAATTCAAATACGAGTACAACCATGCAACTTGTTTAAAAGTTTACAAAGACTCGACAAATGACATTAAATTAAACCAGGATTTGGGAGACGTGTCTCGTCCAGGAATAAGACACACTGACCAAACCCTAAGACCATTGATGACATCTTTTATTCTTAACGAAGCTTGAAACATCCGACGCCCGCCAGATCCACTTTTAATTCCCTGAAATACATGTATTTTGAAAACATCAACCAAAGTTGAGCGAGTTCATGTGTGTTTGTGAATAAACCTTTGAAACATTTGTAAATCCTGGTATGAAAGCAAAACAAGGAAACATATCGATTAATGGTTTGCAAGGCCATTAACATGCGTGCAACGGCGTAGGAAGACTCAAACCTAGCAGATTTTGCACCGGGCCTCCGGCTGTAAGACATAGTCACCTCATGGGCCACACTGGTCCACACGGGTGTGGGCTCGCTACACCCAAATAGATCTATTGTAAGGACTCTAAAAAATGTCCCAAATTGACCCGTAAGCGAAAACTCGAACCCCTGAAACCCAAACCAAATTAAAAACCAAGAAAACAAGAAATCTGGTCTTCAAGCGGGCCGCGTAAGGGTTAAGCTTAAGTTGACTCGGGCCGCATCAATGTGGTGTTGACCGGATAAGCGTTCCAGATCCACGTGGCATCCATCTGGCAACCCTACGCGTGACCCAGCAAACCTACACGTAGAATAGGTGGCCACGCGGGCCGCGTAAAGGTCGGGCAAAGGTTCACGCGGGCCGCGTGAGAGCCAAATTTCAGCTATAAATAGAAATGACCATGGGCAGTTCACTGGTGACGACGAAAACTTTCAAAAACGAAATTCTACTGCTATAATTCGAAATTCACTTTCAAAATAGTGTGGTGCTGCTACGATACAGGGTATTAACTCGATCGCTGCTACGATTCAATGTCCAATCGATTGAAACTATCCGATGAATGTTTAAGTGCTGCTCAAATTAGGGTTATACTTTGTCATTCGTCATGAATTCGATGGATGTTTAAGTATTGCACTTTGTCATTCGTTGTGAGGGTTTTTATCTCGTGAATTATCGTAAATGTTGTATTAGTTACTGACCTAGTTCGTGTGCATTGTTATTTAAATTAGGGTACAAGGCTAATCAGTAGGCTAAACTCTGCCCGTTTAAATCTGCAATGTGAGTCATTCTCTTTTATCAAAAGTATTTTACAATACTCCATTTTCAAAAGTTATAATTACAGGGATTAAGTCGCGGTTATCTTGAATCACTGGCTAGTGGGGTATTGTGCACATTACTAATTTCTCACGGTTAGGCTAATAAATCCTAACAGTGATAAACGTCACTACTTGGGGAAAGACTCAATAGTGGTATGACCATCGTCACCAGGTGACACGGCGCCAGATAAAAATAAGATAGAAGCCATTGTAATCGCTCTTATGCTGTAATTTATAACTATGTGTCGTTTTATAAAAATTGAGTGACTCTCCAGTATTTCCCCGCTGTTAAAATATTTTTAAAACATGTTTCAGGCAATCTGCTGTAAACCAAGGAAAACGTGCTACGGAGCACTAACCAGCTTGAAGAGGTGGCTCAGTTAAAATAAATAAACATGTTTTTATAAATCAGGGAATTCCCTAGTGAAATTCCTCTATTGTAAATCACGGGGTTTATCCCGAATTATGAAATAAAATAATCGGGCATTTTCAAGTGTTAAAAGATCCTGTTGAATCTTCCGCTGTCACATCATTTAATAAATACCACGGGTTCCTGTCCCGCGGCTCCTGACCGGGTCAAACCGGGGCTGGGGCCGTGACAGGAAAAGGTGGAATCAGAGCCACTGATTTAAGCCTATTAAGTATTTAAAATACTTAATTTTCCTGATTATCGTTTTGTGATTATGTGTTTATTAACTGACTACTTGTTAGTTACAGTATGGGTAAGCAAAGAGTTTCGGATATCTATCTTAAATTAGATAGTTCACCGAAAGATAAGGGAATCTCATCCCAATCAAATTCCTCAAGATACTCAGTAGATACTGAGGAGTGAATATTTGTTCGTAAAGCACAATATGAGAAACCACTTACCCCTAATTAAAGAAGTTTGATTATTAGAAAAAGTCAAGAGAAAATGAGGAAGTCACAAACAAAAGAAGTGATAATTAAAGAGACTCAGGGAACAAGTAATAACCCACCATGGGAAGATGAGTTAGATAAACAATGGGCAAATCTCTACATGTTAGCCACTGTAGCAGTAAATGTTAACCTTTTAACTGCCAACACCCCGACCCAGTATTAGCACCCATATTATCCATAAGCCAGAAACTTTAATATACTAAATAACCACTAGTATATTTTGAATTTTAGTTGTACTAAAAATAAATATTTTGTTTCAATAAAATGGTTTATTAGATGTTTATAATTAATAGTAAATTTTCTGATTGCCATTCTATGATTATGTGAAAATTCAAGTTACAAATAATTAACTTAAAATTTTGTGTGTTTCTTCATAAATGCTAAACAGCATGAATGAATTATCTGAAGCTCTTGAAAATCTCAATCTCTATCCTGTGAAAATAGAAGTTTCCAGAGACTTTACTGGTTACTTGGCCAATGTGGAGGAATCTATGGAATTCCAAGCACCACCTCCGGAGAAATCAAAGCCAAAGAAAAGAAGAAGATTTGTAGGTTGGAGGCGTGTGCGCAGAAGGAAACCAGCAACTAGGAGAGTTCCCAAGAGAGAAAATCCCATGGATAAAGGAAAAGGGATCGAGATTGGGAAAAGTTCTAGGCAAGCAGGAATAGAAATTGGGGAAAGTTCTAGGCAAACCGAGGAATTGCCATTGCAGGAGGAATTAGATTGCATACTGGCAAATTGTGATATCCTTAGGCCTATCAATGAAAACCTCTTCCCTTATCCTACTGAAACCCAACTTCCAGTAAATTTGGAACCGGCCATCCCAGATCCTCTGATCCATACCCAACCTCTAGGAGAAATGGACGAGTGGTGGACCAACGACTGGCAATTTCAAAACCTCCTAAATAATCCTTATACCTTTTTCCCTCAGTTCGACCCAGAACCTGCACCAAACCCACCAATGAGTAATGAAAATTTAGCTGAACTCCGCCATTTTGGCTATATGTGTTAATTGTGATTATGTGCAATTATTTTGTTATGTTCTGTTATTAATTATTTTATTCTAATCACTTATATAAATTAATTACCAGATGGCACACGCTGGTAATGAACCTGATAATGAAGTTAATCAATCTGAGCATAACAATGAAGATCAATTTCTGAATAGGCAAGATATCGAGAATATCGTTGCTCAGGGAATAGCCAATGCTATTCTAGCAATACTTGCTGCTGCTAGAAATCCAGTTGAACCTCAACAAATTATTCCTAGCAAACGCACACACGGTGATAATTTTAGTAATAGTGTAAACGGAGGCGGCAACAACAACAATAACAATAACGATAATATACTGCAAGCCCCAAGTCTAAAAAGAATGAAAGCTGCAACGCCTGGTTGCACTTACAAGGAATTTCTTACCTGTAAACCAGCTAAATTTGCAGGCAATGAAGGGGCAACTGCGGCACTGCGTTGGTTGGAGAAAACCGAAGAAGTAATTATGATAAGTAAATGTGTCGAGGAAGACAAGGTCATGAACGCATCGCATCTTTTTAAAGAAGGGGAGCTAGAATGGTGGAATACAGTACTTCAAGCTAAAGGAAGAAATATGGCCTATGCCATGAGTTGGGAAGAATTTAAGCAGTTAGTAGAACGAAAATTCTATCCCAAATATGAAAAGGAACAAATGGCAAATAAGTTCCTAAATCACCGGATGGTGAATGTAGACTGTCGAGGATATACTTCGACATTCTTCGAGTATGCGAGCGTAGTACCAACCCTGGCTTCGCCAGAACCGGTACTTATTTCCCGTTATATTTGGGGATTGATTGGCGAAATTCGAGATATCATCAAAGCTGCAAGACCACGCACTATTGACGATGCTGTGGAATTAGCTAACACCCTAACTGACGGACTGGTACGCACAAGAGAAGAAACCCGGAAGAAGGAAGTTGCCCAAAAGATTAACCAGGGATTCTGTATAGGTAATCGTAGCAATTTCAAGAGAAAGGGAACTGGGCAATCTTCCACTGCTCCATTTTGTAATACATGCAAAAGAAAGCATTTTGGAAGATGCAAAGGATATTGCAATTTCTGCAAAATCCCGGGACACCAAGAAGAAGATTGCAGGAAGAAGAAGGAAACAATCTGTTATAACTGCGGAGAAGTTGGACACTTTAGGCCAGACTGCCCAAAACTGGTCAAACCAGCCGATAACAAAGTCAAACCTGCAGAAGGAAATACCAAGAATAATGCTAGAGCCTTTCAGTTGACTACTCAGGAAGCAGAACTAATTCCTGACATAATAGCTGGTACATTCCTAGTTCACGACGTTTATGCAAAAGTATTATTTGACTCTGGTGCAAACCAAAGTTTTATAAATACTTCATTTTGCCAAGCTCTTAAGCTACCTTTAACAAAACTTTGGCAAATTTTTACGGTAGAAACAGCAGATGGAAATTCTGTTAACATAGATAAGGTTTTGCGGGAAGGAAAAATAGAACTTTTAGGTCATAAATTTTCTGCAAACCTGTTACCTATGAAGTTAGCCGAATTCGATGTAGTATTAGGAATGGATTGGTTAGTAGCCAACCATGCTCGAATTCTTTGTGATAAGAATTCCATAGAAATTCATGCACCTACCGGAGAATTAGTAGTGATTACAGGAGATAAGCCACGAAAGCCACTGAAATTCATTTCAGTAATGAAGTTGGCTAATTATTCAAGAAAACGAGAAGTAGTGTATATGATTTCAGTAATCATTAACACGAAAGGTAAAGGACTTAAAGAAATTCCAGTAGTTTCAGAATACCCGGATGTATTCCCAGAGGAACTACCGGGATTACCACCCAATAGGGAAGTCGAATTTAGAATTCATCTAATTCCTGGAACTACACCGATAGCCAAAGCACCTTATCGGTTAGCACCCACAGAAATGCAAGAATTGAAAAAGCAATTAGATGAATTACTAAGCAAAGGATTCATACAACCTAGTTCATCCCCGTGGTGAGCACCAGTGTTGTTTGTGAAAAAGAAAGATGGTTCGATGCGAATGTGTATCGATTATAGAGAATTAAATAAAGTTACATGTGACACCTCGAAAATTCACGTCCTATAAAGTATTGACACGTGTCATATGCTTTGAACGTGTGAAAGAATACTATAGAGGGACTAAAGTTGACAAACAGAGAAAATACATGAATGAAAGGGTTCAAAGTGTCAACAATGAATAAATATACTTCACAATGGCCCCACATGATGTTTATATCCTTAAACGAATAAATCATGGATTATACGAACCTAATTATGAAAGAAAGTGAGGAATTATAAACTACAGGGGTTAAATGTGTCAACATGTTTAAAGTATACCTCTGAGTGACCTTTTAGCAAACCCGAAGCTTTGTAATGATAAATTATACTCACTAGAATATGTGATAAAAATTTCACCAAGTTTTGTTACCGTATGAGAAAGTTATGACAATATTCGTATACGAGGGATTAAAAGCGTCGACATGTTAATACCTACCTCTGAGCGACCTATGTATAAATCCCAACCCTTAACCTGTGTTATAAACATCTGGTAAACATCCTAATCCGGTTAATGCTAACAATGATTGATCCAAATTGAAAGAATGGGATCCTATGAGGATGTGCACGACAACCTTCGTTTATGGCCATTTTAAAAGAATCCAAGGAAACTTTAAAATATATCAAAGTGGTCTAAACTGTTCAAGGCATGATCAAGTGGCCCATACTGATAATAGAGGCCCAAAATTCGTAATATCTAGTTGCCTGTTCGAAGCTTGAAAGGTCACAAATTTTTGCCTTCTGGTAAAGGCTTACGGACCGCAAAGACTTGGTCTTACGGTCCGTAAGAGGTCTTACGAACCGCAAGACCCTCAGCTTACGGTCCGTAAGACATCCCTAGTAACAGAAAGTTGACAGCTGCCTGTTAAAACGAGTTAACCGACTTATATTGCCATTTTTCACTTCCATGTGCAACACAAACTAGTTCTTAGGCACTAGGGACACTTGTTATTGATCAGGGATCAATCCTAGAGTTGTTTGTCATGATCACAAGCAATCAAGATCACTATATAAAGACCACATTGTTGCAACTTTGATCATTGATTCCAAACTCAGCTTCTGATCATTTCTGGAGCTCAAGGCCATTCCCTAAGCATCACTAGTCGTGCATAGGACCTTGGTAAGTATCCTTAACCTTCCTTAATCGTGTTTTACTTAGTCAATTAGCTTAAAGTCAAACCGTCGTAATTAAGGTTTGACTTAACGATTAATCGCTAATGGTCCAGTGATTAGTCAACCTAAAGGTAGTTATAAGTTGGTAATTATGTGGGCAATAAACCCTTAAAAGGGCACCCTCTGATTCCCGCTCTAACTAGGTCAAATGGCGGGTCAAACTTAATCCGAAAAAGTCAACAGAATTATATTTTTCAAATTAACACTTAATTAGCAATGTAGAAGGTGTGTAACCTATTTTATCACTCATATAACTTAGTAATAAATGTAAGAACATGTCTAAGCATGTTCGACCCGACACTTTTCAGTTTAGGACCGGTTCGGAACCGAAAGTCGCATCCTTTGACCACTGCTTTGACTTTCAGTTTTGAACCGTAATAACATGATTTAGAAATACCTTAGAGCATGATAGTATAATCCTCTGCGTTTATACTACTTGACTCGTTGATTGTCCGATGTTTTCGTTAAATGCCTAATGTTGACCAGTATGCCCATTTGACCTTAAAACGAGAATTTTGGAAATGTGAAAGGACAATAATCTTTGTTACTGATTTATAAACATGTCCCTAAAATTTCACATCAGTTGGAGGTCTAGATTAGGAGTTATGCTCAATAGCGTAATTAGAAAGCTTTTTATTAATTAAACGGCGTAATTAGCATAAAGCCTATCTAAACAAATTTTTTGACACCAAACCTTTTACCCACTGATGTAATATAATATTTTGGGATTTTTGAAGATTTTTAATTATTTTTAACCTGATCATAACCTAAGGGTATTGCCTTAATTCGGTAATTACCGATTATACCCTTTTGCTTGTAAAATGAGTTGTACATAATATTTTGACACCAATTCAATTGCTACTGATTTTATATAACAAATGAAGCATTTTGAACTTTATAACCTGATCAGAAAACTCAGATTTCCTGTTAAACCCGTAAATCGCTTAAAACGGCTTTTTACGCGTATTAAACACATAGTATAGGCTTAAAACCATTTTGTCATATGAGACTTATCACCAACTGATGCAACCTATTAAATTAAGTTGTTTTACTGATCATTTCAGACCCGAGACTCAGAATTATAATTAATCTCTTTTATAATCTTTAAAATGACCAAAATACCCCTACGGGGCTTAAATTGAGATTAAACTCGTTTTGGGCATAATGGAAGGTATCCTACTGATATCACAACATATTTGAAGCATATTAACTTAGGAAGCCTGTTTATGACTCTTATGGTTACCCGTTACGCTTCTTACGCGTTCGGTTCGGGTTATGTAACTAGTTTGCATAAATTAGCCGAAACGGGTCAAACCTTATCATTTTTATCTCAAAATCCAGAATGTGTTTAGTTTACCCATATTATACAAGTCTTCAAACTTGTCGGGTCTAAATCACATTCTATTCCGGTCTTCGCTTAATCATGCGTACGAACCGTATCTTCCTTTAAAACTAACCGGTCTAAGCTTAGGCTTAATTAAAGGCCGTTAGGATTCTAATAGGTTGTTATAAACCTTCGTTCCAGAATAGGAGACCCGGTAAAAGCTACGTGCACTTGCTTGTTGTGATTATTACTTGCAAAGGTAAATACTTTTAACTTATTTTCCCTTATACGGGCTTGGGGTACGGTATATAAAATACCGCTTGGTTGGGCATTGAATCTTTAATCGTATGATGGTTAATTTATTGAAATGACCCGTTTGAATTGTTTTGTTTGCTTAAAGCCTTTGGGGGGTTAATGACCATGTCCCGGATATCCTTGGCATCATTTTACGAAATGGCCACGACCTAAGCACGGGGTGTAGGCGTACACCCGTCAGTGCCTAAATAAATAATGTGGTGTGTCTATTGATCTTTAACCCGGCACGAACCGGGCTACTGAACGCATAAGAAACATGTAATTTCTTTTACAAGTTTATGTATAAATAATTATCCCAAGTTATAAAAGTTTGTGCCACGTGCATCCAAATAAATTTTATTAAACCTTTTCAAAATGAGTCAGTTGATTGTATTTACCAGTGTAAACTGACGTATTTTCCCAAAAAGGTTAAGTGCAGGTACTACTCGAAATGGGCTGGCTTTCTCCTAGCGTCCACAATAAGTCTCGCAAGCTTGGATGTCAAAACTGTTGAACAATGTTTCCTTTTTTATTTTTGATCCACCTGTGGATTATTTTCAACTACTTGTGATACTTGATATTACAATATTATTTGGTTGAAATGAATCTATCTTTTGCTTCCGTTGTGCATTTAAATATTGTGTTGTTTGACTATGATGATATCAACTACGTCACGATACTCCCCACCGGGCCCACCGGTAATACGTGGAAATATCGGGGTGTGACATTACAATTAAGAATCGATACCCATTACCTAGGATTGATGATCTTTTCGATCAACTTCAAGGAGCTAGATATTTTTCTAAGATAGATTTACGCTCCGGATATCATCAATTGAAGGTACAAGAAGAAGACATACCTAAAACTGCTTTCAGAACTAGGTATGGACATTATGAGTTTACAGTCATGCCCTTCGGATTAACAAATGCTCCTGCAACATTTATGGACATGATGAATAGAATCTGTAAACCGTATTTGGATAAATTTGTAATTGTCTTCATCGACGATATACTTATGTATTCCAAAAGCCAGGATGAACATTGTCAGCATTTGCATACACTCTTAACTTTGTTAAGAAAAGAAAAGCTCTATGCCAAATTCTCGAAGTGCGAATTTTGGCTAAAAGAAGTGCAATTTTTAGGACACATGGTGAATCACGAAGGTATTCACGTAGATCCTGCTAAAATAGAAGCGATCACTAATTGGAAGGTTCCGCAGTCAGCTATGGAAATTAGAAGTTTTATAGGGTTAGCCGGATATTATAGACGGTTTATTAAGGATTTTTCCAAGATAGCTGTACCATTAACTAAGCTAACCTATAAAGCAGTTAAGTTTGAATGGGGACCTAAGCAAGAAGAGGCTTTTAGGATTTTAAAGCAAAAGTTAACGAATGCTCCAATTTTAGCTTTACCAGAAGGAACAGAAAATTTTGAAGTATACTGTGATGCTTCTAAGCTAGGATTAGGATGTGTGCTAATGCAACGCAAGAAGGTAATTGTGTATGCATCAAGGCAATTGAAAAAGCACGAAGAAAACTATACGACTCATGATTTAGAGTTAGGAGCCATAATTTTTGCCCTTAAGATTTGGAGACACTATCTGTACTGAAGTAAGTTTACTGTCTATACAGATCATAAAAGCTTAAAATACATATTTGGGCAAAAAGAATTGAACATGAGACAAAGGAGACGGATGGAAATCCTAAGTGACTACGACTGTGATATTCAATATCACGAAGGAAAAGCAAATGTGGTTGCTGATGCTTTAAGTCGTAAGTATCATGAGAAATAACGACGAGTTCGTGCTCTTAGATTAAGTCTACAATTAGACTTAATGGAACAACTGAAAAGCATTCAAGAAACAACAATTAAGGATGATGCTGAAGGAATGCAGGGAAGAATAAAAGAATTGGAACAAGGAATTAATGGAATTTGGAGATTCCATAAGAAAAGAATTTGGGTACTTAAGCAAGGAGAGTTAAGAAATAAGATTTTAGAGGAAGCTCATAAATCTAGGTATAGCATACATCCTGGTAACAATAAGATGTACCAAGATTTAAGAAATAACTTCTGGTGGATAGGAATGAAAAAAGACATAGCTAGATATGTTTCTAAGTGTCTTACTTGTTCACAAGTTAAGTCAGAACACCAGAAACCTTCAGGTTTACTACAACAACTAGGAATGCCTGTATGGAAATGGGAACTCATAACAATGGACTTTGTTACTAAGTTGCCCAAAACCAGAAAAGGTAATGATGCTATTTGGGTAATCGTGGATCGATTAACCAAATCAGCTAATTTTCTACCCATGAAAGAAACCTTTAGCATGGAAAGGTTAGCCAAGTTGTATGTAGATGAAATCGTATCCTTACATGGAGTTCCACTCTCCATTGTATCAGATAGGGATAGTCATTTCACTTCTGGACAAGTTTCCAAGAAGCAATGGGAACCCGACTAAATCTAAGCACTGCATATCATCCTCAGACAGACGGACAAAGTGAAAGGATGATCCAAACCTTGGAAGACATGCTTAGGGCATGTGTGATAGATTTTGGTGGAAACTGGGATGACCACCTACCTTTAATTGAATTCTCCTATAATAATAGTTATCACTCAAGCATCAAAGCTGCCCCATTCGAAGCACTGTACGGACGAAAATGTAGAACTCCAGTATGTTGGGCAGAAATAGGAGAAAGTCAATTGTCAGGTCCTGAAATTGTGTAAGAAACTACCGACAAGATCACTCAAATCAAGGAAAGACTAAAGACGACTCGATATCGCCAGAAGAGTTATGCAGACAATAGGCATAAGCCGTTAGAATTTCAAATCGGAGACAAGGTTCTCTTAAAAGTTTCTCCTTGGAAAGGAGTAGTTCGGTTCGGTAAGAAAGGAAAGCTAAGTCCAACGTACGTAGGACCATTCCCAGTAGTCCAACGTATAG
Organism: Helianthus tuberosus; assembly: GCA_030545235.1. Lineage (NCBI taxonomy): Eukaryota > Viridiplantae > Streptophyta > Magnoliopsida > Asterales > Asteraceae > Helianthus > Helianthus tuberosus. The sequence continues at coordinate 4,858,156 of CM060379.1, read as the reverse complement.
GACCAGTTGCTTATCGCCTACAACTACCCGAGGAGCTAGCTGGAGTACATGATGTATTTCATGTATCCAACCTCAAGAAATGTCTATCTGACGAATCCTTGGTAGTACCTCTTCAAGATGTAGAGGTAAATGAAAAGTTAAAATTTGTTGAGAAACCACTACAAATAGAAGACAGGAAGATCAAGTTTCTCAGGCACAAAAGACTAGTGCTAGTCAAAGTCAAATGGGATTCAAATAGAGGACCCGAATACACTTGGGAACTAGAATCGAAAATGAAGCGAAAATATCCTCACTTATTTCAGTAAATCTCGAGGACGAGATTTTAAATAAGGTGGGGAGGATGTAAGGACTCTAAAAAATGTCCCAAATTGACCCGTAAGCGAAAACTCGGACCCCTGAAACCATAAACCAAATTAAAAACCAAGAAAACAAGAAATCTGGTCTTCAGGCAGGCCGCGTAAGGGTTAAGCTTAAGTTGACGCGGGCCGCGTCAATGTGGTGTTGACCGGATAAGCGTTCCAGATCAACGTGGCATCCATCTGGCAACCCTACGCGTGACCCAGCAAACCTACACGTAGAATAGGTGGCCATGCGGGTCGCGTAAAGGTCGGGCAAAGGTTCACGCGGGCCGCGTGAGAGCCAAATTTCAGCTATAAATAGAAATGACCATGGGCAGTTCAATGGTGTCGACGAAAACTTTCAAAAACGAAATTCTACTGCTATAATTCGAAATTCACTTTCAAAATAGTGAGGTGCTGCTACGATACAGGGTATTAACTCGATCGCTGCTACGATTCAATGTCCGACCGATTGAAACTATCCGATGAATGTTTAAGTACTGCTCAAATTAGGGTTATACTTTGTCATTCGTCGTGAATTCGATGGAGGTTTAAGTATTGCACTTTGTCATTCGTCGTGAGGGTTTTTATCTCGTGAGTTATCGTAAATGTTGTATTAGTTACTGACCTAGTTCGTGTGCATTGTTATTTAAATTAGGTTACAAGGCTAATCAGTAGGCTAAACTCTGCCCTTTTAAATCTGCAATGTGAGTCATTCTCTTTTATCAAAAGTATTTTACAATACTCCATTTTCAAAAGTTATAATTACAGGGATTAAGTCGTGGTTATCTTGAATCACTGGCTAGTGGGGTATTGTGCACATTACTAATTTCTCACAGTTAGGCTAATAAATCCTAACAGTGATAAACGTCAATACTTGGGGAAAGACCCAATAGTGGTATGACCATCGTCACCAGGTGACACGACGCCAGATAAAAATAAGATAGAAGCCATTGTAATCGCTCTTATGCTGTAATTTATAACTATGTGTCGTTTTATAAAAATTGAGTGACTCGCCAGTATTTCCCCGCTGATAATTTTTTTTTAAAACATGTTTCAGGCAACCTGCTGTAAACCAAGGAAAACGTGCTATGGAGCACTAACCAGCTTGAAGAGGTCGCTCAGTTAAAATAAATAAACATGTTTATATAAATCAGGGAATTCACTAGTGTAATTCCTCTATTGTAAATCACGGGGTTTATCCCGAATTATGAAATAAAATAATCGGGCATTTTCAATTTTTAAAAGATCCTGTTGAATCTTCCGCTGTCGCATCATTTAATAAATACCACGGGTTCCTGTCCCGCGGCTCCTGACCGGGTCAAACTGGGGCTGGGGCCGTGATATCTATCACTCATGTCCCTCGGTCCTAACGCGAGGATTAATGGCCCTAAGAGTGCGCCTACCCATTCACATGATCTACTGTACTTTCCAAAGCTAACCATACCATTTGTAATTGTATGTAATCATTTTGTAACATGTACTTCACCCCCGAAGTTATAAAACAAAAACAGTTTAAGGAAAAGGGGGACATGAAACTCACAGTCTTGCGTCTTCAAAAATCGTAACTCAATCTCCTTCGGCGAACACGACTACCTACAACGTACTAATCTATTAGACGAACGGGTCGTGCCTTGACTTAGTATCATTGTCTTTCAGTTACGTTTCTTTTGTGTCTTCGATATTATTCCAAGTTATATAATTATTTGTTAAAATAATTAATATTTCAACTTAAATCATATTTATAAATTTTGGAATAATAATATATTTTTGACTTGATACTCTTCGAGTGTTTATACATGTATTTCCTACCCAAGGATGGGTGTATTTGTATTCTTATACTTTGTATATTTTTGCCATGTATGGGGGTCGTATTCTGGTGTGTATTTATACGTACAGGAATACGTATTTTATTGTATTCATTAAGTACTCTTTTACTTAATTTAATTTTTCCGTACTATTATCTTTAATAAAGGTTCACCAATATATATTTCCAAAATATATATTGTAATAAATACCATTTAAAAACAATTACTTATACTTTTTCCTTTGGCAAAAATATTTATATTCTATTATAAGTTTCAAAAATTATATATTTTCATGTCCAATATAGAATATATATATAAACTCATTTTTTCTTCCAAAAATAATATGTTTCATATTTATTTGAGAAAATATATTTTTCTTCCAAATATATTGTATCTCATGTTTGTGTAAGAAAATATATATTTCTTAAAAATAATATATCTTCTAAAAATTTCAAGAAAAATATGTATTTCATACTTGTCAAAAACAATATATTTTTCCTTGTAAAAAATATGATATATTCTTGTAGTAATTGTAAAAATCATATTTTTGTTTCCTTGGTGTCCAAAATATTATTTAGCAAAATATACTTTGTGAATAAATTCCGGAATATTTTGTAAGTCTTATTCCATAGTTCGGTTCTCCAATATTTTTGTGTAAATGTGTATATTTATTCTTTGGAATATTGGTAATATTTTGGATTGTGATTCTTAGTATTTTAATGTGTTATATTATTTCATGTCCTAAAATAATATAACTAATACACAAAATATACAATTAATCACACACATGGTGTCTTCTAAATACATATTTCATAAATACATATTTAGTCACTTTTATTTATGAAAATCAACCTCCAATAATTATATTTTTGTAACAAAATTATGGCAAGGTTTTTGTAGAAAACTCATGGTTAGAATACACTTGTAAATATTTGTTTAAAAATATTTTTCTAAGTGTTTATATTTTTAGAAAATTTTGCCATAGTTTCCCCTAAAAATGGAGGTTTCCATGCTTTCAAGCATATCATTTTCTTTTGTAAAAATCATCACAATCAATTCACAATCATCAACAAACAACTTTTACTCACCAATTTTTCCAAATACAAGTAATAATCTACCACTTCATGAACTTGAATATTTGTAAAAATGTTTAGTAACTTACTAGTGTTCTTAGTAAGTCTTGTTACCCTTTAAAATGTGATTAGTTCTTTAAAAACTTAATTTTTAAAGAAGTTAGATGTTTACAACTTCTTGTCACATTTTCTAAAAATGTTTCTTTATGAAATCTTCTTGTTACACAAGTGTTTCTAGACTTGTTTAACCACTAAAAATAAGACTTGTTTATGTAAGAACCAAGATTAAATGAAACTCATGTTTTTAACTTGGTTCCTTTGAAAAACCATTCATAAATCTTTAGATCTATATGATTATTAACTTACTTTGATCATCATTTTTAAAGAAATCAAAGTATTCTTTCAAGTTCATGATTCATGTGTGGATGATCCATCATCCTACAACATTTCTACTTTCTCATCTTGCTAGATTATGTTTTTAATCATGATCTAGCAAGATCTTATGATGATCAACATCATTTCTACAAACAATCAATGATTAACAAGCATAACAACTCATATTCATCAAGATTACTTCATTAAACAAGCTTATGTTTATGTTTACTTCTTATGTTCTTTAGTGTTCTTTAAGATTTTGATTATGATTCTTCTTTAACCACTAAAAATAGATGTAAAATAGATAGATCAAGACTCTTACCACTAGCACAAGGCTAGGGATGATTCAAGGGTAGAAAATGAGTGGATAAAAGCAAACAAGAGAGGTCCTTGATCTTCCACAAGCTCCTAGCTTCTTTGTATGATCTTCAACACCCTTGTATATGCTTAGATTGGATCAGGTTGGATGAATAAAGGTGGATGTATGTTTGTGAGGGGTCGGCCGAGAACAAGAGAGGGAGAGGAGAGAGCTTGTGTGTGTTTAGTGTGTGTGAGAATGAATTCAAGAACTCAAGGTGTTAATTTATAATCCCAACTTAGGTGTTTTCTGACGTGTGCTCGACTACACATATTTTTGCAATGAAATTACACACGATTTGGTTTTAAATTTATAAAAGTGATTATTACTTTAACATTAAAACACACACGAAAGAGGCAAGTGTACCCCGTCATATATGTAGTAAAGTATCGGTAAGAACCAAGTATCGATCCACGGAAATGGGTGGAGAAATAATACTAGACCTTTGTCACTAAACTACCGGTAAAAACATAAGTTTTGTGATTTTTAAATAAACTAAAGTAAGCATAAACAAATACTTATAAAAACATAAAAAATAATAGATAAATAGCCTTGCTTAATACACAACCAAAGCATGTCAACTAAGTAAGTTTTGGCACTAGAAGCATTCGGTCAATTTTCCATTTTAAGACAATTAGTATCCCTTTCGGGAATCCTAACATGACAATCATTCGGAAAGTTAAAACGATAAACACACTTTAACCACCTAAAATTGTTCTTTAACGTGCAATTGATAAATGTCTATGAAAATCTCTTAAAAATAAGTTAGGCAGCCGTTAGGATTTTTCTAACCTCACTTAAACAAGGAAAGCAACATCGATAAACACAATGTAACCACCGAGAAAAGCATAAACTAGATTAAATCACAACCAAGTTCATCTTACAAATCTTGCACAATAATTCACCAAGATAGCAATTTTGGCCTAAACTACTAACTAAGCTAACAAATCATGGCAAGAATTTATAACGACACCATCTAACCCGTTTAGGTCCTTCCGTGACGGCAAGCTCTCTTGATTAACAATAATTACATTTTATTAAATCACTAACCATTTCTAGTATCATGATGCACACATTTAAACCAAGCTAAACTAGTTAACCAAGTTCAAAGTTTACTAATACAAGATTAATTAAGCTTCATTTTTCAACTATCCTAACTAACCAAGCACCAATCATCCAACACAATTACTTATAATCAAGAAATCAATATCAATAACAAGGTTGCAAACTAATCATCAAAGATTAACATAGAAAATACTTCAAAATGTCATTACAAACAAAGTTTAACAAACTAATGGTTATAATCTAGCAAGGGATTGTTGTGTTTTTGCCCAAAGGCTACAATAATACATAAACATTAATCTAAGTACTTGAAAGATTAACAAAATCATGGAAAGATTAGAAAACCAAACCATAAACAAGTACTAGACTAAGGATCCAGGTAGTAATCGAGCTAAACGAGACAATGTGGCTTGAATCCGGGTGAAAGCTAATGCCTCCGGAGCCTGAAAATCGCCTGTGAAACTCTCCAAAATTCCAGAATGACGAACAGAAAGTTTCTGTTCTGTTTTTATACTTTTCGCTGTTGCACGGTCGTTCTCCATATGGAACGACCGTTCACTTTATGCAATTATTGGGGATGGGTCACCATACTGCATACGTCATCAGATCGTTGACCGGATACGATATTGCACGACCGTTCCTCGGATGGAACGGTCGTTCAGTTGCGGGATCTTGTAGCACGAGCTGTTGCACCGAGCGTTCATCACCGAGATCAGGTTGGATCATCGTAGTCGCACGGTCGTTCTTCGGATGGAACGTCCGTGCATCACCGGGCTGACCTTGTTTTCCTAGAACGCCCAGTCGCACCTCTCGTTCATTGCCGGGTTGATCAACTTTGTCGGAGATGCACGACCGTGCATCAGGTGGAACGGTCGTTCCACAGGCCCAGTTCAGAATCCTTAACAGAATGTCCGCAACTTTGTCGTTTTGTCCGGAAAGTCCTCGTTTTCGCTATCATCTTGTCTGGTATGCTGTTTTAGGCCTGTAAACAAAAGTGTAGATATTTAAGTATCCGAATGACGGTTTTACGGCCAAAAACGCATAAAATAGGGGTAAAACGGGGGACTAAAATATGTGTAAATTAGAGTGTATCATTTTCCATTGGTTTTTATGTCTAAATTAAGCCAACAAGATCCAATATAAAATTCAAACAAATCAAGATGGTGGGCCATATGTTAGGGCCGTAAATAGGTGGGGGGGGGGGGTCTAGAGTAGGTTTTAACTAGTTTAGTTACATTAAGGTTGAAATCCAAGTATTAGTTACATGCTTTAGTTATTAGATATTTTTAGGAGGTGTTATGATGTTCGGGGCTCATAACTAGCTTGGAAATGTTAAAACAGTGCTTCTAGTGTAAATTTGGTGTTTCGGGTAGTGTCTGGTTGTTCGGTTGGTTACTGGTTCGTTAAAGTGCTAAACTATGCAGTTTAGTGTGCTTTATGTATATTTTTGTGACACTTTTGATTCCCGACACTTAGTAAAGCATTCAGGACCATTTTACCATATTTCTGCATAATATTAGTGTGTTAAATTGCTGATATTTGCTGAATTCAGCACTTTGGGTGAGTTTTAGGCACTTTCCGGCACTTAAACTTTCATTAGGAAGGCAGTTTTATGATCCTTACTTTTCTACACACTATACTAGTGTAATACTTAGTTTCTGGCTCATTCTGTGTCTCAATGCACTGTCTATCTATGTGCTGAGTTCTGTCAGCATTTTCCTGATTTATCAGATAACTATGCTAACTGTACTTAATGCATCATTTAAGGCAATACAACTTTCATGCAATATTGGTATAACATTAAACAATGTATGATGCACATGTATGTATGAGACAGTAATCAAAAAGCAGTTAATTGCAATTCAACACAGTCATTATTCACTAATCATGATTAATTAATTGTACGGATACCTGGATTTTTGACAGTTGTCACACTATATTCCCCTGGATTCTCGGTCAGAACAAGTCTCATTCGAAATATACCTGCAAAACAAGCTAAAAGGTGATGGAAACAATTGTTAGTTTTAGAACATCAAAGAGGATCCTGGATCCTTAGCCTTCCTGCACCATTTCCTTAGGATCCTTGATCCAGGTTGAGCTGAGGATCCGTGATCCATAATCAATAAAATTCTATCCCTAACAATTGCCCCCAAACATGACTAGTTGAAATTCGATCAGATAGTCATGTTTTAGCAAAATACGGACTAGTCGTTAGAAACGGATAGAGCCTTTACAGGCTTACGTCAGCAAGGATCATCCCTGCAACAAACAATCATTATAAATAGGATAAGGATAGGGGCGATATTTTGCATTTAATTTCCAGATACTTCCCCTTTAAATCATCATTCGAAGATCATTACAGGTATCTCCTTCTTTTTTCTCTCTAAATTTCTTCCTTCTGATTTTCTGTTTCTTCAAAGATCCATGGCCAAGAGGGCACCCGATCCTCTCCTGCTAAGAATCCTGAGCACAACAGCCCTCTGAAGAGTCAGGGTCTTACCAAAAACCCCTCCATGGAGCTTTGTCGCTTCACTGATCCTGAAGTTGATCAGTTACACCATTGCTTCCCAGATTGTACTATCTTCCGGCCTTTTGACTCTTCGAGGAAGAGTGATTGCATATCAGACGTCTGGGTCACCTTTCCTGTAGCCCCATTCCAAATAGGCTTCACATATCCTTTCCCAACTCTCACACAGGGCTTCTTCACACTAACTGGTCTGTGCTATATTCAGGCCATGCCAATGGTGTGGAGAGTTCCGTATACACTTGAGCACATCATAGAACATGAGGGAATAGATATAGGTTTGTCGGAGTTGAGCCGTTTGTATAACCTAGTCAGCCATGGTTCTCACTGCTTCCTCTTCAAGCATAAGCCACAGAAACCCCATCCCTTGCTAAAGGTCACGAAAAATGATGGTAACTGGAGAAACCAGTTCTTCTTCGTGAGAAGAGATTCCATCCCAAACGGGAATCATTTTCCTAAGAAGTGGAACACCAGGGTAGGATATAGGATCCTTAGGCTAGGTCCACGGTATGACTTTTCTTTTCTGTTGAGGATAACTGATCCTTTCTCTTTTATCTTATGCAGCTATTTCCCTGTCTCACATTCAAGGTTCACCTGTCACTGAAGAGAGAATCACTGCCTTCTGGAAGCTTGATCCTCCTGTCAGAACTTATCCACCAAGAACAAAGGATTCTCACGAAATCTCTTCCACTTCCTACACCATGTCAAGTAAGTATCCATCTTTATAAATATGTAATTGAAAAGTTAAATAATGAATACTTATCTGATTGTTTGTGATGTGTGTAGGCGCTGGTAAGTCATCAAAGTCTGCCTCCAAATTCAGTGTTGGTGACATCCAGGATATCGTATCTCCAAGGTCCATCAAAAAGGAGCTGGCTGTAAGCCAAAGCATGCCAGAGGCTAAGGGGTAAGGGCATGAGCACCAGGGGCAAAATGACCAAAAGGAAGAAGCCCACTGAATCCTCTGAAGATCTTCCTCTGATGGAACGTCAATTCCATGATTATGTCTCCGAGGTAAGGATCTTGTATCCTGAAACTTGCACCTTTTCTAAGGATAAAGGATCCTGAGAATTGAGTCTGTCCTTGCAGAAATTTGCTGAGGTCCAAATCCTCCTAGACCAACGCTTGGCCGAAGCTGAAGAGAAAATCTTCGACCTCCAAAAGATAGCAATTTCCAAGGACAAGAAGATCTCCCAACTCGAGAAGGATAATAATACCCTACAAAAGGAACTGCTCCTTGCTGAGATCACTGCTAATAAGGAGAGGTTGGAGGTTATCGACGGAGCCAAACACTCTGCTGCCATTGTGATGCTAAAGATCAAGCTTCAAATGGCTAAGGAAGCTGCTGATCCTTCCTTTGACAGGTCTGAGTGGGACGTGGAGGCTTGGACAAAGAGGCTGGCAGAGCTTGGAGACGACAAGGAACCCGAAGAGGTGCTGGCTCTTGAAGCTGGTAGGATGCAGCAGTGGCTGGTGGCAGTGGTGAAGGCGGAAAAGAGAAGGTGGATGAAGCAGTCAAGGTGTAGGCTGCATAAATGGGCGATGATGGAAATTTCTAGACGTGGCCGTAGCCCATTTTTTATGGTTTAGTGATTTTTATTTGGAGGTGTTTTGGTTTCAAACAATGATGGCCTATAATAACTTTAGATAATAGCTTTTAAGGTTAATGATCACTGATCCTTTTGAACAATAGGGGATAACAAAGGTGGATGGGTCTTTCTGTTTGTGGAGGATGAAGCCTTTGATGCCCCTCGCCTTTTATTTCCTGCACTACTTTGAACCTTGTTAATATGGACACCCTTTGCCAACCCAAGTGGACGGGCCACGTTTTACTGGTAGAAACTTGGTTTGGCAATTTTGACAACCTTTAAAAGGGTTAATTGATAAATAAATAAAACTTTAACTTTTAACTATCTTTTGTGTTGTCAATTTTGTCTTTGAATGTTGTTTTATTTATCTTTATCTGCCAATTTCTATCTTACAACTTTAGAATTTATAAGTTGTTAGGAAATGTATCAGATGTATGTTAAAATCAGATTATGTCAAAAGTTTATAAACTACATGATCAAGGATCACATATCCTGTTGTCAAAGGATAAGGGTAGTAATAAATAAAGAATAAAATAAAGGCAAACAAGGATCATACCAGAGAACCCAAAAACTGGGGACAAGCCCAAATATACTTAAGTAAACTGGAGTATGGCCCAAACTGGTGACTATCCCAACTTGAGTGACATGAAAATGCCAAAACCTTAGCTAACACGATGTATGGTACGTCTACCATTATACTTAGGATCCTAAATACAGTCAATAACAATGAAATTGTCAGCCCCTAAAGCGGGTACTGGTCCCATTGCCTTGAACTATACTAGGATAATCGTGCGCAACTGGTGAAGGTGTTGAAACCTGATTCGTAGAAGGTAATAGATACCTTAGACTGGGGACAAGCCCATAAACTGGGGATAAACCCATAAACTGGGAATAAACCCAAAGACTTTGGAGATTTGACCAATCACTTGATCCTTTGTAAAAAAATACACCTAATTCTGCAAAACTTAAAACTTGATGAAAAATGATAAAGGATTCAAATACACTTTGCTTATAATCAAATGAATTAATGAACTTGTGAAATAATAAGCAAATCATTACCAGAATGAGGATCATATATCCTCTGAGGATCCTCACCATGAACTGAGTATCAGGATATCTAAGGATCCTGAATCCTTCTTACATGAAGTACTTCTTCAGATGGACAGCATTCCAAGCCCTTGGTAAAAGATCACCTTCTATTGTTAGTAAACGATATGCCCCCTTTCCTGCCTCAGCTTCAATTAGATAGGGACCTTCCCACTTTGGTGCTAGCTTGCCATCAGTAGGATTTGTGGTATTTTGGAATGCTTTCCTCAATACCAAGTCACCAACTTGAAATATCCTGATCCTGACATTCTTGTTATAAGCTACAGCCATTCTTTACTGATAGCTAGCCAACCTTATCCTTGCTAAATCTCTGAGTTCTTCTATGGTATCCAGATCTTGAGTCAAGTTTTCAGCATTTCCTTCAGGATCACGGATGCTTGTTCTTGCAGTAGGGACTACCATCTCTGTAGGGATCACTGATTCAGCTCCAAAGACCAAAGAAAATGGAGTTTGACCAGTAGCATTCTTGAGAGTTGTTCTATCAGCCCATAATACGTATGGTAGCTCTTCTGCCCATTTTCATTTCTTGGATCCAAGCTTCTTCTTCAAGTTGTTGATGATGATTTTGTTAGATGATTCTGCTTGATCATTAGCTTGTGGGTGGACTGGTGTTGATGTTATCATCCTAATCCCCCAGCTGTCACAAAAGTTAGTAGTTCGGCTCCCAATGAATTGGGATCCATTATCACAAACAATTTTAGAAGGTATGCCAAATCTAGTAATGATGTTTCTTTTAATAAAGGATATAACTTCTTTTTCTCTGACTTGTGCAAAGGCTTCAGCTTCTATCCACTTGGAAAAGTAATCAGTCATAGCAAGCATAAATACTTTTCCTCCTGGTGCCTTGGGAAGTTTGTCAACTATGTCCATTCCCCATCTCATGAATGGCCAGGAAGAGGATATAGGATGCAGGAGCTCCGCTGGTTGATGAAGGATATTGCTATTTCTTTGACAAGCATCACATTTCTTTGCATATTCCACAGCATCCTTCTTATAATATCCTGTTCTAAGGATCGTTGAAAATAGTGCTCTGCCCCCAGTGTGGTTTCCATAATCTCCTTCATGAAAATCCTTTAAAATTTCTTGAATTTCTGGATCCTCAATGCACCTTAAATATGGACCTGCAAGAGACCGTTTATGTAAGATGTTATTTTGTAATGTAAATTGAGATACCTTGACTTTGAAAGCTCTACAATTTTCTCCAGTAGGAATCTCTCCATGTTGTATATATCTCAGGATTGGAAGGATCCAGGATCCTGAATTTGACTGTGCCCCATCACTAGGTATAATTGCAGAATCCTTCACTATCTCCATGGCTGTGTTATCCTCAATAGCAGGGGTTAAGATATGGATAATGGGTATCTTAACATCCTCTGTAACCTTCTATGAGGATCCAAGGTTAGCTAAGGAATCGGCTTCTGCATTTTCTTCCCTGGGTACCTGCGTTAAACTAAAATAAGCAAAAGAGTCTGTCAATTTCTTGACCATCTTTAGATACTTGATTAGCCTTTCACCTTTGACATCATAGAACCATTATAGTGGTTAGTAATTAACAAAGAATCTACATGTACCTCAAGATACCTGATCCTCATATGCTTGGCTAATTGCAAACCTGCTATTAGGGCCTCATATTCAGCCTCATTATTGGTGGTTTGGAACTCACAAGCGATTGATTGGGGTATAATGTCCCCCTGTGGCGATTTTAATAGTATGCCTAGTCCAGTTCCCTTGACATTTGAAGCTCCATCTGTGAAGAGTATCCAAGGATCCTTAGTCTCTTCAAGTTGTTGAACCTCCAATTCAGATTCCCTTTGTAGATCACCACAAAAATCAGCCACAAAGTCAGCTAAGGCTTGGGATTTGATGGTAGTTCTTGGTTCATACTTAATGTCATATGCACCAAGCTTGACTGCCCATTTTGCCATCCTTCCTGACATTTCAGGTTTCCTGAGAACATTCTTAATAGGAAAGTTAGTCTTAACAATAATAGGATGAGTTTCAAAATAATGACGTAATTTAGTAGATGCCATGATTAAAGCAAGAATAAGTTTCTCTAAATGAGAATACCTGGACTCAGCATCAAGTAGACTTTTACTTACATAGTATACAGGATGTTGAGTACCTTCATGATCCTTAACAAGGACCGCACTTACTGCCTTAGTAGAAACAACTAGGTATAAGGATAATGTTTCTCTATTTTCTGGTTTCGTTAGAGCTGGAGCTGAGGATAAGTAATCCTTGAGGGCTTTGAGGGCATTCTCATGCTTTTCAGTCCACTCAAACTTCTTATTCTTTCTCAGGATGTCATAGAACTCTTTGCATTTCTCTGATGACTTTGAGATGAATCTGTTCAAGACTGCGATTCTTCCTGTCAATCTTTGCACATCCTTAGCATTGGCAGGAGACTTAATGTTGACAATGGCCTTGATTTGTTATGGACTTACCTCTATTCCCCTTTTTGTCACCATGTAACTGTTAGGGCATGGATTTTATGCTAAGGATCATCTATCCTGAGACTGGGCATGGATCATGGATCCTTAACGGGTTATGCAGGGAGTCTGAGGATCCAGAGTCTGAGGATCCAAAGTCTGAGGACCCAGGATCCTTAACAGAACTTATGATTTCTAACAATTGTCACGTTTTTAATGTTTATATGCAGGTAATGGACGTAGTGGACTAATTCTTAGCTGGAATTTCGGGGAATATTCGTTCTATATGCTGCATATGCTAAAGGTTATGAGAGTGGACATGATCTTCCTAGAAAATAGGACTTTTTGTTAGCTTATTTATTTGAGGGGGTATTGAGCGGAAAAAACACATCTTATTTCGACACCAAAACCTCTGCTACTCGCTCTCAAACACACAAACACACTAGAATTCATTGTAACAAGCTCAATATCTTCCAAATTTGTAATTTTTTTATGCAATATAGTTGGTGATCGGTAGTTTCCATCACCCGAGGTTTTTTATGCCGGATGTTAGGGGAGGATTTTCCAATCCTAAGGATCACGGATCCTCAAGTACTACCAGGAACATGGATCCTCAATTCTGTTTGAATTAAGGATCCTCAGAAGGTGTTGCAGGATCAGGATCCAGGATCCTTATTGTTATCCTTACACTAACGATTGTCTACATTGTATGTGAGCTCGTTTTGCAGGAGTATACGCATGGACCAAGTCTTACCGATATTCTTGGAGAATATGCCCTCAATATTCCGCACGTGCTTGGCTTTTGTGAACGTTATGGAGATCGTGGGAAGCTTGCACATTTAGCGGATAGTTAGTTGTTTTAGTGATTTCTAATTTTAAAAGGGGATAACAAGCTTGAATTAGAACACTTGGCTATTTTAGCAAACACACACACTCGGAACAGCTCTCAATAGCTTTCAACAGTTTATTTGGCGATTTCATACACATTACACTATAGTGATCCTTGTAAAAGCTTGTTATCATCCCGAGTTGTAACAATCATTTGTTTAATAGTAGTTGGTGATCGGTAGTTTCCATCACCCGAGGTTTTTTGTGCCGGAGATCAACTCTTGATCAAGGGCTTTTTCCTCGTATAAATCCTTGTGTCACTTATTCATAACATTTGCAAGTTATTCATACATTTGTTCATTGTTTCAAGCATCATTCCTCACAACAAAGATTTGGTTGTATTATCCTAGCCTGATTTTTGACCAAAACAGTTTGGCGCCCACCGTGGGGCTATTGGTGCTTCATTTCTGAAAAAAATTGCTCACTGTGTTCATTTCGGTTTATCATCTTCAACTACATGGCTTCTTCAGCAAAGAACACTTCAAGCTCTATGCCGCCAGTCACTTCTTCACAGGGCGTTCCACCTTTGCCTCCACAACCTATTGGATCCCAGAAGAATGCTGAAAATGCTGCAAAGAGACAAAGCCCCATTTTTCCAAAACCACCACCTTCTGCTGTTTCTTCTAACCCTACTACTAGTGATCTTTTTTCTTTGATTTTGCAGATGAGGGATCACATACAAGAGCTGGACAAAACCAACGAAAGGATCCTCCGGGAGATTGGTAACATCAAGAAACAGAAGAAATCAGGGGAGGATCACTCTCCTCTGATACCAAGGTCACTGGATTTCGACACTCCAGCTATGACTGCCCAACAATCTGCAGCTCCGGATATCCAGTATCAGAGTGGACCATTGGGAAGGCGTTATGGAACAACAACTACGAGTCAGGCTTTTGGGTCTCACTTCCAGCCTTCAGGATCCTGTTTTCAGCCTTCGGGATCCTCTTTCCAGCATCAGGGATCCTTCGTCAGCTCAGGAGGATATATAGGGACGCACACAGTTCAAGGATCCTCTCAGGTCCAAGGATCCTCTCAGGTTCAAGGATCCTCCTTCCAGGTTCAAGGATCCAACATCTTTCAGGATCAGGGATTCTTAAGAAGTGTACAACCCTCAAGTTCAGATGTTCATCAAGGAGACTTCATTCCAATGCAGACCATTGCTACTTCTGGTCCTTCAATCATACCAGAATCTCGTCAATATGGATTCACATCTGGGATTCCAAACCTGAATCCTCTGGGAGGTAACACTTTGAATAATTCTTACAACACTAACCATGGCTTTATGCAGGATACAGGTATCAATCAAGCTATGGGTAGGGAATTACAAAAACTGAAGGATATGATATCCAACGTTCCAGGAGTGGTTAAGCCCATTCCTGAAATCGCAGATGGTAGCCATAGGATATCTCATTTTGCACCACCTATTTGTGATGCTGAGATACCCAAAAGGTTCCAGATACCAACTATGAAGCTGTATGATGGTTCGACGGATCCAGAGGAACATGTAGCTCAATACAGAGAAATGATGGAGATCAATCCGATCCCTGAGAGGTTAAAGGAAGCATGTCTATGCAAGTGTTTTGGATCCACACTCATAGGATCAGCTCTTAAATGGCTGCTAAGTCTTCCCCCTTACTCTATTACTTCATTTGCTAATCTAGTTAATCTATTTAATAGTCAATTCTCATGTAGTAGAAATTTTGAACGTTTAACTAGTGATCTATATGGGGTAACACAAGGTCAAAATGAATCACTTAGAGATTACATCACTAAGTTTAGTAAAGAATCCTTAGATATCCCTAATCTGGATATAGCTACGGCTGTGGAAGCCTTTAAAATGGGTTTGCTTAGGGATTCGTTATTCTATGATGATCTTGTTATGACCCCATGCAGGAATCTTGATGAAGTGAGAACCAGGGCCCTTAGATTCATCCGATTAGTGGATGATAAAAGGATCCAGGAAAGACTGGCAGGATCCTCGAAACAGGAAAAGCAAGGATCCTACTTCAAGAACAAGTTCAAGTCATACAACAAGTCTGATAACCAGAACGTGCATGCAGTAGAACAGGAAGAGGATGATGAGGATTATCCTCCCATTTCTGAATACTGTTTTTTTGTTGATAACAATGAACTAATTCTTGCAATG
Organism: Helianthus tuberosus; assembly: GCA_030545235.1. Classification (NCBI taxonomy): domain Eukaryota; kingdom Viridiplantae; phylum Streptophyta; class Magnoliopsida; order Asterales; family Asteraceae; genus Helianthus; species Helianthus tuberosus. Next base: position 4,842,459 of record CM060379.1, on the reverse strand, counting down.
CAGAATCTAGGTGAGAAAGCAAGATGGCCAAGGAAAAGTGATAAACCAGCCGCAACAAAAGACAAGTCCAAATGGTGTGCATATCATGAGGATTTCGGACATCTCACTGAAGAGTGTATTGCACTTAGAAAAGAAACTGGTTACTTGTTAAGCAAGGAGCACTTAAAGGAACTTTTGGGAAGGAAGAAGTCAAGGATCCAGGATCCTGAGAAGATCCCAGAAAGAGCTCCTCCTCCTCCTCCAGCAGATGCACAAGTTATAAACTTCATATCCGGTGGATCAGACATTTGTGGTACTTCCTTTTCAGCAGCCAAAAGACATGCCAAGGAGACCAAGATGGATAATGGAGATAGACCCATCCGGACCTCTACTGTTACACAGGAAAAAGTTATAACTTTTGATGAGGATGATCGTGTTGATGTTCAGGATCCTCATCATGATGGTCTGGTTATTACTTTGTTCATTTCTAACCATTTTGTTCGCAGGATCCTAATCGATGGAGGAAGGTCGGTGAACATCATTCAGCTTGATGTCCTCAAGAAGATGAATATCCCTGAATCAGGTATTATCCCAAGATCCTCAGTTCTTGTGGGATTTAGCGGAGAAACCAAGAATACATTGGGGGACATTAAACTTCCCATCTACATTGAAGGACTTCATTCTTATAAAAAATTTTGTGTTATAGATTGCTTATCCTGTTGCAATGTTATCCTTGGCAGGCCATGGATACATGACTTGAAGGCAGTTGCATCTACATATCATCAATGTGTGAAGCTTCCTAGTCCATGGGGGGTGATAAAGATTGAGAGTGACCAACAAGAAGCAAAAAATTGCTATACCTCATCAATGAAGCCAGCCTCAAGACTAAGGGAGCAATAGCAACTAAAGTATCCTCCAAGAGACGTCTTGGAGGCAAGAGAACAGGATGTGAGAGAAATCCTTATGGATCCTCATGATCCTGAATCCAAAGTCTTCATAGGATCAGGGATCCTCAGCAATATTGAATAGGATCTAGTATCCTTCCTTAAAAGGAGAAAAACTACCTTTTCCTGGAAACATGAAGACATGACATGTATCTCTAAAGATATAATTACTCATAAACTTGGAATTGACAGGTCATTCAAACCCATACATCAGAAGAGGAGGAAGTTTGCACCTGAGAGGAATGCCATTATCCAGGAGGAGGTAGACAAATTACTCCGAGCAGGTATGATTAGAGAGGTTAAGTATCCAAGATGGTTAGCCAATGTGGTTGTTGTTCAAAAGAAAAACGGAAAGTGGAGGGTATGTGTCGATTTTACTGATCTAAACAAGGCATGTCCCAATGATCCTTTCCCATTACCCCACATTGACTCCATGGTGGATGCTACCGCGGGTCATGAGTTGTTGACTTTTATGGATGCTTCATCTGGATTTCAACAAATTCAGATGGAACCATCTGATCAAGGGGATACAGCCTTTATGACCCCAACTGGTATCTATTGTTATATTGCTATGCCATTTGGACTAAGGAATGCATGTGCTACTTATCAAAGGCTAGTCAATATTATGTTTAAGGAAAAAATTGGACACACTATGGAAGTCTATATAGACGACATGGTGTTTAAGTCCAAGAGAGCTGAGGATCACCTTAAAGACCTGGAGGAAGCATTCAATATCCTTGACCAATTCAATATGAAGCTGAATCCTTCAAAGTGTCACTTTGGTGTTAAAGCAGGCAAGTTCCTAGGCTATATGGTAACTAAAAGAGGCATTGAAGCAAGTCCAGAGCAAATTAAGGCTATTGTGAATATCAAATCCCCTGCCAATGCCAAGGATGTGCAAAGGTTGACAGGGAGGATCGCAGCCTTGAATAGGTTCATACCAAAATCATCAGAAAAGTGCAAGGAATTCTACGACATTTTGAGAAAGAACAAGAAATTTGAATAGACTGAAAAGCATGAAAATGTTCTCAAAGCCCTTAAGGATTACCTATCCTCAGCTCCTGCCTTGATGAAACCAGAAAAAAGGGGATGTATTATCCTTGTACCTAGCGGTATCCTCTAAAGCAGTAAGCGCGGTCCTTGTTAAGGATCACGAAGGTACACAACATCCTGTCTATTATGTAAGTAAGAGTTTGCTTGATGCTGAATTCAAGTATTCACATTTAGAAAAACTTATTCTTGCTTTGATTATGGCATCTACTAAACTAAGACATTATTTTGAAACTCATGCCATTATTGTTAAGACTAATTTTCCAATTAAGAATGTTCTCAGGAAACCTGAAATGTCAGGAAGGATGGCTAAATGGGCAGTGAAGCTTAGTGCTTATGATATAAGATATGAACCAAGGACTGCCATCAAATCCCAAGCCTTAGCTGACTTTGTGGCAGATTTTAGTAGTGATTTACAAAAAGAAGCTGAGTTAGAAGTTCAGCAGCTTGAAGAAACTAAGGATCCTTGGATACTCTTCACTGATGGAGCCTCTAATGTCAAAGGAGCAGGACTTGGAATACTACTAAAATCGCCACAGGGGGACATAATACCCCACTCCATAGCTTGTGAGTTTCAAACTACTAATAATGAGGCTGAATATGAGGCCTTGATAGCTGGTTTGCAAATTGCCAAGCATATGAGGATCAGGTATCTTGAGGTACATGTAGATTCATTGTTAATCACTAATCACTTTAATGGATCCTATGCTGTTAAAGGTGAAAAGCTAATCAAATACCTAGAGATAGTCAAGGAATTGGCACTCTCTTTTGTTTCTTTTAGTTTGACACAGGTACCCAGGGAAGAAAATGTAGAAGCTGATGCATTGGTCAACCTAGGATCATCCTTAAAGATTCCAGAGGATATCAAGATCCCTATCATCCATATTTTGGCTCCTGCTATTGAGGATCACATAACTATGGAGATAGAAGATGATTCTGCAATGGTTCCTAGTGATGGTGCACAGTCTTGTTCAGGATTATGGATCCTTCCAATCATGAGATATATACAACATGGAGAGATTCCTACAGGAGAAAACCCCAGGGTTTTCAAAATCAAGGTATCTCAATTTACAATATTGAATAACATGTTATATAAACGATCTCTTGCAGGTCCATATCTAAGATGCATAGAGGATCCTGAAATTCAAGAAGTCCTAAAGGATTTTCATGAAGGAGATTGTGGAAACCACACTGGGGGCAGGGCATTGTTCTCAAGGATCCTTAGGACAGGATACTATTGGCCTACAATGAAGAAGGATGCTGTGGATTATGCCAAGAAGTGTGATCCTTGTCAGAGACATAGTAATATCCTTCATCAACCAGCAGAGCTCTTGCATCCTATATCCTCTTCTTGGCCATTCATGAGATGGGGAATGGATATAGTTGGTAAACTTCCCAAAGCACCAGGAGGAAAGGTGTTCATGCTTGCTATGACTGATTACTTCTCTAAGTGGATAGAGGCTGAAGCCTTTGCTCAAGTCAGAGAAAAAGAAGTGATATCCTTTATTAAAAGAAATATTATTACTAGATTTGGTATCCCTTCTGAAATTGTTTGTGATAATGGATCCCAGTTTATTGGGAACAGAACTACTAACTTTTGTGATAGCTGGGGGATTAAGATGATAACATCAACACCAGTCCACCCACAAGCTAATGGTCAAGCAGAATCATCCAACAAGATCATCATCAACAACTTGAAGAAGAAGCTTGGATCCAAGAAAGGAAAGTGGGCAGAAGAACTACCTTATGTACTATGGGCTGATAGGACAACCCCCAAGAATGCTACTGGCCAAACTACATTTTCTTTGGTATTTGGAGCAGAATCAGTGATCCCTACAGAGATGGTGGTTCCTACTGCAAGAACAAGCATTCGTGATCCTGAAGGAAATGCTGAAAACTTGGTTCAAGACTTGGATACTATAGAAGAACTCAGGGATTTGGCAAGGATAAGGATAGCTAGTTATCAACAAAGGATGGCTGGAGCCTACAATAAGAATGTCAGGATCAGGAAATTCCAAGTTGGTGATATGGTATTGAGGAAAGCATTTCAGAATACCACAAATCCTGTTGATGGAAAATTGGCACCAAAGTGGGAAGGCCCCTACCTGATTGAAGCTGAGGCTGGAAAGGGGGCATATCAATTGCTAACAATGGAAGGTGATTTGCTACCAAGAGCTTAGAATGCTGTCCACTTGAAGAAATACTTCATGTGATAAGGATTCATGATCCTTAGCAATATTCATGATCCACATTCTCGAAGGATCCTTAGAGGATAGATGATCCTCATTCTGGTAATGATCTAATCTCAAACTATTTCATTCTTTAATTATCCCATATACAAGGAAAAGGATCCTGGATCCTTTATCCTCCTTTCACTTGATTCTGAGTTTTGCAGAAGGTTCATGTATCCTTAATGAAGGATTGAGTATCCACAGAAGTCTCCAGTTATTTGGGCTTGACCCCAGTTATTTGGGCTTGACCCCAGTTATTTGGGCATGTCCCCAGTATCGCTAGCAGCGCACGATGATCCTGGCACAGTTCATGGCAATGGGACCAGTACTCGCTTTAGGGGCTGATAATTTCATTGTACTGGCTGTATCCGGGATCCTACGTATAATGGTAGACGTACCATACATCCGTTCCTAAGGTTTCTAACATTTTCACGTTAGCTAAGGTTTTGGCATTTTCATGTCACTAAGTTTGGATAGTCGCCAGTGAGGGCCATACTCCAGTTTACACAAGATCCTTTGGGCTTGTCCCCAGTTTTTGGGGCTTGTCCCCAGTATATTGGGCTTGTCCCCAGAATTGTTGGGCTTGTCCCAAGTTGCTAACTCTTCTCTTATATTGGCTTAGTCCCAAGTTATGTTCCATTTCAGGTTTTTGAAGTTAAACAGCTAAGGATCCTTGATCCTTACCTTTTACTAAGGTTTGTCTTTTGGTTATCCTGATTGTAAATGTTAAAGATTTAGGATCCTAACTTGGATTCTCAGGTATGATCCTTGATCATTTTGATTTTATTCTTTGTTTATCTAAGTGACCCTTACTCTTTGACAACAGGACTCATGATCCTTAAGTTACATTACTTTTTTGAATTTATCGATTATAGGATATTTGATCCTTGATCATATCCTAAACTTTTTGACATAATCTATTAAACTTTTATTCTCAACTTATGAATTCTAACAGAGTGTATAATAGCAACTGAAAAGTAAGGTATTCACAAATGAAACAACACATAAGATAGTCAAAAGATTAAGATTTTATTTACCAAAAGTTAAACCCTTTCAAAGGTTGTCAAAATTGCCAACCCAAGCTTCTACCAGCAAAAAGTGGCCCGTCCACTTGGGTTGGCAAAGGGTGTCCATATTTAACAAGGTCTAAGTGCAGGAAATAAAGGCGGAAGGATAACAAGTGGCTTCATCCCCCAAACAGAGGATTCATCCACCACCCATTATCCTACCTATTGTCCAAAGGATCAGTGATCCTTAAACCTAAAGCTATTGTTCAAAGTACAGACCATTGTTCAAAACATCATCAAACAAAAACAACTACCAAATCATAAAAAAATGGGCTCCGGTCGCGTCTAGATAAATCCATCATCGCCCATTTCTGCAACTCAAACCTTCGCTGCATCACCATCACCTCCTGCTCTAGCATCACCCGCCTGATCCTTAGCTCCGCTGCCACCTGCCTCAATTGCCAAGACCTCTGTAGCCTCTTCTTCGTCATCCATCTTAGCCTTCCAGCCCTCCTGTTCCCAATTGGTCTTGTCAAAGTCAAGATCCTCAGCCTCCCGGGCCATCTGGAGTTTGATCTTGTACATAGTGATGGCAGCAGAGACTTTAGCATCCTCCATCACCTCAGCCTTCTCATGGTCAGCATTAATTTGGGCCATGACCACCTTCTTTTTTGCCACATTAAGATCTTTTTCGAGGGAGGAGATGGTTTGATCCTTGGCCAGGAAGATCTTCTGAAACTCCAAATGCTTCTGTTCAACCTCTTCAACGTATGCATCGAAGAGCATCTGGATCTCGGCAAATTTCTGCAAAAAGAAAAGGTAGGGTTCTGGATCCGCTATCCTCAAATGGGCAGGATAATCAGTCAGGATCAGTAATCCTTACATCAGCGAAGTATTCCTCAAATTGGTGACGGATGAGGGGCAGGCCTTCAAGATTGTCAGCTTCAGTGGCCTTCCTCTTCTTTCCCCCCTTGGAGGTGACAGGCTTGGGGACTAGAGCACTTAGGCTAGCAGCAGTTTTCTTCTTTCCAGATCGGGGAGCCACAGTGCTGAGATCACTGACACTAAAGCGGGAGGCTGACTTCGAAGATTTTCCAGCGCCTACCAATACAAAACAACAGATAAGTATTCTTGTTTTATTTACATTTAAACATTTAATTATATACAGACTTGGATACTTACTTGACATTGTGACTGAGCCGGAGGATACTTCTTGAGAATCCTTGGTGTTTGCTTGGAATGATCTTACTGCAGGATCAAGGCTCCAAAAAGCGGCGAGGCGATCCTCTCTTTTGTTGCAGGTGATGGAATAATATGAGAGACAGAGATAGCTGCAAAACAGAAAAGGGGTCAGTTATCCTCAACAGAAACAGGGTTATCCTATGATCCTTCTATAAGGATCCTCTATCCTACCATGGGTGGCCCATTTTCTTGGGAGATCCTTCCCATCTGGGATAGAATCCCTCCTAATGAAGAAAAAACGCTTCTTCCAGTTGGTGTCATTCTTTGTTGTCTTCAGGATTGGGTGTGCTTCACCGGGTTTATGTTTGAATAAGAAACGGTGTGAACCATGGCTCACAAGGTTATACAGTTCAGCCAGTTCCGACATCCCCAACTCTATGCCTTCTTGCTCAATGATTTTCTCTAGGGTATATAAAACCCTCCACATCATTGGCATCGCTTGGACATAGCACATTCCGGTGAGGGAGAAGAAGGATTCAGTGAAGGCAGGAAAAGGATAGGAGTATCCTATCAGGAATGGGGTGGCCGGAAAAGCAACCCAAGTTTCAGAAACAAAATCGCTTCTGGCGGTAGGGTCAAAAGGCTTGAAGACGGCGTTCGCCGGAGAAAAATGGTGAATCCGGTTGATATCCGGATCAGTAAAGCAGCAGAGTTCCTTCGGTGAATTTTTGATGATCCCCTGGCTTTTCAAAGGACTATATTTCTGGTGATCCTTGGCGGGGGAGGATCGTAGCTTCATTGTGATCTAAAGATTTCTATGAGGATCAGAATAAGAAGATGAAGAGAGAAAGATAAGAGAAATACCTGATCGGTCTTGGAATGAGGATTTAAAGGTTGTAACGCACGAATTTAAATGCCTCTAGATCCTTATCTCTAACTTGAATTTATAATGATGATTTTGCAGGCAAGTCATGTCGCTGGCGTAAGGCTAGCAACGGCTAGTTCGATCCAAACGGCTATATATCCGTTAGTCAGTTGGAGATAAGATAAAAAATATAACTCGTTAATTTACGTTTTACTCCTTATATTTTGGGGGCAATTGTTAGGGGAGGGTTTTCCAATCCTAAGGATCACGGATCCTCAAGTACTGCCAGGATCACGGATCCTCAATTCTGTTTGAATTAAGGATCCTCAGAAGGTGTTGCAGGATCAGGATCCAGGATCCTTATTGTTATCCTTACACTAACGATTGTCTACATTGTATGTGAGCTCGTTTTGCAGGAGTATACGCATGGACCAAGTCTTACTGATATTCTTGGAGAATATGCCCTCAATATTCTGCACGTGCTTGGGTTTTGTGAATGTTATGGAGATCGTGGGAAGCTTGCACATTTAGCGGATAGTTAGTTGTTTTAGTTATTTCTAATTTTAAAAGGGGATAACAAGCTTGAATTAGAACACTTGGCTATTTTAGCAAACACACACACTCGAAACAGCTCTCAATAGCTTTCAACAATATATTTGGTGATTTCATACACATTACACTATAGTGATCCTTGTAACAAGCTTGTTATCATCCCGAGTTGTAACAATCATTTGTTTAATAGTAGTTGGTGATCGGTAGTTTCCATCACCCGAGTTTTTTTGTGCCGGATATCAACTCTTGATCAAGGGTTTTTTCCTCGTATAAATCCTTGTGTCACTTTTTCATAACATTTGCAAGTTATTCATACATTTGATCATTGTTTCAAGCATCATTCCTCACAACAAAGATTTGGTTGTATTATCCCAGCCTGATTTTTTACCAAAACACCGGAGATCTTCTAAAGATCAAGGGCTTTTTCCTCGTATAGTGTTCATCATTGATTTCATTTACTACTTGTTCATACATTTGTCCATTGATTCAAGCATCACACCTCACAAAATCGGATTTGGTTGTATTATCCTTGTGCGATTTTTGACCAAAACAGTTTGGCGCCCACCGTGGGGCAATTGGTGCTTCATTTATGAGAAATTTCGTTCATTTCATTCATTTCTCCTCATTACCTTCAACCACATGGCTTCTCAGGGAAAAACTACTTCAAGTTCCATGTCGGCGGTTACCTCATCATAGGGCATTCCACCGTTGCATCATCTTCCCCCTGCATTCTAAAAGAATGCTGAGAATGCTCCGAAGAAGACAACCCCCGTTTTCACAAAACCAATTGTTGTTTCTTCCTCTACACCTACTAACAGTGATCTTTATACTTTGATTTTGCAGATGAGAGGATACATACAACAGCAGGACGAAACTAATGGCAGGATCCTTCACGAAATTGATGAAATCAAGAAATTGAGAAAATCAGCAGAGGATCACTCCCCATTGATACCCAGTTCGTTGGATTTTGCTACTCCATCATCAACAATCCAGTTTTCCAAGGGATCCAGTGTCCAGATTCAAGGATCCTCTATCCTTCGGCTAGGATCACTAGAGTCAGCGTAGTCTTAAGGATCCTACTTCCAGCTTCAAGGATCCTCTTTTCAGCCTCAAGGATCCTCCTTCCAACATCAAGGATCCTTCACTAGTTCAGGAGGATACATGGGGACGCAGACGGTTCAAGGATCCTACTCTTAGCATCCAGGATCCTCATTTCAGGTTCAAGGATCCTCGTCTCAGGGTCAAGGATCCTCATCTCAGGCTCATGGATCCATGGATTATCCTCCAAGACCCCCAACTTCGGTGCCTCAAGGATCTAACATCTTTCAGGATCAGGGATCCTTAAGAAGTGCAGATCCTAGAAGTTCAGAGATTCATTTGGGAGACTTCATACCTATGCAAACTATTGCTTCATCTGGTCCCTCAATCCTACCAGAATCTCGCCAATATGGATTCACATCCGGAATTCCAAACCTGAATCCTTCAGGAGGTAACACTTTGAATAATTCTTATAATGCTAACCATGGTTTTGTGCAGGATACAGGTATCAACCAAGCTATGGCCAGAGAGTTACAAAATCTCAAGGATATGATATTCAGCATTCCAGGAGTGGTTAAGCCCATTCTTGAAATTCCAGATGGGAGTCACAAGATATCTCGTTTTGCACCACCTATTTGTGATGCAGAAATACCGAAGAGGTTTCAAATACCAACCATGAAGCTATATGATGGCTCAACGGACCCAGAAGAGCATATAGCTCAATACAGAGAATGGATGGAGATCAATCCCATACCTGAGAGGTTAAAAGAAGCATGTCTATGCAAGGGTTTCGGATCCACACTGACAGGATCAGCTCTTAAATGGCTGCGAAGTCTTCATCCTTACTCTATTACTTCATTTTCTAATCTGGTTAACTTGTTCAATTGCCAATTTTCATGTAGTAGGAGATTTGAACGATTAACTAGTGATTTATATATGGTAACCCAAAGTCATAATGAATCACTAAGGGATTATATAACTAAATTTAGTAGAGAATCCTTAGAAATCCCTATCTTAGATATTGCTACTGCTGTTAAAGCTTTTAAAATGGGTTTACTTAAGGATTCTCAGTTCTATGATGATCTTGTTATGACACCTTGCAGGAACCTAGATGAGGTATGGAACAGGGCCCTTAGGTTCATCCATTTAGAGGATGACAAAAGGATCCAGGAGAGATTGTCAGGATCCTCAAAGCAAGACAAACAAGGATCCTATTTCAAGAATAACTGATCCAAGCAATACTCCAAGCATGACAACCAGAATGTGCATGCTGTAGAACAAGAGGAAGATGATGAGAATTATCCTCCTATTTCTGAATATTGTTTTTCTGCTGATAATAGTGAACTAATCCTTGCTATGCAGAATTTAGGTGACAAGGCTAGGTGGCCAAGGAAGAATGATAAACCGCCTGCTACCAAAGACAAATCGAAATGGTGTGCTTACCATGAGGATTTTGGCCATCTCACAGATGAATGCATAGCACCCAGGAAAGAGATTGGTTACCTCTTAAGCAAAGGATACTTGAAGGAGCTATTCAGAAGAAAGAAATTGAGGATCCAGGATCCTGAAAAAGCTCTTCCTCCACCAGCTGATGCTCAAATCATCCATTTCATCTCCGGAGGTTCTCAGCAGCTAAAAGACATGCAAAGGAAACAAAGATGGAGAATGCGGACAGACTTGTTCAAACTTCCATTCTTACCCAGGAAAAAGTCATATCCTTTGATGAGGACGATCGTGTGGACATACAGGATTCTCATCATGACGGTTTGGTTATTACATTATTTATATCTAACCATTTTGTTCGCAGGATTCTCATTGAGGGGAGAAGCTCAGTGAACATAATCCAGTTGGATGTCCTCAAAAGAATGAACATCCTTGAATTTGATATTATCCCAAGATCATCTGTCCTTGTGGGATTCAGTGGAGAGACAAAGATTACATTGGGGGACATCAAACTTCCTATCTATATAGAGGGAGTGAATTCTATTAAAAAATTCTATGTTATTGATTGCTTATCTTGCTATAATGTTATCCTTGGCAGGTCATGGATACACGATATGAAGGCAGTCCCCCTTGAAATATCATCAATATGTCAAGCTCCCAACTCTATGGGGTGTGGTGAAGATGGAGAGTGATCAACAGGAGGCAAAGAACGGTTACACTTCTTCAATGAAACCAGCCTCCAAGGAACAAGACGTCATGGAGGCAAGAGAGCAAGACGTCAAGGATATTCTATTGAACCCAGAGGATCCTGAATCCAAAATTTTTATAGGATCCGGGATCCTAGGCAGTATTGAGCAGGATTTAATATCCTTTTTGAAAAGAAGAAAATCTACCTTTGCTTGGAAACATGAAGACATGACAGGTATATCTAACGATGTTATTACTCACAAACTTGGTATTGACAGGTCTTTCAAGCCAATACACCAAAAAAGGAGGAAATTTGCACCCGAAAGAAATGTCATTATCCAAGAAGAGGTAGACAAATTGCTCAAGGGAGGTAAGACATATTGAGGAAGAATAAGAAGTTTGAGTGGACTGATAAGCATGAAGCTGCACTCAAGGCTCTTAAGGATTATCTATCCTCAGCACCAGCCCTGATGAAACCAGAAAATGGAGAATCATTATCCTTATACTTAGTTGTTTCAGCTAAAGCAGTAGAATGACAAAGTGGGCAATCAAGCCTATTGAATATGACATTAAGTATGAACCCAGGACTGCCATCAAGTCCCAAGCTTTAGTTGACTTTGTGGCTGATTCCAGTAGTGATCTACAAAGGGAAGCTGAATTAGAAGTTCAACAACTTGAGAAGACCAAGGATCCTTGGACACTCTTCACGGATGGAGCTTCAAATGTTAAAAGAACTAGACAAAGCACACTACTAAAATCGCCACAGGGGGACATTATACCCCAATCCATTGCATGTGAATTCCAAACCACTAATAATGAGCCGGAGTATGAGCCCTTGATCACAGGTTTGCAATTAGCTAATAATATGATGATCAGGTATCTTCAAGTATATGTAGATTCTCTGTTAATTACTAATCATTATAATGGTTCTTACACTGTCAAACGTGAAAAGCCAATCAAGTACTTAGAAATAGTCAGGAAACTGGAAGATTCTTTTGTTTTTTTCAGTTTAACACAGGTACCCAGGGAAGAAAATGCATAATCTGGTGTCCTAGCTAATCTTGGATCATCATTGAAGATCCCAGAGGATATTAAGATTCCTATTATCCACATCTTAGCTCCTGCTATTGAGGATCACACAGCTATGGAGATAGTAGAGGATTCTACAATCATACCTAGTGATGGCTCACAATCACATTCAGGATCCTGGATCCTCCCAATCATCAGATATATACAACATGGAGAGATTCCTACAGGAGAAAACCCCAGAGCTTTCAAACTCAAGGTATCTCAATTTACAATACTAAATAACATGTTATATAAACGATCTCTTGCAGGTCCATATTTAAGGTGCATCGAGGATCCAGAAATTCAAGAAGTTCTGAAGGATTTCCATGAAAGAGATTGTCGAAACCACACTGGGGGCAGAGCACTGTTCTCAAGGATCCTTAGAACAGGATATTATTGGCCTACCATGAAGAAGGATGCTGTGGAATATGCAAAGAAGTGTGATGCTTGTCAAAGACATAGTAATATCCTACATCAACCAGCTGAGCCTCTGCATCCTATATCCTCTTCTTGGCCATTCATGAGATGGGGAATGTATATAGTTGGCAAGCTTCCTAAGGCACCAGGTGGAAAAACATCTGTGATCCTGAAGGAAATGTTGAAAGCCTGACTCAAGACCTGGATACCATAGAAGAACTCATGGATTTGGCAAGGATAAGATTGGCTAGCTATCAATAAAGAATAGCTGGAGCATACAGCAAAAATGTCAGGGTCAGGAAGTTTCAAGTTGGTGACTTGGTATTAAGGAAATCATTCCAAAATACCACAAATCCTGCTGATGGCAAGTTAGCACCAAAGTGGGAAGGCCCCTATCTAATTGAAGCTGAAGCAGGAAAGGGGGCATATCGTTTGTTAACAATGGATGGTGATCTCCTACCAAGAGCTTGGAACGCCGTTCATCTCAAAAGATATTTTAAGTAAGAAGGATCAGGGATCCTCAGCGATACCAGTATTCTGATTAAGAGTCCGGGATCCTCAAAGGATATATGATTCTACATTTGGTAACACATTACTTTAATTTTCATTCATTTTATACTTATTACTTATCATAAGTCAAAGATGTTAAACATTTAACATCTATTTTCATAAAGTTTAAGCTTTTGCAGAGTTGTTATCATTTTACAGAAGATCAAAGTGGTTGGCCAACTCTCCAAAGTTTTTGGGCTTGTCCCCAGTTTTTTGGGCTTGTCCCCAGTTATTTGGGCTTGTCCCCAGTTTGTTGGGCTTGTCCCCAGTTTTTGGGCCTGTCCCCAGTTTCGCCAGTAGCGCACGATAATCCTGGTGCAGTTAAAGGCAATGGGACCAGTACCCGCTTTAGGGGCTGACAGTTTCATTGTACTGGCTGTATTCAGGATCCTACGTGTCACGGCCCCAGCCCGTGGTATTTATTAATAGATGCGACAGCGGAAAATTTATCAGGATCTTTTAAAACTTGAAATGCCCGATTATTTTATTTCATAATTCGGGATAAACCCCGTAATTTACAATAGAGGAATTTTACTAGGGAATTCCCTGATTTATAAAACATGTTTATTTATTTTAACTGAGCCACCTCTTCAAGCTTGTTAGTGCTCCGTAGCACGTTTTCCTTGATTCACAGCAGGTCGCCTGAAACATGTTTTAAAAATATTTTATCAGCGGGGAAATACTGGCGAGTCACTCAATTTGATAAAATGACACATAGTTATAAATTACAGCATAAGAGCGATTACAATGGCTTCTATCTTATTTTTATCTGGCGCCGTGTCACCTGGTGACGATGGTCATACCACTATTGGGTCCTTCCCCAAGTAGTGATGATTATCACTATTAGGATTTATTAGCCAAACCGTGAGAAAATTAGTAATGTGCACAATACCCCACTGGCCAATGATTCAAGATAACCACGACTTAATCCCTGTAATTATAACATTTGAAAATGGAGTATTGAAAAATACTTTTGATAAAAGAGAATGACTCACTTTGCAGATTTAAATGGGCAGAGTTTAGCCTACTGATTAGCCTTGTAACCTAATTTAAATAACAATGCACACGAACTAGGTCAGTAACTAATACAGCATTTACGATAACTCACGAGATTAAAAATCCTCACAACGAATGACAAAGTGCTATACTTAAACATCCGTCGAATTCACGACTAATGACAAAGTATGGCCCTAATGTGGGCAGCACTTAAACATCCATTGGATAGTTTTCAATCGATCGGACATTGAATCCTAGCAGCGATCGAGTTAATACCCTGTATCGTAGCAGCGTTTCACTACTGTGAATTGTAATTTCAACTTTTGAGCAGTATACTTCGTGATTTTGATTGAGATTTCGACACCAGTGAACTGCTCGTAACCCATTCTATTTATAGGTGAAAAATGGGGTTCACGCGGCCCACGTGAACCTTAACTTGACCCTTACGCGGCCCGCGAGGGCACCTAGTCGTAGATTAGGGTATCCGTGTCACTGGTAGGCATGCCACGTGGGTGACATGTGGATCCGGAACGCTTATCCGGTCAGCTTAAGTTTGATGCGGCCCGCGTAAGCTTCCCTTATGGCTTACGCGGCCCGCCTGAAACCCAAAAACCTTGATTTCTTGATTTTTCATGCGCAGTAGGGTTTCAGGGGTCTGTGTTTTCACTTATGGGTCGTTTTTAGGACATTTTTGAAGGTCCTTACATCCTCCCCACCTTATTTAGAATCTCGTGCTTGAGATTTACTGAAATAAATGAGGATACTTTCGCTTCATCTCCGATTCCCGTTCCCAGGTGTATTCGGATCCTCTTTTCGAATCCCATTTGATTTTGACCAGTATCAGTCTTTTGTGTTTGAGAAACTTAATCTTTCTGTCTTCTATTTGCAGTGGCTTCTCAACAAATTTTAACTTTTCATTTACCTCTACATCTTGAAGAGGTACTATCAAGGATTCGTCAGATAGACATTTCTTGAGATTTGATACATGAAATACGTCATGTACTCCAGCTAGCTCCTCTGGTAGTTGTAAGCGATAGGCGACTGGCCCTATTGGCTGTTTTACTGGGAATGGTCCTACGTACCTTGGACTTAGTTTTCCCTTTTTACCAAATCGAACTACTCCTTTCCAAGGAGAAACTTTCAAGAGTACCTTGTTTCCAACTTGAAATTCTAACGGCTTACGCCTATTGTCTGCATAACTTTTCTGGCGATCTCGAGCCGTTTTCAGTCTTTCTTTGATTTGAGTGATCTTGTCGGTAGTTTCTTGCACTATTTCAGGACCTGATAATTGACTTTCTCCTATTTCTACCCAATAAACTGGAGTTCTACACTTGCGTCCATACAGTGCTTCGAATGGGGCAGCTTCAATGCTTGAATGGTAACTATTGTTATAGGAGAATTCGATTAAAGGTAGATGGTCATTCCAATTTCCACCAAAATCTATTACACATGCCCTAAGCATGTCCTCCAGAGTTTGGATCGTCCTTTCACTTTGTACGTCTGTCAGAGGATGATATGCAGTGCTTAGATTTAGTCGGGTTCCCATAGCTTCTTGGAAACTTGTCCAGAAGTGGGAAGTGAAACGACTATCCCTATCCGATACAATGGAGAGTGGGACTCCATGTAAGGATACTACCTCGTCTACATACAACTTGGCTAACCTTTCCATGCTAAAGGTTTCCTTCATGGGTAGAAAATGAGCTGATTTGGTTAATCGATCCACAATTACCCAAATCGCATCATTACCTCTTCTGGGTTTGGGAAACTTAGTAACAAAATCCATTGTTATGAGTTCCCATTTCCATACAGGCATTTCTAATTGTTGTAGTAGACCTGAGGGTTTCTGGTGTTCTGCCTTAACTTGTGAACAAGTAAGACATTTAGAAACATATCTAGCTGTTTCCTTTTTCATTCCTATCCACCAGAAGTTATTTCTTAAATCTTGGTACATCTTATTGTTACCAGGATGCATGGTATATCTAGATTTATGGGCTTCCTCTAAAATCTTATTTCTTAATTCTCCCTGCTTAGGTACCCAAACTCGTTTCTTAGGGAATTTCCAAATTCCATCACTTCCTTGTTCTAATTCTTTTATTCTTCCTTTCATTCCTTCAGCATCATCCTTGATTGCTGTTTCTTGAATGTTTTTCAGTTGTTCCATTAAGTCTAATTGTAAACTTAATCTAAGAGCGCGAACTCGTCGTTGTTTCTCATGATACTTACGACTTAAAGCATCAGCAACTACGTTTGTTTTTCCTTCGTGATATTGAATATCATAGTCGTAGTCACTTAGGATTTCCATCCATATCCTTTGTCTCATGTTCAATTCTTTTTGCCCAAATATGTATCTTAAGCTCTTATGATCTGTAAAGAGAGTAAACTTACTTCCATATAGATAGTGTCTCCAAATCTTAAGGGCAAAAATTATGGCTCCTAACTCTAAGTCATGAGTCGTATAGTTTTCCTCGTGCTTTTTCAATTGCCTTGATGCATACGCAATTACCTTCTTGCGTTGCATTAGCACACATCCTAATCCTAGCTTAAAGCATCGCAGTAAACTTCAAAATCCTCTGTTCCTTTTGGTAAGGCTAGAATTGGAGCATTTGTTAACTTTTGCTTCAAAATCTTAAAAGCCTCTTCTTGCCTAGGTCCCCATTCAAACTTAACTGCTTTACAGGTTAGCTTAGTTAATGGTACAACTATCTTGGAAAAATCTTTAATAAACCGTCTATAATATCCAGCTAAACCTATAAAACTTCTAACTTCCATAGCTGATTGCGGAACCTTCCATTTGGTGATCGCTTCTATTTTAGCAGGATCTACGTGAATGCCTTCGTGATTCACCATGTGACCTAGAAATTGCACTTCTTGTAGCCAAAATTCACACTTCGAGAATTTGGCGTAAAGCTTCTCTTTTCTTAATAAAGTTAAGAGTGCATGCAGTTGCTTACAATGCTCTTCCTGACTTTTGGAATAAATAAGTATATCGTCGATGAAGACAATTACAAATTTATCCAAATACGGTTTACAGATTCTATTCATCATGTCCATAAATGCTGCAGGAGCATTTGTTAACCCGAAGGGCATGACTGTAAACTCGTAATGACCATACCTAGTTCTGAAAGCAGTTTTAGGTATGTCTTCTTCCTGTACCTTCAATTGATGATATACAGAGCGTAAATCTATCTTAGAAAAGTATCTAGCTCCTTGCAATTGATCAAAAAGATCATCAATCCTAGGTAATGGGTATCGATTCTTAATTGTAACCTTATTCAATTCTCTATAATCGATACACATTCTCATCGACCCATCTTTCTTTTTCGCAAACAATACTGGAGCTCCCCACGGGGATGAACTAGGTTGTATGAATCCTTTGCTTAGTAATTCATCTAACTGCTTTTTCAATTCTAGCATTTCGGTGGGTGCTAACCGATAAGGTGCCTTAGCTATCGGTGTAGTTCCAGGAATTAGATGAATTCTAAATTCGACTTCCCTATTGGGTGGTAGTCCAGGTAGTTCTTCCGGAAATACGTCCGGGTATTCTGATACTACTGGAATTTCTTTAAGTTCCTTACCCTTAGTGTTAATGATTACTGAAATCATATACACTATTTCTTGTTTTCTTGAATAACTGGCCAACTTCATTACTGAAATGAATTTAAGTGGCTTTCGTGGCTTATCACCTGTAATCACCACTAATTCTCCTGTGGGTGTATGAATTTCTATGGAATTTTTATCACAAAGAATTCGAGCATGGTTGGCTACTAACCAATCCATTCCTAATACTACATCAAATCCAGCTAAATTCATAGGTAACAGGTTTGCATAAAATTTATGGCCTAAGAGTTCTATCTTTTCTTCTCGCAAAACCTTATCTATTTTAACAGAATTCCCATCTGCCGTTTCGACTGTAAAAATCTGCCTAAGGTTGGTTAAGGGTAAGTTAAGATCTTGGCAGAATGAAGTATTTATAAAACTTTGGTTTGCACCAGAGTCAAATAATACTTTTGCATAAACGTTGTGAACTAAGAACGTACCAGCTATCACGTCAGGAATTAGTTCTGCTTCCTGAGTAGTCAACTGGAAGGCTCTTGCGTTCCTCTTGGTAGTTCCTTCTGCAGGTTTGGCTTTGTTATCAGCTGGTTTGGCCAATTTAGGGCAGTCTGGCCTAAAATGTCCAGCTTCTCCGCAGTTGTAGCAGATTGTTGCCTTCTTCTTCCTGCAATCTTCTTCTTGGTGCCCCAGGATTTTGCAGAAATTGCAATATCCTTTGCATCTTCCAAAATGCTTCCTTTTGCATGTATTGCAAAATGGAACAGTGGAAGATTGCCAGGTTCCCTTTCTCTTGAAATTACTACGGTTACCCATACGGAATCCTGGGTAATCTTTTGGGCTACTTCCTTCTTTCTATTTTCTTCTCGGGTACGTATCAGTCCGTCAGTTAGGGTATTAGCTAATTCCACAACATCGTCAATAGTGCGGGGTCTCGCAGCTTTGACGATATCTCGAATTTCACCAATCAATCCCCAAATATAGCGGGAAATAAGTACCGGTTCTGGCGAAGCCAAGGTTGGTACCACTCTCGCATACTCGAAGAATGTTGAAGTATACCCTCGACAGTCTACATCCACCATTCGGTGGTTCAGGAACTTATTTGTCATTTGTTCCTTTTCATATTCGGGACATAATTTTCTTTCCACTAGCTGCTTAAATTCTTCCCAACTCATGGCATAGGCCATATTTCTTCCTTTGGCTTGAAGTACCGTATTCCACCATTCTAGCGCCCCTTCTTTAAAAAGATGCGAGGCATACATGACCCTGTCTTCCTCGACACATTTACTTATCATAATTACTGCTTCGGTTTTCTCTAACCAACGCAGTGCAGCAGTCGCCCCTTCGTTGCCTGCAAATTCAACTGGTTTACAGGCAAGAAACTCCTTATAAGTGCAACCAGGCGTTGCAGCTTTCATTTTCTTAAGGAGTGGGGCTTGCATTCCATCGTTGTCGTTATTAGTATGGTTGCCGCCTCCGTTTACACTATTACTAAAATTGTCGCCATGTGTACGTTTGCTAGGAATAATTTGTTGAGGTTCAACTGGATTTCTGGCAGCAGCAAGGATTGCCGGAATAGCATTGGCTATTCCCTGAGCAACGATATTTTCGATATCTTACCTATTCAGAAATTGATCTTCATTGTTTTGTTCAGATTGATTCACTTCATTAACGGGTTCATTACCAGCGTTTGCCATCTGGTAGTTAATTTATATAAGTGGTTAGTATAAAATAATTAATAACCAAACCTAACAAAATAATTGCACATAATCACATTAACAAGTATAGCCAAAATTGTCGATCTTTTCGACTTTCGATATTTTATATATATAATAGGCATCCGTACAACTGGTTATCTTACAAAGTTTTATTTTTAAGTTATTTCACATAATTATATTTTATTATTAAACACATATCCTAAAACCACACAACCACAGTCACACCATCCTCGTCAGCTGGCATCTTAGAAACGACGTTCCCTTTCGTCGTATTTCCTAGATATTCTTTCCCCTACTTCCCTAATTCGGTTTCCTGCATCAATCAGCTCTTTCACCATAGTGGCGGAGTTCAGCCAGATTTTCAGAGCTCATAGGTGGGTGTAGTGGAGGTTCAGTATCAAATTGAGGGAAAAAGGTATTAGGGTTATTTAGGAGATTTTGAAACTGCCAGTCGGTGGTCCACCACTCTTCTAGCTCTGCTGGTAGAGGTTGGGTATGGATAATAGGATCTGGGATTTCAGGCTCTAGGTCAACTGGAAGTTGTGCTTCCGCTGGGTAATGAAAGAGATTTTCACCGGCAGGTCCGATGAGGTCACTAAGTGCTAGTTTATGATCCAACTCCTCCCAGGGTGGCATTTCCTGGTCTTGCCTGGAACTTTCCCCAGTCTCTATTTCCTTGCCTTTACCTTTGGGATCCTCCGTCTTTACAACTTTCCGTGTCGCTGGTTTCCTCCTGCGCACACGCCTCCAGCCCATAATTCTTTTTCTTTTCTTTGGCTTGGGTTTCTCCGGTGGCTGGGCTTGAAATTCCATAGGTTCCTCTATGTCGGCACAATAACCGGTAAAGTCTCTGGAAACTTCCACATTAACAGAATAGAGATTGAGATTCTGAAGAGCTTCAGACAACTCATTCATGTTGTTTAGCAGATATGAAGAAACACAAAATTCTAGGTTAAAATTTTGTAAATTGAATTTTTCACACAATCACAGATTGGCAATCAGTACAATTATCTAATATATTTATACAAACAGATTGATTAAAACAAAATATTGCGATTTATATATATTTTTATTACAAATTACAACTTGAAAATATACTAGAGAAAATTTATTTTAGTCTATCTTTTCTTACTAAATTGTTTATCTAATAGGCAAGTTTCTGGCTTATGGATAAAATAAGTGTTGGTATTAGTTTAGCGATTCATCTATAAGTTAGCATTTATTACTGTAGTGGCTAACATATAGAGATTTGCCCATTTTTCATCTAATTCATCTTCCCATGGTGGGTTATCACCTACTTCCTGAGTCTCCTTATTACTCATCACTCCTTTTGGTTGTGACTTCTTTATTTTCTCTTGACTTTTTCTAATAATCCAACTTCTTTTATTAGGGGTAAGTGGTTTCTCAAACTGTGCCTTACGAACAAATATTCCTTCCTCAGTATCTGCTGAGTATCTTGAGGAATTTGATTGGAACGAGGTTCCCTTATCTTTTGGTGAACTATCTAATTGACGATAGATGTCCACAATTCTTTGTTTACCCATACTGTAGCTAATCAAGTAGTCAGTTAATAAAACACATAATCACAAGACGGTAATCAGGAAAATTAAGTATTTTTAAATACTTAATAGGCTTAAATCAGTGGCTCTGATACCACCTTTTTCCTGTCACGGCCCCAGCCCCGGTTTGACCCGGTCAGGAGCCGCGGGGCAGGAACCCGTGGTATTTATTAATTGATGCGACAGCGGAAGATTTATCAGGATCTTTTAAAACTTGAAATGCCCGATTATTTTATTTCATAATTCGGGATAAACCCCGTAATTTACAATAGAGGAATTTTACTAGGGAATTCCCTGATTTATAAAACATGTTTATTTATTTTAACTGAGCCACCTCTTCAAGCTTGTTAGTGCTCCGTAGCATGTTTTCCTTGATTCACAGCAGGTCGCCTGAAACATGTTTTAAAAATATTTTATCAGCGGGGAAATACTGGCGAGTCACTCAATTTGATAAAATGACACATAGTTATAAATTACAGCATAAGAGCGATTACAATGGCTTCTATCTTATTTTTATCTGGCGCCGTGTCACCTGGTGACGATGGTCATACCACTATTGGGTCCTTCCCCAAGTAGTGATGATTATCACTGTTAGGATTTATTAGCCTAACCGTGAGAAAATTAGTAATGTGCACAATACCCCACTAGCCAGTGATTCAAGATAACCACGACTTAATCCCTGTAATTATAACATTTGAAAATGGAGTATTGAAAAATACTTTTGATAAAAGTGAATGACTCACTTTGCAGATTTAAATGGGCAGAGTTTAGCCTACTGATTAGCCTTGTAACCTAATTTAAATAACAATGCACACGAACTAGGTCAGTAACTAATACAACATTTATGATAACTCACGAGATTAAAAATCCTCACAACGAATGACAAAGTGCTATACTTAAACATCCGTCGAATTCACGACTAATGACAAAGTATGGCCCTAATGTGGGCAGCACTTAAACATCCATTGGATAGTTTTCAATCGATCGGACATTGAATCGTAGCAGCGATCGAGTTAATACCCTGTATCGTAGCAGCATTTCACTACTGTGAATTATAATTTCGAATTTTGAGCAGTATACTTCGTGATTTTGATTGAGATTTCGACACCAGTGAACTGCTCGTAACCCATTCTATTTATAGGTGAAAAATGGGGTTCACGCGGCCCGCGTGAACCTTAACTTGACCCTTACGTGGCCCGTGAGGGCACCTAGTCGTAGATTAGGGCATCCGTGTCACTGGTAGGCATGCCACGTGGGTGACACGTGGATCGGGAATGCTTATCCGGTCAGCTTAAGTTTGACGCGGCCCGCGTAAGCTTCCCTTATGGCTTACGCGGCCCGCCTGAAACCCAAAAATCTTGATTTCTTGATTTTTCATGCGCAGTAGGGTTTCAGGGGTCTGTGTTTTCACTTATGGGTCGATTTTGGGACATTTTTGAAGGTCCTTACACTACGTATAATGGTTGACGTACCATACATCTGTTCCTAAGGTTTCTAACATTTTCACGTTAGCTAAGGTTTCGGCATTTTCATGTCGCTCACGTTTGGATAGTCGCCAGTTTGGGCCATACTCCAGTTTACACAAGTTATTTGGGCTTGACCCCAGTTTACACCCGTTTATTTGGGCTTGTCCCCAGTTTGTTGGGCTTGTCCCCAGTTTATTTGGGCTTGTCCCCAGTTTGTTGGGCTTGTCCCTAGTTTATTTTGGCTTGTCCCCAGTTATTATGGGTTCATTCCCAATTATTTGGCTTGGTCCCAAGTTTGTTTTTCTTACAGGATCTTGGAGCTTTAAAGTTATACAAGTTCTAACAATAATGATCCTGGATCATTGAAACTTTACTTATCACAGTTTGTTTATTTAGTAATAATTTACAAGGATATAGAATCCTAACTTGGATTCTCTGGTATGTTATATTCTAACTTTTTCTAAGCTGCAAGTTGTCTCTTATCCTTTTTGGTTAAGGATCATTGATCCACATTTGTCTGAACACTTCAAGTTTTCTGTAAAAAGTTTAACATTATCATCAGATTTCCAATAACTTTTCAGTTGTTTGGCGATGATATCTTTGAAAATAGAAAGCATACATGAAAAATAAAGAGGGAAGAAACAACAACAAATGTAGCTAAAAAAGGTTTAATGTTATTACCCATTCATTATGTATCAAAATCATCTGGCCTGGATTTCACCAGCAAAACCGTGGACCATCCACCTAGGCCGGATAGGGCTATCTAACAGTTAAAGTGTCTATGCAGAAATTAAAATGCAGGAAGGTTAATAGCGAACGGTGTAGAAGGATTCATTCTCCACAAACAGGAGGATCTTCTTGTCTGTAAAGGCATTTGAGGAGTTATCTCTAACTCTATATATTTTGCAATGATGATTATAGCAGGTCTTATCAGTGACGACAGGTAGTGTAACGACTAGTTACCAGCAGCAACGGGTAGTCCACTTCTAATGGAAATATGACAGTTGTGAATCCTTATCACAACTGCCATATTGGGGGCAATTGTTAGGGCATGGATTTTATGCTAAGGATCATCTATCTTGAGACTGGGCATGGATCATGGATCCTTAACGAATTATGCAGGGAGTCTGAGGATCCAGAGTCTGAGGATCCAGGATCCTTAACAAAACTTATGATTTTTAACAATTGTCACGTTTTTAATGTTTGTATGTAGGTAATGGACGTAGTGGACTAATTCTTAGCTGGAATTTTGGGGAATATTCGTTCTATATGCTGCATGTGCTAAAGGTTATGAGAGTGGACATGATCTTCCTAGAAAAAAGGACTTTTTGTTAGCTTATTTATTTGAGGGGGGTATTGAGCTGAAAAAACACATCTTATTTCGACACCAACACCTCTGCTACTCGCTCTCAAACACACATACACTAGAATTCATTGTAACTGTTTTGGTCAAAAATCAAGCAATGACAATGTAACCAAACTTTCTGTTGTGAGGTATGATGCTTGAATTGATGAACAACAATAAGGATCACTATGAAGTATAATGAACAAGTGACACGAAGATTTATACGAGGAAAAAACCCTTGATCAATGAATGATCTCCGGCATAAAAAACCTCGGGTGATGGAAACTACCGATCACCAACTCAAATTAAACAAGAAATGTATTACAACTTCGGATGATAGCGAGCTAAGTACAAGGATCACTATAGTGTATCGTGTAGAAATGTATGAAAAATGCTAAGTGTTTTGCCGAGAGCTGGTGAGAGCAGTTGTACAAGTGTGTGTAGCCAAAAATAGCCAAGTGTTGTCTAACTAGCTCGCTACCCCCTTTAAACTAGAAAATATCTAGCCTAACTAACATTCCGCAAATGGTGCAAGTCCTCCACGACTCCACAACGTCCATTTCTGGCCAAGCACGTGCGGAATAGACTTAGAATATTCTCCAGGAATATCGCCAAGACCAAGTCCAAGTTGATACTCCTGCAAAACAATTACAAATTCAAAGTAGACAATCGTTAGTACAGGGATCCTTATAGTGATCCATGATCCTGATCCTGCAACACTTCTGAGGATCACTACTTCAGACAGAATTGAGGATCACTAAACCCAACAGTAAACAAGGATCACTGATCATTTAGAAATCCACCCCTAACAGTAACAAGCTCAATATCTTCCAAATTTGTAATCTTTTTATGCAATATAGTTGCTGATCGGTAGTTTCCATCACCCGAGGTTTTTTATGCCGGAGATCTTCTAAAGATCAAGGGATTTTTCCTCGTATAAATCTCGGTGTTCATCATTGATTTCATTTGCTACTTGTTCATACATTTTTCCATTGATTCAAGCATCACACCTCACAAAATCGGATTTGTTTGTATTATCCTTGTGCGATTTTTGACCAAAACAGTAACCTAAGAATTTACCAGCTTTTACTCCAAAGTGGCATTTGGAAGGATATCAAATGCTTCCTCCAAATCCTTAAGGTGATCCTCAGCTCTTTTGGACTTAACCACCATGTCATCTATATAGACTTCCATCGTGTGTCCAATTTGTTCTTTAAACATCATATTTACTAGCCTTTGGTATGTAGCACCTGCATTTCTTAGTCCAAAGGGCATAGCAATATAACAATATATACCAATAGGAGTCATAAAAGTTGTATCCTCTTGATCAGATGGTTCTATCTGAATTTGTTGGAATCCAGATGAAGCATCCATAAAAGTTAACAACTCATGACCTGCTGTAGCATCCACCATGGAGTCAATGTGGGGTAAAGGGAAAGGATCCTTGGGACATGCTTTGTTTAAATCAGTAAAGTCAACACATACCCTCCACTTTCCATTCTTTTTCTAAACAACAACCACATTGGCTAACCATCTTGGATACTTTACCTCTCTAATCATACCTGCCTTGAGCAATTTGTCTACCTCCTCTTGTATAATGGCATTTCTTTCAGGTGCAAACTTCCTCCTTTTCTGATGTATTGGTTTGAAGGACATGTCAATGCCAAGTTTATGAGTAATAACATCTTTAGAAATACCTGTCATGTCTTTATGTTTCCAAGCAAAGGTAGCTTTTCTCCTTTTTAAGAAGGATATTAAATCCTGTTCGATGGTGTCAAGGATCCCGGATCCTATAAAGATCTTGGACTCAGGATCCTTGGGGTTTATCAGAATGTCCTTGACATCTTGCTCTCTTGCCTCCAGGACATCCCTTGGAGGATACTTTAATTGTTATGCCTCCCTAGGTCTTGAGGCTAGTTTCATTGATGAAGTGTAACAATTCTTGGCCTCTTGCTGATCACTTTCTGTCTTCACCACACCCATGGAGTAGGGAGTTTCACACACTGGTGATCGTTGAGGGGACTGCTTTCATATCATGTATCCATGGCCTGCTAAGGATAACATTACAGCAAGATAAGCAATCAATGACACAAAATTTTTGAACATAATTTACTCCCTCTATGTAAATAGGAAGTTTGATGTCCCCCAATGTATTATTGGTCTCTCCACTGAATCCCACAAGAACAGATGATCTTGGGACAAGTTCAGATTCAGGGATGTTCATTCTCTTGAGGACATCTAACTGGATGATGTTCACTGAGATTCCCCCATCAATGAGAATCCTGCGAACAAAATGGTTAGAAATGAATAATGTAATAACAAGACCATCGTGATGAGGATCCTGAATATCTCCACGGTCCTCATCAAAGGATATGACTTTTTCCTGTGTAAGGATGGAAATTTGAATAGGTCTATCCCCATTCTCCATCTTTGTCTCCTTCGCATGCCTCTTAGCTGCCGAGAATGAAGTGCCACAGATGTCAGATCCACCGGAGATAAAATGAATAATTTGAGCGTCAGCTGGTGGAGCAGGAGCCTTTTCAGGAACTTTCTTAGGATCCTGGATCCTTGATTTCTTCCTTCCGAACAACTCCTTCAAATATCCTTTGCTCAAGAGGTAACCAATCTCTTTCCTTAGTGCTATGCATTCATCTGTGAGATGACCAAAGTCTTCATGATAAGCACACCATTTCGATTTGTCTTTGGTAGCAGCTGGCTTGTCACTCTTCCTCGGCCATCTGGCTTTATCACCTAGATTCTGCATAGCAAGGATTAGTTCACTATTATCAATAGCAAAACAATATTCAGAGATAGGAGGATAATCCTCATCATCTTCCTCTTGTTACACAACATGCACATTCTGATTGTCAGACTTATTGTAGGACTTGGATTTGTTATTCCTGAAATAGGATCCTTGTTTATCTTGCTTTGAGGATCCTGACAATCTTTCCTGTATCCTTTTATCATCCTCTAAACGGATGAATCTAAGGGCCCTGTTCCTTACTTCATCTAAGTTCCTGCAAGGTGTCATAACAAGATCATCATAGAATTGTGAATCCTTGAGCAAGCCCATTTTAAAAGCCTCTACAGTTGTAGCAATATCTAAGTTAGGAATCTCTAAGGATTCTATACTGAATTTAGTTATGTAATCCCTTAACGATTCATTATGACCTTGGGTTACCCTATATAAATCACTAGTTAATCGTTCAAATATCCTACTACATGAAAATTGGCTATTGAACAAGTTAACCAGATTAGAAAATGAGGTAATAGAGTAAGGAGGAAGACTTAGCAGCCATTTAAGAGCTGATCCTGTTAATGTGGATCTGAAACCCTTGCAAAGACATGTTTCCTTTAACCATTTTGGAATGGGGTTGATCTCCATTCTCTCCCTGTATTGAGCTACATGCTCTTCTGGATCAGTTGTACCATCATAGAGCTTCATATTTGGTGTTTGAAACCTCTTTGGTATCTTCGCATTACATATAGGTGGTGCAAAGCGAGACACCCTGTGACTCCCATCCAGAATCTCAGGAATGGGTTTAACCACTCCCGGGACACTGGATATCATATCCTTGAGTTTTTGCAACTCCCTTGCCATAGCCTGGTTGATCCCTAGTTCATGCACAGAGCCATGGTTAGTATTATAAGATGTATTGAAAGTGTTACCTCCTGACTGATTCAAGGCTGAGATCCCAGATGTGAATCCAAATTGATGTGGTTCCGGTATAATCGTGGGACCAGATGAAACAATAGTCTGCATGGGAATGAAGTCTCCCACATGAATCTCTGAACCTCTGGGTTGTAGATTCCCATAGGATCCTTGATCCTGAAATATATTGGATCCAGTATACATCGGAGCTGAAGGTCTTGGAGGATATTCTATGGATCCTTGAACCTGCGATGAGGATCCTGGATGCTGAGGGTAGGATCCTTGAACTGACAGCATCCCCATGTATCCTCCCGAACTAGAGAAGGATCCTTGATGCTGGAAGGAGGATCCTTGAGGCTGAAGAGAGGATCCTGAAGGCTGGAAGTAGGATCCTTGAGCCTGCGTCATAGCCGATGATCCGTAGTGCATACTTGATGATCCTCCATGGTACTGGACATCTGTTGCCTTAGAATGCTGAATGGTTGTTGCTGGAGTAGTGAAATCCAATGATTTGGGCACCAATGGAGAGTGATCCTCTGCTGATTTCTTTAATTTCTTGATTTCATCAATCTCACGAAGGATCCTGCCATTAGTTTCATCCTGTTGTTGCATGTAATTCTTCATCTGCAAAATCAAAGAATAAAGATCATTATTAGTAGGAGCAGAAGAAACAGCAGTAGTTGCTCTTGTGAAAACGGGGGTTGGCTTCTTCGCAGCATTATCAGCATTCTTCTGGGATCCAGAAGGAACAGGAGGCAAAGGTGGAATGCCCTGTGATGAGGTGATTGCCTGCATGGAGTTTGAAGTGTTTTCCCTTGAGAAGCCATGTGGTTGAAGGTAATGAACAGAAATGAATGAAATGAACAAGTTTTTCAAAGATGAAGCACCAATTGCCTCACAGTGGGCGCCAAACTATTTTGGTCAAAAATCACACAAGGATACTGTAACCAAATCTGATTTTTGTGAGGTTAGATGCTTGGTTAAATGAACAAAAGTGTAAACAAGAAATGAATGAAAATGGTGATGAACGCAAGCATTTATACGAGGAAAAAGCCATTGGTCAATGGATGATCTCCGGCATAAAAAACCTCGGATAGTGAAAACTATCACTATCAACTATATTGAACAATAAAGGTTACAACTTTGGAAGATAACAAGCTTGATACAACGATTTCTAGTGTGTTTGTGTGTGTAATCGCCAATTGATTTTAGAGAGTTCGAGTGTGTGTAAATTGTGTTTCTAATAATAGCTTGTTATCCCCTTTTGAATAGAAAAAATATCTAGATAACTAACTATCCGAAAAATGTGCTTGCTATCCACGATCACCACAACGGTCATCACTTCATGCACGTGCCATAATAAGGAGCATATTCCCCTGGAATCTCGGTTAGAACAAGTCTCATTCGAAATATACCTGCAAAACAAGCTAAAAGGTGATGGAAACAATTGTTAGTTTTAGAACATCAAAGAGGATCCTGGATCCTTAGCCATCATGCACCATTTCCTAAGGATCCTTGATCCAGATTGAGCTAAGGATCCGTGATCTATAATCAATAAAATTCTATCCCTAACAGTAAGAACTTGAAGAATTTAACAAACTTGTTGGAATTTGAAATAAATCCATAAATTGTGGGATGAAAGTTTAAGAAATTTAGGATTTGTGTGAAAAAATATATTACTATTGTAATAACACTCATACATGATGACTACTTAATAACTTATACTTCGTAATAATTTCAAAACATAAAGCTTTATGCATCTGGCTGGTATATATCAATCACACAAAATATAAATCATTAACTAAATCATGCATGTTCATATTTTAAAAGGTTGAACTCAAATGCATCCTATCCTATACTTTAAAATCTAAGTTTGCGTTCGTTTCATATAATGAAATGAAATTAGGATGAAATTGAAATGTAAATTCCATTTCTTATGTTGTTCACTTCAAAAAAAAAAAAAAAAAAAGAATCAAACAATAACATAAAGAACGAAATCTACATTCTAATTCCACTCAAATTCCATTTCATTATATAAAACGAACACACTTAAATTTCAATTCTAGTTAGAATCCATAAAACAAACACCACCTAAATATTTAACCCATTCTTACATTTTCTCTCTCACGTTCACCAATATTTTTCTCGAAGACATACACCAACCCTTTTGAAAACGATATGCATGTAGAATATCAATCATCATAATATTATGAGTCCTTTTTAAATATTTTATAACTTTTTTTTTTTTGAACAAAAGGCGATATTTATAAAGACAAAACAAACAGACAAAAACCTTAGCAAGATGCTAAGATAAATTTTAATAAATCAGAATTCTAATGCCATCATTAAAAGTGGGTCTTCCTACTTATGAATATCTGAATATGGAATCGTAAATGTGGAAATTGGCCTAACCAAAGTAGATCCTCATGAATCAATAATTCAACAAACGTTAAATAAAAAAACACTACACATAATAGACGGTTATTACAATTACCAAAGTAGATCTTCATGAATCAATAATTCGGGTAAGGTAAGTGTAAAAAGAACATTTTTTTTGTATAAAATGTAAAAAGTTTAAGTAAGTAAGGTGTTTAAAATTTTGGTTATGGTGTTTTATATTTTTTTGGATATAGTATAAGACCAAGCGGTATGGGGGCCGGCTTAGGCCCGGCGAGGCCCGGCGCCGGTCCCCCACACCGCCCCCCTCGCCCCGTCTTGTGATAACCGGCTCCAAGAAGACGATGATGACGGGCTGCTTTCTTTCTCTCTCTCTCTCATCTTTGTCTCTCCTCTCTCTCTACCTCTCTCTAAAATCAAATAAAGTTTTATATTTTTTAATTGTTGTGGGGGCCCATCCTCCACCCCCCTAGGTCCATCCCCTACAAGCCTGTTAGTGCATATGTCTGTTGACTCCGTCTTGTATCGAGTCATGTAAATAGAATAGATAGACCAGGACACGTTGTACGAAAGAATCGGGAAACAGGTCTGAACCAGCAGGTACACACGAAGTGGCCAGTTCGTGCGAACTGGACATGACTGGTTCGTGCGACCTGGGTTTCCTATATATAGTGAGACTTGGATCTTCATTTGTAACTTTGTGATTCCAGTAGCGAAGCTCTGCTGAAGTGTCGCCAGCTCTTGTAACGTTGTAAAATCAATACAATCGGCATTTAATCTACTTCTAAGTGTAAATCAAGCTACTACAACATCAATACGTCTGATTCCGCCTTTCGTATTGATCGAGAACTCTTCTGAACGTCTCGTTTGATCGATTCACCGATCCTACAAGTGGTATTAGAGCTCAGGAGGAAGAGTTCTTACCATTTCAGCTTGATTTCTTCAAAAACAACTTCTTTCTACTCATTTTCTACACTTTTTCTTCAAAATTTCAACGAATTTACGGTTAAAATGATCTGATTTTGTGATATAACACGTAAAACTGAGTTTTAATCAATCCTTGAACAAATCAGGACCTAATTCGACCTAAAACTTGATAAAATTGACCAAACCGCGTGAAAAATCATTCAGATCGTTCGACAAATCATCAGATCGCACGAGCTGAACAGCCAGCTCGCACGAAGTGAATCAGGTCGTTTGAAAATCGTTCAGGTCGTACGGACTGGGTCCAGATCGTTTGAAACAGTTATCAGATCGCACGGTTTGATCCAGGTTGCTTGAAATCTCACCAAGTCGTTTGAAATAGGTCTTCAGGTCGTGTGAAACTTCTTCAGATCGTGTGGAACAATCAGCTCGTTTCAATCCCAGATCGTTTGAAACATGGAAAACGAATTTTACAACGCATTTGCTACCCCGATCACTATGGCTCAGAACGTGAACTTAGAAAATGAAATGGGTACCATGCAAAAACCGCCTAAGCTCATGAATATCGAGGAGTATAATGGATGGGAGGAACGTTTCGAAAATTGGGTTCAAGCGAATCACTTAGAGGCGTGGGAACGTGTTGAAGAACGATATGTTAGACCGATTGATGAATACGGAGAAATTGTTGCTATTAAAGATTTAGATGATAAAGAGAAACAGAAATACAAAAGTGAAAAGATGATGATCAGTATATTACAACAAGCCATTAAGGAAGACATCTTGATCTTACTGCAACACAACGGAAGTGCACACTCAATGTGGAAAGCATTAAAAACGAAGTTTGTTGGAAGTTTAGACATGATCAAGAACAAAAAATCGCTTTTGAAGAAAGAATTTGATCTATTTCATGGATTGAAAACTGAAAACACCAAAATGATTATAGAAAGATATTGCAATTTGGTGGTTAACATGAAGCGATTGGATATCAAGAAAATAGAGAGGAATGGGTTGAAAAGTTGGCCGATGCGTTACCACAAGATGTTTGGTGCATGTATCTTATGATTTTGAAGAATAATGGTGAATTTGCGAATCTATCGCTGAGCAAGTTTATTGAGAAACTCGAAGTTCAAGAGATGGAACAACGGAAGATGGCGAAAATGATGAATTCTAATGGTGAACAGGACATTGGTCTGTACTACAAAGGAAGTACGATTGATAAGACCAACATTGCACCAAAGATCGAAACTACATTTAACACAAACAGTTCTTCTGGAGGGTCATCTCAAGGATCAAACAACAATACTGGATTCTCTTCATATTCATCATTTGATCCAAATTTTTCAGCAACCAATTCTAAACCGTAAAGCTCATACAACAATAATGGCCAAGTACTACAATGCAATATTGCATTAAATCTTCAGAATGGTCAGAATTTCTCGGAAGAGGTTGCCAAAGGTCATATGTCTTTATTGGTGACCGTATTAGAGTCTT
The DNA here is from genome assembly GCA_030545235.1 of Helianthus tuberosus. Taxonomy (NCBI): domain Eukaryota; kingdom Viridiplantae; phylum Streptophyta; class Magnoliopsida; order Asterales; family Asteraceae; genus Helianthus; species Helianthus tuberosus. The sequence continues at coordinate 4,810,347 of CM060379.1, read as the reverse complement.
ATGAAAGTTTGGTAGCCGGAAGGATTGGTAATCCAATGTTGACCAAAGAGGATTATGATCAGATTGATGCTGAAGAGATGGAACTAATGGATATAAAGTGGTGTATGGCTAGTGTGTTGAGAAGAGCTGAGAAGTTTAAACAAATCACTAGAAGAGATGATTTCCGTGATGCTGGAACTTCACCTTTAGGTTTTGATAAATCTAAAGTTACTTGTTTTCGTTGCAGGGAGAAGGGGCACTTTAAGCGAGAATGCACAAATCGCGAAGCAAGTGGAGCTCAAAATCCATTCGACAACAATGATTATCATCGAAAAGCGATTTATCATCAAATTGCTCTACAGCCGCATCAACAACAATCGCCACAAACTTCACATGCTAGGAAGGATCTGATCGAAGAGCCATCAAAGAAAGCTTGTCTAGTACATCAAGAAGATGAAAGAATTCCAGAAGGTTTTAATTGGGATCATTATGATCCTAACAGAACTTCAGATTCTAAAGCATTTGTTGCTTAAATTTTTGAAGATTCAACTGCTGAAGATGAAATAGCGTTTGCTTATTACGAATCTCAGCAATTATGTCCTAAAAAGAAAGAAGAAAAACCAGTTTCAACAGAAGAGGCTTCAGAAAAAGCACCAATCTTTGATCACTCATCAGATGAAGAGAGTGATGATGACAGTGAAGAAATTCGAAAACTTGAATATTATAAAAGAGAATTTTCACCTGATAGGTATAATTTGTATTTTGCAGGTAAAATGGGAGAGATCAAAGAAAGACAAGCTGCGAAAAAGAAGAATCAAAAGGCAGCAACTGTTAAAGAGAAGGTCAAACCTGAGGAAAATGTTCAAGTAGTAAAGAAGCAGGTTAAAGAAATTCCAGCTATCAAGGTTGAAAAGAAAGCAGATCCTGAAAAGATACATGAGAAGTGTGAAAATTGTGATACTGTGAAAAGGCACAACAACAAATTGATTCATAACATGAACAGACTGAAAGAATCTTATGATGTTTTAAACAAAGCTATGAATCAATATAGCAAGTCAAGCAATGAACAAGAGAAAGATATGAAGACACTCAATGGAGCGTTCATGATGAAGCAGAAAATCATCAATCAGTACATTGAGAAATGTGCTGAACTTGAACAAAAATTGGAAACCCAGAGGATAGAAACTGAGAGGGTAAACAGGTTATTGAAAAGTTATTCATGTGCTTCTTACGTGATTGACAGGATTTACCCTACAGTAGAAGGCATGGAAGCGAAGAGAAGAAATCTGAAGTAAAGGATACTGGTAAGAAACATAGTACCAATTATACAAAGTGTCCACCTCCGCTTGAAGAAGGATATTCTCCACGAAATCCTAATTCAGAAAGAGTCAAAAGGGCAACCAATTTAAAGTGGGAATCTGAACCTTCAGATGGATTGCCAGACAATATTGACTAAAGTGGGAATCTGAACCTTCAGATGGATTGCCAGACAATATTGACGTGACATTCACATCGTCTGACCCTGATCATGAGTCTGAGTTAATAAAGAAAGTGGTCGATCAGGTGTTAGATAAAGATGAAACCGAGGAGTCAAAGTCAAAGTCTGACACTTCAAGTCCAACAGTTGAAAAGAGCAAAAAGGGTTTACAATAATGATTTTCTGATATCAAAAAATAATTTGAATGACGAAACATTCAAAGTAGCATATACTTTGAATGACTCCGACAAATTATATTCTGATGAAAAATTTCCAATAAGAGGTGTTAAAACTGAAATGATTAAAAAGGTTTTCAAATTAACAGAAATTAATATTTCTGAAATAAAAGATGTAAATCTTACTGAAAAACCTAAAAAATACACTTCAAGAGTTCAACAAAGATTGAACAAGAAAAAGGGTTACAGTTCTGGTTCGGGTTATCGAAAGAAACCAAACCATAACAGTAATTTCAAAAAGAAGGGATTAGGTTTTATTCCAAAAGAAAATGAAAAATATGTTAAAGATTTTAAATCGAAAGTTGTTTTTGTATCAGGAACATCTTCTGAAGAAGAAAAAGAGAATTTGTTCAGAAAGCAGACGAACAAAGAATTCCTTGCTAAGAAGCAAGAAGGAATGAAGAATGATGTTACTCAGAAGAAGGAAATGAGAACCTGTTATCAATGTAAAAAAGTTGGGCACATTGCATGGAACTGTCCAAATGCAACCCAAACAAAACAGTGAGTCTCTGAAAACTTGAAAGAAAAGATGGTTGATAATGAACCACCAACCGAACAATTTAAAGTGTTTAAAAATTCAAAATTTGAGGTTGGTGAGAGTTCAACACGTTTTTACAAAAGAAGAGTGAATCTTAACAACCAAACGTGAGTTGTTAAGAAATCAGATGTTAATTATGGCGATGAATCTGACTCGTCAAAGTCAGAGGAGCCACAAGTTGAGATAAAAAGTGATAATTCCGTTCCGAAAATGGATGATGCAAATTTTCCACCATTGACAAACGGAAACTTAAAGCAAAAAATTGGCAAAGTTGAGATTTCAAATCAATTCTTTTCTGAAAAGAAAGAATTTGATGTTGAAAAAGCCTTTAACCCTAAAGTTCTAAATATTTTTGGAAAAATGGTAGACGGGAAGGTCAAAGGGGTAAAGGAATTATATGAAAAGAATAAGAAAGGAAAGAAACCGAGTGATGATGACTCGGAATCACCCAAGGACCGTCAGGCTTGGGTGAATCTCTTTAACTGAAAATCCTGACTTGCCGGAGCTCCCAAGTTGGTAATCGTGGAGCATGAATCGGCATCATTCTTGAAAAATGTTTTTGTGAAAAACCTACAAGTGATACTTTTTACAAGTGGTTAAAAAAAACAAAGTGATGAATGAATCCCCATGAAGTGTGAAATCAACAAAACTAATTTTCCGGAAAAAACATTTTGATTAAAACAAACTTAAGTGTTTTGAAATCATAATGGGAAAATAGTTTGTTGTCAGGGGGAGTTCTGATTGTTTATGCCAAGTGGATGGCGAATTGAAGCAATTCACATCAGTTTGTCATTTTATTTGTACAGTTTTTTGAAAGTAAAAGCAATATTTTCAAATTTTCCCGGAAAATCAAAAATTGAAACATATTTTTGATTTTAGGGGGAGTAAAAATTTTAGAAATTTTGAAAATTTGAAAAATCCAAAAACATGATAAAATCTAAAATCCAAAAACATCGAAAAATCAAAATGAGTTTTGTTGTGAAAAAGAGGAAATGATAGTACATCAGTAGACAATCACAATACGCTAAAGAATTGGAAAGTTAAAATGTGATAAATGGTCTCACTGACGATATGCCAGTAGGTTTTTACACGCTTAGTAGATTGTTTTCGAGATATAAACCTAAATATCAAATACTTACTTATCTCGTGGGGAACATCTCTCGGATATATAGGTAACCCCTGAAATATTGTTTGAAGGGCTTTATATTTCTGACATACTAGGTCTTTGTGCGTGATGATATCTGGGGTATTATACCGGGACTTCTGATTTTGCGGGAGCAATAGCCTAGTCATCGTATAATACTCTGCACAGCTTTAATCATAAAGCCCACCCTCAGCATAAAAAATGATGAAACATTGAAAAATGCTAATCATGTGCTGTTGAAGAAAAGATCCCCAAACGGGACACACCTAAAAGTCGAGCCATCATCTCTCTGATTGAACGAAAGTTCTAGCCTGAGCTCTCATGGCCTCGCATTCACCCCTTACAGATATCATTAGTGTACATTCACCTGTAAGACTGAATATAGGAGTCTGGATACGGGAGTATATTCTGAGGTGGGACACGCGAATAAGTTTAAGTCCATTAAAACACTAATCTCGTATCTCGAATCAATTGAACTTTGTGTGAAAATTTAAGTGGATCAGTATACTGACAATCAAAGTGAATCGTTTATATCTTAAAGTGTTTAAAGCTCAACGGTACTAGTGATTTGTCATAATCTGATATGATCCTCTTACACAAACTCACAAAAATATTGTCTGTAAATATTTCTTTATTGCTTTTTTACACACTGAAAATCTTAGAAAAACTAAAAAGAATATGTTTTAGCATAAAATTTTGAAAATTAAAAAAGATTTTATTTCATCTTATTTTCGACAACTGATGTTGGAAAGCTGATTTTCAAAATTCCAAGTGCTGAACATGATGAACAAAAGGGTTGGGAGAGTTTGTTTGAAATGAGAAATGATTTTGAAATGATTAAATGGTTCATTAATTTGAAACCAAATTTGAGTGTTACGAATACAAGTGGTTAAGTAGAGATTCTAAATAATTGATTTGAGTATGTTTCAAGAAGTTTATAAAATTGTTATAAATGAAAAACCTTATATTTTGGGTAGAGTATGTGCAGGTATAAAGCTAGGTTTCGACTCCTGAGGACTTTCCGCATAAGCATATGCATAACAGAGCCATGTTTATGTTCTGGTTACTACGGAGAGCCAGGAGACGTTCCTAAACCTGTGAAAGTGCTATGTCAGATTACGATCCCGGAACAACTTAAGGGGGAGTCTGTTAGCAAAGGGGAGTCTGCTCAAGAGAGTAAGAGAGAGATTGAAAGGATGCTTACAGAGACAGATACTTTGGAAAGAGCAAGAAGACCGATCAAGACTGAAGACTCAATACACTGAAGACTCGTCAACATCCAAGGGGGAGGTTGTTAGTGCATATGTCTGTTGACTTCGTCTTGTATCGAGTCATGTAAATAGAATAGATTGACCAGGACACGTTGTACGAAAGAATCGGGAAACAGGTCTGAACTAGCAGGTTCACACGAAGTGGCCAGTTCGTGCGAACTGGACATCACTGGTTCGTGCGACCTGGGTTTCCTATATATAGTGAGTCTTGGATCTTCATTTGTAACTTTGTGATTCCAGTAGCGAAGCTCTGCTGAAGTGTCGCCAGCTCTTGTAACGTTGTGAAATCAATACAATCGGCATTTATTCTACTTCTAAGTGTAAATCAAGCTACTACAACATCAATACGTCTGATTCCGCCTTTCGTATTGATCGAGAACTCTTCTGAACGTCTCGTTTGATCGATTCACCGATCCTACAAAGCCCCTCCTACGTGGCGCTGACGTGGCGGCCCATCCTCATGGGGATGAGCCTCCCCATACCCACTAGTCAAACACAATCATTTATAACACAATCATATGTATCATAGGCATTTAATTAATTAATTTAAAACACACTGATTTAATTCATCGCATGGTGTTTTAGATTTCATGCCTAGAATACATTTAATTGTGTTTTAAATTGTTATGTTTAGTGTTTTTCTATATAATACCATGCCAAAAACCAATGGGTGGTGGTCCATGGGCAAAGGCAAAGCCTTTAAAAACACCTAGGTTGTGAAGGGGAAAGTCTTAGGTTTAAGTCTCACAGACGATATGTGATTAAAGAAATTAGCCGTTCAAAAAAAATATAATACCATGCCTAAAATTTAAAACATCATACCTATATAGACTTTTTACATTTTGTACGAAAAAATATCCTTTTTATAAGAACCCTTACCTCAATAATTCTACAAACGTTAAAACAAAAACACTCTACACATAATAGACGGTTATTACAATCCCAAAGTGAGAAATATCATTATTTTGGAACAAGGGTTTGATGTTTAGTTAGAGTGTTGTATCTGAGAATTCATTTACTCTATTCGAGTTTGAAAAAATGTACTATTTCGTAATGTTATATTATTAATATTTATTATAATCAAATAGGTATTGGGCTCACTAAACCTAATGCCAACGGGCTAACTTGAAAAATTGTATTGTAAATGGGCCTATATTGGAGTTGGTATGGATATACTATTTTGATTTTTTTAACATATATATATCAGATTTTTTTTTAAAACACGTGCCCCTCGAAATCACGGGCATTATGCGGTGGTCCTTCCCGCATACCCTCATCATTGCCTCTGTTTACTTATAATAATAATGTGTAAAGATCAAACATAAATGAGTCGTAACATGAGAAGTGAAAGATTTTCTTTTTTGAAATTTTTCCATCTACTTAACCATGATATTCACTTGCAAAATGTAAAAAAAATCGTGTATTTACTCTAATTTTGTAATATTATGTGTAATTACTCTAAAGAGATTACATAATTACTCTACTAGTGTAAATACACGTATTTATTTATTTATTTTTAGATTATGTGACTAAAATACGTGCTTGACAAATGAAAAAAAAATAATAATAATAAAATAAAATAAAATTACCTCCTTCACTTCTCTTCTTATGTTTTGTATGTTAAACTCATTTTCACAATAGCCTTACTCTAATAATAATAATTACTCTAATAAAAATAATGTTACGTTTATAAGGTTTTTTATTTACAGTCTCTTTGTTTAATTAATTGATATCCCAACTATTTTAGAACTTTATATGTGTAACATTTCTTTATTTGTGATAGCCTAATGTCTATAAATTATTGTTCAGTCATGTAAAAAAAGGATAATAAAATATCAAAAATATGAATTTGCTTAAATCAGAATTAGTAGAATCAAGTTGAATTGTGAAATCTGAGTTTGGAGACTATAAAAATACACGAATTAAATATAATGAATTTTAGCTATGAAAATAAGTCAGACTCGTATACACCTTTTTTTATCTATTTTTTTAGCTTTATAAAAAAACTTAATATGTTATTTATTTAAAAAAATTGTTATTTGTTAATGTATTTTCGATGGTGAAGAGTATGTAACGGTTTATTCTATGATCAAACTTTCTAGAAGGGCATGCGCATTACAAGATGTCAATATTTCTAGACCAATCTAATACTTGGCCAACACAAAGAATTTGATTCCAAGAACAATTAATATAGTTCTCAAATGATTTAAACATGTATGTATATACGAATAACGTTGATCAATAAAATTTAACAAAATTATGTCCCTAATTTCCCGATTTCATGGTTAACAAAATAGGAGATACAACCAATGTCACGCGACCTTGCACTCTCATGTTAAGTACGATAGCGGTTACAATTTAAGAAATCAAACTATAAGAAAACGACGACGTTTGATACTTTTATTAAGAGCTGTAAGCGAACAAACGTTCAGCGAATAGTTCGTGAACTGTTTGGCGGGAAATTCGTTTACGTTCGTTCGGTTAGTTAAATGAACGAACACGAACATATCTCTCGTTCGTTCAATTAAGTTCATGAACGTTTGGTAATGTGTTCGTGAACATTCATTCATGTTCGTTTGTTTATGTTGTTCATTAAAGATTTTTTAACATTTATTTATTTTATCTAAACTTTTTATATTATTTAATTCTTATTTATTTTATTACCCAAACAAATAAAATAAGAAACCATATCTCCACCTTGTTTATGAATCCCTCCACTTTCCTTCTCATTATTTGCATAAAAAATACTATTGACGTTCGTTCAGCGATTAGGGCTTCAAGGTCTAGCGGCGCTCCTTCTCACCATCCACCTTTAGTTACCGTCGTCTTTGCCGATTTTATCTGTGCCCCTGAACACATTCTTTTCCTTAATAAACAAACAAGGACATAAAATACCGTTCGGTAAGTGTCCATGAACCGTTCGTGAACACACTATATCCTTAACGAACAAACACGAACAAGTCCTTATTCGTATTTGTTCGGTTATTTTACAACCCTGCTTTTATTACTAAAAAAATTGGTTGAACATAAGAGTTAATCAACCCACTTGAGTTTCAGCCAACATAGAATCATGTAAGATCTATGTAGATACATCAAATCATTTCAGAATCTTTCCATTCTATTCTTTCACTCTAGCACACATTATGGTTCTTTGTTTGCGGCTTTGTATGAACCATGTTCACACTGATAAAGGGTATACATCCAAAAAGAACAGATTATCGTGAATCAATATCTCTTTCCACTTGTGATCGATCACTCAATGGTGGATAAGGATTCAATCAAATTCTTGTGTAGGGTTTATATTAACCCTGAAGCAAAGTTGATGCCCCACCCCACCACCACCACCAACCAAATTAAGAATAAATATTTTATTTTATAAACACTATAAGACCATGGGGTGTGGGGGTCGTCCCCTCCCCGTCTCGGCTCGTCCCCCACGTCGCACACCGCCCCCTTGGGGCTCGTCATGTCGCCAACGGCGGAAGGAAGACGGAAGCGACGAGGCTTCTGATTGGCTGATGGTTGATGGTGGGGACCACATAGAGAGAGATAGAGAGTTTTTTTTAATTATTTATTATATATTAGTTTTTTATTAACTTTGGGTAGTCCCCACACCCTTGGATAGTCCCCTTTGGATGGTCCTTTATCGAACGTGACGTGACGACTACGTGGCAGATAGTCCCCAAAAGGACTACCCAAACCACACCCAATGGTCTAAGAAGAATCACTACATTTGAATAGAACTGTGTATGACATTATAGCCTAGTGGCTTCTTAAGGGTGAGAAAAGGCTTAAGGACCATTAGGTTCTGGGTTTGATACCCATGGCATTATAGCCTAGTGGCATCTTAGGAATGAGATAATGCTTACAGACCATTAGATCCTGGGTTCGATTCCTACTAAGGGGTTTTCGATTCTCACAAGAAAGTTTTCCCGGACTTATTAGGAAAGACAAAAATAAACTAACATAATACAATCTATAACATGTACTTTTTTCTAACATCAAGTGAGGTGTATAAGCTTTTATAAAATGACAAAAGAAGGCAAGAGTAGGAACCTGATTATTTTTATATCTTTTCGTTTTTTGTAAAAGAAAACAATAGAATTGGTGAGTGGTGTAGAAAATGTGATAACGTGTATCACTTGGATATGACCAAAAACACACTCCCTAACAAAAAAACGAGAATCGTTTTGAATGTGTTTGATAATTGGTGGTTGTCGTTAATTAAGTGAGAAAAAAGATAGACGGTACTCAGTGGCGGATCCAGGGGTGTTTTGGGGGTTTCTGAGAACCCCTTCGGTTTGGAAAAAGATGAAAAAAATAGTGGAAATTTTATATGATTTAAAAAAAAATAGTGAGAATTAGTGAAAATCTACCAAAATGAACCCGATGAAAAAAAATTCTGAATCCGCCACTGATGGTACTGACAATATAATAAAAGAGGGATGAGAATTTAAATAGAGTAATCTGTCATTTTGATCCATGAGGTTTGGTCACTTTAGTCCAAAACTCAAACCTTTTAAATCTGGGTCTCTGTGGTTTCATTTTTATTGCCATTTTGGTACAAAAATGAAATTAGGTGATATTTGGCTAATAAAATCCTGTTATTTTGTCCTTTTCCTCTGGGGCAAAACGGTCAATATAATTTTATTATAACACATTATTAATTAAATTAATAAAATCAGCTAATATTTGGCCATTTTGCCCCTGAGGAAAAGGACAAAATAACAGGATTTTATTAGTCAAATATCAGCTGATTTCATTTTTGGACCAAAATGACAATAAAAGTGAAACCAAAGGGACCCAGATTTAAAAGGTTTGAGTTTTAAACTGAAGTGACCAAACCTCAGGGAGCAAAAATGACAGTTTACTCATTTAGATGAAATATTACTTCAAATGGATTTAACACCTATTCGACAAAATCCATCTGGTGTGATCATCAATCGTCTCAAGATAGTATTTGGCATAAACAAAAGCTTTGTAGTGGTGTGTGTGAGTGACTGAGTGTAGTTGTTGAGGTACATGGTAGAGTTTGGGGTCACTAAGACATTAATATCTTTTCATGTGTCATATAAAACGTATGATAAGAAAATTTCAAACGACTCCAATACATATATAATTTAGTAATTAAGTCCAGATACTTAATTCCAATTAATACACGGATAGGCTAAATGTACCATCCTTATTACTTTTTATACCCCATTTTCATAAAATCATATTATAACTTGTAATATTTAACCCCTATACAAATCATCATTTTAATAATATTCTTTTTTTTTTACAAAACAAATTCAAAAGTATAAAAAAGATTATAGACTTTTTTTTTCAAAAAAAATTGTTTGTTTTTTTTAATTGTTATGTAAAAGCATATTTTTTTAATACTTTTTGATATTGTTTCTAAAGACACTTTCTCAAATAGTAGTTTGATTATAATTTTTTATTGAACATCTTTAGAAATAAATAATAATATTTTTCTTATAAAAATAATAAAAAAAGTTTTGAACTTTCTTTTTGAAAAAAAGACTATATTATGTTTTTTCCTCGTTTAGTTTGTATTTTAAAGGTCTTACTTTTATAATTTTTTATACTTTAAAACAAGTTAAAACAAGTTTAAGACTACCGATCGAAGTGAACACTTTTTTAAAGCAAAGGAGCCGAGCCGAGCCCGAGCCTTACCTTAATTGAGCTAGGCTCGTTACAACTTTCTGAAGCTCGAGCTCGGCTCGATTCGAGCCTTGGATTTTGGGCCCGAGCTTGGCTCGTTAGTAAAACTTGAAACTCGAGCTCGACTCGAAAGCTCGATCTAAGCATCTATGGCACGAGTTAAAACAAGCTAAAGCTCGACTCAAGCTCGTTTTTGGCTGTTTATGAGCCAAGGCTCGGCTCGAGCTCGACTCCATAGTTTGAGAATTCAATTAAAAAAGAACTTCTAGATCATCCAAAAAGTAATACATAGTTTAAACCCTAAAGTATACTAAGCTCGATAAGGCTCGTCAAGCCTAAACGAGCTACACATACAAGGCTCGAGCTCGGGCTCGATATCTAATCGATCCTAATTTCAAGCTCGGGCTCGAGCTCGATAAGGCTCGGCTAGTTCGAGCTTTTTATCGAGCCGATTTCTAGTAGCTCGGGAGCCGCTCGGCTCGTTTGCACCCCTAAGCAAAACAAATGGACAAGATTGATTCAAAAATAATTCTATTCTTTAACTAAAAATATATTGAACTGGTTGATTTCAAAACTTTGTGTGGATTTTTGTATATTATTGTTTATACAGACTCAATCAGGATATTCACTTCAAGTCGTTAAAAAAAACATTTCAAAACATTAAAAATAATAAATATAAGACCTTTAAAATACAAACTAGACGAGGAAAAAAAGATAATATAGACTTTTTCAAAAAGAAAAATAAAATTTTTTTCTTATTATTTTTATATGAAAAAGTTATTAGTAATCTGTAAAGATGTTCAATAAAAGAAAACATATTAAAAATACTATTTGAGAAAGTGTGTTTAAAAACAATATTTGAAAACTTTAAAAAAAATATGTTTTTAAATAAAAAAAAGAAATTAAAAAAAGCGTCTATAATATTTTTTTTTACACTTTTGAATTTGTTTTGTAACAAAAATAATACTTTTTAAAAAATGTGCCTTGTATAAGGGGTAAATATGGTACGTTTAGTAGCCCCCTTAATATATAGCCCATTATAACCAACTAAAAGTCCATTATTTATCAATTTACTCAATTACTCCCAATTGTGAACCTAAATAGAAAACGCCCATAATTTTTGAAAACGACTTGAAGCAGCAAATCGATGATTGAAGTTGACTATGGTGTCATCGATGTTGAACGAATTAGACGAGGTAAAGAGGACATTCAATTAGTGAAGGAATCAAACATGAAACATAAGTAAGGATTAGTTTTTATAGCTCTTTAAGGTTGAAAATTGTGATTATATTTGCTTATGTGATTGTAGACATGATTAAAGTTGAAACTAGATGTGCTTATGTGTTTGTAGACTTGATTTAAGTTGAAATCATATGTGAAAAATGTTTATGTGATTGTAGAGTTGCTTAAAGTTAAGGTGTTTATGTGATTGTATACTGGATTAAACTTTTAGGGTTTTGTTATTGATTTTAATGAAACTTTACAAGATTATTCATTTTAGTTGTTCTGTACTTCTTTAGAGGTTATACAACGATTTTTGGAAAAAGAGGCAACAACCTTTGATTCTTTATATTCGAATATTGTTGAACAGAAATTTGATTCGGATGATCTTCTGTGGAACCCTTCCGAACAGATAGCAATTTCATCTTATCATCCTAATAAAAAGACGGAGTTACATGAGCATATTTCATTAGTGGTCCAAGTCAAGCAAAAAGCCATGATATTCCTCAACGATTATATAAAAGTAATCTAGACGATTTTGAGTGGCTTGAACAATATGCAAATTGGTTAGAGTATAGTGAAAAAAATGTATATAGCCTATTGATGTAATGCCCTCAAATCGGGCACCCTATAGTTAGGTCACATCATAGTGTACATCAATGATCACATTATACCACTATCAGGGTGGGGGTATGATGTGCGGGGAGTTAAGCGAGGAGGGGGAGTCACCGAGCGGTGACCATACCCTCATGTTGAAGATATTCAGTGAGTGGGTGAGAGGTTACAAAAATCGGTGTGTAATCACCGAAGTGATTGAAGAGTGATGGAGGAGAGAGAGAGAGAGAAGAGAGAACAACCAATCAAAAGTGAGAATCACTCAAACACCCTAGAGTGATTAATCATACCTAGTGATTGAGTACAAAATGGGGAGTGGAATGGGGAGTTGACATGACATAATATTATTGGGAAAGATTTCACTCAATCACTATAGAGTGATTAACCATACCCCCACCCTTACAAACTTGTTTTTTTAAGGGTTATCGGCCCAAAAATGTATTGGGTCCTAATGTGTCATGACTCAATTTTAGCCTGGAACTTTTTACTTTTACCACTATTACATAATATTACTATATTTAGTATAGTATAGTATACAGTGGCGGAACTAGCCCAAAAATTTAGGGGTATCCCAATTTTTTATTTTTTAGACCAGGGGTATCCTTTGTATAACGGAGACGAAGTTGCGGGGTTACACGGAAACGGAGTTAAGAGGTATTTTTACACTACGGAGACGGGATTGAGGGGTAGCCCGTGCTACCCGTAATAACAATGTAAGTCCGCCACTGATAGTATAGTATAATATGATATGATATTATATAATATAAACTGATGCAATATTTTTTTTTGGAAGGTGACTTTCTATGTACTGGACCTATTGGTCACCGGGTTCATGTCGAAGACAATCCCCCGTCAGCCCCGCACTCTCGGACGCGATGTTCGATCGGGCCCCGGCCGCCGCGCAAACTGACTTCCGCCCGGAAACCATACTGCCCCCACACGAGAGACTCGCTGGGGTAACAGCTGGGTAAAACCGGGTTGCCCTCAAGACCGCACCATGCCTCGGTAGGATACGATCCATCATTGGGACGTCTCACCCCCCGTATGCAACACCCGGGAGTCGAACCGGCGACCTCCAAGGAGGAAGCCGGCCCAACCCAAACCACATGGGGATTGCCAAGTGAGCTAGGGGACGGGATATAAACTGATGCAATATAATCCTTTATAATAAAATAAATAGGTGGAAGAAAGAAAAAAATAATATTACTAGTTAGTAGTATAATATAATTTTATAAACCGATGCAATATAATCCTTTATAATAAAATCAAAAAGTGGAAGAAAGCGTAAATGGGTTTGCCCGACATGTTTGGACTTTAGACAAGTGTTGAGAAATGACCCGTTACTAAGAAAATAGGTGTTGTCGCAAAAGAGTGATGATGGGCCAATATATAAAATGAGAGGGTCCAATAACAGATCAAAGTGTTTTGAGATCGGCCCACTAGACCCGTAACGTTTCATTATGTTTTTTTTATAAACAATTAATATGTGATAAACTATGTAAATCTTACATCGTAGAGAGCAGTGGCGAAGCTTGAATATTTCCACCGGGGAGTTGGAAGTCATCTATATTATTTGAGTTTGACAACATTTATTCTATGCAAATGTAATGAGAAAAGATATAGTCGTCGAAGCACGACATCTACATCTATTCCAATGGGATCCTTTGTGGTGCCAAAACTGACTTGTCAAGTCGGGTTGGGTTGGGTTGGATGTCATGTTAAATGGAATTGGGTCACACTAGGTTTGGAACAGGTCTGAGCGAAAATGAGTCTGGGTAAAAAAAAAAAAACCGTTTCAAAAAGTATCACTTTTTTTTCGGGTTAAAACGAGACTAAAACTATCATGGGCTGAAAAATATTGAAATGTGATCACCTATTATATAAATATCATGGTGCGAGTGGAGACGAGTATTATCAGTGGCGGAGGTGGCAATGATGGTGGTGGAGACGGTGGCAACAATAGTGTTGAATGCAACGGTGGAGGTGGTGGTTGCAATAGCGGTGACAAGGGTGGTGGTGTCAACGGTGGTTGTGTTGATGATGATAGAGGTTTGAGTGGTGGTGATGGCGGCGGTGATTACGTCGAGACAGTGATTATGGGCACCGTTAGGCGGTACATAATGACTGGTAGCCTCTGAATGGTTATTAAGAGGCTACCTCTTAATGGAACCATTAAGAATTTTACCAATGAGAAGGTAAAGAATGTGACATGTGATGATTTACCATTCAGATGTTACCTCTTAACCATTCAGACTTGATGTTACCTCTTATTCATTTAGAGGTTTTAAACCATTAAGAGGTAGCATCTGAATGGTCATTAAGAGGCTACCAAACAGCCCTAAGGTTTGAGTAGACTCGAATAAAGCCAAATATTTTTCTTAGTCGAAATCCACTCATTTATTAATTATTAGTGGTGGACTGGTGGTTGGAATGGACTGTATGAAAATGCTTTATTAATTTCTTGGCCCAATAATTTTTTGTGTAATAATTGGAATTTGGAAACGTATCTGAGCCCAATCATATTCATGTGTGATTGCCCCGTAAATTGTTTTAATTGATTTATTGATATCTGATTTGAAATTTTAAGATTAGAATGCAATATTATTTGGGATACATTTATGGTAAGTTTTATCAAACTTTAACCTCTACATTTTTATCTTAATCTATACTATATAATAAAAGAAACCACTTTAGGGACACTTGTCATCATATTAGGCCTTCTCTTATAGATAATTATTATTTTAGTTTAATTTATTCAAATTAATTATAGATAATCATCCTACTAAATATTATTTTATTTAATAATATATATTATTAATAATCATTCTACTAAATATTATTAGTTTAATATTTATGTATAATTATTATTTGAGTAAATTGCCATTTTGGTCCCTGAGGTTTGTCCACTTTTGCCACATTAATAAAAAAACTCAAACTTTTGAAATCTGGGTCCCTGTGGTTTCACTTTTATTGCTATTTTGGTCCAAAAATGAAATCAACTGCTATTTGGCTAATAAAATTCTATTATTTTGTCCATTTCCTCAGGGACAAAACGGTTAATATAATTTTATTATAACACATTATTAATTAAATTAATGAAATCAGCTGATATTTTGCCATTTTCCCCCGGGGGGGAAATGACAAAATAAAAGGATTCTATTAGCCAAATATCAACTGATTTCATTTTTTTGGCCAAAATGACAATAAAAGTGAAACCACGGGGACCCAGATTTAAAAAGTTTGAGTTTTGGACTAAAGTGGGAAAAGTGACCAAACTTTAGGGATCAAAATGGCAGTTTACTCTTATTATTTAGTTTCATCTCCTTCTCATTTATAATATTATTTATTTGAATTAATGATATTTGAACGTTTTGTTTAGTTTGGTATCAAATAAATTTGACGAAACTTAAAATAAAATTAACTAATATTATTTATCATTTATACATTTACAAAACTTTAAATAAAATGTTAAAATTATTGAGACTTCGTTAACAAATGTTGTAACAACAGAATAATCTTTTTATATCACGAAAACCAAACTTTGTATTATTATATTAAATATTTTTATTTTCACTATACAAAATTACATTTACTCGACCCATGTAACACATGAGGTTTTTTAAGATATAACTTTTTATTATTTGATATATAAAATTAGATTTATTCAATTCGTAAAATACACGGGGTTTTTTAAGGATATATATTTTTAATTATTTAGTACAGAAAATTACATTTATTCAAACCGTGTAATGAGCATATTTTTAAAGATGGAGTTTTTTTATTGTTTCGTGTATAAAATTACATTTATTCAACCGTGTAATAAATGAGGTTTTTTAAAGATGTATTATTTTATTATTTGGTAAACAATATTACATTTATTCAACCCGTGTAATACACGTGGTTTTAAAGATATAACTTTTTTATTTGGTATATAAAATTACATTTATTCAACCCGTACAATATGATTCTTATGGATATAACTTTTTATTATTTAATATATAAAATTATATTTATTCAACCCGTACAATAAATGAGAATTTTAAAGATATATTGTTTTATTATTTAGTATATAAAATTTATTTATTCAACCCCGTGTAATACACGGGGTCATAACCTAGTTTTTTAATAAATAAATTAAGTGTCTTAAAACCTTAACCTTTTATTTTCCAATTTGTTTTACATTTATGGTATTGTTAATCTTTTAACGTAATGAAACTATTATTACTCGTATAAAAATATAATCGTTTGGGGGCCTAAAACGAATTAAAAATTCGAGGCCCTTTTTAATTTTTTTAGGCCCTTAATTTCGGTTTGTATCTGACATGAAATATATTAGGAAGAAACTTATAAAGCACTTAACCATTATATAAACTAGATGATTTCCCTAATAAAATAATATTGGGTTCTAATACATAAATCAAATCTAAGTTGGTCAAAAGAGTTTAACCTAACAAATAACAATTTACATTATGTGTGAAAGGAATTAAAACATGCTACTTATTTTAAGTATACTATTGTTATTAGTTAGAAACGATTTTTTTTAAATAAAATTTTACATGGACGTATCATGTTAATTTTTTTTTAATTAACATGAACAATATTATTCCAAATTAGCAAATTACAAACAAGTGGCAGGTAAACGGGCAACAAGCTGCGCCGCAACCCCCTTTTGAATTGCAAAACCAATCCTACTAAAGACGAAACGACCCTTTATTAAAAGAGTGAGTAAGGTGATTAATAATTGTGGTGGTCAAAATATTTTAGCTTATTAACTTAAGAGATGTGATTAAAAAAGATGCATTTATAACCCTTTATTAAAAGAGTGAGTAAGGTGATTAATAATTTTGAAAATGGGTAGCAGATAGGATTCGAACCCAGCCCTCTACAAAAACCAAATCTTGTTCTTACCACCAGACTACACTTGTATTCAAGTTAACAAATATCACCGTAAATGTAATATTCTTTTTCTATTAATATTGATTTATTTTTTTAATTTTGTAGGCCCTAAGCCGTCGCTTAGACCAATTACACTAACGAGCCGGCCTGGAAGAAGACTACAAATCAAATGTTGATAAAAAAGAAAAAGAAAAAAACGTTGTTGGACTATGATAAAAGCACTACGAGTACATACAAGTTTTAAGAGTTCAACGAAAAACCATTGAAACTTTGATATTTGATATAACAGACTCCTTTTCACATTTCACCGAAACAATTTTACTGCATACATTTCTTGTCGAACGTATAACAATATCAACTATCATTTATAAGTTCATATCAGAAGTAACGCGGTGAGTGATGGAGCTGGAACTTCTTAGTCAGTATGTTATTCTCTCATCTACCAACGACAACTAAATGGTCCAGCTCATATTTTATCATGCAAAACTTTTTGACGCTTTAACCCCTGAACCTCCTTTTTCTTTTTTTTCATTGTATACATTCTTAATTTTTATTGATTTATTACACTTTTGACCTCTTATATATATAACATGCGGAGCCGATTATAAGGATTTAATTGCTCTGTACGAGCTGAAAAAAGGCCTTAGGCCTCAACGAATTATATAAACTAATTTTTTAAACAACGATTAACATTATAGCAACATGGCAAAGTCATAGTATTAGAATAACATACCGTAATGCTAACCGATGACTCATGAAGTTCTCCTAGCATTCTTAATAGCAAATTGTTTGATCAACTCTTCATATTTTATACTCTCTAAGATTTCGTACTCGATAACTATTAACAGTTACTCGATTAGGGCTCGACATTCAACAAAACCAACACAATTCTAACAATTAACAATTAATCAATTAGGGTTCAACATTCTACAAAACACCCAATTAAGGGCTCAACAAAACATCTTATTCTAACAATTAATCAATTATGGCTCAATATTTAACAAAACACCCAATTTAGGGCTTAACAAAACACTTTGTTCTAACAATCAACAATTATTAGTTTGGGCTAAATAGTAGGAATCAATGAAGTGAAACAAAAAACGAAATAAAACATAACGTGAAGTTTGTGATGGTCAACGGAGGTTTGTGGTGGTGGTCGACGACCATCGGTAGTAGTGGTTGTCGGTGGGCAGTGGGGTAAGGCTGGGTCGCTCTATTGCTATCGTCGCTATCGGTTCTTTTTTTTAATGATGTTAATTATTATTATTATACATATTATTATTATTATTATTATTATTATTATTATTATTATTATTAATGATCAATCATTTGTGTTTAAAGGGGACAATAACTTAATACTACCACATCGGAGGACCATACCCTTCTTCTCTTTACTAATCAGATCATTTAGTTACTTGCAGGTCAGAAGTTCTATTGCTTTTTAGACGGGTATTCTAGATATAATTAAATTGCAATACATCTAACGACCAACGGAAGACTTCATTCGCTTGCCCATTAACTTTAAAAAAATATATAAATATACAATTTTGCTTAACCATATTTTTTGTGTGTGAGAATTGTGTTATAAATTATACTAAAACAGAGTTCTTTCAAGATATAACACCACTAGATGCATTAACTTGAGCTTGGAATTGAACCTTTTTTTAATCTTTTATATTATATAACTAGGTTAGAACCCCGCGTAATACGCGGGTTAAATAAATGTAATTTTTTATATTAAATAATAAAAAAATTATATTTTTAAGAATCCAGTGTATTGTACGGGTTAAGTAAATTTAATTTTATATATTAAATAATGAAAAAGTTACATTTTTAATAACTTCATGTATACTCGATATATGATGGATAGAGTGACTGTGGTGATGGTTCTTATAAATGTCACGTAAACATAGTGAATGCCGTATTTGAGTTGAGAGTTGAACACGAAAATAAAAGTATAGAACCAATAAATATTGATTAATGTTTTTGTAAACATTTTCGAAATATATTCTACCCATAACTATTTTAGTTTAATAAAATAAATAAATCATTTACATTATATTAATTTATATTTAGTGTATTTGTTTTGTTAATTTAAAGATAAATAATTTTGAAATCTAATAAATATTTCAAAATATTATATTATCTCTTATACGAATTGTTTAAATTTATATTAAAATTAATTTTATAATTATCTTTTAATTAATATTAATTACTAATAGATGGCTCCAATGAAAAACATGTGTCCTCTCATTATTTTCTTTTATTATATAGAGTAAAGATTAAATAAATAAATAAATAAAATACTTGAGTGAAATGCACGAGCCCAAGCTCTATAAAAATATGGACGCACCCATGAAAAGTAAAAACATTCCACGGTTAAAATGTTAAACAATATGATATATAATTATCATTGAAATTTGAAAGCATGACAAATAATCAAAATATATTAAAATATTATAAACATCCCACGGTTCAAATGTTAAACAATGTGATATATAATTATCATTGAAACTTTCGAGTTAAAAAAATCAATTTCAGATTATTAAAACAAAAGAGATAAATAGATTTAGTTAAATTGATGTTTAATATTATTATTATTATTTAATAAAAGAGATAAATAAAAAAATAAAGGTGAGAAATTACCAGAGAATGACACGTGTCCAAAAAGGATTTTTGTTTATTAGTATAGAAAGATGTAATACAAATAATTATATATATTAGCTATATGTAATTGTTCATATTACATATATGTAATAACATACTCTTATATAGCAAGACTATACTCTAACTTAAAATAAAAACTAGAAGTTTGACCCGCGCGTGTTGCGCCGTGGCCAACGAAATTAATATGTTGTTGATCAGATTCACATTTACAATGTGTTAAAGATGTTTTTGTCGGTTAAGTCTGTATCATTATCTTATACAAATAAGTAATTCACCAAATAATCTCAATAGAATTAATGGTATCATAATTACTACGTTACATGACTTGTATCCATATAAATAACCTATCGTATTAAGCTCCCCGCGTTGCGGTGGGGGTGTAAAATCGTGACAAATAGCATCAATGCCACACTATAGCCAACAACCACCAACATTGAAGTTGCGGCGTCTTAACGTGGAAAAATTAGACCGACATATAAAAATAGAAAATAATAACTAACTCGATTTAGGACTCGCACGTTGTGACGAACTTATTAAACGGGAAAAAAATAGACGACGTAAACACATTAAACCACACACGTACGTTGCCCCATGTTAACTCGCAAAATTTAGAACGAAGCGTATAACAAAACGTAAAATCGTTGAACCACACACGCACATTGTATCGTGTTAAGTCGCAAAACTTATATCTAAACGTAAAACGAAAATTTTTGCAAAACATGGAAAACATAGGGGATCAAAGTTGAAAGTAAAAAGGTTGTGAGATTAAATTGGAAAAACTAAAAACTTTTGAGTTAAAACTACAAAATCAGGTAGTTTTGTGTTTAAAGTGAAACATCAATTTTTTTTTTTTTTTTTTTTTGAAAACCCCCCCAAAACATGGGGTACAACACCACTAAGCATCATGTACAACACAACTATGCAAAAAAAAACTTATTAAGCATCTTGTACAACCCCACTATGCATAAACATCTTTTAAATTAATAGTATATAAATTGTTCTATTTTATAGTATAATTAAAAAAATAATAATGTATAAACTTTTTGTTAAGGTTAAAATATATGGTGAGAAGTTGTATAGGAAATTTTGTAAAAAAAGGGTGAAGTTCAATTACTCTTTTACTCAAGAAAAAGAGATTGCCTTTTATGATTAGGTTAGATAATTTATTGTTTTTTACATGGGATTTGTGGTTATGATACTCATTATTGAAGTGTAGAACCGCTATAGGGATATAATCGTATCAAATCATATCAAAATCCTTAGGTCCAATCAAGATAGTTTACGATACTCATTTTTTATAAACAGTGAAAGAATATTCACCACCATGCCTTGGATATAATATTAACTAAATAAGAGTTTAATAAATCCTAAAAGTAATAAACAGTGAAAGAATATTCACCACCACGCCTTGGATATAATATTAACTAAATAAGAGTTTAATAAATCCTAAAAGTATAAGAGCATAATTAGTATTGTTTAAAAGAAATCATTCTACCCTATATACTCGTACACTTTTATAAAAGTTCTTAAATTCTTAGTGATTTTCGTTATGTGGGTATGTATGCACATATCATTATAGGGTAGATTTATGTGTGAATTAACATTACTTTAAATATGAATTAACATTATAAAATCCAATCATCCTATTTTATACATTTGCATGCCATTGAAACAAAATATAAATATTCACATATACTTTTAAACTTTATATTTTTTTGAATATAAGAGAAATGTTCCGGAAAAAAATATATTAAAAATCTCACTTTTACTGAAAAGAAAAAAATATTTGTTTTTATAGTAAAAATTTATTCGATTTAACTTTTTTGGTATAATTATGCTATTCATTTATTAAAACCAATATTATGGTATAAATTTACTCGATTTAACTTTTTTTTTTTTTTTGGTATAATCAAGCTATTCATTACCAATGGGGTGGTGGTCTTTTAGCAAAGAAAAAACCTTTAAAACACCTAGGTTGGAAAGGAGAATGTCTTGAGTTCAAATTCCACAAATGACAAGGGATTAAAGAAATTAGCCGTTAAAAAAAAAGCTATTCATTTATTAAAATCACTATTTTTATACGTATTTAAAGTCGGAGGTATTCCTACGCGTGTAAGATGAAAGAAGAAAGAGTTTAATTAAATATTCTTAGGTGTTATAAACTAATCTTAATTAGAACATTTATATTAAAATGAATAAATGATACACCTTCTCTATTTTTATGATTCTTCAAATAATATATATTTGCATCCGATGCTCATTATTGGTTAGGGCTATGAAACGGATATAATCTTATCAAATCATATCAAAATTATTGTTTAGATTGGGTCACTTTAGATATTTAAGGATGTCCAAATGGTGGAAGAATATCCGGCATATCATATTTCTGAATTCACAAAGTGTTTATCAACTTCGTATAAATTTGCACCAACACATTTTATTTTACAATATGATATATTGTCAATAAATAGAACTTTAATTACAAATTTTTTAAATACTTGTATATTAATTCTCTTCCATCTTAAAAGGGTAAGAGTTTAGCTGTTATATAATTTGGAGAAAATTCGCCCGATTAAACTGAGTGTAGACTCTAATACTAGGTATTAGATTTTAATCCCGTGTATTACATAGGTGGATTAATAAATAATGTTTGTTTGCACAACATAATTAAACAAGTAGGTGTACATGATAATCAGTTTATAGACTTGCAATCATCTCTTGTTCATCGTAATCAATACTCAACCTGTTTCTTAAGTACGTAATTATTAACTTCTTAGAATGTTTCTTAATTATTTTTATATTGTGTTATTAAACATTGAAATAATACTTCGATAACCCATAAATTTATTCGCGCTTATTTTGTTATACAATTAACTCATTTTTCCTCACGTATAATTTAAAATTTTTTTAAGCTATATTAATAAACGTACAATGCTTCAAATAAGAAGGTTAAATTGTTAATCACACAATATGGTTTAAATATAAAAATGAGTTAATTACATAGTTAGTCCCTGTGGTTTGCACAAAATAACATACTTAGGTACTAATAGTTTAAAATCACATTCTAGGGTATTAACTTTTCATTTTGTAACGTTTGGAGGTATTAACTTCTAAGGTAATAACATAGGTAGTCCCTGTGGTTTGCACAAAATAACATACTTAGGTACTAACAGAATGTGATTTTAAGCCTACAAAAAAGCTTAATACCCCCAAATGTTACAAAATGAAAAGTTAATACCCTAGAATGTTATTTTAAACTATTAGTACCTAAGTATGTTACTTTGTGCAAACCACAAGGACTAACTATGTAATTAACTCTATAAAAATTAATTAAACTTATACATGGGTTTGCATTTGATCATTATCCAAAGTAATTCAAAGTTTGTTTCAAACATATCATAATACTTAAAAATTCGTAGATTCTGCATCTTTTTTGTATAATTCAAAAATATTATTCTCATTATAAATGTGTTATAAAAAGATTTCATAAAAAATAAAATTTTAAGGTTTAATTCAAAAATATCATCATCATTGTAAATTATAAATTTATGATATATTTGAAGTGAAAGTGGATTTTATAGGAATGTTTAGCAGATCAAATATAACAAAAAATATCAGTTAACTTAAAGATATATTGAAGTAAGGGGCGGATATTAAGGTACTATTTAAAAATAAGTAATGTTGTCATTCTACAATGTTAACCCAATTTAAAAAATAAAAATAAAAAGTAAATAAATTTGAATAAAAACAATTTTATTGAGGGATGAAATGGTGTTAACACATGAAATTCTTTGAAACTGTTTATTAAAAATAAGATTAGAATTAGATATTAGATATTAATATAATATTTATTATTAATAAATTAAAGGAGAGATTGTGATGTAATATTAATTGGAATGTTTATTCTAAGTTAGAATATGTTACATTAATTGAAATGTTTATTCTAAGTTAGATTAAACACCAATAAGGGGTTTTCTAACAAAGTTTTAATTTCAAAGGAGAGATTGTGATGTAATATTAATTGGAATGTTTATTCTAAGTTAGAATATGTTACATTAATTGAAATGTTTATTCTAAGTTAGATTAAACACCAATAAGGGGTTTTCTAACAAAGTTTTAATTTCAAATTTGACGGTTTAACTTTAGATACATTAGATATATACCAATTAATAAGTTTTATAACAAACGAAAACCCAGACCTAGAAAAATACAACTAATACAGTTATTCGCTTTGTAAACATACATCAATGACCAAGAACTTACCGAAAAAAATGGATGCCTAAAATAAAAAAAAATGAGATGGCATACTGTCAAATCAAGTACATACTAGCACACAATGACATATAAATGATCAAATAACTTATTGAATTATGATAGACGGAATTACAAACGTTTAATATTTATCAAACCAACTCATAATATCATATTAAAAAGCATGAATGATTTTTTTCAACACTATGTGTATGTGGAGATGAGTCCAATCCATCCTAAAATTTTCTCACTTATAAGTGGACACTGTGAATGAAGTATACAACATTAACAGTTACAAATGTTGATTGACAATGAAATAAATTAGATCCAAATAGTTGTAAATACTTTATGGTCACTTTCCTAGAAATAGAAAAAAAAAAGATATCAAATGGTCCTTGGCAATTGGGAGAACTATGTTATCAATGGATCCACCTAGCATTACTAGTGCCCACACTATTTTTAATAATGCCATAGAAGATCTAAAATAAAAAAAAAATCAAAATAGGGGGTTTGTGTGTCAAAAGGAAATTGGTTGGGGGTAGTGGTACACAAAAAACCCGAACCCGACCCTACCCATAGGGTAGGGACCGGGTATTCATATCTGATCTAAAACCCGAACCCGGAACCGGGTTTTTTATACCTGGTTTATACCCGGTTTTTCGTAGTACCCGGTTTTATAAATACCCGGAACCGGTTTTTATAAATACCCGGAACCAGGTTTTAAAAATACCCGGTTATGTTTTTTTTATCTATGTTATTTTTTCTATGTTATTTTATCTATGTTTTCAAGAATTAAGACGTCTAGTTCGTATGATTTAACAAAATTATGTATGCAACTTAATGTAATCTTGTTTAATTATTGGGTTTCTAAGAATTATGTATGCACTTTGATGTAATCTTGTTTAAAAATGTTATTAAATTTGAATAAGCTAAACCATCCACTAAAACATATAAAGAAGCATTTAATACCCAGTCGGGTTTTTTAATACCCGGTGTGGGTTTTTTGCCAACCTGATGCATACCCGAACCCTACCGGAACCCGGAAACAGGGTATTATAATACCCGGGTTTTATAAAACCCGACCCGGACCCGGGTATATAGGATATACATTTTTTGTAGAAAACCCGGACCCGACTCGGGTTTAAAAAAAAAAAACCTGATTTTGTAAAACCCGATCCTATCAGGAACCGGTTTTAAAAAAAACCCGATTTGTTCACCACTAGTTGGGGGTGGTGGAGAAAGTGGGCATAGCACTTTGGGCTTTGATGGGCCCAGATGAATCATATCCAGGCAAACATTATGTGTGTATACTTTAGTTTTTCAAAATTCAATCATAAGTTAAAAGTCTTTATTTAAAATACTAGCAAGGCGCATATGTTGGGCCCATCCATAGCTTTATAACCAAGGGGAGAACTTATTTAATTATTATTGGTGGTAGTTTTTCAAGTTAGGTGGTTGTTGGAACTCTTTTTTTTGTTTGGTTGGAATTATTAACACAAAATCTTAGTTGGCATACTTTTATGAGTGATAGTTTTATCTTGTTATTAAAATATGTGATATAGTGGTGCCACTCTAGATAAAAATGGTTGGGATTTTTGTTGTAACAAATTAACAATGTTGTTTCTAATACAATGCAAGTTAATAAGTTTTAAATTATATATTTTAGGAGAGTAAAAGGTGAAAAAATGTAAATAACTAGATAACTATAGTTTTAATGTTGGCCTTAGTGTATTTCATGGATATTAAGGTAAGTATATGTATACTTCGAGAGCCAAACGACTTTTGAAAATAATGGCTCTAGTATTTGATACGAGTTTATGCTAAAGTTGCAACAAAGGTCCTTTTGCACTATTTGATCTGGAACTTCACTTGTGTTTGAAAGTCCGAATGTGTGATTAGAGAAGTGAAGTAATACCATTAACCCCGTCATGAGGGTTAGGGCTCGTGAGTACATTTTAATGTGAGGGTAAGTACGGAATCATATTTAGAGAGTGAGAGAGTAACTTCAGTAGTAAATGTTTGAGAGTTGAATCATGGTCTCTCCTTTTAGGGAAGTATATATTGTTGAAGGATCCGATTACCTTTTCTCCTTTTAAGGAAGTATATATCGTCAAAGGATCCGATTACCTTTTCGGTTTTATTCATCATTTAATGTGATTATTGCAAATACATGGAGTATCTCATTGCATGCCTTCTTTCGTCAAATGATTGTATTTATAACTTGTAAACATGTTTAGTTGATTTATACTTATAGGTTACTCAACCAAGTTAGTTTTGTTTTATATAATATATTCATTATTGTGTAAACTTTGCAAGTGTAGTGTTCTATTGAGCCAGCAACTCAATCTCTTAGCATCTATAGTTTTGGAGCTTTATTCTGGTTCATGAGCATACATGACAACTTAAGATGGAAGCCTAAGAAATTTTAACCATCTCGCACTATTAATGAATGTGATCATGAGCCTTTTGACCATAGTTGTAGTGGATTTAGATGTTTTAAGTTATTAATGAAGTGAGCAAGAACTCCCAATTAGACTACCCGGTATGGTGAGGATAGTCTCTTTGGAGACTACCCGCCATGTAGGCGCCACGTCATCACGGGAGGAGGAGCATCCTCTTGGGGACTACCCAAGGGTGTGAGGACTAGCCAAGACTACCTAACCATTAATAATATATTAATATATATATATAAAGGAGAAGAGAGAAGTCAGATGGGGGCCCACCAGTTTGCTCCGTCTCCACCGTCTGAAATCCGCCGGAAGTGCCGAGACGGGCCCTTGAGGGGCGGTGTGCGACGGCCCAAAAAGGGGGCGACGGGACGGTCAGGGATGGGCCCGTACCCCATGGTCTTAGTAGTTTTGAACTTTTAATTTTATTATCTAAATATTCTCTTTGGTGTATCTGTTATTATTATGGTGGAAGGGGTGCTCCCCAAATGGAGAGTGGAAAACTTTTTTCATAGCTAATATCTCATGCCATGTCAACACTCATTTTCACTCCCTATTTTGCACTCAATCATTAGGGGGTAGGGGTGCTCCACTAGTGATAGAGTTTCATCACTCACAACATCTAATCAAGTGCTGCCACATCATCGAGCTTTATTCCATCAGTAGTGATGGATTTTAATGAAAATGCCCATTACTCATCACACAAACATCTACCATTGAAAAACAACCGAACATGTGCAGCACCACAAACATCTTCACGCGTGATCATGGCAACGCGTGGCCATGTCAACGCATGATAAATTCCAGTGGCGGTGTTGTATAACGTTGGTCCACACGTGATGGAATGCTCAAAACGGGGCACCCCGGGTCCCCTTAGGGGTGCTTTACCCAAACAACTTTTTATTTAAAAAAATAAATAAATATGTGATTGATTATAATAGAGTGGGGCCCACCATTAACCCCCTCTCTCTCTCCCTCCCCTCTCTCATCGGTGACTACTCACTGTTTCAACTCTTCACCGTTCACTGATTTATACTTGGCGGCACCTTGTCGATCGGGAAAGAGGCTCACTGAAGGGGTCGCTACATGGTGCCCCTTCCACCCTTATCATGATTTTGATGCATTGACATATATAATTCATGTCAAATTTAGTCAATCTATTAAAATTTAAGTCAACCAAAATTATATCTAGATGTATTGATATATGGATTTAAATATTATAAGTACGTACTTTGATATTCATGATACTATATACTTCATATCAAGTGTGTTGTTTTTGTAGACAACCATATGAGGACATTAAGGGGCTGTTTGATAGCTTCTGAATGGTCATTAAGAGGCTACCTCTTAATGGAACCATTAAGAATTTTACCAATGAGAAGGTAGAAAAATATGACATGTGATGATTTACCATTCAGAGGTTACCTCTTAACCATTCAGACTTGAGGTTACCTCTTATTCATTCAGAGGTTTTAAACCATTAAGAGGTAGCATCTGAATGATCATTAAGAGGCTACCAAACAGCCCCTATGTCATTTGGGCTTACACATTATTACGTGTGTTCCCAGGTTAATCATCATTACTTTGACCGGATGGATCAATGTAGCGATTAAGATGGAGGGGGCCCGTTAAGTCAAGTTATCCGATGAAGCAATGGATTTATTTACCGTCTTTAAAGATTGTTAAATTAAAAGGCCAAATTTAGTGATCTAACTTTCCGCCATAAAATATTGATCAAGTGTTTTATTGAGACATGTGAGTTTAATATATGCTAGATTGTAGTCACTTTACACGTGTTGCGGTGACGACGCCTTAGTTGTTTATAGCTAGTGACACGTTATGTGATGTGTTAATCACAAGAAAACACGTGTTTTTGACGTATCTGATGGATCAATGTAACCTATATAAGCGTTGCGGTTACAGTGCACGATGATGACATTAACATGTGGTCCCCGCATGTGAGGTTACACGTTTTTGACTTTGTTATGCACGTTACGTTTGTGACATTAACATGTTTCAGTCGTTGCGGTATAAAGTCGTAAAAGTAATTTAGACATTAACGTGGTTAGGCATTGATAAAAGTAATTTAGATAGCAGTGTAAAGTTGTAAAAGTAATTTAGACATTAACGCGGTTGGGCATGGATAAAAAAGGCATAATAATGTGACGCATGTTACGGTGTAAAGTCGTAAAAGGAATCTAAATAAAATAAGGTGTCATTTTATTAAGTTAAAAAAGGTTGGCGGGTCAAAGTTATCAATTAACAAAAGTTACAAGTGAATGTGTAATTTACTTAGTTAATAGTGTTTTATATAAAAAGTTTGAGGGTGTGAAATGAAAAAACCAAAACTTTCAAAATAAAGTAGAAATCTAAGAGTTAGAATTGTCATTTGTGAAAGTTGAGGGAGTTTGTTTGTCGGTGAGAAACCACACCGACCTTTCATTTTAATTTTAAGAGCATATATACACATCTATACTCTATAATAAAAGAAAACACTTTATGGACACTTGTCATCATATTAGGGCATCTCTTATAGATAATTATTATTTTAATTTAATCTTTTCTAATTAATTATATATAACTCTTCTATTAAATATTATTTAGTTTAATATCTCATGGATAATTATTATTTAGTTTAATCTTCTTCTCATTTATAATATTATTTAGAAAAAAATTACGATTTTGACCCCTGTGGTTATATCACTTTTACTCTTTTAGCCCAAAAAAGATTTTTTTAACATCTAAGCCCCCAACGTCTTCTTTTCCAACCCTTTTGGCTCCTAACACTAACCCCATCCATTAAATGTTAGGGGCCAAAAGGGTTAAAAAAAAGACGTTAGGGGTAAAAAAGGTTAGAAAAAAAGACGTTGGGGCTTAAATGTTAAAAAAAATTCTTGGGCTAAAAGGGTAAAATTAATATAACCACGGGGGCCAAAATAGTAATTTTATTATTTGATGTATAAAATTAGATTTATTCGATTCGTACAATACACGAGGTTTTTTAAGGATATATATATTTTTTATTATCTAGTACAGAAAATTACATTTATTCAAACCGTGTAATACGCATATTTTTAAAGATGTAATTTTTTTATTATTTAGTATATAAAATTACATTTATTCAACCCGTGTAATAAATGAGGTTTTTTAAAGATGTATTATTTTATTATTTGGTAACAATATTACATTTATTCAACTCGTGTAATACACGTGGTTTTAAAGATATAACTTTTTATTTGGTATATAAAATTAGATTTATTCAACCTGTACAATATTGTTCTTATAGATATAACTTTTTATTATTTAATATATAAAATTATATTTATTCAACTCGTGCAATAAAGAAGGTTTTTAAAGATATATTGTTTTATTATTTAGTATATAAAATTTATTTATTCAACCCGTGTAATACACGGGGTTATAACCTAGTTGGGTATATAATAATCTATGTTGTAATACAAGGTTTCGAGAGTTTAGTACTCCCCGAGTAATCGCTACAGGTAAGCGTCGAGGTGACTTTTTCAATTCCACCCAATTACTTGGAATCCGTCAAATGCGATCAAGCTCAGCCAGAATCGGATCTAGTAGATCAACTCGGGTCGAGTTTAACTTAAAAAAAATATAACATAATTCCTATATCTATCATATTAAAGAACGAATATCATTTTTAAATGAATGAATATCAGTTTTTGAAATACTTTACTATTTAAACATGTATTTTTTATATTGATCTTTACATATTCTGTTATAAATATTACTAAACTTATGATATTTGACATATATTTAATTTCCCGAAAACTAATTTTATTTATAATTTAACATGCTCGAGTACTCTATGCATATGCCGAGTACTCTCAACTACTCAGTCAACCGACTAGAGAGCACCTACCGACTTTTGCAACCATATTAATTTCAATCAATCAAAATACGAGGTTATGGTCACATAAATGCATAGTGCAAGGAAGGAAAAAAAGACGTGTAGTGTTTTGGATTTAAAAGGAAAAAATATAAATTTGGAAAAACTAATTGGATTAGATGTAAAATGTTTAGAAGCTTAGTGTTACGGGCTAAATATTTGAAGCAACGCCGTAAAAAGGGAAGTTTTGTGAAAATTGATACAATCATTCAGGTTCTCGCATGCCTGAAACTATTGGTGAACATCAGCACCAACATAAATCTGATGCGGCGCACGTTAGCGCCAACATAACCAAGAGCGAACACTTCAATCCAACACAGTTCGAAACCGTGACATCCAAAATGCCAACAGGCCAGATTCGCATTTTATATCCAAAATACCAAACAATAGTATATCCGAGCAAGGGCAGACCCACATAGAGCGGGTCGGGTCCCCGGACCCCAATGTTTTTTAAAAAAAATAGTAGATTCGGTATATTAAATTTTATAAAAACCCCATAAATACAATTAGGTGGACACCATAAAAAGAAAAAGAAAGCTGGTGTGGTGGTAAACCTCTCTCTTTGCCAACAAGAGGTCATTGGCTCAATACTTGTATAGCCTGTTTTTCTTTTTTGAGTTAATTATTATTTTTGTCCCTGTGGTTTGTCAAAAATCACTATTTCAGTCCATTAGTTTAAAAATTGCAATTTCAGTCCCTGTGGTTTCACTTTCGTAACCATTTCAGTCCACCTCCGTTAACCCCATCCATTTATTCAGTTAAGTACACGTGAATTGACCATAATGCCCTTATTAATAAAAAACAAAAAGATATCTAAATGAGTTGATTACTGTTTTCGTCCATGTGGTTTGTCAAAAATCACTATTTCAGTCCCTGTGATTTCACTTTCTTAACCATTTCAGTCCAGTCTCCTAACACCGTCTATTTTACCGTTAAGTTTTTAATGAAATACCTAAATTACCCTTGTGTTAATTAAATAAAAAACCATGGAAATTTAAAAGATTGTATTCTATGACCCGCTTGTTAAAACACAACTCCACGCTACCCCACCCCACCCCACTCCACCCCTGCTCTCATTTCCGGCAAAAGTTTCCGGTCATCTTCTCCGGCATCACAACCCCACCCCAATTAATATCTTCCTAGGAGCATCAATTAACATAATAACTTTGAAAAATAATGCTTACCTGAACATTTTCTCATTCTAAAATCCAAAATTAAAATTTTGGAACCATATATGTAAAAATAGTCCCAGACTTTTCCAAAAAGCCAATAAGTCAATAAGTTGTTTCAAAAAGCTTAGCCAAACATGCCCTAAATCCATATGTCATACAACAATAAAATCATATAAATCCAATAATAAAATCATATAAGTCCATATTTAATTAACATAATGGTAATTTAGGTATCTCATTAAAAACTTAATAGTAAAATAGACGGTGTTAGGAGACTGGACTAAAATGGTTACGAAAGTGAAACCACAAGGACTGAAATCGTAATTTTTAAACTAATGGACTGAAATAGTGATTTTTGACAAACCACAGGGACGAAAACAGTAATTAACTCATTTAGATATCTTTTTGTTTTTTATTAATAAGGGCATTATGGTCAATTCACGTGTACTTAACAGAATAAATGGATGGGGTTAACTGAGGTGGACTGAAATGGTTACGAAAGTGAAACCACAGGGACTGAAATCGCAATTTTTAAACTAATGGACTGAAATAGTGATTTTTGACAAACCCCAGGGACAAAAACAGTAATTAACTCTTCTTTTTTTTAGTAAATCTAATTCAAACTTTGCTTTGACCTGACCCGAACGAGCACCGACCAAAAAATTTTAACGTTTTGTTATGAAAATTTTGAAAACCGAAAAAAAAGGACCCTATTGAAAAAAAATTCTGAGTTCGCCACTATATCCGAGTGTCCTTTATTAAATTTAGGATCCATAGCTTCTTAATTTATCATATTTATTACGTAGTAATTATGATAAAAAAATATCTTACACCACCCTCATATTTGTTTTCAAACTAGTCATTGCTTTATTTTTATTTATTACGTAGTACTTATGATAAAAAAATATCTTACACCCTCATATTTGTTTTCAAACTAGTCATTACTTTATTTTATTAATAAAATTATATAAGATATGCTAATATATAACTAACTTAAAAGACTTACTAAGCTTTTGAAAAAAAAATAAGAATATAAAACAAATTATGTCTAAATAGCTATAGCCACTAAATCGAAAACTACAAAAGAGAAAACTAACCTTTATAAGTCACAAAGAGCATTCGTACATGCATGCCAACCCAAGAACCCAAATACAGGACGGTAAACCTCGTCTACAAAGCTGAAATTCTAAAGAACTACAATCAGTCAGTAGCGAAACAATAGCATAACATTTATTAAAAAGGTGAATTTGATACACAATGAAACTATTAATACCATGTCTTTTTTGATAGTTTAAGAAATATGATTTTTTTGTCAACTTCTCAACAAAGGTGTATGACACAACGAATAGGCACAGCTATGTAATTGTGGAATAGGAACAAAACATATACGGGTTAAGATGGCTGTAAATTCACAGTTGCATAGTCACAATATATCAACTATGCCATCTGGATATTGCCCCGCCAAGGTACGACTCCGATCTTTGGTGTTCCGTTTTTTTTTCTCATCATCACAACCTTTAAACAAATTTACAGAACACTATTACCAGAACAATGACAACCACCGCCACAAGTATCACCACTGCCACCGCCATAGTAGCGGCGTAAGCACCAAAACCAAATCGACTCAGGTAACCACTGTTGTACGATCATCATTCCATAGCCACAAAATACATCATGACGGAACCCTAGCCGCCGCTAGGGCCACTGGTCAGAAACACCACCATCGCCGGTTATAAGACCATGGCGTCACTGCTATTGAAATCATCACCACCTTAACTACTTTCTAGAGTGGTACATGCACCGATTTACAAAGCCACCGGCGACTGTTGGTTCAGTCCCCTTGGACACTCACTCAACTCACACTCACGAACGAAAATATATTCAAGTGAAAGTAGAGAATGTTTAGAATTTTCTAATGCTTCCAATTTCATTCCACTGAACAGTAAATATATATACAAACATGCAAACGTAAAATAAACTAAAACTCCTAGAAAACAGGAAGCAAAACCCACGATTTATTTCTTTCGCATAACTCCAACGTAATCCTCCTTATTCGCTGGAAACTCAACTTTCTCAACCCATTTAACTCGGTCAACCTAGACCAATTCCTTACCCACAACCCGTTAGTAGATGGATAACCCATTTAAACAAAACAGTAACCGACTTGACCCGTTTTACGACCCGTAACATCAAGATTAATTCCAACAGCGACAACCAAGTCTCAAATCAAATAATGAGAAGGAGATCTGGGAGATTTAAGGGCTTTAGTATTGTAACATAGACGTCTACTAAGACCGAAAAAAGTTCAACAGGAGGCAAACATGCATACAAAAACACAAGCAACAAACTGTTCAACTACAATCGCCGGAATTCTTGCCGGAGAAGGAAGCAAGTAGAGAAACCCACCGAATGCAGCGGGTTTAAAGTTCAAAATTCTAAACCCATAGATAAACAAAATGATGAGATGTGATGAGATGATAAACAGGTGTGAAATCCTTTTACAACGTGGCGGGCATAAGAAAATCAAGAGAGTGAAGCAGGAAGACAGGTAGGTGAATCACCACCCTCCTACTGTTCATTCCATTCGCCTACTAACATATATTAATAATTATTATGGACTACATCACATATATCAAATAAAAATAACTTTAACAAGAAATATAAAACCATATGGAATTAACTTATCTATCAACTACAAACTAGGGGTGTTCATGAGCCGATCTGATCCGATTGAGGGTCTGCTCATGCTCGGATTGAATTACAACCGATCCGATCCGATCGGATCGAATTTGCAAAACCGAGCACAAAAGTGATGCTCATGCTCGGATTGAATTTGAATCGAGCGGATCGTTTTCGTTTGGTTTTTCTCAAATCCTAACTAAAATCGAGCGGATCGTTTTCGCTCGATTGAATTATAAGGTTGCGTTCAACAAAAATAAATCCTAACTTAATTAAAACATGTCCAACACCTTACTAACAAAAGCAATACATAACTAAAATCATGATTCTAAAAATGTTCTTAACAATATCAAGAAGCACAAAATAAAGTGCGAAATACAAATTGTCATTTAGCTCAAAAGCCATAAACTTCTTCTTTAAGCTTGATCATCTCCATCCATAAAATTCAACTTCAAATCGACATATAACCTATAAACACAAACATTAAACAAAACCATTAAGTTCTACACATTACATAACAACTTTTATGGTTTGTTAATTAAAATCTATAATATATATATATATATATATATATAGAAAGTATAATGTACAAAAGGGCTTAACGTACATTAACGTACGCGACAGAAATAGAACGTGCGTAATTATTATCCCATGCATGATTATCACATTTTTTTATCAACATAACTTGCGTAATTAAGATCCCATGCGTGATTAGCTCCAAAAAACTGATCCCATGCGTGATTAACTGCTCCCATGCGTGATTAACTAGCTCCCATGCGTGATTAACTGAGCCATGCGTGATTTTTGGCCTGATCCGATGGTTATGCGCGTCGCGTACATGAAGTACGATAAGCCTTTTTGTATGTTAACCTTTCCCTATATATATATATATAGGGTAGGGTTCCAGCGTGAACAACCTCCCAAGAGTGAACTGCGTGAACAGATCTGGACACTTGATTTCCTTTTTAGTTGTTAAGGGTAGGATTGTAATTATATAAAAAGTTAGATTTAAATCATTATTTTAGTAATTGAATTAAGTTACATCTTTCCTATTTTAAATTCATTATCCACATTATGTTTTATTTAT
Source organism: Helianthus tuberosus (assembly GCA_030545235.1). Classification (NCBI taxonomy): domain Eukaryota; kingdom Viridiplantae; phylum Streptophyta; class Magnoliopsida; order Asterales; family Asteraceae; genus Helianthus; species Helianthus tuberosus. The sequence goes on along the minus strand of CM060379.1, from coordinate 4,775,087 downwards.
TAATAAGATAATTATCAAAACAAACAACAAATCACCAGATTTCAATTTTAATTTTTATTTCAGATTTCATCACCAGAATTCAAATTTTGATTTTTAAGATCCACGTAACCTTCATATTTCAACGGTATACACATGTGTACTTGGATATAAATATAACAGTACACATGTGTACTCAGCATCGTACATATGTGTAATTAGCTACATAATACATACATAGAAACAATAACTGTAAAACTATTTTATATTTAACAAATTACAAGTTCCATAATGTTTTCCAAACCAAACAAAAAAACATATAATTACAAGTTCCAGTTTCGTAAAAGCAATAAACCCAACATAATCGACAAAACAAAAAACATAATCTTTTACAACTATTCGCCACGTTGTATGTTGAATCATCCTTATCGACCAAGCAAACAAACATATGTGAATCATCCTTATTGACCTCATACGTGAATCATCCTTATCGACCTTCCATCTCCACTTTTCTCGTTAACGACATCTCCTATAATAGCACAAAAAAACTCAACAACTAATACTTTGCATAATTCACAAGTGTAGATCAACAACTTTACACATTCAATACACAAAAAATTATGAGATATCACAAAAACAGATGCTATACACATGTGTACATCGCATTAAAATCATAGCAAAATCAGAATACACATGTGTACATCGCTTTTAAAAACAGAGCAAAATCAGAATACACATGTGTACATCGCGTTAAAAACAAAGCAAAATCAAAAAATTGAACAAAAAAACTCAGCAACTAATACTTTGCATAATTCACAAGTGTACATCAACAACTTTACACAATACACAAAAAAACTATGAAATATCACAAAAAACAGACGCCATACACATGTGTACATCGCATTAAAACCAAAACAAAATCAGAATACACATGTGTACATCGCATTAAAAACATAGCAAAATAAAAAAAAATTGAACTCCAAAAAAACACTAAACAACTTAACAATAATAACAATCTTCAGAACCTCAATCAAACAATAATAATTTTCAAAAATATCATCATTTGAGAGAGGCCGGTTAACATTTTAACTGAAATATCAATCATATCAAATAATCACATATATATTACAAATACTGGATCATCAAGTCTACATACCAAAGAGTTAAATATAATTTCTTTTATCTACCACTTGATAAAAAAATTAATAATTAACTGTTTTGCACCATCATGCATATCAACAAACTACACATTCAGATTTTTTGGATTTTATAATTCTTAACCGGTCTCTCTCAAAACTCAATAAGCATTAACTTTAAATATTATTAATATTGAAAAGATCACCAAAATTTAGAATCACAAAAAATATCAACTTGGCTTAAAAAAATCTCACCATAACCATTTTTTCTAGTTTCTTCTTGAATCATAATCCACAGAAGTCAACAAAACTCTCTTTTAGACAATCCACCAGCAAATGACGTCACACACAGAGAAATACAGATTCTACTATACGTATAGGTTTAAGAGAGTTTCAAATTCTTACAGATCTAATAATTTCAAGGTTCAGCTCCTCCGGCGTCAACAACATATCAGCGCTAGGGTTCCGGTAAAGAATAAACTCACGATCACCGTCCGATTTCAACGTAACAAACGCCAACGCAGAAAATGTGCAGTTCCGGCGACTTGCTGGCTTCGATGGTCTCCTCTTCTTTTCGTTGATGTCGGCGGCGATGATATGTGAGAGAGAAAGATTTGTGTGGGATTTTGAAACCTAAATGTGGAGATAAACGAGATTTATGCAATCAAGTTAAAATGTAAATTACACATATACCCTTATTCACTTAATTAAATAGTAACAAATAACCAAATAATTACCATCTTGCCATTCACTAAAAATCTCAAGATCATAAAAATTAAGGGCCCAAATCAGTTCACGCAGTTCACTCTTGGGATTTTGTTCACGTTTGAACCTAATCCTATATATATATATAGGATTAGGTTCATTTGTGAACATTGTTATATTTGTGAACAAAACGAACTCATCCTAGCCCTTGATCTTGTTTCAAAATTATAAGAGTAGGATTGTAATTACACAATTAAATACTACTTTTTTAAAATTTAATATAGTCAGTTACCATATGTATCTTAACCACCCCTACATTATTGGGATCAAAACATCATTATGAATTTGGAAGCATCAATCGAAACAAAATCAAAACCCACGTCCATCTTCATATTCATCAACTTCTTCCATATCAACTGCACAATCATTACTATAAAAATGTTTAGTACCAACACTATTGAAAAAAATATATTTTATATCACCAATAATGGGAAACTGATAAGGATCCTATCTTCATTTTATCTAAATTAACTTTTTCTTTGTGAATTTCTTGATTTTGTCTATTCAGTTTTGTTTCATTTGGTTAATGGCTTTTGTCGGTCAGTGATTATTTACGTTTTATTTATATATAAAAATCAAAGCCCTTCATCTTTGGTAGTCATTGGTGTTGCAACCGACGTCGGGCTTGGTGGTTAAGGAGACGAAGATGAGTTATTTTTTATGGTTCATTCGTTTAAGAGTCTCTGGCGTCTTTTCGAATATTTATATTGTCCAGTACACAGGTGTATAAATGAGTACTACACATATGTACGTACGAGTGGTAATATGTGTTTTCATCAACTACACAAGTGCATAACCACACAACAGTCAAAACTGACATAAATCTGAGTTAAAAAAATTGTTCTAACTTATAAGTGTGTATACACACATGATAGCGATATAATGAATATTCCTTTTAACAATAAATGCACTAGCAAGGATGTTATGCATAATTGAACCACCAAAATTTTATTTTTTATAATATGGCAAACAACCGAAAAAACATCAACCATCGAATCGATTCATGTTCTAAACATTTTCACCAAAACACTTGAATGCTAACCAAAAGCTTAACACCAAACAAAACAAAAGAAACAAACAACTAGATTTTCACATCTATATCTTCTTTTTGTTGTCGACAAAGTAATGAGCTTCATTTATAATTCTCTCACGATATATGTTCGCATGTGAACATACAGCCTCACCTTCGTACAACTCTCTAAGCTTCCCCAACCTGAACCACCATTCTGTATTTCCTGCTGCTGTCTCATAGTTAACCTCTTAGGTTCCAATAGCTTATTGATGTCTCTGTTTTTATTATCCAATTTGTTAACATTTAGTGTTGTTAAGATACAAAAACTGCAATGACAAAAACCACAGAAAACAATATTGTATAATTGTTATTACATAAATGTACATAATCATACATATCTATAATTGTTATTTATACAGAAGTGTATTACTGTTGTTACATATGTGTAAAATCCCTAAATATGTACAATACGCATGTGTATAATCGAATTAAGACATCAATACTTATTGTAAAGTACACTGGTGTATAAATGATTACTACACAATACATGTGTGTATAATCGAATGAAGAAAACAATAAAGTATTCATATGTGTATGAACCCTAACATAAACCCATCCTCTTTCCCAAAATCGGAACAAATATACTAGAAAAACAACAAATCAAATGTACTTCCAGCATCTTAATTCATGTGTATAAGTCCATTGAATGTAGTTATACATTGGTGTACAACACAACACATTTCCAACAGAAACATCACAGTAGACAATTAGCAATGTTTTATACAATCATACTCATAATATCAAAGTATAATTATGTGTACAAGACACCTGCTGAGCACAATTGTACCCTAGCATCAACCCCTCCCCATACGAACCATTTTCACCGAAATAGCATCACAAGCCAAATATATTTGCACACGTTGCGTATATACACAAACGTATATGACACGGTATACACATGTGTAAAACAGAATACAACTACGTCTCTAATTGGTTGAACCCTAACATATAGACCAAAAATTGACAAAATCGGAAAGAAATCTACAAAGAATTGAACACATAAACAGTAAATTCAGCATCTTATATACACTTTATTCAACAATGAAAGCTTAGTATATGAAAACTGAACCCAAACCCTAGCTTGTCTACACACAATCGCAAACAACAGAGCAAGGAAAAAAACGAAATACGCAGCATCTGGTACCTTGATATGTCGCCAGAAGAAGGAAAACGTCGTGGAAGATGGTGAATGTTAACGATTCGCCGGAAGAACAAAAGAGGCGTGGCTTCTTTTTCCTGTGTAGAGAGAGACAACGCGGAATGATTTAATTTGTGTGATGATATGATCGTGTATAAACTGAAATTAGCGAGTTTTGAGGAATGATTTAATTTGTGTGCAGTGCTATCATTTTACGTATTTACCCTTGTTTCTTTTAATATAATGAGAAGTTACAAATATAATTACAATCTTGTCCTTCATATAAAAGATCGAGATCTCCAAGATTAATGGACAGGGTTTGTTCATTTTTGTTTACATAAACACCATGGTTCACTCAGGATCCCCACCCTATATATATATATATATATATATAGGGTAGGGTTCTAGAGTGAACAAGGAGTAGCTTGTGAATAAAGTGAACAGATCTTGACCATTCATTTGTTAGATGATGAGATTTAATGTAAATGGCAATTTAGTAATTAGTTGATAAAAATATAATAAATAGAAATAATAAGTAGGGATAATAGTGTAAAATTACACCTATTTTATTTTTGGGAAACACAAAACATAATTGTCTCTGTAGATTCTTTCAAATCTTTTTCTTCCATAATCATTGCTATTGTGGTTTTGAAAAAAAAATATCTAGTTGAAAATAAGAACCACCTTCATCTCACTCATATCCATACTGAAATGGCGATTGTAACTACGGCCACCGGACTAGCATTCCGGTGAGGGAAAGCAACAGAAGTTTATTAATGGTAAGTTTATTTTAGTACATTGATTCTGGTTGTTTATGAATATTAATTCTTTTAATCTACTGAATTAGAAAAGTTAGGGTTTCGTTCAATCGGTGTGTATGAGATCGTTTTGAAGGTTTAGTAGGTGTTTAATCAAAAGATTATGGTAGGAGTTTGTGTTTAGATTGAGAACTTGGGTTGTCGGTTTAGGATTTGTGAATTATATGTTTGACGATGCTCTGTTTTTCGACATTGTAATCTGAGCGATGGGTTGCAGACCCCTTGTTTTTGGGATATTTGGTGTAATGTTCTTATTGTACACTTGTGTAAGGACTTTACAGTAGTTATTATCTTGTTGATGTACACTTGTGTATTAGTGAGGTAAATGTATATGTGGGCTGTAAATCTTGCCTATGTACGCTTGTGTATATCGTTCACAATAGTTATAAATACACTGTGTATACACATATGTATACACATATGTATAGCAGTGATGTGTGTGTATACACAAATGTATAGCAGCGCTGTATGTGTATACACATATGTATAGCAGTGTTGTATCTGTCTTTTTTTTTAAATTTGTATGCAATGTTTATGTAAATGAATAATGCTTTTATTCTATAGGGGTTAAGTATGTTACACAATTTTTTGATGAATATCGTTTATACTTTTGTTGTCATATTTCAGTTGATATACCAATACTTTTGTTGGGCATGTGATTGCGAATTTGGTGAAGCAACGAGTGAATGGACGATCTATTGCCTCTGACTATTTGGAGTGCAATACCACCCTTCTGACTATAATGCTACCTGGGTGAGCCCTCTGTTACAGAATGTGTGTTTATAGTTTAGTTACCTGGTCTCCAGTTGTATTTTTTGCAACTTTTTTGTCTTCACTTTTATATCTCATCGGTTTAAGTGGAATAATTAATAATTTTATAGGGTAATTAACTTTCCATCGTTCTATGAAACATGAGTGAGTTAATCTGAATATATTCAATTTCCAGCTGTGATGACTCAGAGCTTGCTCTGGCATACTGTCACACCCTGATATTTCCACGTATTACCGGTGGGCCCGGTGGGGAGTATCGTGACGTAGTTGATATCATCATAGTCAAACAACACAATATGTAATGCACAGCGGAAGCAAAGATAGATTTATTTCAACTTTAATAAATTGTAATATTAAATATCACGAAATAGTTGAAACAGATCCACAGGCGGATCAAAAATAAAAAAGGAGATATTGTTCAACAGTTTTATTGACGTCCAAGCTTGCGAGACTTATTGTGGATGCTAGGAGAAGGCCAGCCTAGTTCGAGTAGTACCTGCACTTAACCTTTTGGGAAAATACGTCAGTTTACACTGGTAAATACAATTTAACTGACTCATTTTGAAAAGGTTTGAAAATTTATTTGAATGCACGTGGCACAAAACATTTTATAACTTGGGATAATTCTTTGAATATAATCTTGTAAAAGAATTACATGTCTCTTATGCGTTCAGTAGCCCGATCCATAGACCGGGTTAAAGATCAATAGATACACCACATTATTTGGTTAGACACTGACAGGTGTACGCCTACACCCCGTGCTTAGGTCGTGGCCATCTCGTAAGATGATGCCAAGGATATCCGGGAGATGGTCATTAACACCCCAAAGGCTTTAAGCAAACAAAACATTTCAAAACGGAGCATATCAATGATTTAACCTCTATTCGATTAAAGATTCAATGCCCGACCAAGCGGTATTTTATATACCATACCCCAAGCCCGTATAGGGAAAATAAGTTAAAAGTATTTACCTTTGCAAGTATAATTCACAAATGGCAAATGCGGGTAGCTTTTACTGGGTCTCCTATTCTGGAACAAAGGTTTATAATAACCTATTAGATTTCTAACGGGTCTTTATTTAAGCTTAAGCTTAGACCGGTTAGTTTTAAAGGAAGATACTGTTCAAACGCACGATTAAGCGAAGACCGGAATGGAATGTGATTTAGACCCGACAAGTTTGAAGACTTGTATAATATGGGTAAACTAAACACATTCTGGATTTTGAGACAAAAATGATAAGGTTTGACCCGTTTCGGCTAATATATGCAAACTAGTCACATAAGCCGATCCGAACGCGACAAGTGCGTAACGGGTAACCAAATGAGTCATATACAAGTTTCCTGAGTTAATATGCCTTAAACATGTTGTGATATCAGTAAGGTATCTTCTATTATGCCTGAAATGGATTTAAACACAAACTATGCCTCGTAAGGACATTTTGGTCATTTAAAAAGGCTATAAAAGAGCTTAATTAGTAATCCGAGTTACAGGTCTGATTTATTTAGTAAATATACCTAATTTACTAAGTTATAACAGTAAGGTATGACCTATGTGTGAAATTTATCATTTAAAACCAAACTATGCACCCTAGGGGTATTTCGGTAATTTTACTTAGGCTTAAAAGGTCAAAACTGGGAATCTGAGTTTAAAAACTTTTACTTACTGTTAATACATAAAAATATACCAAAAATATCAGTAGGTATCAACCTTATATGTTTAAAATAGTTTTAGTACATACTATGCGCTAAAAACGCTTAAAAAGGCGATTTGGAGCCATTCTCGGGTTTTCAAAAAAAAGCTGATATTTTTATAATTCCAGAAGGCTCAAAATACTTTATTTATTAAATAAAATCAGTAGCAAAAGGTTTGGGGTCAAAAGGATTTGTAAAACTTATTTTATAGCTTAAAAGGGCAAAATCGGCATTAACCGAATTAAAGCTAGAGACCTAAGTTATGCTCAGCCAAAAATTAAATAAAAATCTTTAAAAATCTCAAAATATTATTTTATATCAGTGGGTAAAAAGTTTGGTATTAAAAATTGGGTTTAGATAGGCTATATGCTAATTACGCCGTTTATTTAATAAAAGCTTTCTAATTACGCTAATGAGCATAACTCTTAATCTAGACCTCAATCTGATGTCAAATTTTAGGTGCAAGTTTATAAATCAGTAACTAAGGTTTCTACTCTTTTACTTTTTCAAAAATCACGTTTTATAGTCAAAAGGGCATAATAGTCAATATTTAAGCACTTAACGGAAACATGCATACGAATCGGATAACTATTGAACCAAGGTGTATAATCTCAGAGGGTTATACATATATGAAACCTGGTCCAAAAATGGCTCTAAGGCAATTCTAAAACATGCTTAAACGGGTCAGAACTGAAAGTCAAAGCAAAAGTCAATTTATGCGACTTTCGGTTCCGATCCGGGTCTAAACTGAAAATTGTCGGGTTGAACATGGTTAGACATGTTCTTACATTAATTACCAAGTTATATTAATGATAAAACAGGTTGCATGGATCCTACATTGCTAATTATGCATTAATTTGAAAATAAGCATTCTGTTGACTTTTTAAAGTTAGCTTTGACCCGACAATTGACCTAGTTAGAGTGGGAATCAGAGAGTACCCTTTTAAGGGTTTATTACCCACATAAATACCTACTTATAGGTACTTTCAATTCGAGATTTGACTGAACAAATTTTAATTAATCTCGAAGTCAAACTTTAATTACGACGGTTTGACTTTTAGCTAATTAACAAAGCTAAACTGAATTAGGAAGGGTTAAGGACACTTACAAAGGTCCTAAGTATGATTAGGGATCACTAGGAAGCTTGTTGCTGATCAGGGGAGCTCCAGAAATGAAGTTGCAAATGAATGAACAAAGTTGCAACCAAAGTGGGTTCTTATATAGCAAATTTTGATCTTTTAGGATGATGCCAAGATAGTCTATGAGTGTTTCCAGATCAAGACAAGTGCCCTCTATGCATGTAATACCATTGGGGAGCCCCTGGTATAAGAAAACAACACTTTAAAGTCGGTTACACACCTGCAACTGGCAGCTGTTCGCGTTTTGGTCGCTAGTCACTTGTTCGCGGGCCGCGAAGAGTCCCTCGCGGGGCGTCTAAAAATGGCGCAACAGGCCAAACAAGTTTCACAAATTACATTTCAGTCCCTGGTCCTTCCAAACGTGGTTTTAAGTGTTTTTCTTGCACTTTTGGCCCTCTAACTTGATTTTTAAGGACCTTAAGACTTTTACAAACTTGGTTAAGTCCTTGGTTAACTTTGTGCTTACCCGAAAAGTCACAAATTTCAACGTTGACGCTTTTAATCCCTCGTATACGAATATTGTCATAACTTTCTCATACGATATCGAAACTTGGCGAAATTTTTACCACATATTCTAGTGAGTATAATTTATCGTTACAAAGCTTCAGGTTTGCTAAAAGGTCACTCAGAGGTATACTTTCAACATGTTGACACATTTAACCCCTGTAGTTTGTAATTCCCTACTTTCTTTCTCGATTAGGTTCGTATGATCCATGATTTATTTGTTTAAGGATATAAACATCATGTGGGGCTATTGTAGAGTATATTTATCCATTGTTGACGTTTTGAACCCTTGTATTCACATATTTTTTCTTGTTTGTCAACTTTAGTCCCTCTAAAGCATTCTTTCACACGTTCAAAGCTTATGACACGTGTCAATACATTATTGGACATGAAATTACGAGGTGTTACACATACAATGCAATTTTAAGAGAATGTATTCGTCATCAAGTAGCTGCAAAGTAAGTATCATTAACGAAAACCAGTACTTTTCAGTTGTTATAAGCTAACTTCTGTTTTGTGCAATAGATATATTTTGGATTCAGATCACATTAAAATCTTCTTCAAATACATACAAGATCCAAGTTTTGATATAGGATCAGATGCAACATCAACAATTAGAGTTAAGTATCAGCCCCCTTACCTGTATTAGCTTCTCGAAAGATTTTGGCGAGTAGAAAACGAAAGAGTTCTGGAAAAGAGTAGAAAACGGAAAGCAAATAATTTGGCGAGTCCACAATCAGTTCACGCGGTGCGTGTGCCGTTCTCTGATAACCTGGAAGGTATACCTTTAATGGTTGATATTGTTGTTACAAGATTATTTAATTGAGTATGCAAAGTCTAAATTGTGGCTTTTGTGTGTGTTATTACAGTAGATGACGGCAACAAGGAAAGAAGTATGCTGTGAAGATTGTGTGTCCCCATGGTAACACGCGCCGCGATAAAGTAATGGCTGAAGCGGTTGCATACAACGTGGCGAATAGGCTTCATGGTTAAGATGTTCAATACAGACAATAGTAGTAATGACTATGTGTTTTTATTTTCCGATATGTGCGTACGTGATGTGGTTGGGATTTTTTTGTTCTTTGATGGAAATTGGATGTTAATCTGGATTGTTTTAATGTTTTTGTGATTTTAGCTTTGTTTTTTGGGACATAATGTACAATGTGTTGTATATGCACATGGTATGGTATAACTAATATGATTTAACAAAGTATGCAACGTAGATTCAGTTGACAAACGTTATTGTATGAATATACACAAATGTACATGGGTAAAGTGCACAGATGTAAAAATGATAAGTACATGGGTAAAGCTTCAAGTTTATATTTTCAAATGAGTGAATAACACAAACAGTTTTTTTATCCTTGAAATACACAAGTGTATATATGTGAGTACATAGAAGCTTTAACGTGTGTACACAGGTGTATTGATGTAGTTTCAGAATTTAAGATATGATCAAACTATATAACAAAGCATTAAGTATCATTTTGAATATATTAAATGATTCGAAAAAACTGGATGGAGATATAATAGAATCTTTGATATAATAAAAGGAATCTCCTAAAATTCCTAAAATAGAGGATATGTAACTGCTACCATGGTTGTAAAAATCCCGATTAGTCTCCGATTAGTCACCGATTAATCACTAATCGGAGGTTCACCGATTAATGTCTGATTAATCGCTAGGCAGTCCTATTCTAGCCAAAGTTTGGCCATACGCCGGCTAAATTTCGACCAAACCTTATAAATTCCTTCCAATTACTTAAAAAAAACGGTCAATGAGGAGTTAAAACATGTTTACTTTAGAAAATGCATATAAAAATGTGTGTGTATATATATAACTAAAAATTACATATAAAAATCTCGATCCGATTAATTCCGATTAATCCCTATTAATCCCGATTAATCGTTAGTCGGTACCCCACCGTCCGACTAGCGCCTATCGGTTCTTACAACACTGACTGCTACAATTAATGAAAACCAATTTTAAAGAAAAGAGATTAAATGTAGAATTACAATCATAACCTCTTCATTAACTAATCAAATGAATGGTTGAGATTGGTTCACTTTGTTAACAAACAAGGATGTTGTTCACTCATGATCCTAACCCTATATATATATATATATATATATATATATATATATATATATATATATATATATATATATTATTAATAAAAATAATTCGAGCGAGCGGACCTTTGCTCATGCTTGGATTGAATTTGAATCGAACCGATCCGAGCGGCTCATTTACAAACTGAGCGGGAATCGAACGAGCATTTTTCGAGCATTTTTCAAGCGATCATCGAGCGATCCTCGATCGTCGAACAGTTTGGACAGCCCTACTACAAACTGATACCAACTGATTTTAAATAATTTTTTGCATTATTTGTTAGTGAAAAAAACATAATATTCACACTTATATCTAATTTTACTTTGTAATTAGAAAAAAAAAATATAATTAAATACATCACATACATTACACAAGAAAATTACATTTCCTGATTTAACATTTGCTATATCTTAACAAATTTAAAAAACTTGCATTATGCTTTCTTTTTTAAAATTTTCATATTTTTAATAAAAGTTTCTTATTCCTTATTAGTTCATTAACATTGATAAAAAAATATTTTTTTAGGGTGTGGTACAATATTTTTAAATTATTTTTTTTGTTAGTGAAAAAAAGATTTTTTAGGGTGTGTAGGGTTATCTTGAGAACGCTAAATATTACGAGAACCGTGAGAACAAATGAGAAAACCAGTCAAAACCAACTTTTTTTAATACAAACCTCAATGTAATTAAAATACAACATCAAAAAAATAATTTACAACATCAAATAATTCATTACACATGTGTAAATGAGAAAACTTACACGTGTGTAAATTTGCAATATTTAAGAATACATGTAAATTTAATTTCTAACATTGTATTTGAATAATAATGATAAGTGTAAAAAAAATTCGAATCTGAATTGTTTTTTACCAAGTTTTTGCGGTTTTTCCATTCGTTCTCACGGTTCTCACAATATTTAACGTTTTCATTTAAGCCTTCCCCTATATACATATATATAAATTGGCGTATTTTTTAAATAAAAGTTTCTATTATTCCCTATTGAACCTCATACGTACTATATAGTATAGATATATATTAAATTACATCACATTAGCTATGTTAAAATTGTTTTCTTTTTATTTTGTTCATCAAAAGTTTTTCCTTTTCCATTTTAGCCACATGAAACCTAAACATTTTTTTAACATTTTTTTCTATAAATCAAATAGGAAATATAAATAATTCATAATTTTATACTTAAAATACTTTCTTCTGTGTATTAAATATATCAAACAATTTGTGTGTTATATTTTTATACGTTTTTTACTTTTAGAATAATTATAGTTTTATCTGATTCGTTTTATTAGATTTTTTTATTAATTGTAATAAATTTGTATATGTCACGTTTTTACTCGAGCTTGATTTAGGATGCAACTTTTTTTGTGATTGGTGAATATACCATCACATTTGTTTTTTATCCACATTTTCATGGCTTTACTCGAGTTTAATATATGAGGTGACGTACCGCCGCAACGCGTGCAATATTTTACTAGTATATATATATATATATATATATATATATATTAAAAACAACCTTAGCGACAATATTTTTTATATTAGTATCATAATTACATTTCACTCTTCCACTTTAATAAACTTATTTTTTTAAACCTTACATTACACTCTTCCACTTTAATAAACTTATTTTTTTAAACCAATTTACACATACACCCCTATGCTTTAACCAACTTATTACCACTAACAAATACAGATTTAACATCTTCGTAAAAGGACATTTTTAAAGTTCGTTTTTTTTTTTCACAACGTTTCATTGTTTAAAACGATCCACTTTCAGAACCGAACAACTTTGTTGTTATTTCCCACCGCAACAGGCGTTCTCGTAGCAACGTAAGGGTCATAAAACTAGTTTTAGCTATATATATCTAATTATTAATTTATTATGTAAATCGATATCCAGCTGAACCCTTATATGTTGAGCTCGATCATTACATATCTAAAGTTCGTTTCAGTGCTCGAGCTTGATTTGATCCAACCCGATATCCATTCGATTTGAAAAGAAACTACACGTATTTGCAGTCTTGTGGTCAAAGTTACACAAATGGAGAACATGCGAGCTGACTAGTTGTTTACCTGGCGAAGAACAAGAAACAAAAGTTCTCTAATTAAATAATTAATTAGCATTTCGACAAGAATCTACACCTACTCAAACTTCTTCTCCAAGAAAAAGAACAATGAGTAACAAAGTCAAATACGATCAAAATAATATTATTGTTTGTGTTAATTGTTTATTCATATTGGTACATAAAAACATCAAGGGGTTATTGTTTGTGTTAATTGTTTATTCATTTAGGTACATAAAAACATCAAGGGGACATTTTCTGAAGACTAGAACGGCATGGAATATTTTGGGCTTCACAAGTGCTCATATGTCATGAATCTAACACAAAACTACAAACTTAACGAGAAAAAGTAAACTAATTATCAAATGGTAGTCATCGTCCTCGTGGATTACTAGTCTTCGTTTAATTACTTATCGTGAAATAATTGCTGAAAAAATCTATTTTTATTATACACGAGTATTTCTTTTAATTTATCTTAAGGATATAATAGGTAAGCAGAATTTTCTTCTATCTGCTTACGATTAAATAAAGAAAAAATATTCAATTCAACGTCTTCTCTCATCTCCTATTTTTTTTTCTCACATCACTTAGTTTCATCCCGACAACGATGATGAGTTCAATTACGACGACCACAGAGCGGATGATATGAGTTTACATGTTACATTTGCTTTTGAAGTTGACGATGGCAATGATCTAAGTTTGCGTTTTTATCCATAGTTTTTACAATGGTTTTGAGTTGTGTAAAATTTGTATTTTTGAAGTCTTACTTTCTTCTTTGATGGTAATCAAGGATATAAAATAGAGCGAACTGTAATATTATTTATGTTTGAACTTAGGTGTTTGTGTTTTTATCGATGAGAAAATTAACACATATTGTTCTCTCATTAAATTATGTTTGAATGCATCGTTGTAAGAACATGCGTAGTGGTTATGGTGAATAATGCCCCACCCTTGGGCGTTGTCCACTACGTGTCATCCTAGTCAGCCAAGGGGCGTTTTGAAGAAAAGGGCGTAGTGGGATAACGCCCCCACCCTTGGGCGTTGTTCGACACGTGACACTCCCATAATTACAAATTATTATTTTTTCTAATTATTAAAACAAATAATATTCAATTAAAACAATGATTGGTCAATTGATATTATCTTGAGCGTGGAAAATACAACGCCAAAAGCAGATTTAGTAAAAAACGCCTCGGGGGCCGTGCGTGTTTGGGCGTTATTGGGCATAAAAACACCCCATAATGTAACGACTACGCACGGTATAATAAGTTTTAGTTCACCCTTGAAGGTGTTGGACACACTTCTAAACACATGTGCATCAATTTCAATTTTTTATATAAATTGGACGCACCATTTGTTATGAGTTATAATCACTGTTTTTTGGACTAGATATTCAAGCAAAATGCCATGAATAATGCCTCTAGGCTCCATGTTCAAATCACGTGAACTTATTCTTCCTGGTTATGGTAACTTTATAAGCTAAAACCCATACCTAAATCCTTATAAAATATTATAACTTTAAATTTTATAATAATTTCATCAACATAGATGGATTTCTCGAGATCAGTGGGCTGAAAAATTAGCTTTTGACATGGATGTGACAATCTTTTATTGAAAGACGATGGCGTTCGATTGAAGGAGTGATGAATAATGATGCGTCGACGGTGAAGACATCCTTAGCGTGTTTGGTTGGTTGTTTAATCACTACCGTTCTCTACGTGGGAGATTTGCATATAAGTAGCAAAGATCGCGTAAGTAACAAGGCAGACGTTATATAATAAAACTTGGAAATAAAAAAAAAACAAATTAAATAGTTTGATCTACATTTTAAGTTTTTAACAAAACGTCTAATATTAATAAATTTCTATTTTGTTTGTCCTTGCTTCTTTGATGTACGGATTTCGGAATGCTAAGTTTTTAACAAAACGGATTTTAAGTTTTTAACAAAACGTCTAATATTAAAAGGGCAGAATAATAATCTTAATTTAGATTTTCATTAATATCAACCAATTTGTCCTTTATTTTCACGCATGATAATTTTAGTTGGTTTTCTCTTTCAGTAAAATGCTAATTTGGAAAAAGGAAGAATAATCTTTATTTTGTTATAAGAGAAAAATGCCCGGATAGTCCCTGTGGTTTCACATTTTTTCACCTATAGTCCCTATCTTTCTAAAACTACTTGAATAGTCCCCAAGGTTTACCGTTTTGTTCTCGGATAGTCCCTGGGTCTAACTTCAGTTACTTTTCTCTGTTAAAATGATGTGAAATGACAAAAATACCCTTTCCTTAAAAGGCCAAACCATAGGGACTATCCGGGCATCTTCTTCATTTTTGTTTATAAAACCCCACCACCACACCCTCCTCCACCCTCCACCGTGCCGCCGCCGGTCTCCGCCGCGCAGAACCACCGTCGTTGACTGGTTTGACTTTGTTTGACCCGAACTCGTCGTTGACGGCTATTGACCGAGCCTGAAACAAAACCCAAACCAACTCTGTTGAGACCCAACCTGAATATTGAACAAAATAACCACCATCATCACCACTACCATCATCCTTCAACCCAGTAACCGAGTCTACACCCCGCCTGCCACCACCCTGATCGGCTCCCCTGAAGCGAAAAGAATGAACCGGAAAAGAGAAAAAAAAAGAAGGAAAAAGATAAGGGTGTTCGAGCTTACCCGGAGTATAACAGTGCCACTCGTCGCTGTTCCGCCGCAGACGGTTCTGCCGTCGCCGTGAACTGGTTACCGGACGTCGCTTTCAACATCATCATCTTAAGGTGTGAGAGGTGGGTTTGTCGGAGAAACCGTGGTAGACCGGGGGGGAGTTGTGCGTCGCCGGCCAGAATCCATGGTCGCCGCCGTGAGCGGCGGCGCTGCTGCTTCTGTTGCGGTAAAGAAGAAGTGATCGGCCCCTCTCATCTTCTCCGATCTCTCTCACTCTCTCTGTTACGGTTGTTCGACACCATCCACCACACCACCGTCTAGCGCCGCCACCCATAATGGTGGCCGGCTGGTCATCGTGGGGTGAAGGAGAAGGGAAAGAGAGTGGCAGTGTATTATTTTGAGGTGTGTGTTTGGATTGAGATGACATCAGGGAATTTAGGGGGAACTAGAGGGTATACGGCTGAGATAAAACTAATGGGGGCTAGGGTTTTGAAGAAGATGAAGAAGATGCTCGGATAGTCCCTGTGGTTTGGCCTTTTAAAGGAAAGGGTATTTTTGTCATTTCACATCATTTTAACAGAGAAAAGTAACTGAAGTTAGACCCAGGGACTATCCGAGAACAAAACGGTAAACCTTGGGGACTATTCAAGTAGTTTTAGAAAGATATGGACTATAGGTGAAAAAAGGTGAAACCACAGGGACTATCCGGCCATTTTTCTCTTGTTATAAATATATTATTATTATTATTTATTATGGTTATCAACACCTAAAATAGATTAGGCTTATTCTCCAAGTTACATCTCCTATATATACCATTGTATATCTTGTATTATATACATCTCAATCAATGAAATATTAGATCTCTTCTCTCTATTATTTTCTTCTTCTTTCTTTTACTATTAGGCTAGTTTCACAACACGTTATCAGCACGAAGGTGCTCTCTTGTGTACATCGGTTGCACTAAGCATCTCTTCCTCACTTATGTGGTATGCATTCATGAACAACCCCTTAACAGAGACTACACGTAATTTGTTCGGATCAGAGACTGCTTTGCGATTCATGGTGGCATTCTGGTCAGCTTCTGTCATGCGAGAATTAAGGTACCTACATGATTTTTTTTTTTTTTTTTTTTGATTAATTGAATCTTGAATGTTTGTTTTGAATTGGGGTGAAAAAAAAAACAATAAAGAAAAAAGATAAACGGGGTTGGTGGGTCGATTCACACATACCACTAAAATATGTCAAACCATGCTTAATTTGGTTTTTCTTTTCATTCTACAATCCATTCTTTCGAGATTAAATAAACCACGCAAATTTCTTGTCCTCTGTTTTTCGGTTTTACGTTGAAAAAAAAACAAAATAAGCAATTTTATTTAGATTATAATTTAGTAAACGTGATATGCATATAAACCAAAAGTTTATCACTGTTTAAAAGCTTTATTATATATGCTCTTTTATAATGATTTATAAAATATTTCAAATAGATAATTATGCGAAGTACAATCTTAACCAAAATTAAGATTATAAATATTGTTTGATGTGTGTGTTATATAAAGAAAACAATTGTTTTAATAAATATATTGGTCCTCTTGCTTGTTATTTTATTAAAGAAATAAGCTTTTAATCTTTTAGTAAAATCCATTTTACTATATCCATATTGCTCATATAAATTTTTTTTTATATATTACGAAACTTGACAAATGCTAATGTGAAAAATATTAATAGCATAAAACAACAACAAATGATTTTGAGTATTTGTTTTTGGAATCAGTATCATCAAATTTTATAACATTAATTGCAGATGAATACTAGAGGGTTATCATTCTAACTATAAGAAATAAAGTCATAAATTAAAAGATCTCTTTTATCCGGAATGTGAGGTGATTATGTGATATATTTTTGAGAATTGCATATATAGGTCTTCTTGGTGCTATATATTATTGTTATTATACTTTTACTAGCAAATAAAATATCAAACTTATGTTTTACTATTATTCTCATAAAAAATTATATACTAGTTTATATCATGTAAAAGATTTATTTATTTATTTATATACAATAATATGACAAAAAAATTGTTTTCGAAATAATCCATCACACAAGGAAGATAAATGCCTGTTAGATTTTTATCTAGTCACCTTTAACTAGAACTTAAAATTAACTTAATTCATTACACTTGTATTTCTTTATCAAAAGATTGTGCTTATTTGAGAATGCTACTATGAACCCTCTCGTGAATGATGACGTAAATATACGGTGATAGTACCAAGTATAATATCTGGGTGTGATTGGTAAACCATGAAAAGATAATACATAAGTAATATATAGTTTATAATTAATGAAAAAAGAAAAAGAAATATCTTATTTGAGTTCTATATGGTGACATGTATAATGTTGTGTATGTCTACAATTTTACTTTATTTTACTTTATGTATACCTTCTATATTAGATGCAATTATTTATCTATATAGATAGTATTGGATGGAACAACGAAACCATTGGTATGGTTTGTTGTAACTCTCATGAAAGAATATAAAAATGCTTATACATGACATCTGAAATGTCATACTCCCTAAATCTCATTATCTTGTTATAAAAGCTTGTAAGATATTAGACTAATAAATTTATATGACTCGAACATTTAGTTACTTCTCAATTAATGTTATGTGAAGAGAAGATTGTTTGTATAAAAGAATTGGATAAAATAATTTTCATTTGTCACACCTGAGATATGCTCCTGAAGTAGCGATATCATTTAGTGAGGATGATAAGTCTGAGATAATTTCATATGTGTGTGACCGAGTAAATTATAGAAAGCTACGAAACTTGTTTTAATTCTACTACATTCCCTGAAATGAATGTGATGATATATTAATTAGTGTAAAGATAGTGATCATGGACATATTTGTAATGACGGTCATGTTAATAATGAGATGAAGCACCAAAAGTGGCAAACTAACAATAATGACATGGGCCACAAAAGTGGCAAACCTAGGAATGATTGCATAATGTGATGGTTTGAACCTCAAAGTTATAACATATTCTCTCGTATCATACGTTTAGTATATTACATACGAGCAAGTAATACAGATACGATCATAAACCAGAAGTTTATGGATCGTAATTATTTAATTAGTTGGCATGACCGGTTAGACCACACCGAGTCAATGATGATGTGAAACATAATGAAGAATTAGAAGATTTTTCAAGCTGAATATTAGCATGTAATGTTTGCTCTCAAGGGAAATTTTATATTTGCCAAATAAAGGAGGGCGTGTATCCCTAAATATTCTGGAAGTGATTAAAGGATATGCACATCCCAACATGATACCATTTAGT
Source organism: Helianthus tuberosus (assembly GCA_030545235.1). Lineage (NCBI taxonomy): Eukaryota > Viridiplantae > Streptophyta > Magnoliopsida > Asterales > Asteraceae > Helianthus > Helianthus tuberosus. The sequence continues at coordinate 4,755,882 of CM060379.1, read as the reverse complement.
GTTTTAAATCGATGCATCGTCTAAATGGTTATCAAATCCACAACCTGAAGTTTGTGTGATTGTGGGTTAGTTAATGTGATAGCAAGCATATTAATCCAGAATGTATATTTATTTTGGTAATAATGGTGAATTCAATTCCCAAGTTATTAATGATTATTGGAATAAATGTTGAACTTCATATCGCTTATGTTTATACAAGAATTGCTTTATTGAGACGATCACTAAACGTTCACGATTGATAGCAAACTCACTAATCATGTGAGCAAGTTCATGTTTATATATGCGTACATGTAATTTTACATGCAATAACATTAATACACATCAAGCCAACATGTTGTAATAGTTTCTCCCCATTATAGTTGGTTTTTGGTCAGAAACCAAAGATATCCCTTCTAAGATTTTGGTTGTGCGGTATATATTGAAATTGATCCATCACTATGCACAAAGATGGGACCTTAAAAGGTGGTTGGGAATATATGATAAATTAATTGATATCCATCTCAATGGATTAACATTCCCAACATCAGGGGGAGATAAAAAGCAGTTGGAAAATAAATGAGTTGGTATGAATTATCATTGATCCTCAAAAACTAAAAGTGTGAACCAGAAGTTCAAAGAATAACTCATATACAAAGATTAGCGAATCTATTACCAGACGCATTCACTGACCTTAAAAAGGTGATTATGTCACATATACCAACTGCTAATGCTCCAATTAAGATGAGTGTCCTAGAAGGACAACCACATGTTTGTAATGAGTCTATTGCACGTCTGAAGCGTGGTAGACTAGTTGATTCCAATAATAAAATTCCTCGAAAGTTGGAGCAACTAATTAAGATGGTCAAGTCGGGGTTATATTAAAAAGGTCTCCTGAAGAGACGGTAGACATGATGGTTCAAGAAGAACCTCAGGTACCTGAAACTAAAGAGATCTCGATAAGTTGTATCATGTCTAAGATATGTATGGAATCGAAATAAAATTGACGTCGTTATACTTTTGTATATAATATAGCGCTTGTAATGATGAAATGATGAGGGTCAAGATTTAAGATCTGCCTATGAACAAATACAAAGAAATAATTGGCCAAAACGAAAAGACGCAAATGAGGCAAAGTTGAATTCTCTATTGAAATGGAATGTTTTTGGACCAGTAGTCCATACAACAAATGTTTTAAAACATATTAGAAACAAAAAGGTCTTTTATGCGAATCAATAAATGAAAAGTAAATGGTATAAGGCAAAATTGGTGGCAGAAGGATTTCGCAAAGACCTAATATTGATTATGAGGAATCGTATTCTCCAGTGGTGGATACAATAGCTTTCTAATATTTAACTAGTATGGTAATAATATTAAAGAGAGAATTGACATGCGTCTTATGAATAATATTTATCACTTGATACTGAAAGTTTACATGAAAGTCTCTGGAGGATTTAAATTATCAAAATCATGTAAATAAAGTTCTCGAGAACAATATGATCGTTGTATACATATTCATATTTGAATACGTCTGAACTCCTGATAAGTTACCTAAAGGTGAATTGAAACATCTTAACGATGTAATTCTTGTGCACCAACAATGATACATAGAAAACTTGTACATGATGATTATGATATCTCAATAAATAGTGTACACGCATTGTACAATATGGATTTTGGACATAAAAGCAACTAAGCAAGTGTTCATGAAATTTTTGCGTATAATATAGATATCTATGTGTAAAATGGGCAAATTTATGTAGCAAAACTTCTGAATAGTGAAAGCACATGCATATTTGGATAAGATAGAATGAATTCCCTCATGGATTGATAATGCCAGAAGCATTGATGTCAAAACCTCAAGAACATACTAGATGAAGTTGACAAAATATGTATGGACTAAAATAGTCGGGTCGAGTGTTGTACAACTCGAGATATTCGCCTAAAGAGGGATATAAGTTTGATTAAATTAGCCATGTTTTATCAACATTCTACTTTTAAAAGTTCACTATAATCACAGTTTACAGTGATGACGTCTAGGCATCATCGAGAGAAACTGTCGAGCTTTTAGAGGGAGAATTTTTTAAAGAAATTGGCACGGTCTAATTATTACTCGAACTGCAGTTCGAGTATATATGTAATTATATTTGTTATCAATCCCTCAAGTACATCTAGAAGATAATGTTGGGATATTTTAGTATGGACATAGTTGAACCTTAAAGTATGTTAAATGTTATTAAGTCACTTGTTATAAAAATGCCTATTATCATTTCCTACCGAAGTAGAGATTCTCATTCGAGAAGTACCATCGTTAAATGCATATGTGCATTAATATGTTTTGCTAGCTATGTATAGGGCTGTCCAAACTGCTTGACGATCGAAGATCGCTCGACGATCGCTCGAAAAATGCTCGAAAAATGCTCGTTCGATTCCTGCTCAGTTTGTAAATGAGCCGATCGGATCGGTTCGATTCAAATTCAATCCGAGCATGAGCAAAGCTCCGCTCGCTCGTCGATCGCTCGGTTTCGCTCGAATTATTCTTTATTAATAATTAATATATATATATATATATATATATATATATGTATATTATATATTTTATAGATTAAAACCCAAAAAAGGTAGCCCAAATAATTACAAGCCCAAATAATATTAGCCCAAAATAATTACAAGCCCAAATAATATTAGCCCATATACTAAAAATTCAAACCCTAAATCTATTCACTCATTCATCGCCGCTCTCAACTCTCAAGTCATCGGACATTCGGACAATCCCTCATTCACTTTCACTCATTCAGTCGCCGCGCCGCTCTCAAGTCATCGGACAATTCATCGTCGGCTCAAGTGTCTCCGACTCAATTAATCGGTATGTTTCAAGCTTGTGTTAACTCTAAATCTGTTTGTTAATCGTTAAAGATAGTTCGCTGCGATAATCTATTTCTGTTTCTGTTTAAGCGATAAATCTGTTTCTGTTCGCTGCATAATCTGTTTCTGTTCGCTGCCAAAGGGGTCGTTTGGAATTGCTTATTAACACTAGTTATTGCCTTTCTAAATAACTAATTTGTAGCAGGGGACTTTAAACTGTTTAATAAAAACAACTTAGAAGCAGAGGTATTCATGGTTGTTCAATATCTGTTTCTGCATATCTGTTTGCAACATATCGTTAAATCTGCTTCTGTTAACCATATTGTTTCTTTATTCGGATGTGCATCCACATTTTGTAGATGTTCAGGGTTTGTACAAAGGGAAAATGGTGCCAAAAAAACAATGCATCTATTGCAAGCATTCATATGTAAGTGGTAACTCGAAGAGCACAACAAGTATGAGGCGACACCTTCAAGAATGTGGAATATTAAAAAAAGCGCAAGGTAAAAAAATCGGTTGCCTCAACTTTGAGTCATTAGGTAGTGGTAGAAATGATTGTGATGCTTTTGAAGGTTTTGATTCGAATGGGGGTTATAGTCAATTGAAAGTTCGTGAAATAATTGCAAAAATGATAATAGCACATGAGTTACCCTTTTCGTTTGTAGAGTACCATTGGTTTAATCGCCTAATGAAGTATATGAATCCTCTATTTGAAAAAGTTAGTAGGTCTACAATCACTCGAGATTGCATAAAAGTTGTAGATGTAGAAAAAGAGAGGATAAAGAAAACTTTGAAAAAGGCTGAGATGATATCACTTACTAGTGACTGTTGGACATCTAACCAAACGATTGGTTACATGTGTTTAACGGCTCACTTTGTTGATTGTGATTGGAAATTGCAAAAATGCATTATAGGTTTCAATGAGCTAGCACCACCCCATAGCGGTGAGGTTATATCCGATGGTATCTTAGAGTGTCTAATAAAATGGGGTATCCAAGACAAAATAGGTACCATCACTTTAGACAATGCATCGAACAACGATAGGGCTGCCAACATTTTGATGAATAATTTTAAGGGAAAGGGGAAGTTACACTTTGATGGATTGTTTTTTCATATTAGATGTTGTGCTCACATCTTAAACTTGGTAGTGCAAGATGGTTTGGGAACTATTGAATCATGTCTTCTAAAAATTAGAGAAGGTGTCAAATATTTAAGGAAGTCTTCTGGTCGTTTATTGAAATTCGGTGAAATAGCAATAACACTTGGCATATCCACTCATCGGTCTTTATGTACGTAAAAACTAGGTGAAACTCAACGCATCGTATGCTAGAATCGGCTATTCACTATAAACAAGCTTTTCTAGGTTATGCGTTGAGAGATTCCAACTTTGTATGGTCCCCCACAGTTGATGAATGGAATCGTGCTGAAAGAGTTTGCAATCTACTTGTAGTGTTTTTAAAGGCTACTAATTTGTTTTCCGGCACATCGTATCCAACTTCAAACCTGTTTCTTATTGAAATTTATGAAGTGAAGAAAGAGATATGTAGTACATTTTTTTCCGATGATACTTTCTTGAAGAACATGAGTATACCGATGTATGAGAAATTTGAGAAATATTGGGGGGAAATTGGGATCCTTATGTGTATTGCATCAATTTTAGATCCCCGTTTTAAGATGTTCTCAGTTGAGTGGACTTTTGAGAGGTTGTATTTAGAGGATGAATATGATGATATGGTTAAAGATGTGAAAACTAAGTTAAAATGTCTTTTTGACAAGTATTGTAATGCATATAAGACATCTGAGGCTGCCAAGAGTAGCTCAAAAACATCTTTAAATGAATCAAGTGCACACACGGATGATTTTTATGCTTGCCTCAATTCAAAAACCGTTTCGATTGAAAGAAAATCTGAACTTGATGAGTATTTGGATGAGCCGAACCTAAAATGTATGGATCCAAAATTTGATGTGTTGAAGTGGTGGAGTCAACATTGTAGCAAGTTTCCGGTTTTGAGTAAGATGGCGAAATACATTTTTGGCATCCCGATCACTACCGTGGCTTCCGAATCAGCCTTTAGTGCTGGGGGGCGTATATTGGATGACTACCGGAGCTCTCTTTCAAAGGATATGGTGGAACTTCTTGTTTGTGGAAGTGATTGGTTAAAGGCCAGCTCAAAAACAACCTTAAAAACATTGAAAGTAAGATTTTATTACATTTATAGTCTATTTATACTTTTGTAGTTTATGAATTAACATTTATATTTTGTTTTTTTAATGTGTAGCAAGCTGCAAGAGATGAAGAAAAATTGGAAATTGATGTGTTGACTCCAGACGGGTCGGATAACAAATGAAAGGCATTTTTATAATTAACAAACCATAAAACTGTCATGTAATGTCAAATGTGTAGAACTTAATGGTTTTGTTTAACGCTTGTGTTAATAGGTTATATGTATGTTGATTTGAAGTGGAATTTTGTGGATGGAGATGACCAAGCTTTAAGAAGATGTTTATGGCTTTTGAGCTAGATTTCAATTTGTATTTCGCACTATATTTTTATGCTTTGGATTCGATATTGTTAAGAACATTTTTAGGATCGTGATTTCAATTATGTATTGCTTTTGTTATAGTTTAATGCAGCCTAAAAGGTGCTGCTGGACATGTTTTATTAAGTCATGATTTCAGTTTTTTTTGTTGCTGCACATTTTTTAATTAGGTGTTGAGAAAAACCGAGCGAAACCGATCGAAATCGATCCGAACCGATCCGATCGATTTAAATTCGAACCGATCATGAGCAGCACTTTTATGATCGGTTTTACAAATTCGAACCGATCCGATCCGATCGGTTTTAATTCGATCCGATCTCGAGCAGACCCTCGCTCGGATCGGATAGGCTCATGAACACCCCTAGCTATGTATGGTTATAATATCTTTCACTTGAGCTTATTGTCATGATATAACCTTTGTCAAGCGAAGAGACATTAGAAGGAGTTCAAAGAAATATTTCAGGTATAAACGATATTTGATTATAATTTACTAACCCATCAAAACAAGCTTGTTTAGTCTTGTAGATGCAGGAATGTAACAAAAGACAATCGTGGACATATGATATTTCTTGAAAGGAGGCACCTAAAGTCTCGTTAGAAGATTATACAACATTGCTCAACATGAATGACTGCGCATTAAGGGATCGAGCGACAATTCATTGACTACAAAATATTTGATCAAGGAAGATGGACACACTCACTTAAAGGAGACATGTTAAAATGGGGGGGGGGGGGGACTTATTCAAGTTGCAATCTTTTTCCCTTACTAAGTTTTGTCCCATTTGGGTTTTCTTAGTAAGGTTTTTAACGAGGCAACAAACCTGATCTAGATGTATCAGGGGGAGAAAATATGCATTACAGGCTGCACTCTTTTTCCCTTAGCTATGGTTTTGTCCCACTGGGTTTTCCTGGCAAGGTTTTTAACGAGGCAGTATCTCCAAGCATAAGAAGTTGATAACCAAGGGGGAGTGTTATAAATATATTATTATTATTATTATTATTATTATTATTATTATTATTATTATTATTTATTATGGTTATCAACACCTAAAATAGATTAGGCTTATTCTCCAAGTTACATCTCCTATATATTAGGGGTGAGCATGGTGCGGTTCGGTTCGGTTCGGTTATTACCTATAACCGAAACCATAACCGCACACCGCGGTTATCAAAAATTCATAACCGTTCGGTTTCGGTTAATGCGGTTTCGGTTAATCGGTTATTCGGTTAATGCGGTTTCGGTTCGGTTATAGGTCGGTTATTATTAGTGTAAACTATAATGGGCCAATAAGGTTGGGTCATGGTTAGTGTAAAATGTAATGGGCCAATAAGGTTGGGTCATGGTTAAAAGTTAAAACATTCAAATACTTCACCAAAGATACATATAGATTAGGCCATGGTTAAGCATTTAAATACAAACTTAAAGACTTATGGTGCTACGGATTTGGCTATGTTTAAAATGTTCGGTTCGGTTATTTGCGGTTATGAAAATAAGAATAACCATAACCGAACCGCAAAAATCGGTTATTAAAAATATAAATAACCAACCCTTCGGTTATTTCGGTTATCGGTTATTTCGGTTTGGTTTTTTCGGTTATTTCGGTTACGGTTCGGTTAATTCGGTTATATGCTCACCCCTACTATATATACCATTGTATATCTTGTATTATATACATCTCAATCAATGAAATATTAGATCTCTTCTCTCTATTATTTTCTTTTTCTTTCTTTTGCTATTAGGCTAGTTTCACAACATATTTAAATTTCTATCATATTAAAACCTTTATTTTCACGCATGATAATTTTAGTAGGTTTTATCTTTCAATAAAATGCTAATATGTACTTTTTTTATACCTTTTTACCCATTTTAGTAGGTTTTCACTTTCAGTAAAATGCTAATTTGCAATTTTTTATACTTTTTTTTACCCATTTTAGTAGGTTTTCTCTTTCGGTAAAATGTTAATTTGTATTTTTATACTTTTTTTTACCCATTTTAGTAGGTTTTCTCTTTCAATAAAATACTAATTTGTACTTTTTTATACTTTTTTTACCAGGGTCCAAAATTAAAATTTCGATGAATTATGAATACAGAGAGAAACTTTCATTTTACGTATTTTATATATGGTTAATGTTACATAAATTCTTTATAAAGTGAAGTTGTTTCAATATAATCGAAAGATAAAAAATAAAGTTTTGATATATTTATTTTTTCACAGTCGTCAGTCGTGTTTAACACGTTTCAACACTGTTCACTTGTCACTTGAACAGAAAGTTCCATATATTCTTTGTTGACGAGAGGCTAAGCATAAATCTTTGTGGAAAGGAATATTAACCGAATTCGAAGTTAGGAATTTAAGCGTAAAATCAAATTTGAAAAAACCTTTAGGAATTGTAATCAAATGAGGAATATGATTCTTTGTCAAAATTTAATCACATGCTAGTTTGAACCCCCTTTAATTTTTCATTATTGAAGAATCCCCTAAGGATTCTTTCTTTCATTGCATATATCAAATCTACCAAGTAGACCAATTTGGCCGGTGGATTGAAAACGGCTAAATGGGGCATGGTTGAATACATTTGACCTAGACTTAGAGTATGTCTGGCAACTTCTGAATAAGTAAGTGATAAATTAGTAAGAGGTCTGAATGTAGGTTTTGAGCTGGGAATGATACAAATGCATGGGTTGAGTTTGGTATGTTGAATTGGGGGATTAGGGTTTTGACAGAGGGAAGACAAGTGGGTAGGTTAAATGACTTTAATGACCTCAGGTGGGCCTCACGTGACATGAGTTGACTTAAAAAATAAACAGAGTTTTGGGTAAAAGATATAACATGTTAGGGTTTATAAACATTAAGTATGTTTTTTTACTTAATAAAGACAAATGACACACTTTGCAATAACATACATATATAAATGATGATTTTTGTAATTAACTCTTAAATATATTATTGATAACCAGCTTAAAACCCAATAACTCGATTATAAATCGTAAAGTTGTATGACTCATTTAAAAATATGGGTTAAACGGGTCAGGTTCGGGTTGACCCGAATTTATATGGGTCGTGTTCAGGTTGATTATTTCAATCCACCAACCCGTCAACCCATTAATTCAACACGATTGACACCCCTAAATTAACTCTTTTAGAGTATTCATGTTAAAATCCTTATACATACTCAACCCATGTAATATATTGAAAAGGTTAAGGTTATTATTAGTTTTTGCACTCTATTTGATTCCTTAAAATAAGGATTCAATATATGGATTAAATAGTGATTCCATATAATTCACCCATTTATATATTTCATATATTTTATGTGAATCGTTGTAAGTAGAAAAAAGAGAAAATATAATCAAAAGAATAAAAAATATATTTAATTGAATAGAAATAAATATAAGGAATCAAATATATGGTGGCTTTTTAGGGGAACAAATTTTGTGGTCGTTGCAAGTAGAAAAAAGAGAAAATATAATAAAAGAATAAAAATATATTTAATTGAATAGAAATAAATATAAGGAATCAAATATATGGTGGCTTTTTAAGTGAAACAAATTTTGTGAATATATATGTTTTTAGTTATATTACATGGATAAAAATAAGGATTCAAATGTGAATGCTCTTAGACCTTTTCAAACGTATAATGGTGACATTGTTATATGTTGATTTTTAGACGTATGGATCTAACAATGGTAACATTGTTATATGTTGATTCAAGTAGAGGTGTACAAAAAAACTGGTTTTAGAACCGAAACCGGAAAAAAAAACCGAAATCGGTTTTTTTATAACCGGTTTTTTTTAACCGCCGGTTTTTATACCGGTTACTATTTTTGACTTCAAAAACCGGTTATTAACCGAACCGGTTATTAAAAAACCGGTTAAAACCGGTAAAAAACCGGTTTTTTACCGGAAAAACCGGTTAAAAACCGGTCCCAACCGGTTATACCGGTTATTGTTTTGGACCTCAAAAACCGGTTTGTAACCGGAACCGGTTATAAAAAAAACCGGTTTTTATTTTGGGTGAAAAAACCGAAACCGGTTTTTGAAAAAAACCGATTTGTACACCTCTAGACACAAGGATCCAACAGTTAAAGCAACTGCCCAAGTGAATCGAGATTTTTTCTTTGGTTAAAAATCATATAATAACAAAGCATTACCCAAATTACTTTTCAAAAACGATAAGAGTATTACCTAACATATGTTTGCGTGTCACGTTACCGACACATTGTCTATATCTTACATAAATTAGCTACTCATTATAAAAGAGTATTAGACGATTTTTGTAACTAAAGTATTAAGGTATGTTAAAGTGATCCAAATTTGTCGGTCAAAAAAAAAAACTATGACCTATAAATATAGCCCATGACTTTATAACCTAGTGATATTTTGGGGTGGGATAAGGCTTTGTGACCAATAGGTTATAGGTTCGATTCCCACAAGGGGGTTTTCCTATATTTATTGAATTTCCTCCTGAATTGATGTATAGACATTATGACTAGTGAAGATGGATATCATCGGGTGGTTCTACTGATGGCACGATGATACTCCAATGGTCCGTCAATGATCAAAATTTGTTGTTAAAAAAAAAATAATAAATAAATAATTATATTTGAAAATGTATCTGGAGTAAAAATAGTATATAGGCTTAATTAAACATAGAATAAAAAGTTAAAAACTGAAAATTTGAATAAAAAAAAGTTAAATTTTGTCTATTGCGACACATAGTCAATTTTTTTTGTTCGACCTCCATTATAATGAGACATACAATTCAACATATTATAGTATTTACTTATTGATAGTCCCATACACTATTCTACATAGGGATAACCTAAAATATTCAGGATGTATATTTATGGAGTCGAGTATCAAATTAGTTTTGAAATTTTTTGCGGGTGTGTGATTAGGTGATAGCATTAGCTGACCTGATTAGTAATAATTCATTCTTAAGTTTTACCATGTGAAAAATGATTTATTATAATAATTTATTATTTTCTAATAAGATTTATCTCTAACGGGTATGCCCATTACTCGCAGATATGCCGATACGCGATGGGTTACCAGTCATATACTCGACGAGTACTGGATCGAGTATGGAACACGTTTTTACAATCGGGCATAGAACTGGACAACTGGGATAACATTACCCGCTACATCGGCATCCTAAATTATGCATAAGTTCTAGAAACTTGAAAATAAATTCAATCCAAAAACTGTAGGAACTAGGTTCACTTTTTATTAAAATATATTACAAAATAAATAATAAATAATAACGAGACTCTCGTTATTTGTGGGAAATTAGATTAGTACAATACCGGTTACAAAAACTAAATAAACGAATATAAAATACAACTAAATTGTACCAATCTTGATTCAAAGCCATGTCTTTGAAAACTTCAACCGCATCTACGAGATCGAAACTCCGCTGCAAGACAAGCAAAATTGTTGACGGTTTTGGTTGAGGCACGTGTTCAACACGCTTCCCTTAAAACAGATTCCGCGTCTCCTCTCAGACGGTCTGTCTCCCAGGGTACAACAACCGGAACAGTATGTGTACTGCCGGAGATGACACTCACGCCCGAGATTCCACCGGGTATAATGGTGTTCTAATTTAGTAGAAAAATGTGAAGTTGTTTAGTTTGAGAGTTCTCCCCTCAATGTGACAGAAACTCGTTTCTAACACTTTTGAGTTATTGAGATTCTCTAGTATGTCTCATACCATATGAACCCAACGTTCATATATATATATATATATATATACATATATATACTTACAAAAGATGAAACATATTAACCATTAATATTGTAATTAACAAGATCATCAATCTAGTAATAAACAATATTAATTTGTAATAAAATGTACCATTAATATTGTAATTAACAAGATCATCAATTTAGTAATAAACAATATTGATGTGCAATAAAATGGAATTAATGTGGTCAAATGAAACCGTCATATCAATTCATGACATTCTAGTAACTAGTGAAGACCGGGTTGACTGACTTAACTGAGTCGCGCGCCACACGGATGCTACTACGCATACCAAGACGCCACCTGGTCATGCGCCATCCATACTCGTGCGCCACCGCGCACCGCACTGGAACTCGCGCGGACACATAGCCTTGCGTAGTCGCGCGCCACATCGACATGTGCCATGCCATGGCATCCGCCTACGCTACCCAAGGGTGCGCCATAAGCGGACGTGCCATGTATTTGACCACGCGCTCATGGGCAAAAATTCAAAGGCGGTGTGCGAAGTTCAAAGCGCACTACATAGGGCCTAAAGCCCACGTCACGCGCGCATATGTGCAGGTGCGATCCCCACTAGTGTTTGCCTTCAAGGAGTGCTCCTCCTTATATACCACTTTAAGTTTTGTCATTCCACCTATGTGGGACAAGGTGACAAATCTCAATCCATTTTTCTCATCTTTGTTTGTTCCAAACATACAACTTCAAGCTTCGATATCTCATTCATCTTAGCTTTATTTGGACATAGTTTGAACACAAACCCATAAATAATTATTTATACAACACATATATAAATATTATTGATGTCCAAATATTTAGTGAAAAACTCATTTTCACTAAATTTTCAACAATCCCCCACATGAATGGAGATCGATTAAAACATCCAAAATTCCCCGATGAAAACTCGACAGTCGAGTATTGCAGGATAGGTAGGTTTTGCCTTTGAACCTTCCTTTGTGAAGCATAATTAGTCTACTAGGGTTTTGTAGACGTGATGTCCTTGAACAACCCCCCATTTGTGTAAACGACAATATACATTCACACAATACTTTCCCTAGCCGGGCCATCCCCTCACTATCGTGTCCTATAATGGTCATGGAGCACTTTCCTGGTTCTGCGGGAGCTCTAGGAATTATACCCTAATTCCATTCAAAGCGACCACACTTCTCTCCAACATAGGTGATTTCCCTTTAAATCATTAAAAGCATTATGGTTTACTATGATTTACACAAATCATAAAACCACATATTATGCTTAACCTCACAACAATGTCACTGAATATTATAGGAATGGACTAGGACGTATTTAAACACCCTTTTATAGTTTTAGGGGGATATATGAAACATATAAACTAGCTTATATATAAACATATATATTAGCTACGCCCCCACAGTGACTACCCTTCGGTTCATGATTAAGTTGGCCTATTGAACCTAGATCTTGGGATCTCCAGTCAACTAGGTTAGGTTTCCCTCATGTCCCTTTTTTTTCATGGCTTTAGTCCCATTCCACAACCTGATCTGTTATCAACCCACTGGTTGTTGGATCCAAAATTATCTTTGACTTCGCTAAGTCACCAACGATAATTTAAATTGCGATCAGTTGTTCTAACGTGTTCTTGACTCGCTAGTCACTTTTGCCTTTTAGTCAATTCATAAGACTTATAACTCGTGATCTCAACCTGGATCCAGTTATATACCTTGTCTTAGAATGACATGAAACCCAATTCATGGCTGGAAACGTTTTCACGATGCCTTTGGTGTGTCATGACTGACATCTTACTAGATTTTGAATCTAACCAATTGGCATTCGAGTCCAATCTACTCGATGGACTCCATATAACCATTGTGTACTCCCCTTGGTCATGCGTTTGCAATATATGCAAGTTACCCCCACATTTAAGTGTAATTGGATATCATCCAAATGGGGTGATGAAAGGTTCTCCCTTTCATTTTGAGTTTGAGAAAAAAAAAATCTCAACTACCATTTCCACGTTCAAATGAAAGTCACCCCCACATTTAAGTGTAATTGGATAGCATCCAAATGGGGTGATGAAAGGTTCTCCCTTTCATTTCGAGTTTGAGAAAACTTCTCAACTACCATTTCCACATTCAAATGCAAGTCACCCCCACATTTAAGTGTAATTGGATAACATCCAAATGGGGTGATGAAAGGTTCCTCCTTTCATTTCGAGTTTGAGAAAGCTTCTCAACTACCATTTCTTCATACCCTAAAGGGTTTGTTTCTTAAATGGTTCCTCCCCCCACATTGCTTGCATTTTAATGAAGTTATATTTATAGTTTTGTTTAGCACAAAATTCGTTCTTGTGTCATCACATATTTTAAATAATTAAAGTTAATTTAATCTCCGTCGAGCATATAAATTAACAAGTATTAGTCTAGCATGCTTTAGACTACCATACTCTAGCATGTGAACAGAAGATGCATCATTCTGATTCTTCACAGCCTTAAGAGATAACGCACTATCTCTTCCAAACATTCGTTTCTTAGTTTAGACACAATAATGAAATTTTATTTCACCATTCCAAAACCATCGGTTTTTAGGAAGGCCTCAAAACCATAGTTAACTCCATCCATTAGGAACATAACTTGTTTGCCTTTTTATCTCCAAGGCTTCACCATTGACTTCCTAAAGACTTAAACATAAGTCTTAATCCAAGTCGCTTTGATGAAAAATCTTTGTATAAAATCACTTGAGTCTTGAGATATAGCCAATTAGATTGACTCTCAACAACAAAGCATTCACGTATGCCTATAGTGATGTATACATTTACGTTGTTGTTTCATTAATACCATGTATTGGGATACTCTCCCAAATTGAGGACCAAGCCTCCACATAGTTTAAATAACATTGATGGTGGTAGAAGCATCTACAAGTCCATCACTATTGTAAATTTCCATTAATAAATTTCCATTAATAAATTTCCTAAATTTATTAAAACATTTACAATAATAACATATATTTCTTTCATATGTTATATTCTTTGAAAACTTACATGTGCATTTCCATGTTGATGCTCTCAACATTAGATGACATATCTCGTTTTCGTGTATTCCATCTCAAACCATACACCACATTTCTCACGACGCCGTTATGCATTTGATGTTTGATTTGTGACTTATTACATAAGTCATGATCACAACCCGCTCGTTGTGTTTGTGTAAATTACTTTTTACACTTTGTATCAAAATGTGTATCCTTTTGACAACTTATTAGTAGTCCAAAATAACGGATACACCAATGATATCTAAACATCAAAAGCCAAAGTGTTATTGTCTTCAACACTTTTTACCGAAATAAACACAATTATTTCGTTCGGTGTCATGTTTTGAGGTACTCCCTCATCTTGGAACTCTAAACTTGAATAATCACAAGTTGTCCAAAGTATAAAGTTGTTTACAATAACTACTCGCAAGTAGTTGAGCAACTTATTATATTTATAACAACATCGAGTTGTTTTTCACCAAATAGACTCTCCAAGACTATTATATGGTTCGTGACGTTATACTTTGCAAAGACATGTTTTATTCGTTCAAAACATTTCTCGTTTTTGCAAGTGTTTTAATATTAAACTAAATATTTATGTTTTGATTACAAATCAAGACAATAAACCTTATAATAATTTAATAAATAAAATAATTTCAAACTCGCTCGTTTGAAAATAAAACGAATACACATCGTTTTAATGAATGATTTATCATATTCAAACCATTTCTAACCGCTATTAGATAATAACGATTATCAATCGTTAAAATGAGTGATTTGTATGATAACCAATTATAATATGCTAATTAGAATTTAAATGTTGAACAAACATTCAAAATATTCGGTTTTTATAAAGTAAACCGCTTCTAACGCGCTCGTTAGAAATAAAACGAATACATTTATTCACTTTTGGTTTAAATGAACGTTTTCTAACACGCTCGTTAGAAATAAACATAAACCTTTTCTAACACGCTCGTTAGAAAATATATATAAACGATTACAAATCATCTTAAATAGTTTATCATAGTTAACCTGGTTCTAACCCGCTCGTTAGAAATTAACGATTGCAAATCGTTAAAATAGTTGGTTATAAGATAAACTAATTCTAATACGCCCATTAGAAAATTAGACGATTATTTATTTCCATAAGCCGTTTTTGGTTTATATAAAATAAACGTTTTCTAACCCGCTTGTTAGAAATAAACAATTGACAAAATAGTTTCTAACACGCTCGTTAGAAAATAAACAACTATCAAACTCTTTAAATCGTTTCTAACACGCTCGTTAGAAATAATCGATTACAAAATTTGTTTCGAAGTTTATAAAAAAATATAAACTATTTCTAATACGCTCATTAGAAATAAACAAATAAAAATCGTTTAAACGTATGTGGAAAAAATCCGTTTCTAATCCGCTCGTTAGAAATTTAATAGTTTAGACGAAACCGTTACAAGGTTTATTATCCAAAATAATTGTCTCCAACACGCTCGTCGGTAATTATTTGAAATAATAATATTTTCTAACACTCTAACACGCTCGTTAGAAAATCTAAACGTATATTTTCTAGCACGCTCGTTAGAAAATCTAATCGTCTTTTAACAAGTTAGTTTTACACAATCATCGTATCTAACATGCTCATTAGATATAAAGGATGATATTAAAACTTATTATTCTATAAAATTCTAACACGCTAGTTAGAGATATAAAAAGTTTTAATCTTGTTATTCTTTCAACAACGTTTCTAACACGCTCGTTAGAAAATATTAAAACTAGTTATTTTATAAAATAATTACTTTCTAAAATGCTAATTAGAAAATATAAAAATTTCAAGACTTTTAAAACCAACATTAATCTCTCAATTATGGTTACTAAAAGCTTATTAAAAATAAATTAAACGTTACAAACATTTAATTTGAAGGGGTTACAAAATAAAATTTTCCAATACGCTCATTAGAAAATTTAGTATTTCAAAAACCTATTGAAATACATATTATTTTGTATATGTTCGGTTTTATCTAAACACGAACAAAAACCATGAACTCCAAAACTTGAATCAAAAAGTCGTTTTGCTACCCGGTATTCGGATCAAAGATTGTACTCCAATCATCAAAATTAACCCGACTCATTGTACTAAATAAATATTTCCCAAAAATATTTTTCAAGATTTTAACAAAAATCTCATTAAATATTTTAACTTTCGTGAACCTAAATCCTTGTAGAGAAGGGATTTAAGATTGTAGCAACAATCTTCACGAAAGTCTGTTTTAAGATTGTAGGAACTAGGTTCACTTTTTATTAAAATATATTACAAAATAAATAATAAATAATAACGAGACTCTCGTTATTTGTGGGAAATTAGATTAGTACAATACCGGTTACAAAAACTAAATAAACGAATATAAAATACAACTAAATTGTACCAATCTTGATTCAAAGCCATGTCTTTGAAAACTTCAACCGCATCTACGAGATCGAAACTCCGCTGCAAGACAAGCAAAATTGTTGACGGTTTTGGTTGAGGCACGTGTTCAACACGCTTCCCTTAAAACAGATTCCGCGTCTCCTCTCAGACGGTCTGTCTCCCAGGGTACAACAACCGGAACAGTATGTGTACTGCCGGAGATGACACTCACGCCCGAGATTCCACCGGGTATAATGGTGTTCTAATTTAGTAGAAAAATGTGAAGTTGTTTAGTTTGAGAGTTCTCCCCTCAATGTGACAGAAACTCGTTTCTAACACTTTTGAGTTATTGAGATTCTCTAGTATGTCTCATACCATATGAACCCAACGTTCATATATATATATATATATATAGGATAAGGCTAGGTAGAAAACCCTCTTTAGGTAGAAAACCCGGGAAACTCAAAGCTCCCGACATTTTTTTCTTTTTGAAAAAAATAACACATGTAATATACATGTTTTTAAGAGTTTTGGGCCAAAAAAATCAAAAAAGCGCCGAAGGTTTTAAAAAAAAAAAAAAAACAAATTTCGGCAACTTTCAACATTTTTTGTCTAACACATGTTAGTCAACGAAGTTTTTGGAACTTGTTTATTTTAAAAAAAAAAAGTACTCGGCGCTTTTTTGATTTTTTTGGCCCAAAAGTCTTAAAAACATGTATATTACATGTGTTATTTTTTTCAAAAAAAAAAATGTCGGGAGCTTTGAGTTTCCAGAGTTTTCTAACAAAGATAGGGTTTTTTGTCTAGCCCAACCCTATATATATATACTTACAAAAGATGAAACATATTAACCATTAATATTGTAATTAACAAGATCATCAATCTAGTAATAAACAATATTAATTTGTAATAAAATGTACCATTAATATTGTAATTAACAAGATCATCAATCTAGTAATAAACAATATTGATGTGCAATAAAATGGAATTAATGTGGTCAAATGAAACCGTCATATCAATTCATGACATTCTAGTAACTAGTGAAGACCGGGTTGACTGACTTAACTGAGTCGCGCGCCACACGGATGCTACTACGCATACCAGGACGCCACCTGGTCATGCGCCATCCATACTCGTGCGCCACCGCGCACCGCACTAGAACTCGCGCGGACACATAGCCTTGCGTAGTCGCGCGCCACATCGACATGTGCCATGCCATGGCATCCGCCTACGCCACCCAAGGGTGCGCCATAAGCGGACGTGCCATGTATTTGACCACGCGCTCATGGGCAAAAATTCAAAGGCGGTGTGCGATGTTCAAAGCGCACTACATAGGGCCTAAAGCCCACGTCACGCGCGCATATGTGCAGGTGCGATCCCCACTAGTGTTTGCCTTCAAGGAGTGCTCCTCCTTATATACCACTTTAAGTTTTGTCATTCCACCTATGTGGGACAAGGTGACAAATCTCAATCCATTTTTCTCATCTTTGTTTGTTCCAAACATACAACTTCAAGCTTCGATATCTCATTCATCTTAGCTTTATTTGGACATAGTTTGAACACAAACCCATAAATAATTATTTATACAACACATATATAAATATTATTGATGTCCAAATATTTAGTGAAAAACTCATTTTCACTAAATTTTCAACAAAAACAATATATTTGGTGTTCATATTATCATATAGTAACGATCTTGAAGAATTGAATATACATTTGTTTACAATAACATGCTTGACTTTGAGAGATTATGCGATGGCTATAGCATTCATCGTCTAGTTTGAATTATGTTATGGTCAAAAGCATAGAAAGGTCCTTGTAATGGCTATACACCATTCACATTCATGGGAAGAACATGCCTGCCAAAGTACTTGGGATAACACCCCTCAACTTTATTAGAAAAATAATACCTAAAGTTATCATAAAAGATACGAAATCTAAAGAAAGAAGTAGCCCAAATCAAACATGAAAAAGGCTAGGTTCTATTGTTATTATTACTTTGTTTTACCGTGACACCCATTACTAATAAACTCATGGACCACGTAAAAGGAAAACCAATGGAAGCTGGTTTTAAACTCGAGACTCTGCTAGAGCGATTCAGATGCTTACCACCGCATAACCCTCTTTAAATTCTGTTTTATTATCTTTGTGCAATCTATAACTTGATCATCAATCTAGAACGTAATAACAAGGATCATATCAAAATCCGAACATGCAACATTGACATGTCCTTTTACCTCGAACAAAATCCTTGACAAAATCCTTGATTTTGTCAACTAATTTTGGATTTTTGTTCATCGAGTGAGTCACATTATATTTAATGTATCTATGTATTGTCTATAGGTGTTGTTTAGGTCCTATTTCTTTGCGTCTTTTGACCTAACAAGCAACGGGGACTCAAAAATTTAATACTAGACACGAGATGCATGTGTAAAAGCTCTTGTAGCAAACACTTTAATTCATAAATCATTAAACTAATGAGTTGTTAGTGACTTTTTGTATTATTGTGTACATATTTTATATAGTTATTGTTCTTAACTTATGAGTGACTCGTTGCACACAATCTTTATGCGTTCACATCATGTTATTATATACATGGAACTAATAGGTTGTCACCAATTTAGTTATATATTAGAATTTAAAAAAAAAAAAAATATTAGTTGTTTCTAAGGAGTATTTGATAACCATTGGAAGGCACTCGTTGGTATAAATGAATAATCCTTTTGAACCTTACATGACTATAGTCAGCCACTCGTTGCGAGTACTGTGGCAATCTTGACCTAAATGTTCAAATTTGGACTTTACGCGTATAAAATCAGGGAAAACCGTTTAGTGGCTTGTCGAGCTATGTTGAAGGCAGAATCAGAGAAAATTGCTAAGCATGAAAAAGTTTGTGCTGAGAATCATGTCTTCATTCCCTTTGCATTTGATACCTTTGTTCCCCTTGACCCTGAAGCTATTGGGTTTTTGGACAGAGTCCAGAGTCATGCACAACAATTTCTCGACGCCAAAGAACCAAAATTTTATTTTCGGTAGAACTGGATTTGCTATTCAAAAGTGGGTTGCGGCGCAGCTTGTTGCCCGTTTACCTGCCATCTTTATGTAGTTTTTCTATCGCAATAATGGAGAAATAGGAGCATACCTTGCGAATTAATCTAGGTTGTAACATAAAAGGAAGAACAAGTTGTCTTTCTCCTAGGTTTTTCTTTACTCACGGTAAAGAAAGATCTACACCTCATGGAATACGACAATTGAATGGACAAAAATATATGAAAGACCCCATATAAATCTACATTTTTCTTGCTTTTGTCCATGTCTTTCAACATCTACAAGATTGCAATGGGTTTTGTTTTATTCAAGATATTAAAAACGACAAAGATACATTGTGTAGGGGTTTTTCACATTTATCACAAAATAACATGTTTGTTGGTGGCAGGTTCATTGACACGTAAAATGTCCAATAATGTTAAGAACAAGAATAATGCACTCTCAAATTAAAATGATTGTAAATATCAACCAACATTTGCACGAGGGGGTTTAATAATAGATGAAATGTCTACGACAATATACTAATGTCATTTCCCTTTCAAACGCAACGATGCAATGTCTACAACAATATATCAATGTCAAGTTCTAAAATAATGGATTTCATTTTGCAATGTATATATATTAAAATGTTTTAAACATTTTAAAGAAAACCAAAACAAAGATTAATAGCTATTGTATCCATTATGTTTAAGAGAATGTTGTTCTAGACATGCTTCTTCTACTTTTTCATGTTTCTATTATTTGGAATGAGGAGCGAGGCGCAAGTTTATGTGGGTGGGTATTCGATGGGTTTGGGAAGGCTTGAAGGTCCTCATAATCGGGATGTTTTAATTAGGTATTATCGAATTCGCCACCCATATCACATTGGAAAGTTTAGATCTTTCTGTGAAATTGAGTTTGGATAAAGTTATGGAATTGTGTAGTTGTCAATGACAACCAAATAATATGTATAGCCATTTTTGCTTTGTATTGGTGAGGTCCAAAGGTCAATATGCACAATAATGGACACAACGTGCAAGATTTAGAAAAATTAAGTGACAGATGCTGAGTGTTATGTACCTTATGTCCAAAGTTTGATGCAAAACTACTATTGAGCTGGGGGTCTCACTGGAAGCAACCTCTCTATTTCCTACGGTGTAGAGGTAATGTTGTTTACATCTCACCCTCCTCAGACCCTACCTTAGCTTTGCTATTGGTGGGATTTACTGAGTATGATGATGATGATAAGTGACAGATGCTTATGTTTAGCAATCTAACATGAATTGCAAAATGAGGAACAAGAATGTTTATTACATTAAATAAACTTATTGGAACGCAAAAAATCTAGTACATGAACACTAGGATGCCCTAAACGGTTGTGCCATGATTCAGGTTCAATGGAGGAATCAAAAGTAGATGCATTGCTTGGTATTTAAACAATGAGGGGGTAGGGTTACCGGAACTGTGTTGTCGGCTCAAGATTGTCCCACTTCGATAGTCCCTCATAGAAAAACCAAACACGTTAAAATCTATAGATACCCAATTATCAGTTGTAAATTTGCGAATGGAAATAAGGTTTTTGATTATGTTAGGTGTGTGTAGGATGTTTTTAAGCTTGAGTGGTTTTGAGGAGGAGGGAAAGGTAGGATGACCTGATCCGATGGTGGGTACTTAATGACCATTACCAACTGAAGAAACACGTAACTAATTATGGGGCTAATCAGTTTGGTTTATGTTCCTATCATAGTGGTTAATCTTCTTTATGGCTTCCTGAGTTCCTTAATGACTGGGTTATCCTGCAAAACAGAACACCGTTACTCGTTAAGAGGGGAATGTGGGGGTTTTCCTCTTAACCAGGCTCCGGCGTGAGAATAAGCGACTGCTTTGGGGAGATAATTAAGTATTAAGAGTGAGAGTAGAGGGAATGGAATGTTTAACCTGTGAGGTGAGGTCTCTATTTATAGCCGGAGAGGTGTAAGAGGATATGGGCTGATGGGCCTTGGGCCTGAAGGCGACAACATAGGGAATATGCTCCTTGTCTCACTGGTGTCGACCGTTAGTGGCTTCCAGGAGCTTTCTGGAGTTGGCGCAATGTGATTGGAGCCACGTGTCACTGTTGTCGGCCTGGCCGCCCTTCTGCCATCAGCAGGTAAGTGGAGATCGTGGGTCAGTTGTCTCTGTCCTGTGATTGGTGCCATGTAGGCGTCCTTAAGTAATTTTTGTCTCCTGCACGTCAGATGATCATGGAGCACGATTGAGCAGGGCCAGAAGGACGCTGATTGGCTCTTTTCTTCTGCCACTTGTACCTTGTGTACTATCTGAACCAGCCTTGCGCTGCTGCCCTGCGCGATTCTTGTTGGGCACGTAACTATCTCGCGCGGGGTTTGGATAACTGAGTGCTCTTTCAGAATGCTAAGTGTTGTAATTTGGAGCTTCCTATTGTCCGGGCCTCGCGCAGGTAAAAATAGACCGTGCTGTAGCCCGCGCGAGGTTGCCAATAAGAATTTGTTGAATAAGGAGTATGGTCCCGCGCGCAACCTTGATGGAGGTTTGCACGGCTTTTTTGGGACCATACCCCTTCAAGTCCCCCCAGTCCAGTGCTGCACCATGCGCGTGGCAAGTGGTTGGAGCTCTGGACTTAGAAAAATAAAGTTGTAGAAAATGCTTCCTTGACTTGGGTAGTCGACGCGCGTGTAAGCTGTTGTTGGTTACTACGGCGCGGCTACCAGGTTTTTCTCCAGGTGGTTCACTGCCTTTGGGTGTAGGCGCGCAGGGTTATTGAGTCATTGTTAATACTGCGCGACCCTAATAGCTTCTACATGCAGTTTGTAGCTGTTTTGGGCGGGAAAACCCTCGAAATTTGAATTCTGACAAGTTGGTGAGAAACGTCGTTGATGGTGACGTTTGAGTTGACCACTTACACGGCTGTCATCAAGTTATCTCTGACGGTTGGTCATTCTGTCAGGAGAGTGAGCTACACGCGCATGGTAACCGTCACTCCGGGATTCCCGCCTTACGTGTCGTCTTCTGATTGGTCACGTGCGCGGCGATTTCGGCATCTTTACCCATCACATTAAATGCGATGGGTATATATATTCGATGAGGGATGAGAGCAAGTCACTTTTTTTTCATCTTCTGTTGTCTTCTTTCCTATTTGCTCTCGAATTCTCTTTGAATCTTCAAACCTTTGAAGAACATAGTAGCAGATCTTCAAGTTTCTTCCAAACTTTCTGCTTCATCATCAATGGCTGCAGAACATCCAGAAGGGAATCCTAGTGAAGAAGGTCATGTTCCCGTTCTCAGGTGGGATTTAGGTCTTTTTGAGCAGATAGTACGGAGTTTCCGGTTTCCACCGGAGTGGGATGCCAGGTACCCTGGTCAGAATCAGACGGCCGCCGATGCACCGCCTGGTTATATCACTTTATTTGAAGATTTCTTTCATCAGGGCAACTTCCGGTTGCCGGCGACGAATTTTATGGCCCATATTCTGTAGTTCTACGGGTTTCATATCTCACAACTGAGTCCCCCTGGGATGGTTAGGGTTCGACACTTCGAATTTCTTTGTCGATCTCATGACGTAGAGCCGACCGTGGAAAGATTCAGAGTCTTTTACCAGTTGATCCGAAACATGGGATTCTTCTCGTTTGTCAGTCGAGGAGCTGCGAAGAAGATACTCCTTAACCCTCCCAAGAGCTTCCATGACTGGAAACCGAAGTTCTTTTATATTCGTGAGGAGGTGATCCCGATCGCTATGACCTTCCGCGCTTGGTCTGAGCCGATTGTGAACGAAGATCTGGCGATTCCCAAGAATGAGGCTTGGTACCAGAAACTTACTGCAACCCCTAACCATGTGTTTGGAGAGAATGTCCTTGTTGCGGCGCGAATGAGTGACCAATGGCCGCCTGAGAGTGAGGAAGTTCCCGTCTTGAAGTTCCAGGATAAAGGTCAGGTATTTCATTAATTGTTTGTATTTCTGCCCTCGTATTGCTCAACTTGTTGAATTTGTGATGTAGAGGCGCGCCTTTATCAAGTAGCTTTCCCCACATTCGGTGGGTCTATGGGAGTGCGCCCGCTGTCGGCCGGGGAGCAATATTGGTACGAGGAGATCAAGGGCAACTTCATGTATCCGATTGCTGGAGCGTTTGCAGATCCGCCCTCTACTACTGAAGGTGCACATATACCTAACCCTCGTCCCTTGCGCGCTTTGACTTCTGCTGGGAAAGAGATTGTCTATCTTTCCAGTGAGGAGTCTGTGGGATCATCAAACGGAGAGCTAAGTTCGTGGTCTAACGTCTTTGCAGGTGTGTTGCGCCAGTTGGGTGTTGACCCGGAAGAAAAGAAGAAAAAACCTTCTAGGAAGAAGAAGGTGATCGACCTTGAAGCTGAAATTACTAGCAAGAAGGGTGGGAGTAGCCGCGCAGCTTCTGGTGCTGCTGACAAAGGTACTATTCGCTTTCGTCAGAGTAACTTGGAATATTACGTTATAATCAGTGACTCACTTGAAGGTTTGTCGCGTATAGGCGAGAAGAAGTCTGGAGCAGTTGGTTCGAAGAGCTCAGGGAGCGCGGGTTCTCGCAACCCGGATGCTGGTGCGACTCCTTCCTCTGTTGCGCATGATGAGGAGGAGGAAGAAGAAGCAGAAGAGGAGGAGGCTGCTGCAAAATTAATCAGCAGGAAAAGAGGTAGAAGCGAGACCACAACTGGTGTGTCTGCTGCGTCGAAAGCTGGTGCAGTTCCCTTGATTGGGAAGCAGAGCAATTTGCGCTCTCTTTATAAGTTCTCTCCTGGTAAGTTCCTAGTTTCTTACTCTTTGCTGCTTTCTCTTTTTAATACTTTTTATCTTCTGCAGAGGCTAAGAAGAAGACCCCTGAGAAGGGTGTAGTGTTCACAGATCCCACAGAGCTGGCGCAGAAGAGGCCTAAGGTTACCATCAAACCTTTCAAAACTGTGGTGGAGTCTGATAAGGACAAACAGGCTGTCGGGGTCGAGAAGGAGAAAGCTGTTGAGGCAGAGAAGAGTAAGGCTGAGGAAGAGAAGAAAAAAACTGATGAGGAGCGTAGGAAGAAGGTTGATGAAGACAAACGGAAGAAGGTTGAGGAGGAGAGGAAGAGGAAAGCTGATGAGGAGGAGAAGAGGCGAGCTGAGAGAGAGAAGGAGAAAGAGAAAACTAAGGAGAAGGAGAAGGAAAAAATCGCTGCCGACAGGTCTGTCGGAATTTCTACTGCTGAGGGATCGGGCTCTGGTGTTCATCGAGACAAATCCGCTGCTGCAGGAGGCGCGGGTGCTGGCTCTGCAGCTGGCCAGGCTGGTGTGGGAAAACACGGCGCGCCGCCGCGTTCTCCGATAGGCCCCCGGGATACTTTGGGGGATATTTATTATAAGTCTTATACGGAAGAGAGCCGTGGTGACGCTCCGCACCAACCGCCATGGGGTTTAAAGCAAAAAGATACTTTTCTTGAGTTCGCGCCTTGCCGCGACTGGTTTCTGAACTCCATTCCTCCTGGTGAGGTTGACCGTCAAAGGGCGCGAACCCACAATGGGTTGTATCACGCCTATGTTGTTGGTGAGGCCAACACCCGTGCTGCGAACCATCAAATTGTTCGCGAGTGGCGAACCATGGTTAGGGAGAGGGAGGATTGGGAGAAATATCGCGAACGGATATTAAGGCGCGTTAATGACTTCGAAAAATCGAAGGCTGCCTTTGATGAAGAGAAGGCAAAATTTAAAGCTGACAGGAAATCGGAGGAGTGGGGCCGTGAAGGCCTTAAGGGCAAACTTCGTGTTGCTGAAGACCTCTTAGCAAAGGAGAAAGCTGAGTTTAAGAGGTTATGCGAGCAGGATAACCAACGCGCGTTCGCAGCTCGCAATAAGATTACTGAGATTGAAGGCAAGGTTGCTGAGCTGACAGCAAAGGTTGAGGATGCTCAGGCTGCGCAAGCTGCTAAAGAGCAGGCTGAGGTTCGAGAATTTCTCTTTTCAGTTTATGTTTTTGTTAGCAGAATTAACTGAGTCTTTTATCCCTTGTAGGTTGAGCTAGCTGAGGTGAAGGTGCAGCTATCAAGTAGAGACAAGGATTTGGTTGCCAAGGACGTCGAGATTGCTGATTTGAAACGACGCTTGCAAGAGCAGGTTGACAGAAGCGAGTCCTTGGAAATCGACCTTGAGGCCGAGAAGGTTAAGGCTGCTACTGCTGAGGAGGCCAAACAGAAAGCGGAGGAGGCGCGGGACATTAGCACGTCTGCACTTAATGTGGCGCAAAACAACTACTCCGAAGTTCAAGGCATCGTTGATACTTTGGTCTCTGAGGCTGAGTGGCTGCGTGGCAGAGGCTTAGTTCTGGTATGATTTTCTTACTTGGCTTTACTCGTCATGACCTGGTGTTTTATGACTTGCGCTTGTTGTAGATGGCCAACTCTATCTTAAATGCTGGAGAGCTAGATAAAGCTGTTGCTGTTCTGATAGATGCTTCACGCGCGGTTGGTCACCGGGGTGGTTATTTGGAGTGTGCGCAACATGCTTCAGAGGTTTTTGGACAAGAGTTTGACGCTAGTCACTGCTCAGTGACTGACCAAGCTGATGCTGAGTTAAGGCGCGCTGAACATGCTTATGACCATTTATCACTTCCTCTGATGGATTTGGTCACAGATGCACTGAAGCATGATGATTGGTGTCAACGGTTGAAGACCATCCTTGATCCACCAGAGACTGTTGAGTTATCGGATGAAGAGGAAACTGCTGGTGATGATGGCGACGGTGAAGGCGATGGTGATGGTGATAAGCACGATGATGATGATGAACTTGGTGACGGCTTTGAATAGATAGTGTTTCCAGGCTTTTTGCCTTGTAATTTTTTAGGTTTTGAATGTTACCATTTGCGCGGTCGCGCCTGTTTTGAAACAGATGAATGATAGTTGGTTTTTATGTGACTGCTGCGTAATTGCGCTTATTAAATATGACGTTTATGCTTATTCTGTCTCGTTACAATTATTGCACTGTTGTTAGAAACTTTGGTTAAGTTAGTGCGAATAAATGTAAGTGTGGCTCTTGTGCGAGTGTAACTGCTCGGTCTCGCGCTATGTTCGCGGAGGACCTTGAAGGCGTAACTCGAGAGCTCGTAATTCACTGAAGTGTTTTCGTGCTAATCAAAAGTTTAACATGCATTTGTAACTCAAGAAGCATTATGATAAAAGAAAACATGTCGTATGCTTTCATTAATTGAGAAACAGGCGCTTAGGCCAATCATACATTGTAGATAAGTAACATAAGGCGCTTAGCCAACATAGGAAATTAAAAGGCGCATGGCCGGCATGAAAGAAATGGTGCATGGCCTAGAGTAGTTACATATAGCACTTGCGCAGTTGTTGCGCATTCCATGCTCGCGGGATGATGTGTCCATCCAGTGTGCGCAATTTGTATGCCCCCTTTCCTAGCACTTCGTGAACTAAGTATGGGCCTTCCCATTTGGGTGCTAGTTTCCCGGGGCGTTCGGTATTTGAAGCTTCGTTGTCTCGAAAGACGTATTCTCCTGGAGTGAAGGTACAAATGCGGACTCTCGCATTGTAGTACCTTTCTAGCTGTGTCTTGTATTTTGCTTCTTTGATACGCGCAATCTCGCGTCTCTCTTCCAGCAAATCCAAATCGAGACGGCGCTCTGCTTCATTATAAACCGTGTTGACTGCTGTCAAGCGCGGTGAGCGGAGTCCAACTTCCGCCGGGATAACTGCCTCCGAGCCGTATACTAGGCTAAAAGGAGTTTCGCAGGTGCTTGTCTTCGGCATGGTTCGGTGAGCCCACAGGATGCTTGGGAGCTCATCTACCCAGCCTCTTCTCTTTGTGCCCAGCCGGGCTTTTATCCCCTCCACGATGCTTTTGTTAACGCTTTCCACTTGACCGTTGCCTTGAGGATGCGCAACGGAAGAGAAGGTGTGTTCAATTTTCATCTCTTTCATCCACTTTTGGAGATCCTCATAAGCAAAATTGGTACCGTTGTCTGTGAAGATTTTGAGTGGAAGACCAAATCTGCAGATGATGTGCTCCCAAATAAACTTGCGCACCATCATTGCAGTTATTGAGGCTAGAGCTTTGGCCTCCACCCACTTAGTGAAATAATCAACGACCACGATTATGAACTTGACGGCGCCAGGAGCTTCTGGGAAGGGTCCCACCATATCAATTCCCCACTGTTGGAAAGGCCAAGCAGTGGATACAGGGATAAGATCATTCTTTGGGCGCAGGGTTTTTGGAGAATGTCGCTGACAGGAGTCGCATTTGCGCAGCTCCTTCAGGGCGTCGACATGCATCCCTGGCCAATAATATCCTGCATTCATAATCTTCGCGACAACCATGCGTGGTCCTGCATGGATGCCACAGATCCCTTCGTGAATCTCCCTGATCAAGTAATTCGCATCTTGGGGGTCCACGCAGCGCAACAGTGGCCCCAAGAAGGACTTGCGGTATAAGATACCCCCATTCATCTCATAATGCAGAGCTTTGTTTTGAATCTTTCTTGCCTCTGCTTTGCTCTCAGGGAGTGTTCCTTCTTGCAAATACTGAATTATAGGGGTCATCCAAGATGGCCGCCCTACTTCGATCACATTTACCTGGCGTAGCAGGACTGATGGATTTTTGAGTACCTCAATCCTGACATCTTTGGCGAGATGTTGAAAAGAGGT
The DNA here is from genome assembly GCA_030545235.1 of Helianthus tuberosus. Taxonomy (NCBI): domain Eukaryota; kingdom Viridiplantae; phylum Streptophyta; class Magnoliopsida; order Asterales; family Asteraceae; genus Helianthus; species Helianthus tuberosus. The sequence goes on along the minus strand of CM060379.1, from coordinate 4,727,650 downwards.
TGAGGCAAGCTTGCTCAAGGCATCTGCTGGTTTGTTTTCAGAGCGATTGATGTGTACTACCTTATATGAGTTGAATTTCTGAAGCAGTTCTTTCGCCTGGTCCAAATATAAGGCCATCACTTCGCCTTTTGCATCATAGATTCCGTTGATTTGACTAGCGATCAAAAGTGAATCAATATGCGCTTGCAGATTTTTAGCTCCCATTTTTATGGCGAGGCGTAAGCCTGCCAGAAACGCCTCGTACTCTGCCTCGTTGTTGGTATTCTTGAAATCCAACTTGATGGCATAAGTAAATTCGTGCTTTTCAGGGCTTACAAGGCGCAATCCGGCTCCTGCGCCATCTTCGTTTGAGGCCCCATCAGTGTACAGCATCCATAACTCATTTGATATGTCTTTTATGGGAGCTTCGACAATCTCGCAGTCTTTAATTTTATCAACTGGGACTTCCGTAATGAAGTCCGCTAGAACTTGACCTTTGATGGCTGGGCGCGGCCTGTACAAGATGTTGTGGCCCCCCAGCTCGATCGCCCATTTTGCTAACCGCCCAGATGTTTCTGGCTTTTGCAATATCGTGCCAATGTGGAAATTGGTAAGTACGGTGATCACATGCCCTGTAAAGTATCTGCGCAGCCTCCGAGAGGCGTGTAGCAGCGCAAGCACCAATTTCTCCATTATGGAGTATCTTGTTTCTGGATCGGTAAGCACCCTACCGACGTAATAAATTGGAGTCTGTACTCCATTTCTCCCACAAGTAATACCGACCCTACTGCTTTATCTGAAGAAGATAAGTATAGTACGAGTGGTTCTTTTTCGAACGGCTCGGTCAGGGTAGGGAGTTCGATCAAACACTCCTTCATTTGTTGAAAAGCGGCCTCTGCTTCAGGCATCCATCTGAATTCTTGCTTCTTCACACAATTGCGCAAAGTGCTGATAAATGGATATGACTTTGCGGCGTGGTTTGACAGAAAACGGTTAAGCGCGGCTAGGCGGCCGGCCAACCTTTGCAACTCTTTGATTGTTCGTGGTGATGGCATTCGTTCTATTGCCTGGACCTTTTCTGGATTCACCTTAAATCCCCCATTTGTGACTATGAAGCCTAAGAATTTCCCTTCTTCCATACCAAAAGAACATTTGGCTGGATTCAATTTCATATTCACGTTGCGCAACGAGTTGAATGTTTTTTCGATGTCCTTCAACATTTGGTCCTCTTCGGGACTTTTGATCACCAGATCGTCGATGTAAACCTCGATATGCTTCCCAATATCTCCAGCGAAGGTCTTATCCATCAGGCGTTGATATGTGGCGCCATCGTTTTTTAGGCCGAATGGCATCTTTGTATAACAAAAAAATCCCAAGATCGGTTTGAAAAGCTGTCTTGTCTTCGTCCTCAAGCTTCATTTGAACCTGATGGTATCCCTTGTAGCAATCTAAGAAGCATTTCCATCTGTATGGTGCGAGAGAGTCTATCTTTTTGTCGATCTCAGGCAAATAGTAGCAATCCTTAGGGCATGCCTTGTTGAGATCAGTGTAATCAACGTACATTCGCCATCCTCTACTAGACTTCTCCACTATCACTGGGTTCGCGACCCAACTTTGATAACGTACCTCTCGCAAGATTCCAGCTTTGAGTAGTTCGCATACTTGCTCATTCATTGCTTTGGTTTTGTCTGCCCCTAAGCTGCGCCTTCTTTGGACCTTCGGCTCAACAGAGGGGTAGGTGTTTAAACAATGCTCGGTAATGTCGCGTGGGACACCGGTCATGTCAGCCGGAGTCCAGGCGAAGATATCCATATTCTTGAACAGGAGTTGTTTGAGATGTGTTCTGATGTTTGGTGAGATTGCGTGGCCTATCGTCACAGTTTGCTCCGCGTACTTGCGGTTTAACACCCATTTCTCTGGCTCGGTTGTTGAAACCTTCGCCGCTTTTGTTGGGCGCATTTCTTCTGACGACATTACTTCTTTCTTGGCGTAGATAATCGCCACCCCCGTCTTGGTTGGAAACCCTATCGCTGAGTGGGGGGTGGAAGTTACCATGTTCAGCTCGCCTTGGGTTTCTCTCCCAATCAACACATCATGCCTCGACTTGACAGGCATCACCATGAAGTTTACATTTGTTGTTCTTGAATGCTTCCCGTCAGAGAGCGTGACGGGGAAGCTGATTTGGCCTAGCGGGAAGACCATTTCGTTGCAAAATCCAGACAGTGGATAATCAACTGGCTCAAGTCTCGCTTTATCATCCTCATCAAACTGATTAAAACATTGCTCATAGATGATATCAGCCGTACTTCCTGGGTCAATGAAGACATACTCCATTTCATAATGGCCGATAATACCGGTGATGACGACGGGTCGAGTGGCGCGAGGGCCGCCGCGCACTACCGGGAAAATGACATGTTGCTCTTGCCATGAGGGTTCGTAAGGGCGCTTGCCTTTCTCCCTTGCGCTGTATCTTGGTCCATTGACCATATGAGTTTCTAAGCGTCGGACTTTCTTGTGATTCCCCTCATCATGGCGTTGGATCTGTCGAGTTTCCTTGCGCACGTTTTTCACCAGGTGGCTTAGCTTCCCGCTTTTTAGCGCTCTTTCGATCTCTTGACGCAAACTGAAACGGTCATCTGTCAGGTGCCCTGTATCTTTGTGGAAGTCGCAGTACAGGTTGTGGTCTTGCCCCTTCTTGTTTGTCATGGGCCTTGGAACCTTGAAATCATGATTCTCCGTCATCAGCACCTCTTTCGGTGTTTTTATGAGCGGAGTCCAGTGCTTTTCTCGGTTATCATCCCTGACTGCTTTTCGATAGCCGATTCTATCAATTGTGTCGCGCGCATCTTCTCTATAGCGCGGCCTCTCTTCATGGCCCCTTGATTTTCCGGATTTCCAATCGTTACTTTTGTACTTGTTGCGCTTGTTGTGATCGCGCGAGTGTCCCTTGGAAAATCGATCTTCAGTATAATAATTTCTGTTTCCGGCGAGTGACTCTTCAGTTTGCGCGACTATCTTCACGGCTTCCATGAGCTTATCCCATTCTTTGGGCATTTCATCTTTCCCAGTGATAGTTCTGATGAGACTATCACAGCGAATGGCTTTCTTGAAGTGGCAGCGCATGAGTTGTTCACTTACGCCACCGATTTCTGATGCGTGTGAAGTGTTATATATATCAGGTGTATATTTTAAGCCCTTTTAACACTTTTTTTAGCCAAGTTTTAAATTTATAAAACACGATATTTACTAACACTAAACACACATATGGGCAAGTGCACCCATCGTGAGCGTAGTATAGTGTTGGCAAGATACCGAGGTCGTCCAAGGACACAAGAGCTTTTAGTACCGGTTTATCCTCAACGTCTAATCAAATCAAAAAGTTTAGAAAAATGTTTTAAGCTAAGAAAAATAAAAACTAACTAAAATGCTGAAAATAAAAATAAAAGAAAAAACAGATAGACAAGATGAATCACTTGGTTCCGGCTCGTGTATAGTGTAACCTTTGATTATTTCCGCACTTTTGCACTTATTTAAGATATTATCTTAGTTATTGTAGTAGGCCCCTCTTTTGGAGGTGACGTTACCCTCAACCCAGTAGTTTGAGTCAGCAAGGATACAATCCTAAAGGGTCGGATTATTGAAAGATAATTAATTAAGTTATTAATGCAAATTATGGTAGGCCCCTCTTTTGAAGGTGACGTTACCCTCGACTAAGTAGTCTGAGTCAGCAGGGATACAATCCTAAATAGCCGGGTTATAGTATTAATAGTAGTTAACTTATGAGGGGATCAAAGAGTTTGGACCCCCGCCATCCAATACCGTTAGGTATTGAAGGAGGTCCTACTAAATTTGACCCAGGTCCATTGCAGGACCTCTAAACGCTGAACAATGGCAAGACTCTTACCAAACCGTTCCCTTAACCCCCGACCAGGTAGCCAACATACCTCCATATAGACCGTGGAGATATGAATGGTGAAAATCTTTTATTTTATATAGACAGTAAAATAATGCCAAGACACCACGGACAAACGATAAGGAAGAATCACCTTCAACATAAGAAACTAGTTATTAAAGTCATTAATACAAAACCAAGTAAAAAGTGCGAAAAGATTAGAAATAAAAAGTATTACACTAAACACTTGTCTTCACCAAGTGATGTAAGAGACTTAGGCAAACATGGCCTTGATTGTCAAGAACTCTTACGATCAATCTTGGATCCCGAGATGACTCACACACTCTATGATGGACAATGGATGATGGTGGTGGATGATGGTGTTATGGTGGTGGTGGGTGGTGGGTGGAGTGTGAGAGAGGTGGTGTGCCAAGGGATGGTTTGAGCTTGAGCCAAGCACTCCTATTTATAGGCTGAACAGAAGCTTGGGCACGGCCCCGTGTCCACATCCTTCTCTTTCTTCATTTAATGCAGCTTGTCTTATTAGTTGACCACGCCCCCGTGTCCGCTGAGCACGACCCCGTGTGCAGAAGAATCTTTGTACTATGAAGATTTGCCTGGATTGTGCGAATCTTATAGTTGACCACGGCCCCGTGTCCGCTGAGCACGGCCCCGTGGTGGGCAATAGAAGCTTCTACCACTTTGTCTTTTCTGCTGACACTTGGGCATGCCCCCGTGCTGGCTGAGCACGGGGCGTGTTCAGTCTTCTGTCTTCTTGTTTTGCTTGGGAAGATGCTGTCGTGGGGTCGGGCATGTCACGTTTGTTCATTTTCTTGTATTTATGTTAGATTTTGCTTTCTTTTTGCTTCTTTTGTTAATTTGAGCTCATTTAATCCTGAAAATACAAAAGGAAGACAAAAGCACACTTTTTCCAACATTAGTACTAAAAAAGGGTTAGTTTTATGCCACAATTGATGTAATTTATATGTTGCATTTTGCACACATCAAATACCCCCACACTTGAATCTTTGCTTGTCCTCAAGCAAAACTCTTTATAATGTGGCTTTACACACCCAAATGGAATGGGTAGAAGAGAACGTTTTTGTGCTTGTCATAGAGTGTCGGGCTTTCCAAGATTCTTTTATTAAGTTTTATTTTTATTTATTTACAATCCTATTCGTCATGATTTATTTAAAACTTTTCATAAGATAAATTACTTATTAGGGCATAACATGCCTTTTTAAAATTTTCTTTATATACAAGTTCACATACCTCACGGGGATCACTCAACACTCGGCCGAAAATGTATTTTAGTGGATCACTCGAGAGCGGCATGAAACTTACTCCTACCATAGGCTTGCCAAACAATCAATCCTCCTCCTTTTTAACTTATATACCTTTGTAAATATCAAGAGGACTTTTTGGGTGAAGGGTTAGGCTTGGGTTAAAGGTAGGTGGTTGGGTTAGTGGTTAGTGGTTAGTAGAAAAAGGGCGAAAAGCGTAATGAGCGTCGGTTTTCGTAAGACTTTTTATATTTGTAACTTTTATTTTTATGAAGCTATTATTCAAACAAAGTTATTTTTGATGAACTTGTTTGTTTATTTTCTTTTGCTTCATAATAAACACATTTTTTTTTAAAAAGTCATACGAAAAACCGAGCTAGTTACTAAAACAAAGGGTTAAAAATGAAAAAGGTTTTGGTGGGTAAAAGGGTGTTTGGTTTGGGTTATGAAATGAAAAGGTTTAGGCTCAAAGGGGCTAAGTAGGGGGATTTTGGGTAGGTGGTAAAAAAAAGAAAAATAATGGTGTAGAAATAAAAAGGGTTAGTCCTAATGCCTCCATCATTTACTTACTCGGGTTTAAGTTGGTAAGGACCGGGAATGTATCGTCGTGGCAAGTTCTAGAGTCGTAAGAACCAAGCGGCTATTCACACAAGAAACGAAAAATGAGCATTTAGTTTAATGATATGTAATTATATGCTCAATAAAGGCTCAAAACTCACTTTTGTGGGAATGAGTTTTTATGTGATCAAGTATATATAGTCAAATTTTAACTAAGTTTTCCATGCCTTTTCATAATTTTCTTATGTTGGTTCTTTTTATCACGACTCTATCGGTTGTAAATTTGTAAAAATATAACCTTTTTAGAACTTGAAATTCCCAAGTTAAACCTAGACAAGTAAAAAAAATGAAAATTTTTGAAAAAATTTTGGGGTGATTAGCGGTTCCAATAGAGTTTTGTGTAAGGCTTGTATTTAGGACTTGCAAGATTCAAGGTTTTAGCATCCCCCCCCCCACACTTAAATTACACATTGTCCTCAATGTGTCTCAAAAATAAGTTTTTAGGTTGATTGAATGTGTAAAAAGGTGTTAAAAGCAAAAAATTTATGTTACTGGTTGCCTGGACACGACCCCGTGCTCAGGTGCGAGTAACGAAAACTTACAGAAGGTGAACACGGGGGCGTGTTGGGTGGACACGACCCCGTGTCTGTCAAAGTCTGCAGAATTAAAACAATCAGCAGGTTCGGGGGAGTGGGCACGGGGGCGTGTCGGATGGACACGGCCCCGTGTGGACAGTCTGCAAGGTTGAAAAACAGGTTTCTTTCTTCGGTTTTCCTGTCCCGGCTTTAGTAGTACTAATGCGTAGTACTCTAAGCTTCGTATGTACCTGTTTAATCAATAAACACTCCACCAAAACATAGCAAACATCCTAATTTACCAAGTTCAACATCCATGTCAACAAAGTTAAAAGAAAAAATAAAAGCAGAAAATAAAAGAAGTTAGGGAAAGTAAATTGTTCAACACTTGGCACGCAGGTCGGAAATTGTTCAAGATAAAGTGGGGTTAACCTGGGGAATCACCAACCAACCGCTTCTTCCTCCGCTCCTCCCGCCTAATCCATCTCCTCGTCTTCATCATCATCATCCCCACCATGGCCAGCAATGTACTCCCGGATATTTCCAATATCATCTTGGATATCAGATATGTTTCTCTCGATCGCCCCAACCTGGTTGTACGTGTTGCTTGCCATATTGTAGGTGTTTCTAGTGCACATGAGGTTTTCCTGCAATAAATCATGTAAACTTTGAAAGTTAGGAAAACCGCCTCCGGAGGAGGACTGGCCTGGATCACCATGGGGCTGGTACTGGTACTGATGATGTTGTGGAGCGTGAAGGACAAGTGCCTCCTGTGGGTTCCATGCATGCCCTTGCATTCTTTGGAAGCTCACCGTCCCGTCTTCAGCCTCATAAATTAGGTTCATTGAGCGGCAGATGTGTATATCTACCCTGCCCGACCATGGGCTCCTTCCGAATGACCTAGGTATGTTGGTGAAGTGCTTGAAGAGACGGTACACCCATCCCCCAAAGAAGATAGGGGTTGGTGCAGTAGCAAGGCGGTTATGATGCATGTTTCGGAGCATGAGGAACGGAACATCAAGGGGCCTGCGGGTGTGGATGCAGTGGAGGACAACTAAATCTCTTAACCCAACGACGCCACTGCTATCATGCCTTTGGCTAAGAGAGTAGCCGAGGAGCCTATGGATGTATCTGTAGAGCGGATCCCTCAACTTCGTACTCTTAGTGCTGCTCGGATTGTAGTACCCTTCACCAATCTGAGCCCATATGGCTTGGCGTTCGTTCTCACCTATCTCTCGCATTCCTCCAGTATTTTCCTCGTTTCCTGCATCTTCTTCCGCATACAACCCGACAATCGATCCAAATTGTGCCATGGAGATCGAATATTTGGTTCCTCCACATCGGAATGCTACCCCATCATTGTCGAATGGGTCGCACCTTGAGTTGAACGTGAAGGTGCTATAGAATTCCAAAGTGCATTCGTGGACGGAACGGAGTCGAGTTGTTAAGGCGACCCTTAGTGGTCCTGTGACAAGGTTGTTGAAGCGGTCGAGTTGGTTCACCAATGCTAACAAATCCATGCATGCTTGTCTCGGGTATTCTTCCGGTCTTGTTTGAAGTACTTCATATCTAGCCCTAGCATCGAGCTCATTTGCGTTAAACCTTGTGAACTTCCTCGACATCTGAAAGAATACACCAGAAGTTAGCACAAAATAATAAAATTTTCGGACAAAACTGCAAACAGTTGGCTGGACACGGCCCCGTGTTCAGCGGGCACGGCCCCGTGTCCAGGTGTCTGTTACACAAAAATTCCATTTTTCGACCCGGTTTCGAAAATTTGAAAATTTTTTGTACAATAGGTGCGGTTTCCCCCGAAAATGAAACCCCAAGTGCCGTTTTTCCCAAAACAACCCGTTTACCCATTCAATTTTATATTTTTCGGTTCAAAAACAAGGGTTTGTGGTTTTTGTGAGAAATTGGGCGAATCTATGAACAATACAAGTGGATTTACTTTGCTTAACTCTAATCTAACTAAATGCAAACAGATCTAAACAAAAATTTGAGGTTCGATCCGGATGAACTTCAAGAACCCTAGATTTTTCCCCAAATTGTTGGTGTTTTAACTACATGCAAGTAACTAATCTAATTACTAAAAGTGATAGAATCATACCTTGATGTTGTTTGAGTGATAGGAGACGTTGAAAATCTGCGGAAAATCGCCTGGAACCAGAGTGTTTTTTGGGGAAACGGGGCGTGTGGAATGAAGTAACTGTTATGAAAAAGGGGTTTTATCCCGACTGCAGCGCGGACACGGCCCCGTGCCGAGCAAAGTTTTTTTTTTTAATTTTTTTAGTGCTCGTGTGAGTGCCCGTTGTTTCCCAAAAAACTTTGGTTAGAAGACTTACCGATTTAGATGTCGTCCTGATCGTTCACAACTTACCAGGTATGATGTTGATGTTTTCATTCCTCAACCGTTTGAAGCGAGATCTCCTCCTCTTCATCCTCAATGAATCCTTGATAGAGTTTCAGCCGTTGGCCATTGACTTTGAGTGGGGGTCCATTTCGAGATTTAATTTCTATTGCACCGTGTGGAAAAATATGGTTGATGGAAAAAGGTCCTGACCACCTAGACTTTAATTTACCAGGAAATAATTGAAGTCGTGAATTAAACAAAAGAACTAGATCTCCTACTCGAAATTCATTAGGTTTAATATGTTTGTCATGCAAGTTTTTCATTCTTTCCTTATAAATTTCGGAGTTTGAGTATGCATAAGTCCTAAGTTCGTCTAATTCATTTAATTGACAAAATCGATTTTTACCAGCAAATTCTAAATCTAAGTTTACATTTTTAATTGCCCAGTAGGCTTTGTGTGCAATTTCTACCGGTAAGTGACATTTTTACCAGCAAATTCTAAATCTAAGTTTACATTTTTACCAGCAAATTCTAAATCTAAGTTTACATTTTTACTTGTATTTATGTTAGATTTTGCTGTCTTTTTGCTTCTTTTGTTAATTTGAGCTCATTTAATCCTGAAAATACAAAAGGAAGACAAAAGCACACTTTTTCCAACATTAGTACTAAAAAGGGTTAGTTTTATGCCACAATTGATGTAATTTATATGTTGCATTTTGCACACATCAATTTCCAAGCACTCCTTGTTGAAGCGAGTGATGAAATCTTCCAGACCCTCGTTATCTCTGCGCCAGATGTCCTCTACCTCGGCTGTGTCGCGCTGGTAACGTCTCTGTTGACTGAAGTGATTCAAAAACTGTGTCCTGAAATCCACCCATGACCTGATTTTACCCGGAGGAAGGCTGTCGAACCAGGCACGAGCAGCCCCTGTAAGCGTTGGAATAAACAGATGGCACCACATGGGCATATTCCATCCTCCCATGCAACCAACGCTTCTGAAAACTCTGACGTGATCATCGGGATCAGTCAATCCGTTAAACTTTCCAACTGTCGGAGGTAACTTCTCTCTTGAAAGTGGCGCCAGCGCAATCTTTGGAATGAACTTTGAATGTTCCGTAGCTTCAGCTGGTCGATAGGCGAGAAGGAAGTCTCGCTCTGCCTCTTCGGTGTACCCTACGTGTTGTCTTAGTTTGTAGTATTCATGGTTCCTCTGCAAGCGATTGAAGACTGACGAACCCTCATCATCCTGCCAAGTTGGGTCATTCGGGTCAGTATCCTTCGATTCGTTGTTCATGTTACGCGGCGTGAGCCGGCTATGAACTGGGCCTCTTTGGACGTGTGACGGATAGTCATAGTAGCTTTCTGTTTCTCCCCGTGTATCGTGCGTGTCATGCACGCTCAGTCTTCTGGAAGGGGGCGGTCTGTTAGCTCTTCCTTGGATGTTTTGCTGTGGTGGTATCTGGCGCGCCCCGTGACTGGGGCCTGCTGGTGTAACCAAGGACGGTTCTGCCGTTAAGACTGCTTGCTGTGCGCTCAAAGATTGATACGGCTCATTAATGGTGGCAAGTTGCTTGGCGTACCATGAGGCTGGAGTTTTGCCCTCTGGTAGCCCTAGTAGCGCCGAAATGTTCTGAGGTGGAGCTGGGTTTGAAGGTCCAGCGCCGTTGTTTCCTGGGGTTACCGTTTGAGTGATGCGGGTGATGCTCCCGCGCGGTCCCCCAGTGTTGGTTACTTCGATTTCGCCAATTTCTTCAATGTGTTGGGGTTGGGCGTTTTGATTGCCATCGCCCAACACCGCATTAGAGTTTGCTCCGAAACCAAACTCGGGAATGATTCCTTGACCAGCCATGATCGAAGGAAGAAAAAACATCGGGCTTGGGTTGGGTATATACTTTTAACTTATTTTCCCTTATACGGGCTTGGGTTACGGTATATAAAATACTGCTTGGTCGGGCATCAAATCTTCCATCGTTTGGTGGTTAATTGAATAATTTGATCGGCCCGTTTAAATTGTTTTGTTTACTTAAAGCCTTTGGGGGGTTAATGACCATGTCCCGGATATCCTTGGCATCATTTTACGAAATGGCCACGACCTAAGCGGTATTTTATATACCGTAACCCAAGCCCGTATAAGGGAAAATAAGTTCAAAGTATATACCCAACCCAAGCCCGATGTTTTTTCTTCCTTCGATCATACACTCGTCAGTGCATAAATAGTTGATGTGGTGTGTCTATTGATCTTTAACCCGGCACGATCCGGGCTACTGAACGCATAAGGAACATGTAATTCTTTTACAAGATTATATATTTAAATAATTATCCCAAGTTATAAAAAGCTGTGTCATGTGCATCCAAATCAATTTTTAAATCATTTTTAAAATGAGTCAGTTGATTGTATTTACCAGTGTAAACTGACGTATTTTCCCAAAAAGATTAAATGCAGGTACTAAGCGTAATAGGCTGGATTCTCTCCTTAGCATCAATAAAGAGTCTCGCAAGCTTAAGATGCCTATCGTCTGTTGAACTACTGTTTCTTAATTATTTCGATCCGTATGTGGATAAACTTTCAACTGTTTGTGATACACGATATTACAATATTTTATTCGGTTGAAATGTATCTTTCAATTGCTTCCGCTGTGCATTTAAATGTTGTGTTGTTTGACTGTTATGTTGCCAACCACGTCACGATACTCCCCACCGGGCCCACCGGTGACACGTGGAATTCGGGGTGTGACAGAGATAATTAAGTATTAAGAGTGAGAGTAGAGGGAATGGAATGTTTAACCTGTGAGGTGAGGTCTCTATTTATAGCCGGAGAGGTGTAAGAGGATATGGGCTGATGGGCCTTGGGCCTGAAGGCGACAACATAGGGGATATGCTCCTTGTCTCACTGGTGTCGACCGTTAGTGGCTTCCAGGAGCTTTCTGGAGTTGGCGCAATGTGATTGGAGCCACGTGTCACTGTTGTCGGCCTGGCCGCCCTTCTGCCATCAGCAGGTAAGTGGAGATCGTGGGTCAGTTGTCTCTGTCATGTGATTGGTGCCATGGAGGCGTCCTTAAGTACTTTTTGTCTCCTGCACGTCAGACGATCGTGGAGCACGATTGAGCAGGGCCAGAAGGACGCTGATTGGCTCTTTTCTTCTGCCACTTGTACCTTGTGTACTATCTGAACCAGCCTTGCGCTGCTGCCCTGCGCGATTCTTGTTGGGCACGTAACTATCTCGCGCGGGGTTTGGATGACTGAGTGCTCTTTCAGAATGCTAAGTGTTGTAATTTGGAGCTTCCTATTGTCCGGGCCTCGCGCCGGTAAAAATAGACCGTGCTGTAGCCCGCGCGAGGTTGCCAATAAGAATTTGTTGAATAAGGAGTATGGTCCCGCGTGCAACCTTGACGGAGGTTTGCGCGGCTTTTTTGGGACCATACCCCTTCACCAACCAAAACATTTTTAATAGAAGTTTCACACGGAGAGAAATCATACCTGAGTCCGGAGCAATATGATTTGAGGCCCTAATATCCATAAACCAATTATGTTGTTCTCTAGGGTCTGGTGCCATTACTTGAAATGTAGCCCCAAGTTCACTGAATTCGAGTGGGTTCACATCTATAATGTGAGCCTGAGTCGCATGGGTGTTGGTTTAAGGGTTGTTGGGCTTTAGAGATGTAGACTAAGGAGAGGCCCACCCAGGTTGGGAGGGTTAAGGGAAAGGGGGGCATCATGGCCTAGTATGGGTGGGCCCAATACAGTTATGGTAGCTGTTGGGTTGGAGACCAAGATGGGCGTTGAGAGGCCCGAGACGAACCATGTTGTTGTTAGGCCCGATACTGGGGTTGCGCAGTGTTACAGTTCTAATTTTGATTGTTCCTTAGATTTGGTGGTCGATATTGGTTGTCACGACGAGGGTGGCTACCACGACGAGCACCTGGTGCAGAAGATGGAGTGACCATTGCAAGTGTTTCAAAAGGAGTAGAAGAGTCACGAGCCAGATGGCGTTCATGTTCTGATTGGAGCATGTTGCTAGCCATATCCCAAGAGGGAAGATACTGGTTGATGATCATGCCCATGGTGTCGAATTCCATTGGTAAACCACACACCAACTGAATCACCAGATGTTGTTCATTGATTGCACCGCCCATGTCATTCAACTAATTTTCTAAGTCGTGCAATTTTTTACAGAAGGCTTCGAAAGAAGGCATGGAACTCAACTTAGGGTTGATAAATTGTTGTTCTAGGGTAGCATAACTAGATACTTTATTGTTGTGAAACAACTGTTTGATACGATTCCAAGCTTCCAACGCCGTTAATTCGGGTTCGAGAACACAAGTAAATAATTATCCGACAGCGTCCCATATATCCATTGAAGGACGGTGGCGATTTTCATCCATTGTACATAATCAGGATCATCTTGAGAAGAAGTTTTGCTGGTGATGTGATCAAGTACTTCATACTCCACGTGTATGAAGTTGAAAAAACTTCACCCATGCGGGATAGGATACCTTGGATCCATCAAGAACATGGACCTTTTCTGGATGTTAGTAACTATAAACACTAGATGAAGGGGAGCTGACGGCTTGGGAGCATCACCCTTGTCACCCATGACGGATTATAGAAACGGGATCGAAAGAAGAGGAAAGTGGCTGGTGGCTATGGGAGGGTCGAAACCCTGGGTTCAAATCGAGATTTGATGATTTTAGGGTATTGAGCTGGTACGCTACGATAACATAATATATGGAATAATCCAATGATTTTTTTTTTGAAAACTCAAACCAAATATATACATAGGTTTTTACATGATATATAGGGACTAGATCTCCTAAAAGGTTGGAGATACATACTGTATACAAAATAATACAATATATAATATTCCGCTAGTAGTTTCATCAACTCTTAGGGGTTGTTTGGTAGCATTAAGTGTGTTTGGTTCACTGACGTAACACATCTGAATCAGCCAGTAAGTCTCTTATCCATTAAGTTTCAAAATGACACTGGATGAAACTTTTACCAATTTATCCATTCACCTGTGTTCATAACCCTCATCCGGCTACTCACCCACCACCACCCCCTCCACTACCAACTAATCAGGCCGAGCCAAAATCTTATACATAAAAGTAGTTAACATGTAAATATACATTAGTTTTCAACCAAAATCATATACGTAAAAGTAGTTGAATTTATACAATTGATCCCATGTGAATCTAGTGTTAGTTCTCATGTAAAACACCAGTTTTCATAAAATATGTGAAGCAAAAGGTTAGAGTGATGAATTGGTGATTGCAAAATGAGGCTACGAGTATACACACGTTAACAATTCAAATCAGAGTTTACATCTCTCTACGTGTGTATATGAGTTGGAGCAAAACAAAATTATAAATGCTTATTAACCATGTTGAGGCAAGGTTTACCGTTTATACATCTTCTCATGAGTGACAATTCTCACATAATTTCACACAATACTTCCACTCTAAACACCACTTCAAATACCGTTATCTTAGCTATTTTTAATACTTCTTAAATCTTAGCTATTTTTAATACTTCTTAGCTTGTTGCGAAGTTCTCATCAAGAAAATCGCAACTCAGTATTTAATAATTATCTATATGTTTATTTATGTACAAACTAGGTTTTTACCCGGGATTGCTTCCCGGGCTCGGGAAACTTAGTTATATTAATTACTATTTGTTATTAATACGACCAGATTACATCAACCATCTCATTCGATTTAACAACAATGTCTTCAAATTACCGGATTAGATCATGAACCCATATTAGAGGTCAAACAAAAACACAACAGGACCATATGAATAACATTTCCACTTTACTTCAATGCACTTACATGATAGGGTGATTTGGGATTTTGTAAAAATGTTTGTTTTTGTACTTCTTTACAAAATAAGATGTTGACCAAAATTCAAACAGATGTTGACCAAAATTCAAACAGATGTTGACCAAAAGTCAATCAGAGGTTGACCAATAGTCAGACAGATGTTGACCTTAAACAGATGTTTGGTTTAAGGCCAAACATCTGTTTATGGCCAAACATCTGTTTAAGGTCAAACATCTGTTTAAGTCCAAATATCTGATATAGAAGGCGAAACATATGTTTAAGGCAAAACATCTGTTTAATTAATTTATAATTATATTTACTACATGGCCAAATAACTGAATGCATGTATTTGTTACCTGATCTTGGATTGCAAGTAACTCTTTGACAGTTTTCTTAAGAATCTTGTAAGCTTCGAAATCAAACAGTGCCAAAGACACAGTACCGGAAGAGTCTTGCACCCTAATAGGTATCTTGAAGCTATCAAAGTTAAAAGCAAATGAAAACATTAGTATTACAAATAACAGAAGTGTGGTTCATATTAGTATTTAGTATAAGGAAATAAAACTGTAATCTCAAACCGCGGAATAGAATAGATGTCGACTCCTTCACATTTATCATTTGTACACACCAAAGATTTTGCATGACAACATCAAATGAACCATCCACATTTTCTTTCGTTACAAATCTTTCCTCCACACTCGACTTACAGTGGTTACAACCATTGTAATACCAAAGTTTATCAGTGCATATAGCTGTGATTGTGCCAAGAACCAAAACTTTCTTTGTCTATCAATATCAAACAAAAATAATAATACTTAGAAAAGACTATAAAAAAACTCAGCATGTAAAGTACTTATAAGAAAATACACACCGTTGATATGGTTCCAAGGAAACCAATAAGCATGAAATCAGGGTTATTAAGAAACTCATCTTCAACACTTGAGATAACGTTTGAACCAACATGCTCATTTGATGAAGATGAAGCAGAAATTTTCTCTACATACCTAAACAGATTCATGTGATCAAATTAAAATGTAAAAAGTAAATGTAGGTACAAAATAATATTGTTTAATGTTTATATGCATATTACTAACTATACCTCTTCCTAAAAGAGGATATCTCTTCAATGTCAGTGTCGATAAAAAGTCAGCTAAGCTCAAACCCGTTTGCAACTCCACGCTTGCCTGAATTTAAAAATAAAACCAAATGTAGATCAATATAAACATTGTCAAATTTAAAACATATAAATAAATATAGATATAAATTACTAAATAAAAAAAATTAAACTAATTAAGTTTAAATTGTACCTTTGTAAAGGTTGACCATACCAAAATGACAAAGGATAACAACATATTTCTCTCGTTTCTTATCATTCATGTAAGCAAACATGTCAATAGCAAAAGCATCCCACAAAGTAACCGGACACTTTTGGCCTCTAAAATATTAACATAAAACATAATAACATCAAGCAACATTGTAATGCTTTAAACGTCACAATGCAACAACTTAATAAAAAGAACTCACTCAAGGTCTTCAACTCTAAGATTAAGTCTCTTGCCCTTGCTCCCATCCTTCTTTGATGTATCCTCCCATGGTCCGGACAGTTACCAGGCACGATTTAATCAGTACGAGTGGTATTTTACACCCTCGCATCATTCGTCGCCTCATCAGCAGCAGGATCCCTCTGAGGATTCCCGATTTGTGGCAGTCACGCCACCGCCTCCACCGCCACCAGTTCAGCCGGCACCTCCGCAACCGCCGAGGCGTAGGAGAACCGGAGCACGTATGTCTGCACGAGGAGGGGACTTTCATTTTAGCTCTCCTCGACAATCAAGTGGCAGTCATTATCCGCCACTTCAAGAAGATCCACAAATGGGCGGGCCTTCGAACCCAGTTGCACCGCAACCACCACCGATGGGTTTTGACAACCCGATTCCTGCCTACACTGGTCCTATGACATACAACCCGTTTGGGCCGCCGACTCACACCAACTACGGTTACGCTGAAGCCGGCCCATACATGGTAGCGGCCAATTACAACGCCTTTAACCCTGAAGGACCGTATGGAGCTCCTTGGGGAGCAGGGTACCCAACTCATGAGTACCAAATACCTGCAAGACCTATAATACGGACTCAATCGCAGCCGCCACAGTTTTCTCCCCCAGAACGGGAGGAAATTCTTCAGAGACTGGACCAGGTCGAGCGAGACTTTCACCGAGATCGCAGGGAGCGACAGACTTTCTTCCAAGGATTGACGAGCCTAATAAAAGGGAAGAGCAAGAAGGACCATTGAATCCTTCCACTGTTGTTGTAATTTCCTTGTATCAGTTGAGCCCCTGCGTGGGCCTGTCTTGCTGTATTGACCCCTGTGTGGGTATGTTTATTTGTTTTGACCCCTGCATGGGTCTATCTTTCTGTTAACCCCTACGAGGGTATGATATTTGTTTAAGTCCCTGCGTGGACTAGTATGTTGTTTGACCCCTGCGTGGGTATGTTGCTTTATTAAAAAGTCCCGTTTAGGGCGACGTGTAACCTATTAATAATTAATGGAATGTTTAATTTATAAATTTCGTTTTTGCGAATATGTGCATAAATAAATTATATATTAAATAAATAAATCAAAATCATTCCTTTTAAAAATATATCTGCCTATTTAAATATTGAATAAGAATCTTAAGAGTGAAACCTAGCCTGAGTGTCATTGTAAAGACCTGGCCAAAATGGTAAGACCTGTTTAAAAGATTCAAACCTCTGTTAACATCTGTAAACGTGTTAACACTCCTGGCAGATGTGATTCGTTAAAATCACACACGTCATCTTTGTAATAGGATTCTTTAGAAGATTCCTAACCCAACTAAATGATCTCTGAATCATGGGTTTAAATCATCAATTAAGATGATCATATTTTGACCATACGTTGGTAATATAGTGCCTACGGGCCTTGCTTATTTCTACATGAGCCAAAAGTCAGTGGTAGCTATGACTCCCTGTCCGAAAAAGGTAATGAACTATGTTCAAGCCTTAAAAGCTTTGATTCTCTGAAATTATAGCTTATAATATAAAAATGTCCTTGTGACTAGGCCTTTTGAGCCACAAATAAAACTATTATTGTTTTATAATTATGATAAATTGTAATAAAATCCTAGATAAATATGATTTATAAATTAACCAAATATGGTCTATGTATACCATGGTTAATGAATTGCCATAAAAGACAATTCCATAATAAACTCCCAAGTAAACTATTGTCCTTGTTTTATTTTTATGTAACAGTTCAATTAAAATGGCTGACTCAGATGAAATTAATAGTCACCCAGTGGAGAATAATGATAACGCCCGGATTAATCTAACGGGTGCCGAACTGAAAGCGTTAGTAGACGACGCAGTTACAAAGGAATTAGAGCGGCAGTACGAAGAATATAGTGGGACTCGAAGTAGGACCCTATCTACACCGCATTCGAAGCCACCTTCCAAGAAGGAAGAACCGAAGAAAGATGATGATCGACTCTCCTCAAACCATCACAGTGTTCCATCTCAACAGATTGTACTAAATCAAGAACCCCGTAGTAAGGGTTGCTCCTATAAATACTTTGTTTCATGCAAACCCAAAGATTTCACTAGGGAAAAAGGAGCCATTGACTACATGACGTGGTTAGATGAGATGGATACAGTAGTGGATATCAGCGGGTGCGCTGAGAGGCATATAGTCAAGTTTGTGTCGCAATCTTTTAAAGGCGAGGCTTTAGCCTGGTAGAGATCACTGATTCAAGCCACTGGGAAGATCCCATTGTACAACATGTCATGGGAACAATTCGTTGCCCTCATCAGGGAGAACTACTGCCCTCAACATGAGGTTGAGAAGATAGAGTCTGATTTTCTATCGTTGGTAATGACCAATCTAGATTGCCAAGCTTACCTCACGAGCTTTAATACTATGTCGAGGTTGGTTCCGTATTTAGTGACCCCGGAACCCAAACGAATAGCTCGTTTCATTGGGGGTTTAGCCCCCGAGATAAAGGCAAGCGTGAAGGCCTCTCGGCCAGCTACTTCAGATCTGTAGCGGATATATCTTTGTCCCTCACGCTGGACGCGGTCAGACAAAGATCGCTTTGGAACAAAAATGCTGAGAAAAGAAAACGTGAAGATGATAATTCACGGAGGTCAAACAGGAAGCACCGACGAAACGGTGACAACAAGAAGGGGTCTGAGTCAAGGAAAGATGGGCATCAGTCTGGTGAGAAGCCCAAATGCAAAATCTGCAAGAAACAGCACTTTGGAAAGTGCAGACTCGACTCGAACTCGCAGACTCAGTCAAGAACTTTTGCTTGCGGGATATGCAAGTCCAAGGAACACAAAACCTTGGATTGCAAGAAGTTGAAAGACGCAACGTGCTACCGTTGCAATGAAAAGGGGCACATTAAGACCAACTGCCCAAAATATGCAAAGAAAGACGAAGAAGGAAAGAAGACCAATGCAAGAGTCTTCAGGATGGATGCGAAAGAAGCCGTGCAAGACGATAACGTGATCACAGGTACTTTCCTTGTAAATGATGTCTATGCAAGAGTACCTTTTGATTCAGGCGCTGATAAGTCTTTCGTAGATAATAAGTTTTGCAAATTGCTGAATTTACCTGTCAAAACCTTAAGTATGAATTATGAGGTGGAGTTAGCAGATGGCACCATAGAAACCGTCTCAACTGTGTTAGATGGATGTGTCATATCCATTAAGAACCACTCTTTTCCTCAGTCCCTACTTCCCTTTAAGTTAGCCGGTTTTGACATAGTTTTGGGTATGGACTGGTTATCTCATAACCAGGCCCAAATTGTCTGTAACAAGAAGCAAGTGGTGATTAAGACTCCGTCTGGTGAATCACTTACCATTCGGGGAGATACCCAGTATGGACTGCCTGAGCAAGTGACTATGCTCAAGGCCTCTAAGTGCTTAAAGAAGGGTTGTGTCATCTACATGGCACAAGTGATCATTGATGAACCGAAACCGAAGATGGAAAATATCCCCGTCATTTCTGAATACCCTTATGTTTTTCCCGAAGAACTACCTGGTTTACCACCAGATAGACAAGTCGAATTCAGAATTGACATCATCCCTGGAGCAGCACCTGTTGCTAGAGCACCATACAGGTTGGCACCAACGGAGATGAAGGAATTGAGAACGCAACTGGATGAATTGCTGGCAAAAGATTTCATTAGATCTAGTTCATCTCCTTGGGGAGCGCCGATCTTATTTGTCAAGAAGAAGGATGGATCGATGCGTCTGTGCATCGATTACCGTGAGCTTAATAAGGTCACGATCAAGAATAGGTATCCTCTGCCCAGGATCGACGATCTGTTCGACCAACTTCAAGGGGCAAGTTACTTCTCGAAGATTGACTTGAGGTCAGGCTACCACCAACTGAAGGTTAAAGATGAAGATGTACACAAGACTGCATTTAGGACTCGTTATGGCCATTACGAGTTCCTAGTGATGCCTTTTGGGCTCACAAATGCACCTGCCGCATTCATGGATATCATGAATCGTGTCTGCAAGCCCTACTTAGACAAATTTGTCATCGTCTTCATAGACGACATTCTCATCTACTCGAAGAACAAGGCTGATCATGAGAAGCATCTGCGATGTATTCTTTCATTACTTCAGCAGGAGAAGCTGTATGCCAAATTCTCTAAATGTGAATTCTGGCTTCGTGAAGTCCAATTTCTTGGACATGTGGTTAGCGAGCATGGAATCCAAGTAGATCCCGCTAAGGTTGAAGCTGTCATGAACTGGCATGAGCCGAAGACGCCCACAGAAATTCGTAGCTTCCTGGGATTGGCAGGATACTACAGGCGTTTTATCGAAAATTTCTCAAGGATTGCTGCACCCTTAACTTCCTTGACTAAGAAGAAAGTAAAGTTCGTTTGGGGCCCTAAGCAGCAAGAATCCTTTGATATCCTTAAACAGAAGTTGAGCAACGCTCCTGTACTGACGTTACCTGAAGGTACCGAAGAATTCGTGGTTTACTGTGATGCATCACACACCGGGATGGGATGTGTACTTATGCAGAAAGGCAAAGTTATTGCCTATGCATCACGTCAGTTAAAAGTGCACGAAAAGAATTACATCACCCATGACTTGGAGTTGGGTGCCGTTGTATTTGCACTGAAGCTATGGAGGCACTATTTGTATGGGATCAAGTTTGTGATCTATTCTGATCACAAGAGCCTCCAGCACCTGTTTAACCAGAAGGATCTAAACATGAGACAGCGCCGATGGATGGAGACGTTGAATGATTATGATTGTGAAATCCGATACCATCCAGGCAAGGCAAATGTGGTTGCCGATGCCTTGAGTCGAAAGGAAAGGGTGAAACCCATCCGAATCAATGCCAAGAGCATTGAAATAAAGAACAGTTTGAATGAAAGGTTGTTAGCTGCACAAAAGGAAGCTGTGTTGGAAGCTAACTATCCTAACGAAAAGCTGGGAGTCACTGAAGAGCAATTATCTCAGGGAAAGGACGGAATCCTGAGGTTAAATGGAAGAATATGGGTTCCAATTTATGGAGGACTTCGAGATGTTATCCTCCAGGAAGCCCACAGCTCTAAATATTCCGTTCATCCTGGAGCGGATAAGATGTACCAGGATCTAAGGGCAAACTATTGGTGGATAGGCTTAAAGAAGTCTGTAGCTACCTATGTAGCTAAATGCTTGACATGTGCGCAAGTCAAGGCAGAACATCAAAAGCCATCAGGTTTGCTACAACAACCTGAACTTCCCACATGGAAGTGGGAAATGGTAACTATGGATTTTATCACCAAGTTACCTAAAACAAGGAAAGGAAATGATACGATATGGGTGATCGTGGATAGACTGACTAAGTCAGCACATTTCCTACCCATAAAGGAGACCTATAGCTCCGACATGTTAGCCCAATTATACGTAGACAAGATTGTAGCTCTACATGGCGTACCTGTAGCTATTATCTCTGACAGGGATACTAGATACACGTCGCATTTTTGGAAAAGTTTCCAACAATCTTTGGGCACGCGGTTAAATTTTAGTACGGCTTACCATCCTCAGACTGACGGTCAGAGTGAGCGTACTATTCAAACGTCGGAAGACATGCTACGTGCATGCGTGATTGATTTGGGTGGTAGTTGGGATAACCACCTGCCGTTAATCGAATTCTCCTACAACAATAGCTACCATACCAGCATCAAGGCTGCGCCTTTCGAGGCCTTATACGGTAGAAAGTGTAGAACGCCCGTTTGTTGGGCGGAAGTTGGAGATGTCCAATTATCAGGACCAGAGATAGTCTTTGAAACGACGGACAAGATTGTCCAGATTCATGACCGTCTCAAAGCTGCCCGAGATAGGCAGAAGAGCTACGCAGATCCAAAGCGTAAAGCTATGAAATTTGAAATTGGTGACAAAGTGTTGCTTAAAGTATCACCCTGGAAGGGAGTAATGCGATTTGGTAAGAAAGGCAAGTTAAGCCCGAGATACATAGGACCGTTCGAAGTCATCGAACGTGTCGGATCAGTTGCCTATAAGTTAAACTTACCTGAAGAGCTCAGTGGTATTCATAATGTATTCCACATCTGCAATCTGATGAAGTGTTTCGCTGACGAATCACTGGTCATACCACATACAGATGTGCATATAGATGAGAGCTTAAAATTTGTGGAAAAACCATTGTCGATTGAAGATCGACAGGTTAAGAAGCTTCGAAGGAAGCATGTGCCTATTGTAAAGGTAAAATGGGATGCCCGTAGAGGTCCCGAGTACACGTGGGAGGTTGAGTCCATGATGAAAGAAAAGTACCCTTATTTATTTCAGTAAATCTCGAGGTCGATATTTCTTTTAAGGGGGTGAGGATGTAACACCTCGAAAATTCACGTCCTATAATGAGTTGACACGTGTCATATGTTTGAACGTGTGAAAGAATGTTATAGAAGGATTAAAGTTGACAATCATGGAAAGTATGTGAATATACGAGTTCTAAATGTCAACAGTGAATAAATATATTGTACATTAACCCTACATGATGCTCATACCTTCAAACGAATAAATGATGGATCATACGAAGCTAAATATGAAAGAAAGTGAGAGATTACAAACTACAGGGGTTAAATGTGTCAACATGTTTAAGTTATACCTCTGAGTGACCCTTTGACAAACCCGAAGCTTTGTAATGGTTAATTATGCTCACTAGAATGTACGACATAAATTTCATAAAGTTTTGTTATCGTATGATAAAGTTATGATCAAATTCGTATACAAGGGGTTAAAGCGTCAACGTTGAAAGTTATGACTTTTTGGGTAACAATAAAGTTAACCGAGGACTTAACAAAGGGGGTAAATGTCTTGAAGCCCTTATATGTCAATTTAGGGACATCTGGAAGTGATCCATGGCCTTGGTTAGACTTGTGTGTCAATGATCCATGTGTTCTTAAGCACTATATAAAGGGCCAAGGTTGCAACCAATTCTTCACACCTTCCTTCAGCATTCCTGATCATTTCTGGAGCTCCAAAGCAGGCTCAAGTGATCACTAATCATGCAAAGGACTCTAGTAAGTATGCTTAACCTTTCTTAGTTAAGTTTTTGCTTAGTTTTAGCTTAAAAGTCAAACCGTCGTAATTAACGGTTGACTTAGCGATTAATCATTGATGGCTCAGTGATTAGTCGAATTGAAAGTAGTTATAAGTTGGTAATTATGTGGTCATTAAACCCTTAAAAGGACACCCCCTGATTCCCACTCTAACTAGGTCAAATGTCGGGTCAAACTTGTTTTTAAAAAGTCAACAGGATACTTAATTTTCAATTTTTGCATAATTAGCAATGTAGAACACATACAACCTGTTTGATCATTAATATAACTTGGTAATTAGTGTAAGAACATGTCTAAACATGTTCAACCCGACACTTTTCTGTTTAGACCCGGTTCGGAACCGAAAGTCGCAAAGCTTTGACTTTTGCTTTGACTTCAGTTCTGACCCGTTTTGGTATGTTTTAGAAATACCTTAGAGCTTTAATTGGACTAGGTTACATGCTAGTATAACCCTCTGTGATTATACACCTTGGTTCATTAGTTATCCAATTAATATGCATGATTCCGTTAATTGCTCATACGTTGACCATTATGCCCTTTTCACCATAAAACGTGATTCTTGAAAATGTAAAAGAGTAGAAACCTTAATTACTGATATATAAACTTGTAACCAAAATTTGACATCAGTTTGAGGTGTAGTTTGAGAGTTATGCTCATTAGCGCAAATTGAAAGCTTTTTGTTAATTAAACGGCGTAATTAGCGTATAGCCTATTTAAACTCACTTTTTGATATCAAACTTTTACCCACTGATGTAATATATTATTTTGGTATTTTTGAAGATTTTTAATTAATTTTAGGCTGAGCATAACTTATAGTCATAGGCTTAATCCGGTAATTGTCGGTTTTGCCCTTACGGGCTATAAAATGAGTTTTACATATCTAATCGACTCCAAACCTTTTGCTACTGATTAGATATGATGAATAAATTATTTTAAGCCTTCTGGAATAATAAAAATATCAGCTTTAGGTATAGAACCCGGAAATGGCTTCTAGTCGCCTTTTTAAGCGTTTTTAACGCATAGTATGTGCTAGAACTATTTTAAACATACAAGGGTTGATACCTACTGATACTTTAGGTAAATTATAATATTTTAACAGTAAGCAAAATTTGTTTAACTCAGACTTCAGTTTTGAGCTTTACGGCTTATGTGAAATTACCAAAATGCCCCTACGGCGCATAGTTTGGTTATAATTTATAAATTTCACATATATACTCTACCCTACTGTTATAACTTAGTAAAATAAGTATTTTTGATGATTATATCAGACCTGTAACTCAGGTTAATACTTAAACTCTTTTATAACCTTGTAAATGACCAAACTACCCTTACGGGGCATAGTTTGTGTTTAAATTCGTTTCGGGCATAATAAAAGACATCTTACTGATGTCACAACATATTTGAAGCATATTAACTTAGGAAACCTGTATATGGCTCTTACGGATACCCGTTGCGCTTATTACGCGTTCGGTTCGGTTTATGTAACTAGTTTACATAAATTAGCCGAAACGGGTCAAACCTTATCGGTTTTATCTCAAAATCCAGAATGTGTATGAAATACCCATATTAAGCAAGTCTTAAAACTTGTCGGGTCTAAATCACATTCTATCCGGTCTACGCTTAAAAGTGCGTACGAACCGTATCTTTGAAACTAACCGGTCTAAGCTTAAGCTTAACTAAAGACCCGTTAGGATTCTAATAGGTTATTATAAACCTTCGTTCCAGATTAGGAGGACCAGTAAAAGCTACTTGCATTTGCTTATTGTGATTATTACTTTGCTCAGGTAAATACTTTTAACTTATTTTCCCTTATACGGGCTTGGGTTACGGTATATAAAATACCGCTTGGTCGGGCATCAAATCTTCCATCGTTTGGTGGTTAATTGAATAATTTGATCGGCCCGTTTAAATTGTTTTGTTTACTTAAAGCCTTTGGGGGGTTAATGACCATGTCCCGGATATCCTTGGCATCATTTTACGAAATGGCCACGACCTAAGCGCGGAGTGTAGGCGTACACTCGTCAGTGCATAAATAGTTGATGTGGTGTGTCTATTGATCTTTAACCCGGCACGATCCGGGCTACTGAACGCATAAGGAACATGTAATTCTTTTACAAGATTATATATTTAAATAATTATCCCAAGTTATAAAAAGCTGTGTCATGTGCATCCAAATCAATTTTTAAATCATTTTTAAAATGAGTCAGTTGATTGTATTTACCAGTGTAAACTGACGTATTTTCCCAAAAAGATTAAATGCAGGTACTAAGCGTAATAGGCTGGATTCTCTCCTTAGCATCAATAAAGAGTCTCGCAAGCTTAAGATGCCTATCGTCTGTTGAACTACTGTTTCTTAATTATTTCGATCCGTATGTGGATAAACTTTCAACTGTTTGTGATACACGATATTACAATATTTTATTCGGTTGAAATGTATCTTTCAATTGCTTCCGCTGTGCATTTAAATGTTGTGTTGTTTGACTGTTATGTTGCCAACCACGTCACGATACTCCCCACCGGGCCCACCGGTGACACGTGGAATTCGGGGTGTGACAGAGATAATTAAGTATTAAGAGTGAGAGTAGAGGGAATGGAATGTTTAACCTGTGAGGTGAGGTCTCTATTTATAGCCGGAGAGGTGTAAGAGGATATGGGCTGATGGGCCTTGGGCCTGAAGGCGACAACATAGGGGATATGCTCCTTGTCTCACTGGTGTCGACCGTTAGTGGCTTCCAGGAGCTTTCTGGAGTTGGCGCAATGTGATTGGAGCCACGTGTCACTGTTGTCGGCCTGGCCGCCCTTCTGCCATCAGCAGGTAAGTGGAGATCGTGGGTCAGTTGTCTCTGTCATGTGATTGGTGCCATGGAGGCGTCCTTAAGTACTTTTTGTCTCCTGCACGTCAGACGATCGTGGAGCACGATTGAGCAGGGCCAGAAGGACGCTGATTGGCTCTTTTCTTCTGCCACTTGTACCTTGTGTACTATCTGAACCAGCCTTACGCTGCTGCCCTGCGCGATTCTTGTTGGGCACGTAACTATCTCGCGCGGGGTTTGGATGACTGAGTGCTCTTTCAGAATGCTAAGTGTTGTAATTTGGAGCTTCCTATTGTCCGGGCCTCGCGCCGGTAAAAATAGACCGTGCTGTAGCCCGCGCGAGGTTGCCAATAAGAATTTGTTGAATAAGGAGTATGGTCCCGCGTGCAACCTTGACGGAGGTTTGCGCGGCTTTTTTGGGACCATACCCCTTCACCAACCAAAACATTTTTAATAGAAGTTTCACACGGAGAGAAATCATACCTGAGTCCGGAGCAATATGATTTGAGGCCCTAATATCCATAAACCAATTATGTTGTTCTCTAGGGTCTGGTGCCATTACTTGAAATGTAGCCCCAAGTTCACTGAATTCGAGTGGGTTCACATCTATAATGTGAGCCTGAGTCGCATGGGTGTTGGTTTAAGGGTTGTTGGGCTTTAGAGATGTAGACTAAGGAGAGGCCCACCCAGGTTGGGAGGGTTAAGGGAAAGGGGGGCATCATGGCCTAGTATGGGTGGGCCCAATACAGTTGTGGTAGCTGTTGGGTTGGAGACCAAGATGGGCGTTGAGAGGCCCGAGACGAACCATGTTGTTGTTAGGCCCGATACTGGGGTTGCGCAGTGTTACAGTTCTAATTTTGATTGTTCCTTAGATTTGGTGGTCGATATTGGTTGTCACGACGAGGGTGGCTACCACGACGAGCACCTGGTGCAGAAGATGGAGTGACCATTGCAAGTGTTTCAAAAGGAGTAGAAGAGTCACGAGCCAGATGGCGTTCATGTTCTGATTGGAGCATGTTGCTAGCCATATCCCAAGAGGGAAGATACTGGTTGATGATCATGCCCATGGTGTCGAATTCCATTGGTAAACCACACACCAACTGAATCACCAGATGTTGTTCATTGATTGCACCGCCCATGTCATTCAACTAATTTTCTAAGTCGTGCAATTTTTTACAGAAGGCTTCGAAAGAAGGCATGGAACTCAACTTAGGGTTGATAAATTGTTGTTCTAGGGTAGCATAACTAGATACTTTATTGTTGTGAAACAACTGTTTGATACGATTCCAAGCTTCCAACGCCGTTAATTCGGGTTCGAGAACACAAGTAAATAATTATCCGACAGCGTCCCATATATCCATTGAAGGACGGTGGCGATTTTCATCCATTGTACATAATCAGGATCATCTTGAGAAGAAGTTTTGCTGGTGATGTGATCAAGTACTTCATACTCCACGTGTATGAAGTTGAAAAAACTTCACCCATGCGGGATAGGATACCTTGGATCCATCAAGAACATGGACCTTTTCTGGATGTTAGTAACTATATACACTAGATGAAGGGGAGCTGACGGCTTGGGAGCATCACCCTTGTCACCCATGACGGATCATAGAAACGGGATCGAAAGAAGAGGAAAGTGGCTGGTGGCTATGGGAGGGTCGAAACCCTGGGTTCAAATCGAGATTTGATGATTTTAGGGTATTGAGCTGGTACGCTACGATAACATAATATATGGAATAATCCAATGATTTTTTTTTTGAAAACTCAAACCAAATATATACATAGGTTTTTACATGATATATAGGGACTAGATCTCCTAAAAGGTTGGAGATACATACTGTATACAAAATAATACAATATATAATATTCCGCTAGTAGTTTCATCAACTCTTAGGGGTTGTTTGGTAGCATTAAGTGTGTTTGGTTCACTGACGTAACACATCTGAATCAGCCAGTAAGTCTCTTATCCATTAAGTTTCAAAATGACACTGGATGAAACTTTTACCAATTTATCCATTCACCTGTGTTCATAACCCTCATCCGGCTACTCACCCACCACCACCCCCTCCACTACCAACTAATCAGGCCGAGCCAAAATCTTATACATAAAAGTAGTTAACATGTAAATATACATTAGTTTTCAACCAAAATCATATACGTAAAAGTAGTTGAATTTATACAATTGATCCCATGTGAATCTAGTGTTAGTTCTCATGTAAAACACCAGTTTTCATAAAATATGTGAAGCAAAAGGTTAGAGTGATGAATTGGTGATTGCAAAATGAGGCTACGAGTTTTCATTAAATCTTAGCTATTTTTAATACTTCTTAGCTTGTTGCGAAGTTCTCATCAAGAAAATCGCAACTCAGTATTTAATAATTATCTATATGTTTATTTATGTACAAACTAGGTTTTTACCCGGGATTGCTTCCCGGGCTCGGGAAACTTAGTTATATTAATTACTATTTGTTATTAATACGACCAGATTACATCAACCATCTCATTCGATTTAACAACAATGTCTTCAAATTACCGGATTAGATCATGAACCCATATTAGAGGTCAAACAAAAACACAACAGGACCATATGAATAACATTTCCACTTTACTTCAATGCACTTACATGATAGGGTGATTTGGGATTTTGTAAAAATGTTTGTTTTTGTACTTCTTTACAAAATAAGATGTTGACCAAAATTCAAACAGATGTTGACCAAAATTCAAACAGATGTTGACCAAAAGTCAATCAGAGGTTGACCAATAGTCAGACAGATGTTGACCTTAAACAGATGTTTGGTTTAAGGCCAAACATCTGTTTATGGCCAAACATCTGTTTAAGGTCAAACATCTGTTTAAGTCCAAATATCTGATATAGAAGGCGAAACATATGTTTAAGGCAAAACATCTGTTTAATTAATTTATAATTATATTTACTACATGGCCAAATAACTGAATGCATGTATTTGTTACCTGATCTTGGATTGCAAGTAACTCTTTGACAGTTTTCTTAAGAATCTTGTAAGCTTCGAAATCAAACAGTGCCAAAGACACAGTACCGGAAGAGTCTTGCACCCTAATAGGTATCTTGAAGCTATCAAAGTTAAAAGCAAATGAAAACATTAGTATTACAAATAACAGAAGTGTGGTTCATATTAGTATTTAGTATAAGGAAATAAAACTGTAATCTCAAACCGCGGAATAGAATAGATGTCGACTCCTTCACATTTATCATTTGTACACACCAAAGATTTTGCATGACAACATCAAATGAACCATCCACATTTTCTTTCGTTACAAATCTTTCCTCCACACTCGACTTACAGTGGTTACAACCATTGTAATACCAAAGTTTATCAGTGCATATAGCTGTGATTGTGCCAAGAACCAAAACTTTCTTTGTCTATCAATATCAAACAAAAATAATAATACTTAGAAAAGACTATAAAAAAACTCAGCATGTAAAGTACTTATAAGAAAATACACACCGTTGATATGGTTCCAAGGAAACCAATAAGCATGAAATCAGGGTTATTAAGAAACTCATCTTCAACACTTGAGATAACGTTTGAACCAACATGCTCATTTGATGAAGATGAAGCAGAAATTTTCTCTACATACCAAAACAGATTCATGTGATCAAATTAAAATGTAAAAAGTAAATGTAGGTACAAAATAATATTGTTTAATGTTTATATGCATATTACTAACTATACCTCTTCCTAAAAGAGGATATCTCTTCAATGTCAGTGTCGATAAAAAGTCAGCTAAGCTCAAACCCGTTTGCAACTCCACGCTTGCCTGAATTTAAAAATAAAACCAAATGTAGATCAATATAAACATTGTCAAATTTAAAACATATAAATAAATATAGATATAAATTACTAAATAAAAAAAATTAAACTAATTAAGTTTAAATTGTACCTTTGTAAAGGTTGACCATACCAAAATGACAAAGGATAACAACATATTTCTCTCGTTTCTTATCATTCATGTAAGCAAACATGTCAATAGCAAAAGCATCCCACAAAGTAACCGGACACTTTTGGCCTCGACAATCAAGTGGCAGTCATTATCCGCCACTTCAAGAAGATCCACAAATGGGCGGGCCTTCGAACCCAGTTGCACCGCAACCACCACCGATGGGTTTTGACAACCCGATTCCTGCCTACACTGGTCCTATGACATACAACCCGTTTGGGCCGCCGACTCACACCAACTACGGTTACGCTGAAGCCGGCCCATACATGGTAGCGGCCAATTACAACGCCTTTAACCCTGAAGGACCGTATGGAGCTCCTTGGGGAGCAGGGTACCCAACTCATGAGTACCAAATACCTGCAAGACCTATAATACGGACTCAATCGCAGCCGCCACAGTTTTCTCCCCCAGAACGGGAGGAAATTCTTCAGAGACTGGACCAGGTCGAGCGAGACTTTCACCGAGATCGCAGGGAGCGACAGACTTTCTTCCAAGGATTGACGAGCCTAATAAAAGGGAAGAGCAAGAAGGACCATTGAATCCTTCCACTGTTGTTGTAATTTCCTTGTATCAGTTGAGCCCCTGCGTGGGCCTGTCTTGCTGTATTGACCCCTGTGTGGGTATGTTTATTTGTTTTGACCCCTGCATGGGTCTATCTTTCTGTTAACCCCTACGAGGGTATGATATTTGTTTAAGTCCCTGCGTGGACTAGTATGTTGTTTGACCCCTGCGTGGGTATGTTGCTTTATTAAAAAGTCCCGTTTAGGGCGACGTGTAACCTATTAATAATTAATGGAATGTTTAATTTATAAATTTCGTTTTTGCGAATATGTGCATAAATAAATTATATATTAAATAAATAAATCAAAATCATTCCTTTTAAAAATATATCTGCCTATTTAAATATTGAATAAGAATCTTAAGAGTGAAACCTAGCCTGAGTGTCATTGTAAAGACCTGGCCAAAATGGTAAGACCTGTTTAAAAGATTCAAACCTCTGTTAACATCTGTAAACGTGTTAACACTCCTGGCAGATGTGATTCGTTAAAATCACACACGTCATCTTTGTAATAGGATTCTTTAGAAGATTCCTAACCCAACTAAATGATCTCTGAATCATGGGTTTAAATCATCAATTAAGATGATCATATTTTGACCATACGTTGGTAATATAGTGCCTACGGGCCTTGCTCATTTCTACATGAGCCAAAAGTCAGTGGTAGCTATGACTCCCTGTCCGAAAAAGGTAATGAACTATGTTCAAGCCTTAAAAGCTTTGATTCTCTGAAATTATAGCTTATAATATAAAAATGTCCTTGTGACTAGGCCTTTTGAGCCACAAATAAAACTATTATTGTTTTATAATTATGATAAATTGTAATAAAATCCTAGATAAATATGATTTATAAATTAACCAAATATGGTCTATGTATACCATGGTTAATGAATTGCCATAAAAGACAATTCCATAATAAACTCCCAAGTAAACTATTGTCCTTGTTTTATTTTTATGTAACAGTTCAATTAAAATGGCTGACTCAGATGAAATTAATAGTCACCCAGTGGAGAATAATGATAACGCCCGGATTAATCTAACGGGTGCCGAACTGAAAGCGTTAGTAGACGACGCAGTTACAAAGGAATTAGAGCGGCAGTACGAAGAATATAGTGGGACTCGAAGTAGGACCCTATCTACACCGCATTCGTAGCCATTGTCATGATGACTTTTCTAATTTTTATGGCTGACTCGAAGCATATTTTGAATTTCAAATTACTGATATTATCAGTAATTACTGATTTGATTTGAAAGCAATTGTCATGATGACTTTTCTAATTTTTATTTTAACTTTAATTAAGAGATAATAACCGTCAATTTGAAATTCACATTTTGCAAATTTTCAATATCCAAAGCTCAAGAAATTAACACTAATTACTGATTTGATTTGCAACAAATTGCCATCAACAGTATTTTATTTATTTTTTATTTTAACTTTAATTTTTATCATGAAAACAGTGTTGGAGGAACTCTTATCTCATTGGAATGTAACGATTAGATAAAATGGTAATTTCATTGTAATTCTAGTATTCTTTTGATAATTTCATTCTATCACTAATTAACCCCATCAATAATAAAAATGTGAGCAGTGGCTGTTCTTTAGGGAAACCACTGATGGTCAATATCAGTGGATGTCAACAATAAAAATGTGAGCAGCGGCTGTTTTTTGACTATCAGTGGATAGCCAACAGTGATTGAAACACTGATGTTTGGTCAGTCAATGGTCAACATGAAGAATGAAGAAACAGAGGTTGTCTTTCAGCAGTGGATAACTTTTAACAATCAGATGTTTGAACCAACACAGTGGTTGTAACATACTTTTAAGGATTAATTAAAACTATCATTTTTAAGTATTTTGAAGAGTGTTAAAAGATGAGAAGACAGTGGATCTGGTTAAACATCTGTTTAGACTTAAACAGATGTTGGGGCTTAAAAAGATGTTCGGCCTTATATATCAGTTGTCTGGACTTAAACAGAAGTTTGACCTTAAACAGATGTTTGGCCATAAACATCAGTTTGCAAAAAAGACAAATTTCAAGAATACTATACCCAAGAATACATCAGTTTCCAAGTGTACATCATTTTTATTTATTAGTATAAAGATCAAACAATTGTTCAATTTATAGTACAGATCAAACCACTGAGGTAATGTGATAAATACTGTTACATATAAACATTGCTGTGATAAACACTGTTACATATAAACACTGATGTCATATATACTGTTACATATAAACACTGAGGTGATGACATCTAACAACCTAACAGATTATAAAACACTGATGTGATAAATACTATTACATATAAACACTGTTAACATAAACAAAGGTAGAATAACTGCTGTTGATGCTGAACCACTGTTGTTGTTGGGCAGTGGTTCACATTTGGTTTATCAGACCTTTGGTTCATCAGTGCTTGTCTTCAACAGAGCTTTGGTCTTCATGAGTGCTTTGGTCTTCAACAGTGGATAATCCTCATCAGTCTTTGTGTACAACAGTCTTTATATCCAACAGTTGTTAGGCAGATCAGTGTTTTGCCTTATTAACTTGTTATAACCACTGTCATTGGAGGAAACTTAAATGGGCAGTGCTTATTGTGGATCAACGTGCAGCTTCAACAGCCAGATCAACTTCATCTTAATCTCCTTCAGCAATATCTGATATCTTTTCTTCGGTTCTTGAATCAAACGTCTCGAACATTTTCCCTTTTCATCAAAAACAAAACCAATATATATATATATATATATAGGGGATGGATCATGAGAAAACTAGTTTAAATGAGAAAGCCAAAAAACTAACTAAAAAAGCCTAAAAAACATACCAATTTTTTTTTAATTTTTATAAAAAAATCGCAAGATTTTATGCCTGAAAAAAAAAATTTCAAATTTTTTTTTTGTTGTATTGCACATGTGCACTATTACGGTTATAGTGCACATAGGGCTGTAAACGAACCGAACGTTCAGCGAACAGTTCGTGAACCGTTCGGCGGGAAGTTCGTTTATGTTCGTTCGTTTAATAAACGAACGAACATGAACAAGAAACTTCGTTCGATTAGTTAAATGAACGAACATGAACAGAGGTCTCGTTCGTTTGATTGTGTTCGTGAACGTTCGGTAAGGTGTTCGTGAACATTCGTTGATTTGCGTTCGTTTATGTTTGTATGTTTTTGTTTTAATTGAAGATCTTTGTACTTTCTTATATTTTATTTGTACTTTATATATTATTAAACTTTTATTTATTTTATTACCCTAACAATTAAACTAGGAAACCAATTTTCACCTTGTTTATGCATCATTTTCCTTTCATTTCTCATTATTTACATCGGTGAATACGATCGACCTTCGTTCCACAATAAGGGATTCAAGTTCGAGTGCTACTCTCTGGGCTATCTATCTTTATCCTTCGTCGCGTTCGCCAAATTTATTTGTGTTCGTTTGTGTTCGTGAACCGTTCGCGAACACGTTCATTTCCTTAATGAACGAACACGAACATAAAATCTCGTTCGGTAAGTGTTCATGAACCGTTCGTGAACACATTTATTTCCTTAACGAACGAACACGAACAAGGCCTTGTTCGTGTTCGTTCGGTTCGTTTACAGCCCTAAGTGCACATATGTAGTACACATATAATGCACATGTGCAGTACAACAAAAAAAAAAATTTGAAATTTTTTTATATATAAAAACTAGCGATTTTTTTATAAAAAATTGTAAAAAAAAAATAATTTTTTTGGTATGTTTTTAGCTTTTTTTAGTTAGTTTTCTAGTTTTCTCATGATCCTCTCCCTATATATATATATATATATATAGGGGACCGCTAAAATGAAAACCACCTCTAGTTGTAAGAACCGTGAGAACTACACCGTACGGAGCGAGGTGGACCAAATTTTTTTTTCATAAACGTAGATGCGTGTATTATAAACACATTTGTAAAAAAAAAATTCAAAAAAAAAATGTCGTGTGTGTAGTTTTGAGCACCACAAGTTTGCGTTTACGGGTACCGTAAATTTTGTTTAAAATTTACGGTACCCGTAAACACAAACAAAACTACACACACGACATTTTTTTTTTTGAATTTTTTTTTAGAAATGTGTTTATAATACACGCATCTACGTTTATGAAAAAAAAAATTGGTCCACCTCGCCCCGTACGGTGTAGTTCTCACGGTTCTTACAACTGGAGGTGGTTTTCATTTTAGCGGCCCCATATATATATATAGCAACAATTAATCTGAAAAAAAAACACATGGAACTAACAGCAAAAAGTGTACCTGAAACAGAATCAACGATTAAGAATCAAAAAAACATGAGGAATTAACAAATGCATGGATTAATGAACGAAACTTACGGTGCTGTTTAAGAAAACTCCGTTTAATTGCTCAAATTAAGATGACGGGTGATCTGCAAGTGATTACAAATGAATCAATGCATCAATAAACAGTAAATCAAAATGTTACAAATACCAAAAAATAAATCAGACCAATTGAGGTTACCGTGGTGTTGTGCAATGAAGAAGGAAGAAGACGATGCAACAATTATATGGCAAAAGAAGAGATTTAAGTATATTATTACTCAAAAAAGTCACATATTAGTTTTTATGCAATTGCTCTACACCAAAAATACAACTTGGAGGCATGTGAGATCAACTCGATGTCCATGACAACAGCACCTTCTTAAAAAACAAAGTAAAACTGATTGTAAGATTAAGTACCGTACCGAATAACAAAAAGCGATGAAGCCTAAACTTTTGGGCTGGTATGACCTATAAACAAAGCTGAAAACAAAATCAGTTTCTAAACAACGACTTCATGAAACTGAAAATCATTAAAGTAAACACAAATTAAGTAACAACCAACCTTAATTCACAAGCCTGCAAATATAAAGTTGCCACATGAATAATCAAGTAGAACTTGCTGCAAAAATAATAAAGTATGAAAACAATCTCAAAAACTTCTCTGTAATTGAGTAGTAAAGCGACTCAATTTAGTTAACTACATAAACAATCCAACAATGAATTTGCCGTCCTTCTCTTTCACATTTCCAGCTCCTCAACAACCATCCGGCAGAGGTTACTTCTAATCAACAATCAGATTGTGAAAAACAGAGGATCAAGAAACATAGGTGCATCCAACATTACTAACATGGGTGAATAAATCAACAAAACATATTGTGAAAAACAAAAACTACAAACATATCAAAATCAATCTACTCGTAATCACATGATACAACAAAGCAAGCATCTGAATAAACAATAACAAATAAAAGACAAAAATCAAAAGCTACAAAAAGTTATTCATATATATATATATATATAAACAATAATAAAAACATTATTACAACATACTAGTGTCACCGATTAACAGGAGCTTGTACAAAAGGGTTCATTGTGTACGATAAGAAACCCTAGGAGACCTTCTTCTTCTTCTGAAGGTACAAAAGGGTTCATCGTGTTCAGTATAAGAAAATAGATAAAACCAAATAAAATTTCTGAATGAGAAAATAGATCTTACATGATTATTCTGTTCTTCAACTACTCGACGGTACATGATTTTGGGTTTCAAACGCAGATGTATCCAATAGATGTAACCTCTACCGGACGTTGTTGATGAGATGAAAATGTGAAGAAGGAGAAGGATGAACATCAGAAAGAAAGAAAGTGGATCTGGTATGGAAAGATGAAGAAGAAGAATGAAGCAGGGTTTGTTAAAAGGTGAGAATAAAGGGAAGTGGTACTGTTGGGCGGGAAAAGGGAAAAAACGATGTCCTCATCTACTGGCACGTGGCCCAAATAACTTTCATTTATTATATATAAATAATAGATTAGTGAAATTCACCTTTATACTAGATTTTCTAACACATTCATATATACACAATACATCAAATTTAATGTATATATCTTTGATGAGGGCATTTGTAGTGGGGGTTATACAGGTGCTATATTAGGCTATAACACCCCATAGCACCCTAAACCCCCCCCCCCCCCCTCTCCCCGCACGTTATAGGGGTTATGGAACATGGATGTGATATGCATAGCAGGCGGCACCTTTGATTTCTCTCTCTCTCACACACATATATACATACATATATATGCATAATTGAAGGGGTAGAATCTCACTACATACTCAAGTTATATAACCCATTTTTCTTACACATTTGCCATATATCGTATAATCCCAGATCTATGAGGGTTATGAGACTAGACCAGTACTCATGTCGCATATAGTTAATATAGTTGTGTGTCCAAACCTGTTTGGACCGACAAAACTGAAGAATTACTTGAGGCAGCACATCAGACCAGACCAGACTATGTTTCATAAATTGATTTTCGGTTCAATTCTCGATTCAAGATCTTTCTTCAAAATCAGCGCCCGGTCAGATTTGGTTTGAGTTGAAACAAGAACAAGACGAAATTTCTATTTCTAAAATTTGAATTAACTGTGTATGTGTTTTATTTGTATATTAAAATAAAAATCTAAGTATTTGTTCTCTTTATAACATAAATCTGAACGAGATAGTACTAAACTATAACCGAATTAAATAAAGTGGTTTAGTTTGTTCTTATGCTATTTTCAGTTTTTAACATAGAACCGTTTAATATATAAATTTGTTGTGTTTTATTCTTATCTGGTAAATTATTTGTAATCAAGAAATCTATTATGAATGGTTAAGGGGGCACATTAAAAATATATTTTGGGTATTTTAAGTGAAGTTCTAATTCACGTGAGTCTAAATTCAATTACCCGAATTCGGTGGCTTTATTTTTATTTGATAAGAGGATCTTCTTGAATTAATTTGAATTATTGTGTTATTATCGGCGCTTTGTGGCGGGTTCGAAATATACATAAAATAGAAAATTGCGATTGGATATTCTACGTGATGATAAAAAAAATCCATGTCTCGACGGTAAAGTTACTTTGTATACGAAAATCAAGTTATTCGAACAAATTTACACCAAAACGTATATAAAAATAAACACGACGGCCAAGCATTGCAGCGGGTCGGTTTAAACATAGATAAAAAACATGTCGCAATGGGGTATTTAAAGATGTGCGTCGAGCTGTTTAAAACCCCGAACGATTTAATTTTATTTTTAAACAAATATTTTGGTTTAAAACAACATAACGAAAATTCATGTCTAAACGTAGATAAGAATAACTCCTGTGGAGCGTTGATATAAAACATGAAAGCATTAAAACTTTCACGTAACAGAAAATTCGAACTAAAAATGATAACTTTATTAAAGTTGTCAGATGTTAGATGTTAAACTTAGTAAAGATGAAAATGTGTATTAAACTTAGTAAAGATGAAAATGTGTAAGTGAAACTTTCACTTAAAGACCCAATAAAAAAAAAACAGAAAAGAAGAAAAGAATGTAATTAAGATGTTAGTGAATTGTTATATATGATAGAAAAAGTTTAAAATAAAATATTCTTTAACGTGCGATGCATAAGCATAACATGCGTAATTATGAATATAACATGCGTGATTTTGTTGTTTTTTTGGTGACCACATGCGTGATTATAGTCACCATGCGTAATTATGGTTTTTGTTCTACGTGATTAGGGTTTGAGTTTTATAACATGCGTAATTTACTATCGTACACATCCCACGCTAAGGACTATTGTACGTTAACCTTCCCCTATATGATAATTGCACATACTTTTACATCTTGTTAAGTAAAAACACAATGAATTTTCTCTAAAAAAAAATCAACACCATTATAAGAATGACTTTCATTAGGTTTTCATGTCGGTGATCCGCTATTGAACTCTTTACCATGTCCAATATCCCACACACGCCTTTACTGGCATGTCTTACCTTCACGACGGTATTGCCGAAAGATTTATTTGTCATTAAAAGTTCTCTGATTTGTAATACAAACTCAACTAAAATAAGAATATCATCTTAAATTTCAAATATATATTTATCTTTCTCAACTCGGTAACAGACAGCCGATCATTTATCATGTCTCCTATGTGGACTTAAAAAACTCCACAAAATATATTAGTATTTTAATAAAAGTTACTACAATTATTGATAGCAACACAACAGACCATACATTATAGGGTTATTGTAAAAAATGAACAAATAATGAGGATTTCCTATTATTTTACTTATACATATGTGATATTTCCCGAGACCATAGATTATGCGATGCACACATGGCGATCACTATTGGAAAACATGGTTAAGAAGTGAAATTATTAACCATTAATTGATAAAATATAAGATACTCCAATACTGGGAGCAAATCTCTAATATTCTCATTTAATGAATCAAAGAATAAAGTAATAACCAGTTAACCACCGCACTAAAAAAGTAAATTAACTTTTGCACACTTGATCAAAAATTTATCCTAATAATTATACATATATATAACAATATTAATCTATCTATACTTTCTATAAAAGGAGAAATCTCAGTAACATAAGAAAAGTTGATGTGTCAGCTAGAGAGCATATCCAACAAGGCTTTTCTTATATCATTATTACATCATAAAGTCTAATATATAAATCACTTTAATTTGATTTCAAACCACTGTCTTGTGTATTCAAATGGTCTGGCCCACATTCCAAAGGGCAAACCACTGCCCTTCTATAAGAAAGTAGCAGATGCTTCCTTTGGCAAACGTATACCTAGCAGCAGATGTTTTGAAATTGTGGGTAATTTGAAATTCAAAATGCATGGGGATATGTAATTTTCAATTAATGCATGTCACTCAGTCACTTCTGTCAATTATCTTCTTATATAAACGTGTTCTCTACTTTTGTATTTTCAAACCACATTTCTAATGTATCTCTCCCTCAAATCCCTTCTTCTCAATACTCGGCATTTGTTCATAAAGGATAACAGAAAACTGAAGCTCTCTCTGTCCCACTTTCAGAAATTTTTTTGGGGATATGTGGTTTGCCTTGATCATGGTAATGTGATATATATGATTATGTTTGTTTTTGTTTTTTATTTTTACTAAAGTTTTGTTATCTGAGTTATGACTGAATGATCTGCTGCAGATGATGATGATGATGATGATGATGATGATTGTTCTACGGTTGTTTCCAGTGTCATTGTTTCAACATCGTTTAAAGTATGTGTTTTTTGCTACTCCAGTTTTGAAATTTTGAATTCTTAATTTTGAAGTGATATACTCTAATTCTCGCTTTGTATTTCAGTCTAATCACAGTTGTTTGAAATTCATACAATCTGCTGCGGGTTATTATAGGTTTGTATTAAAAGAAGCATAAAGTTAAATTAAACACAAAGAAAGATTATTAATAATATACATTTAAAATAAATTTTGCTTATGACTAAATGATGATTATATATATAATTTTGGGCAGATGATGATGATGTAGAACCCGCAGTAGTTCCTACTAAACGCAAGAAAGGATCTGCTACTGCTGTAAGATAAGATTTTATCTTACTAGAGTAATGGTCTTTCCTGTATTTTTTGTATTAAAAGAAGCATAAAGTTTGGTTTAAAGCAGCTCTTTATGAACAAAGTTAAGGATTACGTATATGAGGACAGGGCTATTCTTCAATAGCTGAAGAAGTGTTTTCATGTACTGCATCTTGATCTGTTCACGAGAGATCAGGTTTCTAGAAGCCTGATGTTGATGCATTGAGTACTTCCGTGGAGTTCATGGCGATTGTCGAAGATATACATTGATGGAGTTTAAAGCTAAAAGCACTAAATTTTAAGCTAAAAGCACTAAATTTTTGTTGTTAGGTTCGTAAATTTCTTGGTGGTGTTGTTAGATTTTAAAGTTTCGTTGTAATTTTAAGCTGAATAAGTATTATTATGTAATTTTTAATATCATCTGATTATTGCAGATTGGTACTTTTGATGTAGAAGTGAAATTGTTTCTGAGTTTAATTAGATTATGTTGATATTGTATCAATTTCTGTTAGTGTATAGAGAACATCTGCTCTAAATAATCATCTGTTGATCTAACGGCTGTTTGACTTGCTACTGTTGGAAACAGGAGAGGCTTTAACAGATGTTCGCAATATCTTTGTATTCCAAATGAATAGATTTTTTATCTGAGTTATGACTAAATGATGATTGCTGATGTGTCAATTTTTTATCTGAGATTTTTTATCTGAGATTTTTTATCTGAGTTAAAATACATTTTATTTCAAACTATTGCTCTATATTTAAATGTCAAAGTTCTGGCCCACATTCAAGAGTGCAAACTTAGCAGATGTTTCCTTTGGCAAACATATACCATAGTAGTGGTTTTGAAATTGCCGGTAATTTCAAATTCAAAATGCCTTGGGATATGTGCTTTGCAATTAATGCACGTCACTCAATCACTTCTGTCTTATGGTAAAGGCGTCTTATAGGTAAATGCATAGGTTAATTGTAATTATAATAACGTGTTTAATTTTATATTTTTCCCATATAAATGCATTAAAAGCCTAACGAGTGTCGCATCATATTCTTTAGTCATAACCGCCTTCATTGGGTATATAAAATACATTGGGCAGTGGTTTTGATCATTACCGTTTTCATCCATCTACTTGTAAGTGCAGTTCCTGCAGGGTAACTATCGCTTATCAGTTCTGGTCAACCAAAGCAGAAGTCCAAGTTAGAGTCAACGATAATGAAGAATTCAAGACCACATGAAGACCATGCACTGATCAAGGGGGAGTTTGTTAGTGCACTTTGGGTGATAAGTGCATGCTTTCCAATTGTTAGGGTCTTTATTGTACATGTCTTGAAACTTAGTCCAAGGTTTATCCTTGGACAATTTGTCCAAGTTTATGTCTAGGACTTTTGTCAGGGGTTTGTGTTAGGGACAAGAGTCAGGGTTTTTGTGTAGATTGTTTTGTCCGAGTTTTAGTCCCTAGTCTATATATATGTGTTGTATAGGATTAGGGCAGGATCCATCGACGAAGAAGCTTTGTGCACCTCTCCTAACTTCTTGTTCCTCCTGGTGTGCACATCCTAGAGAGAGAGACTATGTGTTAGTAAGAGAAAGCTAGGGTTTAGATCTTTGTGATCTAAACCAGCTTGTAGATGATGTATACTCTTTTGGTATGTAATCTGTGATGACTGATTCGTTAATAAAGAGATTCATCTTCTACATCTTGTTCATCTTATGATTGTTCTTCATGTCTTGAATCAAGTGCAATGTTTGATGTTCGTCATCGATCCGGTGCTCTAACAGTGGTATCAGAGCATGGTTACCGATTCGGAATGGTCTAACCGCCTTCCTAATCACCATTGCTCTTGATTTGATGTTTGTTTCCGCCAAACATCTTGAAGACTTGAAGATTTTGCAGAAAAGTTGAAGAAAATGAAGCTGTTCGTGGTTGTTTTGTTTTCCAAGTTGTTGCAGATATGAGGTTTGATCCAAAATTGCTCTGTCCGAGTTTTTCTTAGTGTTAAACCCGTCCGAGTTTCCATTCTGTGTTTATGTTTCCGAGGTTTTGG
The DNA here is from genome assembly GCA_030545235.1 of Helianthus tuberosus. NCBI lineage: Eukaryota > Viridiplantae > Streptophyta > Magnoliopsida > Asterales > Asteraceae > Helianthus > Helianthus tuberosus. Next base: position 4,685,809 of record CM060379.1, on the reverse strand, counting down.
TGAACCAGTGTGAAGTCACACTGGGGAGATAGTCCGGAGACTAGTTACTAGAATTCAAGGGTCTGAGTTTTGATCTCTGTTTCAGTCTTCCGAGCTTTATAAACAGTTCAGATTTTCCGAGTTTTGTTAAAAGTTCTGTCCGAGTTTTGAGGTTCCAAGTTTCAGCACATAAGTATAACAGGGTCTGAGTTTTCAATAGTCTGAGTTTCCGAGTTTTAAAACGATGAAAGAAGTCCGTGGTTCGGTCGATTAATTGTTCTAAGTGTTCAATAGTCTGATGGTTCCGAGTTTTGTTCAATAGTCTGAGGTTTAGCCTCTGTGTTGATTGATCCGAGTTTTTGAACCTTGTGAGTGATGTTTCCGAGCTTTTAATCCTGTTATTATTTATTCCGACCTTTTAAGACAGTTCCGAGTTTTGTAAACTGTTCTGAGTTTTTATCAGTCCGACCTTTAATCCTGTAAACTGTTCTGAGTTATCAGTTCCGAGTTTTCTTGTTTGTTTCAGAGGTTTAAGATTCTGAATGCTTAACTGTTTCACTCCGAGGTTCATCTTTCCAACTGTTCAAAAGTTAAACAGTTCAAAAGTTTCCGAGTTTCAAACTATGTGTTTGTCTCGAGTTTTAGAAATATAAAGATGCTCCGAGTTTGTTTTGAGTTTTGAACTAAGTGTGTGATGTTCCGAGTTTTAAACTATGTGCGATGTTCCGAGTTTTTTTTTTAACAGTATTCTGTTAACAGTTCAGTTTTCTGTTCCGAGTTTTCAACAGCATTATGTTCCGAGTTTTTGAACAGTATTCTGTTAACAGTTCAGTATTCTGGATCCGAGTTTTCAACAGTATTCTGTTCCGAGTTTTGAACAGCAACAACAGTATTCTGTTCCGAGTTTTAGTGGTTCAATCATTTGAGTGTTCATCAGGTCCGAGTTTGGTTGATAGTTTGAACAGTTTTGTTTCTTGACTGCTGTACGTGTTTGCTGGTCCGAGTTTTGTTCTTGACTGCCAGTCCGAGGTTGTTCAAAATCAATCTGTTCAAGCTTCTTTAGTCCGAGATTAGTCTTTCGGATAGCAGTCCCCGGGTTTCTTCAGAGCTTCCTTTATTTCTTTGCTTGTTTTGAATTCCTTTGTATTTTACATACTGTTCTGATGATCTGATCCAAGGTTTCAAGAGCTTCTGGGTTTTACGGGTTCCAAATTTGCTAAGAATTCTGGGTTACCTGGGGTACCGGATTTTTAGCTAAATTTAGAAGTTTGTGTTGTTCGGAAGTTTCGAGTTGTGCATGTTCCGAGTTTTTCTAGTTATTCCGGGTTACCTGGGGTACCGGATAACTAACTAAGAGTCAGAATTATGTGTAGTTTGGAAACTTGAAGTCGGTTTCGGATTATCGAAAAGTTTTATGGTACTTATGCTGTCCGGATCAAGTGAGGAGGTGAAGAGAATAAGACTTGTTTGGACTTCTGTATTGTTTACAAAGAAAAAGGGGGAGTAAAAATTTTGAAGTTCCTATTTTCTTTGTAAATCAAAAGCCTGTGGTGCTACATCGAAACAAGTTCATGTTTACTATCTTTGAGATTAACTTAGTGTTAATCTTACCGGTGGCGAAGTGTTTAAAACATGAAGCAAGTTAGAGCTAGTGTATGATTGAGTTTTGTCAAGTTTTTTCGAGGTTTAATCAAGTGTTGACGTGATGAAGCAAATTGTTTTTTTGGCAACTAGTTGAAGGTCAAGCCTTTATCGTATGCCGGTTAGAGTAGAGAAGATTAGTCTTCTTGGTCCCTCTTCCAAGTTGGTGACTGATCGGATTCTCGAAATAGGGGTTCTTACATTGAGGGGGAGATTCGAGACGAAAGTCATCGGGTAATTGGTGGATTCGTGAAGATACGAGACTGGACCTTGAAGATTCGAGATGAAATGATTTCAGACACTCGGTTGAAGACTCTGATCAAGATGGTGGATGTACTTTTACGGAGTTCAGTTTGTTATTAACTTATCGAACTGAACTTCATGTCTTAGTGAAGTTTGAAGTGTTCAAGGTTGGGCATTGGAAATCCGATGTTTCTTTCTGCTACCGGTTAGGTTTGAAGATTAATGTATCGAGCGATATTCCTACATGTGGTTGTAGGTCGGTTCGCGTTAACTTGATTCGGGAGTAGTTTGAGGGGGAGGATCTACAGTGTTTGATGTTGGTTCTTCGGGTTTCTCAAAGCGGCCTTAAGTGATCCTCAACAAGTCTTTTATTAGAAGGGTTGAAGATCGCTGTGCTCTGCCAGAAAGATCAAGTCTCAGCCAAAGTTGAAAGCAGCCATGATATCATCTGTCAAGGGGGAGTCTGTAAGTGCAGTATCCGGTGACTGAAGATATCAGTGTTAGACAGAACTGATTGCAACAGTTAAGGGGGAGACTGTAAGTGCAGTTCCTGCAGGGTAACTATCGCTTATCAGTTCTGGTCAACCAAAGCAGAAGTCCAAGTTAGAGTCAACGATAATGAAGAATTCAAGACCACATGAAGACCATGCACTGATCAAGGGGGAGTTTGTTAGTGCACTTTGGGTGATAAGTGCATGCTTTCCAATTGTTAGGGTCTTTATTGTACATGTCTTGAAACTTAGTCCAAGGTTTATCCTTGGACAATTTGTCCAAGTTTATGTCTAGGACTTTTGTCAGGGGTTTGTGTTAGGGACAAGAGTCAGGGTTTTTGTGTAGATTGTTTTGTCCGAGTTTTAGTCCCTAGTGTATATATGTGTTGTATAGGATTAGGGCAGGATCCATCGACGAAGAAGCTTTGTGCACCTCTCCTAACTTCTTGTTCCTCCTGGTGTGCACATCCTAGAGAGAGAGACTATGTGTTAGTAAGAGAAAGCTAGTGTTTAGATCTTTGTGATCTAAACCAGCTTGTAGATGATGTATACTCTTTTGGTATGTAATCTGTGATGACTGATTCGTTAATAAAGAGATTCATCTTCTACATCTTGTTCATCTTATGATTGTTCTTCATGTCTTGAATCAAGTGCAATGTTTGATGTTCGTCATCGATCCGGTGCTCTAACAGTGGTATCAATTCGTTACAGTCATCAGAAATGAATCATTGTGTTTGAAGACTCGAACGTTTGAAGACTCAATTCGTTGTGTTTAAAGCCTTAAGAAATGAATCATTTGATGATACAGTGAACCGGTTTTATCATTTGTTGAGCGAACTTGATAGAAGCCAAGAGGGTATCTACACTGAATTTGAGAAGGTTGAGAAGTTTCTGAATTGCCTTTCCAGAGAATGGAATATGTACACCGCTTTGATTAGAGAAGGTGTTCTCTATGAGGAGCTTTCATTGGAAGAAGTTGTACAAAAAACTGAAGGGTTATGCTTGGAATATGGAAGATCAAGCATCTGATTTCGAGAAGATCCAAGATCCTCAGTTATATAAAGCCTCAAAACCGACGGATAAGGGTAGTAATGGAGTAAACGGTGTTGCCCTATATTCAGAGAATGAAGTTCCTGCAAGTGAACACGCCTTTATGAGCAACAATGTCAGTTCAAGTGGAACGACCAATTCCAATCAAGGAATGTACTCTTCTAGTGGAGCTCAGAAATCTCAAGCAACAAACTTGAACATTCCAAAGTTAGATGCAAGCGGCTTAAAGTTGATAGAAGAAAACATGAGCCTTTTGGCGTCCTTCATGACTGCCTATGAGAACTTCTGTCTTGGAAAGCTCGTTGAACCGTCAAGTCTCGATGAGGACTTTGACCAGATAGACCAAGACGAAATGGAAGAACTTGATCTACAACTCAATATGGCACTCTTAGTCCGTAGAGCGAAGAAATTTCTGTTGAGAACGGGTAGGAAGTTCATAGGAGGTCAGACAAAGACTCGAATGGGAGTCGACATGTCAAAGGTGAAATGTCACAACTGCGGCATCTACGGGCATTTCGCACGTGATTGTCGAAAGCCGAAAATGGAAAGATCTGACAGAGAAAGCAACTCTCGAGGAAACAATTCAAGACCTCACCACAATGCATCAACTGCTACTTCTAACTCAAGTACTCGTCCAAGTGGTTCTGAAAATCTTACACCCTCGACAAACAATGCTATGGTGGCTCAATCTTTACAAAATGTGACTGAGCCTTACGACTGGGGTTGTGCATTGGAAGACATTTCAGGAGCTATTGTGTCACAAGCCTTTATAGCTGAAATTGTTAACGAAGAAGTGTGTGAAGAGATTGTCGAAGAGACTAGCATTGAGGAACTTGCGGTTGTAGCTGAGGTGCTTGGGGAAGAGTTGGATTTGGGCAATGTTGCTGAGAATGAAGATCACCTGAATGAAGAGTCTGTTGAGAAGTCTAACAAAACAGAAGATGAAGAAAAGGGAGAATGCTTTGAGTTCAACATCTCCACAGCTGAAATGCAGCAATTTGCGGATGCAGAAACTAAAAGGTTGGAAGAAAACTCCGTAGAAAATGGAGAGAGTGCATTCATGGCTGGCATTGAGGAGCAGCTGAAGAGAGCTATCTATATTTGGTATATCGATAGTGGCTGTTCTAGACACATGATAGGAAATAAAGAGTTATTGAACAATTTTAAACAAATTCGTTGTGGTTATGTGAACTTTGCCGGTGAGAAGGGTGGATACATCACTTGTGAAGGTTCGGTGTCAAATGGAAAAATTACGCTGCATAAAGTGAACTACGTTGAAGAACTGAAGCATAACTTGATGTCGGTTTCTCAAATTTGTGATAATAAGTACACGATGTTGTTCACTGATAAAGCTTGCTTCGTTTTACGTCCGGGATTTGTGGTTCCTGAAGATTGGATCGTAATGAGGGCTCCAAGGGTGAATAACACATATGTCATGGACATGCGCCCGTTGGTCAACTCGTCTGCTCCAGTGACATGTTTACTTTCGAAGGCGACTGAAGATCAATCGTATCTCTGGCATAGGAGAATGGGCCACGTGCATCTGCGAAAAATGAACCACTTAGTGAAAAACAACTTAGTGTTGGGGGTTCCTTTACGTAGTTTCAATATGCACAACAAATGTGAATCATGTGAAAAAGGAAAAATCAAACGAAAGCCTCACAAACCGAAAACTGTTAACTCGATTCAAAAACAACTTGAATTGCTTCACATGGATCTTTTCGGCCCAATCCATGTTGCTAGCATTGGTGGGATGTCTTATTGCCTAGTTGTCACTGACGATTTCTCACGATACTCGTGGGTATTTTTCTTAAAAACAAAGGACCAAACTGCTGGTATTTTAAGAGATTTGTTCAAACAACTTGAGAAAAATTATTCACTTCCTATTAAGAAAATCCGAAGTGACAACGGCACTGAGTTTAAAAATCATTATTTGGATGAGTTATGTCGGGAAATGGGAATAGTTCATCAGTTCAGCGCTCCATATGTTCGTCAACAGAACGGAGTTGCAGAACGGAAGAATCGTACCCTAATTGAGGCGGCCCGAACTATGCTTTCTGAATCAAAATTGCCAATTTTCTTCTGGGCCGAGGCGGTAAACACTGCATGTTATGTGTTAAATCATGTGCTTACAGTCAAAAGAGAAGATAAAACGTGTTATGAATTGCTTGAAAAGAAGAAACCGAACTTATCTGGTTTTCAACCTTTTGGGATCAAGTGTGTTATCAAACGTACCAAAGACACTCCTAAAATGGGGGAAGTTGGAGAAGTAGGGTTCTTTTTGGGATATGCCAATGGAACTCCAAACAAACGTGTTTATAACGTTAAGAAGCGTACAGTGGAGATCGTGTTTGATATAACTCCTTTGAGTTACGATCCTCCACCGTCCAAATTCGGTCCTAAAAGCGGTTATGATTATGATAAATTATTTGATTCATTTGATCTTCCTGATGTTTCAGAAGAAGATTCGGAGGTTGTCTACACACATCTTGTGAACAAAGATGAAGTGGATGCAAGCTGGAGAGCAAGTATTCCTACTAATGTGTCTTCGAATGTTCCAGTCGCTGATTCTTCGATTGTAAACGAAGTTGTTGCTGAGCAGATCCCTAATGCAGCTGCTCAAACTACAAGTGGTGATCTTTACGTTGATTTTTCAGCATATCCAAATGTTAATGTGTCTTCTGGAAATGATCAAGCTTCAAGTAGTAATGCAAATGCTGAGGGGGAGATTCAATCAAATTTGGGAAACAATCTTCAAGCTCCAGCTATCCCAATTCCAAGAACAAATATTCATCATCCTGTTGATAATATTATTGGGAATCCAAATGCGGGAGTGCAAACGCGAAGGAGTATTTCAGAGATGCAGTGTCTGTTCTCTGCTATCAAGAATGAAGAAATCTACAATCTTAGCCTACATGAATGTTTTATCTCTCAGATAGAGCCGAAGAACTATCAAATGGCTCTGAAGGATAATTCTTGGTGTCAGGCGATGCAAGAAGAGTTAGCTCAGTTCGACAAGTTAAAGGTGTGGAATTTGGTCGATCTTCCAAAGGGCCAACATGCAATCAACACGAAGTGGATTTTCAAGTGCAAGAAAGACAATAAGGGTGTTGTCGTCAGAAACAAAGCACGGTTGGTTGTTCAAGGCTTCAATCAAGAGGAAGGGATTGATTATACAGAAGTTTATGCACCGGTGGCAAGACTGGAAGCCATTCGTTTGTTTCTAGCTTTTGTTGCACACATGCGTTTCAAAGTCTATCAGTTGGATGTGAAAAGCGCGTTCCTTTACGGGAAATTGCATGAAACTGTGTATGTATCCCAACCACCGGGTTTCGAAGCTCCAGGGTCTGACAACAAAGTCTATCTGTTGGACAAAGCTCTCTACGGTCTCCATCAGGCTCCTCGGGCGTGGTACGAGACTTTATCAAGACATCTATTGGAGCACGGGTTCACGCGTGGCACGATTGACTCCACACTGTTCATATTGAAGAAAGGGGGAGATTTTCTGATCGTGCAAATTTACGTTGATGACATAATTTTTGGTTCTTCAAATGAAGAATTGTGTCGTGAATTCGAGGCGGTGATGAAGTCAAAATTTGAAATGAGCGCGATGGGCGAGTTATCCTTCTTTCTAGGTCTTCAAGTCAGTCAAGAAAAGGCCGGGACGTACGTGCATCAGACGAAGTATGTCCATGAGATTCTCAAAAGATTTGGATTGGAAGATAGCTTACCCTATGACACGCCTCTGCCGACAAATCACAAGCTTTCACCCGATAAGGAGAAAGATCCTGATGTGGATCCGACTCTATATCGAGCAATGATAGGTTCGCTAATGTATCTTACTGCTTCACGACCAGGTATTATGTTCTCTGTTTGTTTGTGTGCTAGGTTTCAATCAACTCCGAAGGAGTCTCGCTTGAAAGCAATCAAGCGTATCTTCAGATATCTGAAAGGGACGCCTAAGCTTGGATTGTGGTATCCAGTTGAAGGTGGTCTGGACTTGATGGCATATGCTGACGCAGATTTCGGAGGGTGCCCGATGAACAGAAAGTCAACCTCTGGCGGCGCACAACTTCTTGGGAATCGTCTTGTCTCTTGGCAATGCAAAAAGCAAGTTGCTGTTTCTCTATCCACGTGCGAGGCCGAATACATTGCTGCATCAAGCTGTTGTGCTCAGGTTTTGTGGATTCAGCAGCAAATGAGGGACTACGGTTTGAATTTTACTCGAACTCCTATTCTTGTCGATAACAACTCTGCCATTTCCATAACTAACAATCCAGTTAATCACTCACGCACTAAGCACATAGATGTTAGGCATCATTTTATTCGCGACTGTGCTGAGAAGGGTTTAATAGAAGTGGTTAGGGTAAACACCTTGGATAATCTTGCCGACCTGTTTACAAAAACATTCGATCGGGCTAGATTTGAAAATCTGGTCCGAATGATTGGCATGATCAACCCAGAGTAAAATGCTTTCTAAACTCGCATAGAAACTTTATTTTATCTTTACTGTACAGTTTTTACCGCTTTCCAAAAATTGAAAAACTCCAAAAATATTTTACTTAGTTGTAGGATAAATTTTAAGAAAAATACAAAAACATTTGAAAAATATAAAATGAAGTCGTGTTGAGATATAAGGGAAATGATAGTACATCGGTTAGTCGTATCTGGTGCAGGATTATAGTAATATATAAAATTAACCGTTAACTGTAACAGCTTCATTATACGTTGCTTCGGTAGGTTTTACGCGTCATTAAGAACCTGTTTTTGGTATATAAACATAATGAACTGCATAACTTGTGTGGTACATCTCTCGGATATATGGTCTTGGTACCGTAATTTCGTTTGATAGATTGCCGAGGTTCTGAGATACGTGGTCTTTATGCTGTTTATCATCTAGGTATCATGGTTGTTTCTTTTACCGAAAACAACGGGGACGCAAGTCTAGATCTTCCATGATACCATACATACGTGTAAATATCATTCAATCGTGTATATAATACATGATACATTCGACCGCAATAAGTGATAAACAATCACATGCCCCACAAAATATGTGATAATATATCACAGCTCTTATGCGGGAGTCAAGTTCGTCTCTTTGTCTGTACGATGGTACTAACCTGCTCACGGACTTGCTCCTGTGCCCTCATGCATCTGAAAATCAAGTTCCTCATCAATAAGTGATTCTATCACATAGGGCTTGTTTTCAATTCTAAATAAGTGAGTATCTCACATCTTTTTATACGTCAAAACAGATAATAAATGGTATACTAACCAGTAAGATGAACTCTCGTGCATACCTTGATACGGGAGTATATTCTGAGGTGGGTAAACATAGTTACAATCAGTTATTAATACACTTAATCACATATCTCGAAAACAGTGTTCGAAAGCGTGCTAAAGCTTAAGTGGACCACAATACCGTTGAACGTCTTGAACTGTTAATATCATTATAAGAGCTTAAACTGATAATCTATGCTTCTTGTGTTGGATAATGACAGAAAAACCGATATGATCCTTTTGCTCCGATTTCACAAAAAAATAATTAGTGTAAATACGTTCGTAGGTTTAATTTCTTTATTCAGTCAAAAATTCAAAAAAAAAAAAATCAAAAGGATTTTGCTTTCTTGTTTCTATGTGCGAGTTATCATTTTGAAAATTCTCTAAGGGTTGTGAACATTCTTTAATGAGGTGTTAAACATCAAGTTAGGTAATCTTAAAATAAGTCTTTTTGTATAAAAATCGGTCGTGCAATATCCATCTAAGTGTGTGGGTAATCACGTCATTTTAAGGTGTTTCGGTAAATCTGCTTCCAAGTTGTGATATTTTTCCAAAAGTATAAGTTTTGAAGTAAGTTGTTCTGATGGATCGTGTTTTGAAATACAAATTATTAAATATTGGTTGTTTAATATTTCAATTGTTGATTCCGGGGTATTGGAATTATTTTTGGGATCCAGGTTTGGGCTGAGTATCTCCGGGGTTAAGATTCTTAATCCGGTGTTAAGTGTTTCAGGTCTGGATCGTTCATCACAAGATGCAAGATTTGAAGAAGCTGTGTGCATCTGGATCATTCATCTCAAGATGGAAGATTTGAAGAAGCTGTGTGCGTCTGGATCGTTCATCTCAAGATGGAAGATTTGAAGAAGCTAAGACGTCTGCCATTGCATTCTTTGAAGAAGATCAACCGTTAGCGGATCAATACATCAAAGTCATGCAGTTCTGTGTGAAAAAACCAGGCAGCGAGCTTCTCGAAGAGAGTATGAAGATCTCAAGACCAATGAAGACCATGCACTGATCAAGGGGGAGTTTGTTAATGCACTTTAGGTGATAAGTGCATGTCTCCCATTTAGTAGGGTCTTTATTGTACATTCATTGAAAGATAGTCCTAGTTTTATCCTTGGACATTTTGTCCAAGTTTTAGTCTTGCCTTTTGTCTGAGTTTTGTTTAGGACAAAAGGTCTGAGCTTTGTGTAGTTTGTTTGTCCGGGCTTTCTAGTTTGTCTTGAAAGTCCGGGTTTTGCCTTGTATTTATACCTTTATGTGGAATAGACAAGGCGGCGATTCCGTGTGAAATTCTGTGCACCTAACCCTAATCATTGTGTGTGTGTCTGGCGGCTACTGTGTGTGAGTGACGTCATTCATCTTCCTCATCAAGAATACTCAGTGTATTCTTGATTTCTCTCACAAATATTTGCATTCTAGTGTTTCATCTACAGTGGTTAATCATCAGGTGGATTCCGCACACCTGTTAGTTGCTTTAGCTGAGTGAGATCTTGGATTAGGAGGCCTTACAAGTGGTATCAGAGCAGTGTGCTCATACTACTGTAGGTGTTTCTTAGTTTGAAGGTTTTTGTGAGAAAAGTTCAATCTTTGATAGGGTTTAGTGAGTGTTTAGTGAGTTTTTGTGTTTTATTCATGATTCTTCATTCATATCTAGTGATTTGATGATGGATTTTGAGTAGTTTGGTGATTTTTAGTGTTGTTCTTCATCTGGGTTTTACAGGGGTTTTGGTTCTTGTTCATACAGTGTTTGAAGGTGGAAAAAGATTCCTGAGTTTGATCTTTGGAAGATTTGTCCGTAGTTTAAATTCTGTGTTTGTGTCTCCGGGGTATTGTTGAACCAGTGTGAAGTCACATTGGGGAGATAGTCCGGAGATTGGTTCTTCTGAGTTTTGAGAAACTCTTACCTGTTCTGAGTTTCTTCTTTGATTAGATAGTCCGAATTTTATTAGTTATTGTCTGAGTTTTGATTCCTCTCTAATCTTTCCTTGAGTCCGAATTTTCTCCTATTTCCGAATTTTAATCCCTTAGTTAGGAGTCTGAGTTTTAAGTTTTGCTAGGTCCGAACTTTATCTTTTTATTATTATTATTGAGTCCGAGTTTTATTATTATTAGCTTTAGTCTGAACTTTTACCTTGTCCGATTTTCATCTTATACTAGGTCCGAATTTTGGTTAGTCCGAACTTCTATCTTTTATTTATTATTATTAAGTTTAACTTTGGTTTATTAGTGTTAGAGTCCTGTGTCCGAATTTTAAACATAGTCCGAATTTTAACCTTAGGTTCTAGGTCCGAGTTTTCTTAGCTCCTTTTAGGTTAGTTAAGTCCGAATTTTATAACTATCTTTATTTAGTTATTAAGTCCGATTTTTAACTATTTTTATTTAGGTCCGAGTTTTATTGTCTCTTTCTTAGTGAGTCCTAGTCTTATCTTAGTTAAGTCCGAATTTTTAGTCCAAAGTTCACTGTGTCCGAATTTTAACCTTTAGATAGTCTGAGTTTAAATTCCTAACAGTGTAGTGTCCGAGTTTTTCTGTTTGTGTTTTATTTCAGGTTTTTGTGATCCGGGTTTCACACTCTGATTAAAGCTCAGACATTTCACTCCGTGTCTTCTCTCCGAGTTTGGACTTAGAAAATCTTTTCTGTAACACAGTTCTTACTTGGAAACCTACTGTTGTTTTCTGAAATGGCAAACAACAATCTGACTGCAATGGTGCAAAACCTCAAGCACAATGCTGAGGTAGGAAGTAGCGACAAACCTCCTTTGTTGATAAACGAGCTTGATTTTCCTGAGTGGAAGGAGCGTTTCGAAAGATATGTACGAGCAAAAGACATCAAAATCTGGTTGTGTATCGTTAAAGGTTGTGGAGCTACTCCAGTACGTACGTTGACAATTGATACGTATTTGGCACTCACTGACGACCAGAAGAAATTTTATGACTGTGAAGAGAAAGCTATGTCAATGATAACGATGGCTATGACACAATCTATACTTCATACGTTCCATAAGAGAAGTAGCTCAAAGGAATTGTGGGATAGTATGATCCAGCGATATGAAGGAAATGAAATGTACAAGAAGCGACGTCTTGAACGTTTGAAGACTCAATTTGTTGTGTTCAAGGCTTTAAGAAATGAATCATTTGATGACACAGTGAACTGATTTTATCATCTGTTGAGCGAACTTGATAGAAGTCAAGAGGGTATCTACACCGAATTTGAGAAGGTTGAGAAGTTTCTGAATTGTCTTTCCAGAGAATGGAATATGTACACTGCTTTGATTAGAGAGGGTGTTCTCTATGAGGAGCTTTCATTGGAAGAAGCTGTCCAAAAACTGAGGGGTTATGCGTGGAATATGGAAGATCAAGCATCTGATTTCGAGAAGATCCAAGATCCTCAGTTATATAAGGCTTCGAAACCAACGGATAAGGGTAGTAATGGTGGAGTCGGTGTTGCTTTGTATTCGGAGAATGAAGGCCCTGCAAGTGAACACGCCTTTATAAGCAACAATGACAGTTCAGGTGGAACAACCAATTCCAATCAAGGGATGTACTCTTCTAGTGGAGCTCAGAAATCTCAAGGAACAAGCTTGAACATTCCTAAGATAGATGCAAGCTGTTTGAAGTTGATAGAAGAAAACATGAGTCTGTTGGCGTCATTCATGACTGCCTACGAGAACTTCTGTCTTGGAAAGCTCGTTGAACCGTCAAGTCTAGATGAGGACTTTGATCAGATAGATAAAGACGAAATGGAAGAACTTGATCTACAACTCAATATGGCACTGTTAGTCTATAGAGCTAAGAAGTTTCTGTTGAAGACGGGTAGGAAGTTCATAGGAGGTCAGACAAAGACTCGAATGGGAGTCGACATGTCAAAAGTAAAATGTTACAACTGCGGTATCTACGGGCATTTCGCACGTGATTGTCGAAAGCCGAAAATGGAAAGATCTGATAGAGACAACAACTCCCAAGGGAATAATTCAAGACCTCACAACAATGCATCAACTGCTACCTCTAACTCAAGTGCTCGTTCAAGTGGATCTGAAAATCCTACACCTTCGACAAACAATGCTATGGTAGCTCAACCTCTACAGAGTGTGACTGAGCCTTATGACTGGGGTTGTGCTTTGGAAGACATCTCAAGAGCTATTGTGTCACAAGCATTTATAGCTGAAATTGTGAACGAAGAAGCTTTGTGCACCTCTCCTAACTTCTTGTTCCTCCTGGTGTGCACATCCTAGAGAGAGAGAGAGAGAGAGACTATGTGTTAGTGAGAGAAAGCTAGGGTTTAGATCTTTGTGATCTAAACCAGCTTGTAGATGATGTATACTCTTTTGGTATGTAATCTGTGATGACTGATTCGTTAATAAAGAGATTCATCTTCTACATCTTATGATTGTTCTTCATGTCTTGAATCAAGTGCAATGTTTGATGTTCGTCATCGATCTGGTGCTCTAACACTACTCAATCATCTTCAAAAGTTTGTTGACGAGATTTTCACAAGGCTCTCTGCAGAATGGAAATTTTTGGGTTTCAAGTGATTGTTGACAAGATTTTCACAAGGCTCTCTGCAGAAGATATTGGCCGTTTCAAATGTCTTTCCAAGAATTTTTATAGGGAATTGTCAAGTCATGCATTTCAGATGATGCATGCTCTCCGAAGTGGAGATTCAGTACAAAAGAAACTACTATCCTTTAAAGACACGTCAATTGTCATTGACGATGTAGTTGCTGGTAATTTGGATGTTGTTAGAAGCAAAACCTTAAGTTTTCCTAACAATGTCCACCCTAGCTTCTTACGTATTCTATCTTCATTTAATAGTTTGTTGTTAGTTTGCAATGAAGGGATTTGCTGTCAGTTGATTATTTGGAATCCAACTACCAGGCGCTATAAGGTTTTGTGTGATGACTACTTCAATTACAATCATCATCGAAACTCTGATACAGGTGGAATTTATTTTGATCAGTTCAATGATCTGAAAGTGCTGAACATCAGATGTTACCGTAATGTAACTGCTGCTCGTGTTTACTCACGACGTCGTGAGTCATGGAGAACAATAAATTTCGGTAGCGTAATCAATTATGGTTCAAGTGGTTATTCATGGTCTACAGGAGTTTATGCTGATAAAACCATATATTTTATGGTTTCAAATTATTGGTATCCACTAGGTGAGAGGAACATCGTTGCTTTTGATGTTCTGAGTGAGACTTTCAGAATGCTTCATTTTCCCGAGAGTATTGTAGTCAATCCTTGCCAAGGGCATTTTTTGACCATCGCAAAGAGGCTGCATTTGATTGTTATTGGAAAGTCTGCTCAGCTAACTGCTGATATGCTCAGATATGAAGAAGAAGGCTGGATGAAGGTGTTTGTTTTCAATAATCCTCGTGTAGTTGATTATGTAGATAGGCGCCGAAGGACTAATATAATTGAAGACAACAAGTGGCTGATAACAAGCTTCTGTGGGGATATGATTGAAGTTGATCTGAGCAACGAACTTCTGAAATACCTCCAACATGTTGACAACTACAATGGTCCGAAAGGAGCTTTACTTATCGAGACTACTGTTTCACCAATTGATTAGGAATTAGGATCCTGTATTTTATTGAATGCTATTTGCTGTTTTGACAATTGTATTTTTTATATAATTAGTTGTGTTAAAATTATTAATCATGTTTGTTATTTAAATTAAGTAAATGAATATTGATGTTTGAGAGTGTAAAAGCTTGTAATATTGGCAAATGTCTGTTTAAATGATCAAAGCTCTGTTATTGCGAACAGATGTTTCAAAATAAAACAGTGGTTGATACATCTGTTGACTTGGGTCAACAGATGGATGAACTTTGTATGCTGTTTGACACTTGTAGTTTTTATATAAATAGTTGTGTTAAAATTATTAACCATGTTTGTTATTTAAATTAAGTAAATAAATATTTAGGTTTGAGAGTGTAAAAGCTTGTAATATTGGCAAATGTATGTTTAAATGATCAAAGCTCTGTTATTGGGAACAGATGTTTGAAAATAAAACAGTGGTTGATACATCTGTTGACTTTGGTCAACAGATGGATGAAAACAGATGTTTGGAACTACTGTTGAGAAAACTGTAGTTGAAACCGCTGTTTGGTTAAAATGGTGGTTTAAAACCACTGTTGGGTTAAAATAGTGTTTTGTGGAGGTTGAAGGGGATTGAAATGACTGATGGGTTAAAATATTGTGTTTTTAGAGAAGGAAGATTCTTGAATCACTGTTTATATAATGACTGTTGTTAAAGCTCAGTGTTTTAATCCACTGATGGTTATAGTCAGCTACTGTTTTCATTTTCAGCACTGTAATATTGGCAAAGGTATGTTAAAATGATCAAAGCTCTGTTATTGGGAACAGATGTTTGAAAATAAAACAGTGGTTGATACATCTGTTGACTTTGGTCAACAGATGGATGAAAATAGATGTTTGGAACTACTGTTGAGAAAACTGTGGTTGAAACCGCTGTTTGGTTAAAATGGTGGTTTAAAACCAGTGTTGGGTTAAAATAGTGTTTTGTGGAGGTTGAAGGGGATTGAAACGACTGTTGGGTTAAAATATTGTTTTTTTTTTAGAAGGAACATGCTTGAACCACTGTTTATATAATGACTGTTGTTAAAGGTCAGTGTTTTAATTCACTGATAGGTTATCCACTGATAGTTATAGTCAGTTACTGTTTTCATTTTCAGCACTGTAAACTACTTATATTGATTCATCAGTGGTTTCCTAACAACTGTCATCCATTATTCATCAGAGGTTCTCACGTGGACAGTACTTAGCCGTCAGATCTTTTGTAACTGCTGCCACGTCAGCATTCACTTTTTCCACCTATAAAACCCTGATCAAAACCCCAAACAGGGTTTTGACTGTCGAGTCGAATTCAAAATTCCTTTCAAAAGCATTTTTCATCAAATTCTCTCAAATCACTCATCTTCTTCCTTCGTTCTTAACTACCTTTGATTTATCATGGATCTTCCATTCAAAATCCGTCATAACTTCGTGTGTACACTTGCAAAAACAAGTAAAAACACAGGTTTTCATTCTGTGATTGATGCACTTTCATCTTCAAAGTACAAAACTATGTTGACCTGCAATGAAACCATCTACGTGGATACCCAACGAGAGTTCTGGAAAAATGCAAAGCTTGAAACTAAGGACAAAAAGACCTTAGCTATTACTTCATCAATAAGGGGAATTCCAGTGGTCCTCACACCTCAAACCATTCAGAGGTTTTTGAAATCAATGATCTTACAGGTAAAAGTTCTTTCCAAAAAAACAGAGTACCAAACTGATTTCATTGAGAGAGGGTATGAAGAAGAAATGAAAAGGGATACTTTAGAAAAGGACAGTTTTCCTCCTGCTCCGAGGTATTTATTCCATACCCTCCTGATGTGTGTGTCAAATAAAACAACAGCTTTTAATGAAATACCATTGAAAATTCAATACATGGGCTATGCTATCATGGCTGAACAAAATTTTAACTACTCTCAGGAAATTTTCAATGATATGGTTAAGAATGTTAATAAAAAATCATTTTTATTGTTTCCAAGGTTTTTAAGTTTTTATCTTCAAAATAAATTTTCAAAGGATAATGCACATGTGCTTATCCAAGGAAATCCTATTCAAATAAACAGTCTAACTTCTGAAACATTCACAAGGCTGTCAAAACATTCAAAAACCCAAACAGAGGTACCTGAGTAGGATTTAGCAGCAACAACTGCTCCTCAGGCCCCTGTTGTTGAGCCCACTGCTCCCGGTGATCACAGAAGCACAACCCCATCTGTGAAACCCACACCAAAAATCACCAAAAAGACCAAAAAAAACTATCCAAACGCCCCCCAAACCCACCAAAAAGGTGACTCTGGAAGACGAGATCCCAGAGGTAACACCCTTGACAACACAAAAGTCACCTGAAACCACTGCTGCTACTTCCTCACAGCAGATGGAAGAAAGATCTCAACCTGAGCCTAAAACTCCTCCTGCATCCTCTCAAAATGATCAGGTTGTATCAACAGGGACACCACAATCAATGATACCTCTGTTGGATGCTCAGATAAAAATCAGTTCTTCTCAATCACCTGTTAATGAGAATATACCACAACAAGTGACTGAGTCTGGTGTCTCTATCTCTGTTAACCCACCAACAGTTGAGAAGGCTACACTACAGGAATTACAAGTAATTCCTGTCAGTAGTTCAAGTGGAGCAGCTACTACAGGTGTTGAACCCACTGGTTTACACCTAGACAGTAGTTTCATTAGTGAGATTCCCTTGAAGGCAATTTCTTCTTTGGGAACCATAGTGTCCACTGGTGTGTTTCCATTATACGTTGGTGACCTTAAAATGGTAAGCTCTGCTGAAGAAAGAAGTCCCCAGTACCGAGAACAAGGGGCATCAGTGGATGATTTTTGGGAAACTTTTCCTAAGTCAACCACCGATACAACCACCACTGGTGGGAAATCAGATGATCCCATTAACTTGGGTGATGGTTTAAAGTACAAAGAATTGACGGAGAGGGTTGATAAACTTGACACATCTGTTGCAGAAATCAAAACTATGCTGCAACAGTTGTTACAAGCTCAAAAGGCTACACCCACTGCAGCACCATCCGCAACATCTGATCCTTCCGCTGCTGAGCTATGGCATCTGTTTCAACCTTTGTTTCACAAACAAAGACAATATGCAGATCAACAGCATGAGGTTCAACTTCAAATGGTCAGAAATGTCATGGAAGCTAGGTACAAAGATACTCAAGCAGATATCAAATCCATTAAAGCTCATCTGCTTCAAACTACTGGCACTGCTCCTCCTTCAATCATCTATGTTGAAAATCCTGATGATGTCAAAAAGGGGGAGAAAACTAAAGGGAAGAAGGGAAAAGAAGATGGTTTATACATGCCACCAGATCGAATGTCCAAACTTGTGGTAGAAATCCCAAGGCAGATGGTTCCAAAAAGGTTGATGAGACTTAAAATGCATTTGCTGCATTAAAGGCAAACATGAAAGGATCTAAAATGTTTAAGGAGGAGAAGAAAGTTTTGATGGAAAAAGAAGAGCAGGGTACTTCTAAACCTAAAAGAAGACAGCCTACTAGAAAAGTAAGCCAACGCAAAACCACACCTTCCAAAACCACCAAACAAACTCCTCAAATTCCCAAAAGTTCCTTCCATCAAACCTCCAAACCAACAGATGTTAAAACTCATGTTGTATCAACAGTTGTTGGTACTTCAGTTGTTTCAACAGATGTTATCTCAACAACTGCCATCACTACTACATCAACCCACACTCAATCCACTGCCATACCAAAAACAATATCACCACCACAAAAACCAGCTGCCAAAAAGCAGAAAACAACAGTTGACACATCAACT
The DNA here is from genome assembly GCA_030545235.1 of Helianthus tuberosus. Taxonomy (NCBI): domain Eukaryota; kingdom Viridiplantae; phylum Streptophyta; class Magnoliopsida; order Asterales; family Asteraceae; genus Helianthus; species Helianthus tuberosus. Next base: position 4,667,741 of record CM060379.1, on the reverse strand, counting down.
GTTGTAGTGACCACATTGGTTGAAAAACCAGTTGTTTCAACAGCTGTTAGTCAGATACCAACTACTTCAATTACTGCCACTGAACCCACAAATACACCACCAACTTCTCCAAAGCACAAAAGGAGAAAGATAACAAACATTGTACTGGAAGATGACACTTCCCCAACTCTAACATCTACACAACCACTGTCCCTTGTCACCATTCCAAACCCTGTTCCATTATCTTCAGTTCAACTCTTCAATCAAAACACAACCATTGACCCTGCAGGAGCACAATATCCTCTAGATCTTCTAGCAGTCAGGGAGGAAATCAAATCCTTCTACTCTGAAGATGATCCTGAAAAGAGGAAACTCCCATCTGTTCAAGGTTATCCTTTGCCAAGAAATATAGAAGAATATCTCAAAATAAAGGCCCAACAAGCAGAGGATATATCTAAAAGAGATACAGAGGGAAAGTCTGACAAAGAGATTCAAAGAAATTATCAATACCTGCTCACCAAAGTTAGAACTTTAGAGCAGTTCTCAAAAGTCTTTTGTCAGAAATTATCAGAAAAAGATGATGAAAGCATGAGAAATGACTATCTTGAATACATAATAACATACAAGAAGTACAGGGCAGCAAAGTATCAATACAAAGAATGGACCATCAGTGAACTGCAAGAGGAGACAGCCAGAATTCAAAAGATGATTCAGGACAAGGTAAAGCAAACTCCTTCGGTTTGGGCCAATTACAAGAAAAATGTACCACAAAGGACCTTGAAACTGAAAAGAATGAAAGAAGAGCTGATAACTGCAGATTATGGGTCAAGGAACCAGGTTACAAGGTGGAGAGAAGAAAAGGTGTTTGCTACCTACAAAAAGTTGGAAGTGTTAAGTAAGAGAGATCCCACTGCTCCTAAAAAGTCCGATTATCCGGAAGCAGTGGTTCTAGTCAAACAACAAAAATTGCCAATCAGGAGACCCACTGCTCCACATGCTAGCATCCTTTATCAAAGAAGGAAAGAAAAGCAGATGGATGAATTAACAAAAGAAGACAAGGCTCAAGAAGATTACATCATCAAAATGGTTTTTCAGACATTTAAGGAAGAAAAACAAGACTCAGCATAATCTAAACTTTAAGTTTTTATACTCTAAACTTTAAGTATTTACTGACTGACTTATTTATTTATTTTATTTATAAGTCTATATAAATATAACTATAATCATCGTATATATTTGTTATGCATGGTTTTCTAAAAAACGATCCGTGTTTGCACAATCTAAACTTTAAGTTTGTTAGACATCTTTTAGACATCTTTTATTAACTTTGTTAAATATCTTTTATATTTACTTATAGTTGTCTTTTAGCTATAATAAATAACACGTTTTGGTACAATATCTATGCACATATCTATATGTTCTGTCAATATGTGTTATGCATGGTTTTCTAAGAAACGACCCGTGTTTGCACACGGATCTTACCGCTAGTATCTCTAATAAAGCAAACCATTGGGGGACACATGTCACCCTATGGTTGATGCCAAATAAGCAGCCACCTAAGCATACATGTGGCATATCTCATAGGGGAGGACATGTGGCATAGCTCTAAGTGTCCGATTGAATTTGGCTTCTCACGTACGCTATACTCTCTCTCTCATTCTCTCATTCTTTGAAAATCTATCATACACCCTCTGCGAAATTCTGGTGCGAGTATTAGAGAATCGTATGATGGAAGTTTCTTTTATACTCTCTCTCGATCTTCGTTTTTTAGAGATCTAGGGTTTCTCCATCATCGATCATTCATCTGTCTTGATAATCAAATGTTTCATTACCATGGTTCATATCACAATTCGCAAGCAAGAAGGTTAGATTCTCCAATTTTATTCATTTTTTCAGTCGATAATCTTTATACGAACTGTAATAGATTATTCTTGAAACCCTAACGTTGATTTAACATATATTGGTTCATCGAATAGGGTTTTTTAAAAAACCCAAACTTTTTCATCTAATCGATCTGTTGTTTCTTCTTGAATATGATGTTTTATTTTTTGAATATGATTTCATTTTTATTGAATCCGATGTCCTTTTCCTTGAATCTGATTCTGGAAGCAGACGACGGCAACGAAGTCTTTGTTATGTGTGAACGCCGTAATCAACGTTGGTGATGGTGGTGCCGAGTGTTGACGTCACTGAACCCTAAATCACTAACAGAGACTATATTTATTTGATTGGTAAGATTAAATGGTTTTTAGTTTTAATTTATGCTTTCATTTGAATCAACTGTTAGATTTTCGGTTTTCTGTTTTCTAATTAGTGCTTATTTAAGGTCGTGATTACTTATATTGTGCGGGGTTTTGGTTCTTAGATTAGGGTTGAATGGATCTTGATTTAATAATATATATTTTCGACCTTATGATTTTTGTGTGCTAAGTGACTTATGGTCGGGTTCTTATTAACAAACACACGGACTAGAGCGAGTACATCGATGTTGATATCAACGATTGTTCAATCAGTGATGATGAAGGTAAGTTGTTCATTGCAATTTTTTGAATTGTATAACCTGGATCTGGATATTTTCAATTTCAATGGCGTTTTCGTTTGATTTTGGAAATGATTGTAGGTTTTGAATCGTATCATACAAGCAAGAGAAGATGCAAAGTTTTCTACAAAAATTAAGAACAAGTACATGTTCATTGATCAGGTAATTATTTTTTACAAAAAGTTAAGTCAAATGGTTAGTTGAGTTTATGACCCTTTAACGGTGTGCTACAAGTGTGCTAATGATCATATGACTACTTGAAAGCAAAAAAGTTGTGTAAAATGCGTGATCGGTCTGAGAACCATAAGAATGTGTGAAAGAAGTGTATAAATAATATAACCATATTAAATTGAGATAAATTTTGTTTGTCATTCCGATAAGCAGCGGTGGTGATGCTACTAGATTGGGTTTGCAGGTTTTTGGAAGCAAATCTGACCATCGGTTCAATGATGGCGACGATGGTGTATTTTAGTCGGGAGAAACAATGATGGTCTAAAGACCGACAGTGGCGGCTAGGGCTTCAGGTTAGGGAGGCAGAGTTCAAATGCCCCACCCAAATGTAACAACTATGGTGGCTGCCAGTGAAACGGGATTGACATACCCTAATTTGAAAAGGTCAGTATATGATATCCATAATTATGTTGTGATTAATCCAAAATAGATCGATCTTTTGTTCCTGGGTTCTGCTTCAAACTAAATGTAATTGAAGTCATTCTGTAAATCGACACAAGTTTTAACAGTAAGTTTAATCTCAGTCAACCATTTTATTCTTCTATTCTGATTCTTTACGGTCACGGTAATCGGGTTTAAAATGCATATCGTGTTTGCTTTTGATTTGGATACAGAGTTTCATGAAGTTTTCCAGTATTGGTTTTATTTGCTAAAGGAATTGAAAAAAGGCAATAAAACCCTTTAATTTCTATTACTTCTGTTGTTGTAATGGTGTAAGAATAATAAAACTTATGTTCGATTCACGTGTAATTGCTTATATCATTCATATACAGATGCTAATATAGGGTTCTTTTTATGTGGGTTTATGCATACAAGTTATCAATCCAATATACCGATGTTAATTAGTTCAAATGTATTTTGTTTATCTTTCATATAGCTATCTCTAATGCAGATTTCTCCATATAAATGTATTTTGTTTATCTTTCATATAGGTAACCGTATCTTAGGTTTGGAAGTTTTTGATATCCTAAAAATGGCAATATGCATGGCCGTACATTGGGTAAGTATTTAGTTGTTTATAAATATGTGAATATATATAAATTTTATTTTATAGTTATTTTTGTTTTTGTTAAATTGTTTCCGTTGTTGTTATCTGCAGGTTATAAATTTCTTTGTTGGTTTGCTATTTTTGAGTCTGCTAGAGCAACTTGGGCCACTGATTATGTACACAGTTTTTGAAAGCTTTTGCGTGGTCGGATTTTTCTTTGTCCTAAACCCGGTTCAAAAGCCAAAAAGGGTACTCAATTTCTTCATCACATTAATGTTCTATACATAATGTTGTATGTAATGTGAATGTGTGTGATTGAGTGTGTGTTTGTGCAGTGAGTGGAATGATTAAGTTGGCGCTTGAAGCGGGAAAGGCGACACCGGCTCCGCCGATTGGGCCGGCGTTGGGTTCAAAGGGAGTGAATATTATGGCTTTTTGTAAGGATTATAATGCTAGGACTACTGATAAAGCTGGTTATATTATTCCTGTTGAAATTACTGTTTATGATGTGAGTTTTTTTTTTTTTAATTTTATTTGTTGGAATAGAATGGGCCATGGGGTTTATGTGAATTTGATGTTTATGATAAGTGTGTGGTGGTTTGGATTTATAGGATAAAGCTTTACGTTTGTGTTGAAGACGCCTCCTGCTTCGGTCTTGCTTCTTAAAGCTGCAGGTATTATTATGTTATCAAATTTGGGTTATTGTTCTACAAGGCTCAACAATTTTCTATAACTTGTAGTGATTTTGTTAGTTGTTGTATCACAGTTTCCTTAGGTTCGTTTGGTTGAATTTAGCACTAAAAACTATATTTATCACAAAGGAAAAACTAACTATGACGGAAATTCCGTTGTTTGAATACTTTGTCGATCCCTTGCGTATTTCTTCTATTTACCCTTGCTACTAGGTTTACTTACAGTTATAAAATACGCGCTAAAACGAGTCAGCGTACACTGGTGGGTCTATAGTTTAATCATAACCTAAATCATTCGGTTACAACATTCTATATTGAATGTTGTTTAAAATTCATACACGGTTCCTATTCTTCTTTGAACACTTTACTTTTTGGACTATCATTTGGGACTTACTTTTCACTTTGGCACCTTCCCTTAGTTTTTATGACTTACAAGAAGTCTACTTTTTCACATAAGCAATTAAGATGCTCAAAAACTTATTTTAAAAATATAGAAAGTATATATCTTGCAGCTTAGTTAATGGTATATCGTTTGTTTTGTTCGTGACGACAGTTTCCATCGATAGTAAAAACTATCCACTTTAACTGTATTGACCCATTACCCATCATGCCACCACTTAACAATATGTTTTTCCTTATCACATTTCTTTACGATTTTAATATCATTTTTAGCTCAAAAGTTTTTATATACATGTTGGTATGCTCTCGGGTATTAATATGATGCAGCTATGGAATTGGGCGGATTGGTGTATTGATATCATGTCAATGGTGTATCGATATCAATTGCCTTTATTAATCAAGTTATACAAATAGAAGTGTAAATCTTGGTTATTTCATCAAAATAATAATTAAATTGATGAGCATGACTATTATCTATGGATGGTGTAAGTAAATTTAATAGATGACACTAACATTGGTTGATTACACATTAAGACTTTTGAAATTCTACTGATTCACCCGCCATTACTTCATCAAGACCATGAATACGAGAAATGTCATCACCTAATATATATTTGTAAAAAACATATGTGAAAATCGAGTCGATTTGGAAAATTCGGTACCGGTTCCGAACTGGTACCCTGTACCGTACTGTACCGGGTATTTTCGGTACCGGTACCCATTTTTTAACTTCTATATTTAATTGTTATACCCTGTATCACACAAGTTACTAATAAAACGTCTAATGTTGAATTCAAAGAAGTTTTTAGAGATTTATAAAATATTCATGTATTATGTTTAGTTCAAACGTCTAATTTTGCTCGCTATTTATACTTTGAATAATTTTGTGTTTTTTTTTGTCTTCCAATGTATGTATATGTACAGAATATTTCATTTCAAAGTAAATAATATGGTTTTGGTTGAAGTTCGCGTATTACGCGGGCATTAACCTAGTGTTGTAATATACAAAAGGATTTTAGAAATTAAAATCTGTGTAAAATGCATCAACATGGAACAAACTTGGTTGGCTTTGAATCAATCGATAGCCTAAATTCAACTTTTACTATTTAAAGTACTAGTTAAAAATAAAATAATAACTTAATATTAAAACGTAGTAAAAAACTTAAAAAAAGAATACCATAGTACATGCTAAAATCTATGACTAAATATATTGCCGCTCAATTACTTATATAAGTTATCAGGCACAAACAATAAATTTTGGGATTATGAAAGAATGTAGAACTTTTTCCATTAATTTTGATTAGAAAAGAACATTTGAGTGAGGTAAAATGTGTGTATGTTTGATTGTGTGTGCATACATGTTTATTGTTAGAAAAGTTTTCATGTCAACCCATCATATTAAAGACATGTGACCTCTACATCATTTACATACATCACTAACATTACATGCTTTGTGAGTGTTAAATTGAATAACAAAAACTACCTTAGTTGCAGTGGCGAACCTTGAAAATTTTCACCAGGAGATCGGAAGTCATCGGACCTAATATTTATATAACCACACAGATGATAATGAAAACTGAAACAAATTGACATGTATGTTTTTGCTTGCATCAAATCAACTATGATCCTTATACATTTATCTTGCTATCGAAACCATAACAGTTGCGCAAAGGTTGAGAAAAGGTTTTTGAGGAAGTATTCGCAAAAAAAAAAAAAAAAAAAAAAAAAATCAAACTATAACACATAGTTTTACCTTTTAAACAAGGTTTACAATGTCATTCTTTTGGTAGCACCAAAACTTCTATAATGAAGATTTTAAATCGTACTTCCACTTTGCAATATTTGTGCTTAAAAGCTTTAGTTTAAACACTTAGATGTCATTTCATCGAAAGTACTAATCATAAATTAAAAATCGCATCTGTGTCAATACTAAAATAATTCTTTATACATAAATATATATACCAATTAAATTAGACATCATATGATACAAATATGATGCTTCTGTAGCTCTGTTAAATAAAAATAAGAAATAAACAAATACTCAGGAATATAAAAAGCTAGAGAATCCAATTAACTTGTTCTAAATTCTTCTTATTAATTATAATAAAACTATAATAAAAACAATAAAATTAAACCTTTTTAGTCCATCAAAAAGGCAGAAGGATGCTTCCTCCATGAAATGAAATCTTCTTATAAATTCCCCCTTCAAACCTCACCATCTTCACCTCTTCCCATCTTCCCTATTCTAAGTTCATCAACTTAAACACCCAAATGACCAATCCAAATGTGGCGGTTTCCGACACGCAATCCGCCATTGCCATGGCGATAACCACGGCCGCCGCGGTTCACAATTCCTCCCTCTTCTCCCCCTCCCCTTACAACATCACCTTGTTTTCAAGAAACAAGTTCCCAAAAAGCATCGAAGCGGCCACCGCGGGCAAAAATATTGGCTGGGTGGATGCTATGAGAGCTTCTTCTCCTACCCGAAGCTCATCCGAAAACAATCAAGAGAAAAAAGATTGGATTGTGAGTGGTTGTTCTTAGTGTTTCAAAAAAAAAAAAATTCAACAAAGGTGAATTGATTTAGAAGTTTATGTTTGTTGAAACAGATGAAGCATCCTTCAGCATTGGGTGTGTTTGAAGAGATTATGAATGCTGCCAAGATGAAACAAGTAGTGATTTTTCTTGATTATGATGGCACTTTATCTCCCATTGTTGAAAACCCTGATCAAGCATACATGGCTCCTGAGGTAATATTATCTCTCTCTATAAATATATCTAATCTATGCATGTATCTATACATGCATAATGGTATCATGATGTGTTATAAATGCGTTTCTCTCCAAGTAGTTGAGGGTTCTGATAGCCGCCAATAAAAAAAATAAAAGTGTATACATAATAGATGAATCATGTGTCTCTCTCTAATAACTTAATGGTGACCACAGATGAGAGAAGCAGTGAAGAATGTTGCAAAATACTTTCCTACAGCAATAGTTAGTGGAAGGTGTAGAGCCAAGGTGCATTTCTTTTTAAGTTGGTTGATTTATAAAGCTTAAAAATGAAGTATTTCGATCCTTGAATTGAGCGGGTTTTACCTCACCGCACTGTCGTGCCTTCGGGCGAGTGTTCACGGGCTTCGGCCCTAGGTGAGGGTTTTCCCCGGTTCGGAGACGAGTGTATCCCGATGTGGTGAATTTCGCCAGTAGCCCGTTTGGAGGATTCGTTGGCCGTTCAAAAAAAAATGAAGTAACACCTTATTAATAATTTATTTTAAGTTATAACACCTTATTAATAATTTATTTTATTTTATTATATTTTTAACAAAAGTATTATTTTTATTTTAGGTTTATAACTTTGTAAGATTATCAGAGTTATACTACGCGGGTAGTCATGGTATGGACATCAAGGGACCATCATCTCGCAAGCATAAGAAGGTACAAATAAAATTATATTTTCTAAAATAGGATTTATTTTGTACTTGGTAAATATAATAGATGCATAACTTGTATATGTGTTTAATATTCTTCAGGGAAATCAGAATGTACTTTGCCAACCGGCCAAGGAATTTTTACCAATGATGACTGAGGTAAAAAAAAAAAATTGGTATTATTGTTACTATTAATCTATAAAAAGTGAATACTTATGTAGAAAAAAAATGTTTTTCAGGTTTATGAACTCCTGTTAGAAAAAACTAAGGGGATCATTGGTGTCAATGTGGAAAACAACAAGTTTTGCTTATCTGTACATTTTAGACGTGTTGAAGAAGAGGTACAATCTGATTAAAAAAACTCCATTTAATTGTTCTATAAATTTCTATATTAGTACCATAAAGGTGACCATTTTTCTCTTATTTCTCTTATTGTATATAGAGCTGGAATGATTTAGCGGATCGAGTTAAATCTGTGCTTAAAGACTACCCTAAGCTTCGGTTGACTCAAGGACGAAAGGTTCTTGAAATTCGACCAACTATCAAGTGGGACAAAGGCAAAGCCATCGAGTTCTTGTTGGAATCATTAGGTACTCGAACGTTCAATCTTTTAAGTAGTGCTATAGGCATATAGCTAAAGATGTTATTTAAAGAAGTAGAATAGTGCGCTAATTTTTTTTGTTTCGCAATATAGGTTATGCGAACTCAAAAGATGTCTTGCCTGTTTATATTGGAGATGACAGAACAGATGAAGATGCATTTAAGGTATTTATATTTCTTTATAAACATTCAATTCTTATATATAGTCAAAGTTTTGACCCCTTCTAATTATAACACAATCTTGACTATGATTATGACTTTGAATAGGTACTTCGAGAACGAGGACAAGGATTTGGTATCCTGGTGTCGAAAGTACCTAAAGAAACCGAAGCTGTTTATTCTTTACAAGAACCATTTGAGGCAAGTTTTCTTTAATCACCATTGTAAAGAAAATCTAGCAATTTGTTGTTAAAAAAGTTCACTTATATTTATTATGTATTTCATTTAATTTTCTGTAGGTTATGAATTTTCTTCAACGATTAGTCACATGGAAGCGATCGATTATGCGCAGTCATTAGCGAGTGAAAAGATTTAATGCAGATAAAGAAAGCGACGCATTTCCTGCCTCGAAGTTTTGAAGATGTGTGGGATGATGTTTGTGAAGTCGTTTTCCTGTTTGGATTAATAGATATATAGGAAACAACAATCTTGTAAATAATATCACTTTGTGATTATATGATCAAGATGAGAGTACGTTTTGAGCATGTATGAGAAAATTTCATACATGACTCGTGTTTTATTTCTAATATTTCAAACTGTTGTTTTATCGTATAAAATTTCCGTGTTCGTGAAAATATTATGTAATTTCTGCTGATATAATCTCTCATTTTTTATTATGAATTTATGCAAGATTCATTAGTTTATACCATTTTTTTTTCTGTAGTGCATATTGGTGAAAAAATAATTAGCATATAGTGGTTTAAAACAAATAGGATAGATCTGATAATTTGGAAACAACTTGGACGCTACAAATAACTAAGTGGCTTTAACTTTAGACCTTTAGTGTCCCACCAAACAGTGGCGGACCCAGGAATTTTTTCATGGGGATACGGAACATTTTTAAAAATTTTAGGCCCCAAGGTATATAAATAAAAAATCAGTTCGTATCGGGTCGGTTCGGGTCGGGTCACGTAAAACAAAAGAACTAAATTTATATAATCATAAAAAACATGTCAAACCTTGTTACAAACATAATTAAAACGTCGTCCTACGGGTTTTCATTTTTTGAAATCTATCCAAAACATCATCTAAACCTACTTTCTTAAGCAACTCTTTCTCTATATAACATATACAACCTTTACTTAAATTCTCATCGCCAATCCGATTACGCAAGTATCCACATCAACGAATCTGGAAGACGTATCAACTTTCCTCTTGAGAGATCGCGCTATAACGTCCCTGCTCATTGTTCCTATCGGCTATCACAAACAAATTGATCTATAAGTTCATGGCTCCATAACATATTACATAATGTATCAACTATTCAAGCCCTAAATATCATAATATAAATCACCCTAAAAATCATCTAAACAACATATACACCATAAAAAAAAGCCAAACATACTTTGGTATGCAGCTATAAAAAAAAGGCAAAATATCATCACTAACAAAATATAACCCACCATAGCATAATGAAAACAAAACGAAGCACATATCTACTATGGTTAGTATGCGGCTATAATAGGCTGCTGGAGATGGATAATATCAACCAAAGTCATCAAAAATAACAAAGAAACTTACCTGTGTTTGATCGGTGGTGGTATGGTGACTGATTACGGTGGTATGCGGCTGCTGATTGTTCATTGTTGTCGTTGTTGATGTTCTGATCGCTGGCGTGCAAGGACGATAAAGAGAGCATGATAGAATATGTAAGGGATTTGGGCTTGTTTATTTTATTTTAATTTGAAATATTGTTGATTTGTTGGGTTTGTTTATTGGGCTAAGACTTCGTAGTGGGCTAGTTAAATGTATTGGGTATTTGGGTTTAGTTATTTAGGTATTAAAAGTAATATAATTTAGGTAGTATTTTTTATAAAATAAGAGTTTACTAAAGAATATTTTTAAAATATAAATTGATAACACTTTTTACCTAAGGGGTGCGGACGGAAAATTCCATGGGGTGCGGACGGAAAATTCCAAGGGATGCGGACGAGATTTTCGACGGAACTTAACACTAAATTTTTTTTTTCCCGGGGGTGCGCCCGTCCACCTTGGGCTGGGCTTAGGTCCGCCCTTGCCACCAAATATTGCCATGGGCATGGAGAAGAAGATCCGCGACCTCTTTTGGTTATAAACCTAGCGAATAATCGAACCACCACTGCCGCAACAACAAAGCGAGTTCACCCAAATCTATACTTCATCCACATCCCTTATGCTTCAGGTGATTTAAAATAAATATGTTTAAATATGAGATGTGTGATAATGGGTTGTATCTAACTAGAAGTAAAGTATGAGGTTGAATGATTTGTTAAAACGGCATAGTAATGTCAAAAATAGCGAAGAATACTTAGATAATAATAATAAGTATTTATATATATAATATAATATAAAAACTATAATAATAAACTTTTAATTATTAATAATAATGATGATAATAATAAAAAAACTGTTGTGGTAGAAGAGAAGTAAGCAAAGTCGGTTGAATACTATTATTAACTTGTAACATTAAAGATTATTATTAGCAAATACAAATAATAACTGTTAATCACCACAAGACTTTGGGTTGGTCTTCAAATACACATATAAACATGACAGTCAACAACGAACAAAAGACTTCCACATTTAAATATTTGTATGCTTTCTTGGACAGAATCCAGAACTAAGAACAACAGATTTAAAAAATATTCTTCTCTCCGTTGGTAAGAGATCCAAGAAGAGTTTGTTGACTTATTCAACACTATTTATATTATATTATATTATATTATATTATATTATATTATATTATATTATATTATATTATATTATATTATATTATATTATTATAGTAATAGTAATTATTTGTAAAGCAACTTTTTTTATATACAGTTATAAACTTCGGGAGTTAATATTCACACACCCATCTCCTCTCTCTCTATACATACATAGATATATATAGAGATATAAAATGAAAAATGATGCATCAATAAGATTTAGGAATGTGGGAATAGTAGGAGCCTGAACTTAACAAATAAAATCCGACAATTTTGGTGGGAATAAAATAAGTTTTCTGAAACCCTAATGCGCACAGAGGTGAGAAATATAGCTTTTCTTAACAGTTAGCGCACCCTCAAAGGCGAGAACAAACTCTTAAACCTTGCCCAAGTTCGAATCCTTCCCATTAATGTTTACTCCCATTATGTACAAATTGTAGTTAAGGGCTGTTTGGCTGAGCTTTTCAAAATGACTTATTTGCTTTCTGAAAAACAAATAAGCAAATAAGTCATTTTGAAAAGCTCCATTTTAAAGCTTTTCAAACCAGCTTATTGACTTATTTGCTTTTCAGAAAAGCAAATAAGTTGTTTTGAAAAGCTTAGCCAAACAAGCCCTTAATAGGAATAGAACTTTAGACCTCAACATAAGGAAACCCTTATGGGAAATATAGCTAGTATGAATAAAAATACATAAGTGGGGTTGTGTCTAATTTACAAATTATTTGAAGTTAAAATGCATGTCGGCAAAGCATTTGAAGTTAAAGTGAAGCCTTGAGAGAACTATAGCCTTTAAAAATAAGAATAAAATTATACAACAAACTTAACTTGAAAGTTCCTATAGTTGTCGGAAAGATGATCGCACAAATAGAGTTAGAGATATATTATTCCATTTTATGTTAGTGGCTTATCTTTGTATACATACGTTACCTATACTATATAATAAAAGAAACCACTTTAGGAACACTTGTCATCATATTAAGCCATCTGTTATAGATAATTATTATTTTAGTTTAATTTCTTCTAATTGATTATAGATAATTCTCCTATTAACTATTATTTAGTTTAATAACTTATAGATAATTATTATTTTGTTTAATCTCATTCTTATTTATAATATTATTTATTTGAATTAATTAGAGTTAATTACTGTTTCATCCCTGTGATTTGTCAAAAATCACTATTCAGTCAGTCAGTTTAAAAATTGCGATTTCAGTCCCTATGGTTTCACTTTCGTAACTATTTCAGTCCACGTCTTAACCATTTCAGTCCCTGTAATTAACAGAATAATGGATTGAAATTATTACGAAATTGAAACCATAGGGACAGAAATGGTTACGAAAGTGAAACCACAGGGACTGAAATCACAATTTTTAAACAAATGGACTGAAATAGTGATTTTTGACAAACCACTAGGACGAAAACAGTAATTAACTCAATTAATTATTACTTTTATATTTATCTATTTACTTCAAATTCAAACTTAGTTATCGAATTTGATCTTAACTATATATTTGAACGTTTTGTTTAGCTTGTTATCAAATAGATTTTACGAAACTTTAAATAAAATTAACTAATATTATTTATCATTTATATATTTACGGAGTTTTAAATAAAGGGTTACATTTATTGAGACTTCGTTAACAAATTTTGCAACAACAGAACAATCTATTTCTATCACGAAAACCAAACTTTGTATTCATATATTAAATATTTTTATTTTCACTATACAAAATTACATTTACTCGACCCATGTAATACATGAGGTGTTTAAGACATAACTTTTTATTATTTGATATATAGAGTTAGATTGTGTCATACAATACACGAGGTTTTTTAAGGATATATATATATATTTTTATTATTTAGTACAGAAAATTACATTTATTCAAACCGTGTAATACGCATATTTTTAAAGATGTATTTTTTTATTATTTGGTATATAAAATCACATTTATTCAACCCATGTAATAAATAAGTTTTTTTAAGATGTATTATTTTATTATTTAGTAAAAAATATTACATTTATTCAACTCATGTAAGACATGTGGTTTTAAAGATATAACTTTTTTTATTTGGTATATAAAATTACATTTATTCAACCCGTACAATATGGTTCTTATAGATATAACTTTTTATTATTTAATATATAAAATTATATTTATTCAACCCGTGTAATAAAGGAGGTTTTTAAAGATATATTGTTTTATTATTTAGTATATAAAATTTATTTATTTAACCCGTGTAATACACGGGGTTATAACCTAGTTGACTTATATTTTATAATATAACCTAACCTTACATTCTTTTATACAAGTCTTTAACGAGGGTGAGGCAAATGTGACATATGAAATAGTGATAACATATCCTAGCTCCATAATGTAAGATATGTGTTATCAACGGATCAACTAAGACATTTCATTAATAAGATAAAAGTGACACACAACTTTATATAATTTATGGGTTACTGAAAAATCTGCATTTAAGTTACAACAAATATTTTTTATGTAAAACTTACAACTCTATAATTCGTTTTATAATCTAAACTACATGATAAATGCATATACCAAATCTAGTTGACCTTGTTAAATTTGATTGAAATAAAATGTATAACTTCTAATCACATTTGTGGGTATTATCCTGTACGACTAAGAGCAAGATCGTCGACAAAACTAGAGGAATTTTATTGAACATCCGACCTAGCAAAACTTCTATTAGTACGGGTAACTAATGTTGATTAATGTAATTAGACACCCAAATTGTTAATTGGTAAATTAATTAAAGAAAAATAAATAGATAAAAACATTCCTATTTGATAAGTTTTTGTTCCATGACTAAGTAACTGATCAAACATTAACATATAACTAAAGTTTCATCTTTTTAAATGCAAGTTGTAGGTTTTTTTTTTTTTTTTTTTAAATTAAAGCAATAAATAAAAATACATACACACTTTGAACACATGCTTCCTCATGCAACTCACAACAAAAGCTTTCAAACTTTTTTTGGCAGATTTTGACTTCTTTACACACATTGTAGTTCTTTGAAGGCTGCCCCCTAGCAACCTTGCAACCCAAATTTCCTTTAAAGTAAGATTTTTTTTTTTTAAATTGTGCGAATCAATAATTAAAGGCATCTTAATGGCTGTAAAGAGCACCCAAAACAAGAACAACTTGCATTAAAAATTAACTAAATGTGACTAATCTCGTTTTTTATTCCTATAATTGGGGTTAATTAGATCAAGAAAGTGTGAGCCACTCATTCACCAATGATATTGGCTTTCCTATTTAGACAATAATCAAGTGGTATGTTTTTTTTTTTTTGGTTTTAGTATTTTACTAGCCTTATGTTAATAATATAGTTTTATTGGCCATTCAAAAAATAATAATAATAATAATAATAATAAACAAATGCCTTTAAAATAATAATAATAATAAACAAATGGCACAATTTACTAATCATGGAGATATGAAAAGAATGGCCTCAAAACCTCAACAATGTTGTTTTTTAAAGATTCAAGAAAATCATGCAAATATAAAAGCAAATGAGGGTATTACCCTTGGATCCGCCAGTGAATTGTTACATTTTCATGATGTTCTTAGTAAATATTTAAGAAGACATAATGATATTCACAACTAAGATATCTATATAGGGTGTGAACGAGTCGAATCGAGCCCAAGCTTGACCGGGCTTGAGCTCGGCTCAGTTTGAGCTTTGTTTTCAAAACTCGAGCTCGGCTCGTTTATAATCTATTAATTAATATGAAACAAAATAGTATAAATAATAGACTCGTTCAGGCTCGCGAGCTCAACAAGTGAAGCTTGGGCTCGGACTCATTTACTAAACAAACTTATTTTTAGGTTCATGCTCGTCTCGTAAACAAGTTTAAATAAGCTCGGGTCAGCTGTTTACTAGTCAACTTTAAATACGGAGTAAATGTTATTAAGTATTAATAAAAACTTATATTACATTAGCTCGACGAGCTTCACATGTCAGGCTCTCGAAAAATAAACGAGCTTTGTTTTAGGCTCAAACTCGGCTCGTTTTAAGCTTTTTCTCAAGCCGATCTCAAACAACTCACGAGATGCTCGACTCGTTTGTACTCCTGGTTTATCTTCAATTTACCTTTTGATTCCCTTATTTATGGAGAATATTTTCATGATCTACATATTCTGATATGAAAATACCAAAGGATAATATGATATATAAGCATTTATGGAGACTGGAACTTTTTGTTTTTATCGGCCAACGAAATAAATGCCAGTTACTCGGGTAACCCTATGGCAAAAAGCGACTTCGTATGTCCGCGACTGTAGACAATGTTGGGTAGTCCAAACCTACCATCTCCAATTTTGAGAAAAACCCGTCGTTCGAAGGTCTAGTGGTAAAACCTAGTTGGAGTCAAACTCAAACTTAAGAGTTATGGCCTTAAACCTAAATGTTCACTTATTCTCCGATTCCAATTGAACTATAGCTTAGTCGCTTGGGCGGCCTTGGAAGCTAGAATATTAAAACAAAATATAAATAATGGAGAAAGAATCATTAATTCCAATCTATGGCTATTTTGTTGGCATGCTAAGAACCATAAAGCTTTGTTGACGTATAAGCGGTGACATCATCGTATATGGTGATAATTTGAAATACTTTGTAGTTTTAAATCAGAGTAAAGTTCTATTTGAGTCCTTGTAGTTTGTGCAGTTTAACCATTTGAATTCAAAAACCAAAACTGTCTTGATTTGAGTCTCTGTGGTTTCTAATTTTAACCATTTGAATCCAAAAGTAAACAACATCCAAATCAGAAACATTTGGTTTTTGGATTCAAATGGTTAAAATTGGAGACCATAAGGACTCAAATGGTTAAAATTAGAGACCACATGGACTCAAATCAAGACGGTTTTGGTTTTTGGATTCAAATAGTTAAACTGCACAAATCACAGGGACTCAAATAGGACTTTACTCTTTAAATCAGCATTTATAATAAGTAATTTATCTGAATTTGACTTCTTTAATATTAATTTATAGCTACTTGTATGATAAAAAGTATTCATGTTGGTATTTTAAAGACTTAAAATGTCCCTCATTTTTTTTTATCAGTCTAAGGATACAACTCAAACTTTTAAAATTGTGTGTATTATAAAAAAATTATACAGGGAGACTTTAATATATTAAAGATAAGTTTAGTGACTTATACATATAAAACAAAAAAAGAGCTATATTAGTTTATACATTATAACTAGAATTGATTTTCATCGTGTTGCGGGGTCAGTTTTTTTAAAGTGATTTGAGTGTACCAACTGAATACATCTAGAAAAATAAGCACAAAACGTATTATATTTAACATTACTCATTTTTGAAAAAAAAAATATACATATAAACGTAAACCAACTTGAATTTACACCAAAACGTACATAAAAATAAGCACGTAAAACTCGACGGGGTCAAAATAAACGTAAACTAACTTGAATTTATGTCGACATGTACATAAACGTCAAAACGTAGACCAATTGAAAACGTCAATAAAAATAATTACCAAAGTGTTTTATGTTTGACATCACTATGAAACGTAAAGTAACTCGACTTTGTATCGTCTAAAACACATTATATTTTACATGACTTATTTTTTAAAAAAATATGTCAAAACGTAAACCAACTTGAATTTATATCGAGACATACATAAAAATAAACATGTAAAATTCGAAGGGTATCAAAATGATATTTTACAAAGTTTTTAGAAAGTTAAGAGGATATAAGTGTCAAACGGAAAGCTGAAGGTGTGAGTTTCAGATCTAAAAAAAAAAGGTCAAACCACTATAGCTAAGTGATCATTCTATTATATATATGTAACGCTTCGCATTTTTGTACTTTCCTTATTCAGAAAATGTAATCGTATTTCTATTTTTGGAAGCTTGTAATTGTATCGTATTCGTATTTCCTTTCCCAACATTGTAATCCGAGACTTTGATCACAATGAAACTCTGTTATTTTATACTTATGCATGTTACATACTTGTGTTATATGTAGCAATCTTGGATACATATTTATACGCGAAAACCTATACTTGAAATTCTTGAAACATCAATTATATGTGCATTATACTTACACATTACACTATTATGCTTGAAATACTTAAAACCGGCTAAAATACGCAAAACTGGCCCAACATAACTCCCCCATGCAAATAAGACCCTTCGCACGAGTGTACCCCTTCGTGCGAACCAACCCTTTCTCGTACGAACCAACAGCCTTTCGTGTGGACTTACCTTCACTCATACAAACTGGCACCCTCTCGCACGAAAGAACCCTCTATTCACACGAACCACTCCCATCCGCACAAGCGTTACATTCGCACGAACGAAGCTGGCAACGTAATTACGGGCAGAAAACACAAACAACCGCGTTTTCACCCACTTTTCACCATTTTACAACTCCCAACTACCTCCTACTTCATTTATAACTTAAACCCTAACCCCATCCTATAAATAAGTGTCCTCTTCCACTCCTAAACACTTTCCAAACACTTCAATCTCCCTCAAACCTCTATAATCTCTCTAAAATTTTCAACTTTGGGCAGAAAGTTGCAACATTTTTAAGTGAGTTCTAGCTCACTTCTTTACTTATTTCTTCCTATTTTCTCCTATCATCTTACTTGGACAGCCTCTAGGAAGGTTTTCACAAGTTTGCCATAGCAAACTAAGGTGAAACCTCACCACATTTGAGGTCCAAAGTAAGATTAAAATTATGTTTTTATTCATGTTCTTGTACTTTACATTTCTTGATTTAAGCTTGGTGAAATCTTGTACCCATCAAGCTCACAACTAAGTTCATAGTTATGGGTTTGTGTTGAGGTTGATTTCCACCAAGAAGTGAGTTCAATGACTCTTTTAATCTAAGTTCATATATGTTCAAAGTGTTGAAACCATCCAAGATTCACCATCTTCAATATGGATGAACTTGTGTTTTGGTAGAAGTGTGAACCGTGGGAGCTTTGGCTTTCCAAACTAGTTCCACTACCTCACTTATGGATTTGTGAATGAACACCGAAGTAGTTTCCTAGAATCAAAGTAAGTTAACCCCACCTCGCCTCCAACATTTGTGTAACATCCCACATTGGTTGTGAAGGGGAACAGAGGCTTTCTTATAAGGGGCTTGAAACCTTCACCATCATGACGCGTTTTAAATCCGTGAGGCGATGGTGGTTCGTCCCGGCCATGGCGGACAATATCATGGTGCGGTTACGCTAGGCTGTTACAGATGGTATCAGAGCCAGGGACCGGACTGGTGTGCCAACGAGGACGCTGGGCCCCGTAAGGAGGGTGGATTGTAACATCCCACATTGGTTGTGAAGAGGAATGAATGATTCCTTATAACGGGCTTGATACTGATGCGTGTGTAGCGTTATATATTTTTAGTTATATTCTAAGCCCTTTTTACACTTTAGTCAAGTTTTAAATTTATAAAACACGAAATTTTACTAACACTAAACACACATATGGGCAAGTGCACCCATCGTGAGCGTAGTATAGCGTTGGTAAGATACCGAGGTCGTCCAAGGACACAAGAGCTTTTAGTACCGGTTTATCCTCAACGTCAAATCAAATCAAATCAAAATTTCAGAAAAGGTTTTTAAACATGAAATTAAAAATTAAAAATGCTGAAAATAAAAATAAAATGAAAACAGATAGACAAGATGAATCACTTGGATCCGACTCGCCTTTAGTGTAACCTTTGATGATTTCCGCACTTTTGCATTTTTTAAGAGATTATCTTAGTTATAGTAGTAGGCCCCTCTTTTGAAGGTGACGTTACCCTCAACCCAGTAGTTTGAGTCAGCAAGGATACAATCCTAAAGGGTCGGAATATTGAAAGATAATTAATTAAGTTATTAATGCGTAATGTGGTAGGCCCCTCTTTTGAAGGTGACGTTACCCTCGGCTAAGTGGTTTGAGTCAGGAGGGATACAATCCCAAGTAGCCGGGTTAATGTATTAATAGTAATTTACATATGAGGTATAACAATCCTCAAATAAAACCGACACCCTCATAATTTTTCCGATACCCTAAAATATTTTAAAAGATCCCATTATGTCCCAAAATACACCCCATACGCGAAAACGGGCCTCAAATATATTAAATAATATTAAAAATAATTAAAAAACATAAAATTTAAGTTTAGGCGGGCCGCGACAACCCTCGCCCTTAGTTTACGCGGGCCGTTTAAAGGTAAAACAAGAAAACCTGATTTTTTTAGTTTAGGCGGGCCGCATAAACCTCACCCCAACTCTAACGCGGGCCGCGTGAGCTCAAAATTGTGGCGCAGCCCGGTGATGACACGTGTCATCATCGTGGCGAGTCTAGTGCTGACCCAGCCAAGCTACAGCGTTGACCCAGGGTTAACGCGGGTCGCGTAAGCCTTGGGCTTGTGTTACGCGGGCCGCGAGAGGACCAAACTCAGCAACTATAAATAGATGGCCTCGGATCTTCAGTCTGATCGTTCAAAATCGAAATCTCTATCTAAATTCTGAATAGTAGGCTTATTATACGGGTATTATACCCCCCTAATTAGCGAAGTTCTGCTCCGTTGCAAGTATTATAACCCCTGGATACGTATTAGATACGCTGCCCGATTGATCTAGGGTTCCGTAACGGCTGTCGTGGTTCTGCCCGACGTAGTCGTTGGAATGCCGTCTCGGGGAGGGTATTACTAATGTTAAAATGGGTTATTATACTAACGCGTGTGCATTTGTGTAAATTATAGATTATCACCAGGAAACCCTTACGAAAAATCTAAGACAGCAATGTGAGTAATCTCCTTTTTGTCAAATAGCAATAATGCGGTTCATAGTGCAAAAAACGGAATGATATTTGAGTTTGGATAAAATAAAAAAAATCGGAATGAAGCCCTCCAGTGGTCTTCATAAATCAAACGAACCACATGCGTAACAAACAGTGCATGTGTAACGTGTGAATTTAACAGGAAATGAAATAGATCAATATTCTCTACTATGAAAGAAATCCTCATGGTATGATGACCATTAGGGGAAGTAGAAACACGAAAGTCAATTTATTATATGCAGAAGTCAGAATTTCAACGAAAGAAATTTAAGAACTTTATCTGGAATTTCGTGT
The DNA here is from genome assembly GCA_030545235.1 of Helianthus tuberosus. Lineage (NCBI taxonomy): Eukaryota > Viridiplantae > Streptophyta > Magnoliopsida > Asterales > Asteraceae > Helianthus > Helianthus tuberosus. The sequence goes on along the minus strand of CM060379.1, from coordinate 4,646,858 downwards.
GATAATCGTTGTTAAGTGACATTACCAGGGAATGTCGAATAAAATGAAATAGGGAATTTGCAAAGGTATGTGACTCCTTTTGCAGTGATAAAAATTATGACTCTGATTAGACTGTGCACCGATGGTTGTGAAATTTTGTTACAACGTACCTCAGCGATATTCATGTTGTTTGTAGGATCATGTGGCAAAGTGCTGCTTTTTGATCAGTAGCTTTTCCACTGACGGGATTAGTATTGGTGTCGTCGTGCCCAATTATATTTTCCAAAGGTCTTGCCTTGGAAGTCGTGTGTGATATACTTCGACGTCTGTGGACTTATAATTTAAGTTTCATGTGTTTTCTCGTGCACTAGCACAATTTTATATGCTTCTTACTTGCGTTAATAGTTTATGGTAACGCATTGGAAATTTTTATACTTTTGATGGTGTCCCAACATAATGGGTTTCTATTGTTATTATTGTCGCTCAAGTTACGAGGTAGATGATCAAATGAAATAATGTTTGATATCAGAATGAAATAGATTCCTAATAAAGAAATCTAGACACATATACTTGTGCTTTATTCTTAATAGACTTTTGGAATTTCTTATAGATATATATATATATATCTATATAATTATATAGTTTACATGCTGTAATATACATACCCTCTATAAGGTCAATGTATCTAACATATTCATATTTCCAAAAAAAATTCAGATATCAGGTCATGATACTATTTAGGAAAATCTTGTCACTTGTTTGACATATTATATACTCCTTCTTATCCGGTTCTCGCCGGAGAGGTAACCCCATTATATCCGGACAAACTGGAGAGTCTGCTACACCATACCCAGTTTTGTTGGAGAAAATTTTATATTTCCCATAAATAGTATTTTTAAAAGTGCCTCTTTTATTTAGGCTTTTATCCAGAATTAGGGAAATTTGTATTCCCATAACATATCTTATTCTAGACCAAGTAATATCAATAAGCAAGAATTAATAGCAATTAAGTGTTATTGCTTATTTATCATATCTTGCAATATTCTAATCATTATTCTTACGGCATACCAATATCTATCACACTTTATTTGCACAAGTATTTAGCTTATCTCGAAGCTTATACTAAGGCATCTTTTCTTAAGTTCAAGTCTAAATACTATCATGGGTGCTACCAGATAATATCAAGTTCCTAACTCTTCGTTTAAATTTAGGTATTATTATCATAACACCTATAGGCTTAAATCAGTGGCTCTGATACCACCTTCTGTCACGACCCCCGACCCACCCTGGACGGAATCGGGAGCCGCGAGCAGCCCAGTGGTACCGGTGATTATTTTGAAAAATATTGCAGCGGAAATTTCATCAGGACCGTGAGTTAGGAAAAATATCAGAGTTTAGAAAACACCGGATTTTATTTATTAAATAGATGGGATAAACCCATGTTTTACAATGGTAGCTTTAATAAAGATAAATTTTATTACATAAAATAATATTTCTTAATTTGATTTAATTAATAAAATAAGCCTATTTCTTGAAGCCTTTCAGTGCCATATCCATCTCTTACTCCAATCTACTGTAATTATCTGAAACGCGTTTTAAAAAGGTTTTGTCAGCAGGAAATACTGGTGAATCATTCTATTTGTTAAAATGACACGTTTGTTATAATTTACAGTATTAAGAGAGATTACAATGTTTCTGATATCAACCAACTACCCACAGTATTTGTTACTCGACCGGATCTGTGACTATGGTCATACCACTATTGGGTCCTGTCACCCAATAGTGACGAATATCACTATTTTTAGGCTCGCCCACCTAAAGTGATAAAACAGCAGTAATGTGCACAATACCCCACATACCGGCTGTAATTTGGTGATTACATAAACTTAATCACTGTAATTATAACTTTGAAAATATACATGATTTTGTAAACACATTTGATAAAAAGAGAATGACTCACATTATAAGCATGCAGATTCATACGGCCAAAGTTTAGTCTACAGATAAGCCTTGATATATTGCAGATTTATACAGGCAGAGCTTAGCCTATTGATTTAGCCTTGTAACCTAGTGCACACGAACTAGGTAGGTAACTTAATACAGCAATTACGATAACTCACGAGATTAAAATCCTCACAACGAATGACAAAGTGCAATCACTTAAACATCCATCGGATTCACAACGAATGACAGAGTATTCCCCGAGTTCGGGTGGTACTCAAACATCCTGTCGGAATCACGACTAATGACAAAGGATAGTACTTAAACATCCTGTCGGATAGTTTCAATCGATTGGACATTGAATCGTAGCAGCGATCGAGTTAATACCCGGTATCGTAGCAGAATTCGAGCTAGTGTGTGTTTGGTAGTAAACGGACAATATCTCGAAGTGTAAAACGAATTTTAACATCGTTCCAACTCCAGAAATCAAGTCCCAACATCCTCTATTTATACTGAGATTTTGACCCCCTCGCGTGACGCGAGGGGTCACCCTGGGGGCGTCGCGTGGCGCGACGGGTCATAATTCATCATATGATTGCCACGTGTGTTTGTAGCTCAGCTAAGTCGACGGAAATGATAAATTCGATTTTGACAACGAGTTATGAGGATAATCGTCAAGTAGGGAATACCCCCCCTTGAGTTTTAGGGGCCCTGATCCTGATTCTGATTGTTCTGAAAATTTTAGGATTTGTGTAGGATTACTTAAGGGTCTTAACTAAGGTTTCATTGTGAACAAAATATAAAAATAAATAATAGTTTTGGTGAGAGTTGTTATGGTTTGTGACATTTTTGAATATAATTATATTATAAAGAAAAAGAGAATAAAATAGTGAGAAAAGAAAATGGATTCACTTTGTAACTTTAGGGTTCAACTAGAAAGTCTCCTGGTATAAATTTTGGGTATAATTTCTAAGCTATATAAAAATATATAATGCACTCGTGTTAAGTATAGTACTCCTCATTCAACCTTGTCCCGATGTCCCGAGACCGAATCCCAACAACTTAGTCGGGCAGAGCCTTGACATACGTTATGAGGCTCAGATCAATCGGAAAGGGTAGCGGTGATCGGGAGTTAAAACAGGGTAGAGCCTTATTATTATTATAGGGAAAAAAATAAAAAGGAATATTGATGAGAGGGAGTTCGAAAGAAGGCAGAATAGAAATGAACTGAGCAGTTGAATGTTTGAAATGATACTTCCTATTTATACTAAAAGGGTGTGCCTATTGGCACACTCTTTTGACTATCTACACACCTTAAAAGGTGTTTTTTGTCTTTATATGCACACCCTGCGGTGCCGAACTGTGGCCAAATCGCGGCGTTTTGGTCCGGTTAACCAGAAAAAGACTGACGGGTTTCTGACGGGTATGTTGACCGGACCAAAACGCCGAGCTTTGGCCGCGTTTTGGTCCTGTCAACCAGACCGGGTGTCAGTCTTTTGTCTGGTTGACAGGACCAAAACGCGGCCAAAGCTCGGCGTTTTGGTCCGGTCAACAGACCCGTCAGTCTTTGTCTGGTTAACCGGACCAAAACGCCGCGTTTTGACCACAGTTCGACACTGCAGGTTGTGCATATAAAGACAAAAAACACCTTTATGGGGTGACTATCTACACACTTGGTGTGTAGATAGTTTGGCCCTACTAAAAATTTAGCTTATAGGTAAAGCAACTGCCAGCCACGTATACAATTGAATTAAATTTCAAAATGACTCTTGGACTTCCACCATCACATCTTGATGCATAGTCATGTTTTAATTAATTTATTATTTTCTTTTTCTTACAACACGTATACATCTCAATTTATCTAATAGTTTTGATTTTATATTAAATATATTTTGATTTTCGATTTCTGATGTACGTAGACAATTCAAACAATTGAATTGTAAATTAAAGTTTATTATTATTATTTTATTATATATATATATTATACTTAATTTAACTGTTTCACTTATTTGGCGCGTATAACTTCTAAAATATAACGTTTTATAAAATAATAAATATGTTATTAGAATGAGAATATTTTTGTCTACATTTGGGTCTAAGTTTCATTAAAAATAGAGTAGGTTCAAAATACAATGTATTTTTATAATTTAATTATTTAAACGGTTCCTGGCCCGTTTAGGTACTTCATATTTCCAACAGTTGACTTACCCGTAATATACCTGTCTAATAATATAAATTTTTATATACTTTTATTTTATTAGAAAGGTCACCCATATACAAGCCAATTAATTAGTATAATATTTCAACCAACTATATAAAAATAGTGTTTTAAAAATTATTTGGGTTGAATATTTATATTAAAAATAAACTAGTTACTAGTTACTAGTGGTTAATAAATTTAACCAAACCTATTATTCTTATATAAAAATAGGAATGTTACAACACTGAACAAGGCAAGAACCTTACCAAACCATTCCCTTAACCCCCGACCAGGTAGCCAACATATCTCTATATAGACCACAGAGATATGAATGGTGTAAATCTTTTATTTTATATAGACAGTAAAATAACGCCAAGACACCACGGACAAACGATAAGGAAGTTTCACCTTCAACATAAGAAACTAGTTATTAAAGTCATTAATACAAGACCAAATAGAAAGTGCGACAAGATTAAAAATCAAAAGTATTACACTAAATGTTTGTCTTCACCAAGTGATGTAAGAGACTTAGGCAAACGTGACATTTGATTGTCAAGAACTCTTACTATCAATCTTGGATCCCGAGACTACTACACACACTCTATGATGGATGATGGTGGTGGATGTGGGTTGTAGTGGTGGTGGAGTGTGGGTGAAGGGGGAAAGAGGTGGTTTTCCAAGGGATGCTTTTGAAGTGAACCAAGCACCTCTATTATAGCCTGCACAGAAGCCCGGACACGGCCCCGTGTTCATTGGGCACAACCCCGTGTCCATCCTCTTTCTCTTTCTTCATTAATTGCAATTTGTCTGCATTAGCTCCACACGCCCCCGTGTGCAGAAGCGTATCTGTACTATCAATATTTGCTTGGATTCTGCGAATCTTAGCGTTGACCACGACCCGTGTCTAGCTGGGCACGCCCCCGTGTCGGGAATAGAAGCTTCTATAGCTTTGTCCTTTCTGCAGACACCTGGCCACGTCCCCGTGTCCGCTGGGCACGGGGCCGTGGTCAACCTTCTGTTTCTTTGTTTTTGCTTGGGAAGATGTTGTCGAGGGGTCGGGCATGCTACGTTTATTCCTTTCCTTGTATTTATGTTAGATTTTGCTGCATATTTGTTCCTTTTGTTCATTTACGCTCATTTAGTCCTGAAAATACAAAAGGAAGACAAAAACACACTTTTTCCAACATTAGTACTAAAAAATGGTTAGTTTTATGCCTTAATTGATGTAATTTATATGTTGCATTTTACACACATCAAATACCCCCACACTTGAATCTTTGCTTGTGCTCAAGCAAAACTCTTTATAATGCGGCTTACACTCCCAAATGGAATGGGTAGAAGAGAAGTTTTGGGCTTATCTTGAGTGTCGGGAATCCAAGATCTTTATTAAGCTTTATTTCTATGCTATTTACAATCCTATTCGTTATGATTTATTTAGAACGTTTCATAAGAGAAATTACTTATTTGGGCATAACATGCCTCTTTAAAATTCCATTTATATACAAGTTCACATACCTCACGGGAGATCACTCAACACTCAGCCGAAGATGTATTTTTGTGAAACACTCGAGACCGGCATGGAACTTACTTCTACCATATGCTTGCCAAGCAATCAATCCTCCTCCTTTTTAACTATATACCTTTGTAAATATCAAGAGGACTTGGGGAAGGGTAGGCTTGGGTTAAAGGTAGGTGGTTTTGGGTTAGTAGTTAGTTAAAGGGCGAAAAGCGTAAAAAGCGTCGGTCGTCGTAAACGTTTTGTTTTTGTGACTTTTATTTAAACGAAGCATTTTCAAACAAAGTTTCTTTGAGGAACTTGTCTGTTTATTGTTATACTTCATTTTTTTAAATTTATTTTATTTTATTTTATTTTTATTTTTATTTTTGATAAGGAATGTCACATGAAAACCGAGCTTTTAACTAAAATAAAGGGTTTAAAAATAAAAAAGGGTTTTGGTGGGTAACGGTGTTTGTTTTGTGGGTTTAGAAATGAAAAGGTTTAGGCTCAAAGGGGTTAACTAGGGGGATTTTGGGTAGGTGATAAAAAAATGAAAAATAATGGTGTTGAAAAGAAAAAGGGTTAGTCCTAATGCGTCCATCATTTACTTACTTGGGTTTAAGTTGGTAAGGACCGAGAATGTATTGTCATGGCAAGTTCTAGAGTAATAAGAAACCAAGCGGCTATTCACACAAGAAACGAAAAATGACATTTAATTTAAAGATGTATATTTGTATGCTCAATAAAGTCTCAAAACTCACTTTTTTATGGGAATGGGTTTATAATGTGATCAAGTATATATAATCAAATTTTAACTAGATTTGTCATGCCTTTTCATAATTTTCTTATGTTGGTTCTTTTTATCATGACGCTATCGGTTGTAAATTTGTAAAAATATAACATTTTTAGAACTTGTTATTCCCAAATTAAACCAAGACAAGTAAAAAAAATTATAAAAAAAATTTTTGAAAAAAATTTGGGTGATTAGCGGTTCCAATAGACTTTTGTGTAAGGCTTGTTATTAGGACTTGCAAAATTCAAGGTTTTAGCACCCCCCCACACTTAAATTTCACATTGTCCTCAATGTGTCCCAAAAATAAGTTTTTAGGTTGATTAAATGCGTAAAAAGGTGTTAAAAACAAAATTTTATGTTATTGGGCGTCTAGACACGGCCCCGTGCTGGATGAGCACGGCCCCGTGGTCAGACTGCCAGTAACGAAAACTTACAGAAGGTGGACACGGGGGGGCGTGCTGGATGAACACGACCCCGTGTTGGGCAGAAATTCAACAAACAGCAGCAACAGGGTGGTGGACACGGGGGCATGCCGGCTAGGCACGGCCCCGTGTTGACAATTTGCAATCTCCAAAAACAGGTTTTGGCTTTCGGTTCTGGTTTCCGGGCTTAAGTAGCACTAATACTTAGTGCTTCCAAGCCTCCTATGTACCTGTTTTACTTAAAAATACCACACCACACAACATTGCAAACATCCTACCTTACCATAGTTTTAACATCCACAACACAACTAAAAAAAATGCAGGAAAGTAAAAGAGTTACGGAAAGTAAATTGTTCAACAAGTGGCACGCAAGCCATGAATTTTTTTGCTAGAGATAAGGGGGTTAACATGTTACGACCTTCAACCATGTTACAACATCTCCAACGCCTCCATCTAAATCCATGTCGTCGTCCTCATCATCTCCTCCTTGGCCCGCCATGTACTCCCGGATGTTGCCGATGTCATCTTGAATGTTGGAGATATTCTTCTCTATTGCTCTGACCCAGGTGTACGTGTTGCTTGCCATGTTGTAGGTGTTGCGGGTGCACATGACGTTTTCCTGCAAGAGATCATGTAAACTTTGGAAATTAGGAAAACCACCTCCTGGAGAGGAGGATTGGCCCGGATCACCATGATGCTGATACTGGTACTGGGGAGGAGGACGGATTTGTGGAGCGTGAAGGACGAGAGCTTCTTGAGGGTTCCACACATGCCCTTGAACCGTTTAAAAGAGAATAGTTCCGTTACCCGCTTCGTTTATAATCCCCATCGAGCGGCATATGACGAGATCCACCTTACCCGACCATGGCCCCTTTTTAAAGGACCTTGGCATCCTTTGCACAAAATGCTTGAAGAGGCGGTAAACCCATCCTCTGAAGAAAATAGGGGTCGGGGGATTGGCTAGCTGGTTCAGGTGCATGTTGCGTAGCAGCAAGTATGGAACATCAAGGTTTATACGGTTGTGAATGCAGTGGAGGACCATCAGATCACGCAAACCTACAACACCACTACTGTCATGTCTTTGGCATAGGGAGTAGTTGAGGACCCTATGGATGTAGCGGTAGAGAGGGTAATTTCCAACCATGCGCTATCATGATAGGTGCATTGACTAGCATTTCTTTTAATGTTAGAAACGCTTGGTTGCAGTCCTTGTCAAAGATGAAAGGGGCCTCTTTTTCAAGTAATTTTCTTAGAGGTCTTGAGATTTTCGAAAAGTCTTTGATAAATCGTCTATAAAATCCAGCATGCCTGTCACACCCCGAATTCCACGTGTCAACGGTGGGCCCGGTGGGGAGTATCATGACGTGGTTGGCAACATAATAGTCAAACAACACAATATTTAAAATGCACAGCGGAAGCAAATGAAAGATATAATTCAACTTTAATAATTTGTAATATCAAATATCACAATAGTCGAATGTTTATCCACAGAAGGATCAAAATAAATAGGAAACTTGTAGTTCAACAGACGTTAGGCATCTTAAGCTTGCGAGACTCTTTATTGATGCTAAGGAGAAAATCCAGCCTATTACGCTGAGTACCTGCATTTAATCTTTTTGGGAAAATACGTCAGTTTACACTGGTAAATACATTCAACCGAATCATTTTGAAAAGTTTAATAAAATTGATTTGAATGCACGTGGCACAAACTTTTTATAACTTGGGATAATTATTTAAATATATAATCTCTTAAAAGAATTACATGTTTCTTATGCGTTCAGTAGCCCGGGTCGTGCCGGGTTAAAGATCAATAGACACACCACATTATTTATTTGGCAACTGACAGGTGTACGCCTACACCCCGTGCATAGGTCGTGGCCATTTCGTAAAATGATGCCAAGGATATCCGGGACATGGTCATTAACCTCCCAAAGGCTTTAAGTAAACAAAACAATTTAAACGGGCCGATCAAATATCAATTAGCCACCATATGATGGAAGATTTAATGCCCGACCAAGCGGTATTTTATATACCGTACCCCAAGCCCGTATAGGGAAAATAAGTTAAAAGTATTTACCTGAGCAAAGTAATAATCACAATAAGAAAATGCAAGTAGCTTTTACTGGTCCTCCTATTCTGGAACAAAGGTTTATAATAACCTATTAGAATCCTAACGGTCTTTAGTTAAGCTTAAGCTTAGACCGATACGGTTCAAACGCATGATTAAGCGAAGAGCGGAATAGAATGTGATTTAGACCCGACAAGATTTAAGACTTGCCTTATATGGGTAATCTAAGCACATTCTGAATTTTGGGGTAAAACCGATAAGGTTTGACCCGTTTCGGCTAATTTATGTAAACTAGTTACATAAGCCGAACCGAACGCGCAAGAGGCGTAACGGGTGACCGCGAGAGTCATTTACAGGTTCCCTAAGTTAATATGCCTTAAATATGTTGTGATATCATTGGATACCTTCCATTATGCCCAAAACGAGTTTAAACACAAACTATGCCACGTAGGGGTAATTTGGTCATTTATAAGGTTATAAAAGAGTTTAAGTATTAACCTGAGTTACAGGTCTGATATGAACAGAAAAAATACTTAATTTGCTAAATTATAACAGTATGGTATTTCATATATGTGAAATTTATCAATTATAACCAAACTATGCACCGTAGGGGCATTTTGGTAATTTCACATAAGCCGAAAAGCTCAAAACTGAAGTCTGAGTTAAACAACTTTTGCTTACTATTAAAATATTATAATTTACCTAAAATATCAGTAGGTATCAACCCTTGAATGTTTAAAATGGTTTTAGTACATATTATGCGTTAAAAACGCTTAATAAGGCGATTAGAAGCCGTTTCCGGGTTCTATATGGAAAACTGATATTTTTATTATTCTAGAAGGCTTAAAATAATTTATTTATCATATGTAATCAGTAGCAAAAGGTTTGGGGTCGAAAAGATATGTAAAACTCATTTTATAGCCCGTAAAGGCAAAACCGACAATTACCGGATTAAGCCTATGACTGTAAGTTATGCTCAGCCTAAAATTAATTAAAAATCTTCAAAAATCCCAAAATAATATATTACATCAGTGGGTAATAAGTTTGATATCAAAAAGTATCTTTAAATAGGTTATACGCTAATTATGTCGTTTAATCGCTAAAAAGCTTTATGATTACGCTAATGAGCATAACTCTCAATCTACACCTCAAACTGATGTCAAATTTTGGGTACAAGTTTATATATCAGTAATTAAGGTTTCTACTCTTTTACATTTTCAAAAATCACGTTTTAAGGTGAAAAGGGCATAATGGTCAACATATGAGCAATTAACGGAATCATGCATATTAATTGGATAACTAATGATCCATGGTGTATAATCATAGAGGGTTATACTAGCATGTAACCTGGTCCTAAGGAAGCTCTAAGGCAATTCCAATTCATACTAAAACGGGTCAGAACTGAAGTCAAAGCAAAAGTCAAAGTTTTGCGACTTTCGGTTCCGAACCGGGTCTCTACTGAAAATTGTCGGGTTGAACATGTTTAGACATGTTCTTACACTAATTACCAAGTTATATTAATGATCAAACAGGTTGTATGGGTTCTACATTGCTAATTATGCATAAATTGTAAATTAAGCATTCTGTTGACTTTTTAATAACAAGTTTGACCCGACATTTGACCTAGTTAGAGTAGGAATCAGAGGGTGCCCTTTTAAGGGTTTATTGCCCACATAATTACCAACTTATAACTACTTTCAATTCGACTAATCACTGGACCATTAGTGATTAATCATGAAGTCAACCGTTAATTACGACGGTTTGACTTTTAAGCTTAAACTAAGTAAAAACTCAACTAAGAAAGGTTAAGCATACTTACTGAAGTCCTATGCACGATTTGTGATCACTTGAGTCTGCTTTGGAGCTCCAGAAATGCTGAAGGAAGGTGTGAAGAAATGGTTGCAACCTTGTGGCCTTTTATAGTGTTCAAAAGCACTTAGATCATTGACAACAAGTACTACAACTGATGATGGATCATCAACAGATGTCCCTAAGTGCCTAGGACTGTTTAGGGGTCGCCCATGATGTGAAAATATCTGTTTTGGGTCGGTTATGCGTGAATACAGGCTGCTGTCTAGAGTTTCTGTATCTGGGCGTCTGACGCGGCCCGCGTAAGATCATAAGGACTCTTACGCGGCCCGCCTAAGCCTCGTTTTCAGGTTTTCACATTTTCAAGTTTTTGCATATTGTCCCTCGGCCTTTCGAAAGGTCAACTAAGCTTATTTCTTGCAATTTGACCCCTTCACATTTACCTACAAGGGCTTCAAGACTTATACCCACTTTGCCAAGTCCTTGGTCACTTCTGGTTAACCCGAAAAGTCATAATTTTCAACGTTAACGCTTTAACCCCTCGCATACGAATTTGATCATAACTTTCTCATACGATAACGAAACTTTATGAAATTTTTATCGTGCATTCTAGTGAGCATAATTAATCATTTACAAAGCTTCGGGTTTGCTAAAAGGTCACTCAGAGGTATAACTTAAACATGTTGACACATTTAACCCCTGTAGTTTGTAATCTCTCACTTTTAGCTTCGTATGATCCATGATTTATTCGTTTGATGGTATAAACATCATGTAGGGTTATTATAAAGTATATTTATTCACTGTTGACATTTTGAACTCGTATATTCACATACTTTCCATGTTCGTCAACTTTAGTCCCTCAAGAACATTCTTTCACACGTTCAAACTTATGACACGTGTCAACACATTATAGGACGTGAATTTTCGAGGTGTTACAATGCCCAATGAAACTTCTGATAGCTCTAACGGAGGATGGGGGTGGTAATCGAGAAATGGTGTCTATTTTTGCTCTATCAACCTCCATTCCTTCGCTTGAGATTTTGTGACCGAATACTATTCCCCCCGTTACCATGAAATGGCATTTTTCCCAGTTAAGGGCGAGGTTAGTTTCCTCACATCGGGATAGCATTCGTTAAAGGTTATCGAGGCATTGGTCGTATGAATTTCCAAAGATAGAAAAGTCATCCATGAAGACTTCCATTGACTTTTCTATCATGTCATGGAAGATGGCCACCATGCAACGTTGAAAGGTTGCGGGGACATTACATAGACCAAAAGGCATGCGTCGATAAGTAAAAGTTCCGTAGGGACATGTGAATGTTGTATTTTCTTGGTCTTCGGGTGCTATCGGTATTTGAAAGTAACCTGAAAAACCATCTAAGAAACAATAAAATTTGTGACCGGATAATCTTTCTAACATTTGATCAATAAAGGGTAAAGGAAAGTGATCTTTCCTTGTTGCCTCATTTAATCGACGGTAATCTATACATACTCTCCATCCTGTGACGGTTCTTGTTGGTATTAATTCATTTTTCTCGTTAGTTACTACCGCCATACCTCCTTTCTTAGGAACTACTTGGACGGGACTTACCCAAGGACTATCGGAGATTGGGTAAATGAGTCTGGCGTCAAGTAATTTGATGACTTCATTTTTAACCACTTCTTGGACGTTTGGATTTACTCTACGTTGTGGTTGTATCACCGATTTATAGTAATCATTCATTAAAATTTTGTGCGTGTACATGGAAGGACTTATTCATTTAATGTCTACAAGCTTCCAAGCGATCGCGTTTTTGTGTTTTTTTCAAAAGTGTGATTAATTTTTCTTTTTCTACACTAGTTAATTTTGATGAAATAACTACAGGTAATTTACCATCTTTGTCGAGAAAAGCATATTCCAAACCTTTTTGAAGTCCTTTGAGCTCAAGAGGTGGGTCTTTAGGAGACTCCTTATTTGGTTGCTCATTTTGATCAAGAACCAAAAATGTTTGTTCTATGGCGACCTCTACTTCAACAAAGTGATTAATTTCTTCTCTTGTATCGGGTGGTTCATCTTCATCCTCAATTAGGGGGTCATTATTTCCGAATGGATATTTCATTGAACGCTCAAGATCGACACTTTTTTTTAATGCCCCTAATTTAATAGGTAAATTTTTTTTCTTCCGATTATTCAAAGCTTCATAAGTTTTCATAAAAGGTCATCCCAATACCAACGGAGCGTCATCAAGGATGACGAAGTCGGTTGGGATTACCATTTGATATGTTTGGACTAACACATCTTCAACTATCCCTATTGATTTTATTGTTTTCCGATTCGATAGAAAAATGAGTATTTGAAGTGGAGAAAAATCACTAATACTTAATTTTTCGAAAATGTAGTTTGGCATTATATTAACACAAAGATCTTTATCAATTATAATATTACTAATAAAGGAATTTTGAAAGAAACATGGAACCGGTGTAATGTTAATTTCAAATGGATCATCTTTTATTAGTGTGGTTTAATCATTTGTTAAATTAATGCTTACCGTTTCGTCAATTTTAGTGTTAGTGTTTAACTCTTTTAAAAACTTAGCATGAGTGGGTACTAAACAATGATTTTCGATAGAAGGTGACAAGAGATTAATTTCTTCAAAATTAGACTCTTTTTGGATTTGAGCTGTCACACCCTGGCTTTGCGGAAGCGTGGTTAATTTTGGTGTGACTTCTTAATACCATAGCTTAACCATAACAAGCTATATGAATTTAAAAACCATGCAAGTCATCCATTAAGTTTTGAAAATCAAACACTTTACCATTGTTTTAACATACAACCATAACCTTGTTCAGTAGACATTACAACTTATAACATAACATAAACGTGGGTTAAGGACTGTGTCTTGTCCAGGAAAGAGACACATCCCCTAAACCCTGATGACTTCATGACAAGTGCAGCGGAAAACGTTCCATACCGTGCCAGATCCGTTTAATTTCCTGAAATACATGTGAGTTGAAAAATCAACAATAATGTTGAGCGAGTTCATGTGTAAGTGAGTATGTAAAACACTTGTGAGTATAAAAATAGTTGTGGTATGTAGCAGTGTAAGAGGACTTGTGATCACCAATGGTTTGCAAGGCCACTGACATATGTGAAGTGCAAATAGGGAGACTCAAACCTAGCAGATTTCGCCACGGCAAAGTATGTGGACAAAGTCACCCCACGGTCCGTTTCTAGTTTGGCCGGGGGCTGGGCTCGCTACACCCAGATAGATCTACCGCTCCTGTCCCTCGGTCCCTCCATGAGGACTAATGGCCCCATGTTGTCCCTATCCACTCACATGATCGTATAACACCTCCTTACGTTAAACATACCGTTGTAAAGTACTCGTAAATCATAGTAACATGTATTTCACCCCCGCAGTTAAGTAAACTGAAAACAGTTAGAGAAAAGGGGGACATGAACTCACAGTGAATGCGCGTCTCTACCAAGTGTCTCCAATACAGTAAGCTGTGCAACGACCTACAAGTGCTAATTCTATTAGACGGACGGCCGTGCCTTAGCTTTACAGTTTATGTCTTTGGGAAATAGTTAGACAACTATTTCGTGTTTATGTTCCGTATACACTTGGTAGTTATTCTTCTTCCCAAGGATGGGGGATACAATACATGTGCGTAAGTTACGTTTTATCAATCTTGTGGTAATGTAATTACCGGTGTAACTTATATGTTTGTGGAAGCGTTCGCAAAGTTTTGGAATCATTAACGCTTGTAAATATTATTTTCACTCTAAAATAATATTTATGTATTTCACAAAATAATCATAAACAGTGTTGTGACAATTATATTTATCACGTTAATCTTTGTGAAAACCCCACCTCCGAATATTTAGTAAAATATAGTGCCGGCGAAATTTATGTTTTGAAAATATGTCCAAAAATAGTTCTAACACTTGTTGTGTAAATAATTCTAAGTGTTAGGTTTTTGGAAAATTTCGCCAGAGTTTCCTCTGTAACTGGAGGTGGCCACGCTTTCAAGCGTATCATTTTCTTTTAACAAATCAATTCAACAACTTCTTTATTCAATAAAACAATTTCCGACACATCAAACTAGTCGACAAGTATGTAAATCGCATAATCGCATGAACTTGCAGTTTTTCCGAATCTATAGTGTAAATCCCCTTTATATATGTAGATCTTTATATAAAGTAACTTTGATCTCGTAAAAACCTTGTGACTAGAGAAATCCGTCTTTACAACTTCTAGTCATTTTTCCCAAAAATAGTTATTTGTCGGATCTTTTCATTTCACAAGTGTCTACACACTTGTGGTTTATAAAATCATGTTTGTTAGTGTAAGATCCTTTCTTTAAAATACATGGTTTCTTAAATGTGTGGTTCTTCAAAAATACCACTTGCAGATACGTAGATCTGCTAGTTTTAAACTCCATTGTACAAGTTAAATTACTTTTACACAAGTAAAATATTTCTACACAAGTTCATGCATCTTGTGTGGTAGAGTTTCGCCTTTTAACCCTTGCGGTAACCAAAAACGAGCTTATGTGAAGATACATGATCTTACAAAGTCGGGTTAAACGGAGATCCGAGCTACCACATCATAGATCGGGTCTCAAAAATCACATATTCCAAATACTACATCTTTTACACAACACATGTGTTATTAACCACCACTTTTATAGTTTTTACTAGACTTTAATGCTTCGAAACGTAAGTTATCGATATTTAACCGACAATATTCCTTTTAACCACTTTAGATATGTTCAAGAACAAGTTTTAAACATTATACCTCTAGCTCAAGGCTAGGGAAGATCTTTGGCGAAAAAGAGGTGGATAAAAGCTAACGGTAGAGGTCCTTCGCGTTCCGAGTGCACCAAAGCTCCTAATACGCGACTTGTGAAGTGTGTATGATCTTGGAATGATGAGATCAAGAGCCGAAAATGGATGGTTGTAGTGGAGGGGGTTCGGCCGAGAGTAGGGAGAGCAAGAGAGAGATGAGTGAGTTGGTGTTGATTAGTGATAATTATCATGTGTCTTAGTGTGATTTTATAGACAAAATTAGGATGTTATTACCCAATGGGTAATGTGTCTTAGAGATATTAGACAAAGCAAGATTTAGTTAATCACCAAGTACCATTTGTGTCTCCCCTAGTTAGGGGACGGTTATGATGGGGGGGTGGGGTTGGTTCGATTTTAAGTGGTTAGTTAGGGGGTTTAGTTTAGTTAATTAGGTTAACTAAGTATTTAACTTAGTTAGTTGTATGTTACACGTTATGGCGGGTGTTAGGGTAATCAGGGACCCTAACTGGCTCAGAAAAATATAAATAGTGAAAATACTAATATTTTCATGTTTCGGGTAAAGTCCGGGTGTCCGGTTGGATAGTAATCCGTTAAAGCCTTTTGTAACGCTTTAAAGTGTCGTTATTACATTTTTAGTGACACAATTTGTTTTCCCGACACTTTAGAAAGTGTCTAGTGTTATTTTCTCATTTTCTGGCACTTTACTAGTCAGCTAGAAGCTGGATTATTTATTAAAGTGCGGTGTTTGGTACTTAAAGTACGTTTTTGGCACATCCGAATCAGTGTATCTTATCCCTAGAGACGCGGTACCACAACCCTTATATCCCTACACTCACTACCAGTGTAGCCAAAATATTTGAGGCTCTTAACAGGCCTTAGAGGCAGTGTCTGCCTGATGCTGGTTATATCAGCATGTTCACTGTGTATCCGTTTAGTGCTACTGTGCTTTTTGTGCATCATGTTTGTCACTAGGGTTCAGCATGTAAATAATGTAGTGACAGCAAATAAAGTATGATGCAAGTAAGTGCATATATCAGTATGCAGGTAGCAGTTTATCAGCTAGTTTCAACAAGCACAGTAATTAAGCAGTAATTAATCATTAATTAAGTTGTACGGATACCTGGTTTAGTGCGGGTTGTCACATTCTCCCCCCGTTAAATAAATTTCGTCCCGAAATTTAAGTTCTGCTTGTAGAAGCAGGGTTCTTAGGAAATAAGTGGGGGTATTTCTCTTTTATCCGGTCCTCACGTTCCCAGGTGAATTCAGGACCATGTCTGGCATTCCAACGAACTTTGACGAGTTTGACACTGCTCCGGCGGGTCTTGTTAACTTTCCAATCCGTGACCTCAACAGGTTCTTCAACGAAGTGGAGCGTGTCGTCAATATGAATCTCGTCGATAGGAATGGCAACGTCAATTTGAGTTGGACTTTTCTTTAAATTGGATACATGAAATGTATCGTGAACACCATTCAGTTCAGCAGGTAGGTCCAACTTGTATGCTACTGTCCCAATTCTTTCCAGAATTCTGAAAGGACCAATGTAGCGCGGATTTAACTTCCCACGCTTTCCAAAGCGTGCCACCCCCTTCCAGGGTGAAACTTTCAATAACACCATTTCTCCAACTTGGAAATCCACATGCTTCCGGTTTGGATCCGCGTAGGCCTTTTGTCTGTGGCGAGCTGCTTCGATGCGTTTAAGTATTTGCGCAATCTTGTCTGTCGTCTCTTGGACGATCTCAGGACCAGCAAGCTGCCTATCACCTGCGTCAGACCAAAATAGTGGTGATCGGCACTTGCGTCCGTATAGGGCCTCAAATGGCGCGACACCAATACTGGTGTGGTAGCTGTTGTTGTATGAAAATTCGACCAAAGGTAAGTGTTTATCCCAGCTACCGCTCAAATCCATAACACATGCCCTCAGCATGTCTTCCAAAGTTTGTATCGTTCGCTCGCTCTGGCCGTCAGTTTGTGGATGGAACGCAGTGCTCAGATTCAATTGTGAGCCAAAAGATTCTTGGAAGGATTGCCATATCCTTGACACAAACCTTCCGTCTCTATCAGAGATGATCGAGAGAGGCACTCCATGACGTGCTACGACCTCTCTCAAGTAAATTTCCGCAAGTTTACTAGTACTGTCTTTCTCCTTGATTGGCAGAAAGTGTGCGGATTTTGTTAGGCGGTCAACTATCACCCAAATCATATCATGGCCTCTTGGCGTTCTTGGCAATTTCGTAACAAAATCCATTGAGATTTGTTCCCATTTCCACTTGGGAATCTCAGGTTGTTGCAGCAGCCCCGAGGGCTTCTGGTATTCCGCCTTAACCTTCGCGCAAGTTAAACATTTGCTCACATAGACAGCAACGTCGCCTTTCATCCTAGGCCACCAATAGTAATCCTTGAGATCTTGATACATCTTATCCGATCCAGGGTGGATAGAGTACCGTGACTTGTGCGCTTCGTCGAAAATAACTTCCCTTAATCCACCAAACAGAGGAACCCAAATCCTTTTCTCAAAACATAACGTCCCTTCCTCGTTTGGTACCAAAAGCTTCTCCATTCCACGGAGATATTCTTCCTCAAGGTTTCCCTCCTTGAGAGCTTCCTTTTGTGCAGCACGAATGCGCAAGGAAAGATCGGTTCGTATAATCATTTCCAAAGCTCTAATCCTTATGGGCTTGATCCTTTCCTTACGACTTAGGGCATCGGCGACTACATTTGCCTTCCCTGGGTGATATTTTATCTCGCAGTCGTAATCGTTCAATAATTCAACCCATCGTCTTTGCCTCATATTCAACTCCTTCTGGTTGAATATGTGCTGTAGGCTTTTGTGATCCGTGAAGATTGTGCACTTCGTACCATACAGGTAGTGTCTCCAGATCTTTAAAGCGAAAACCACTGCGCCAAGCTCTAAATCGTGTGTGGTATAATTCTTTTCGTGCACTTTCAGTTGGCGTGATGCGTAAGCAATGACCTTTTGGCGTTGCATCAACACACAACCCAATCCTTGACGCGATGCGTCGCAGTATACCACAAAGTCATCAGTGCCTTCTGGTAGAGCTAAGATTGGCGCGTTACAAAGCTTATCCTTCAATATCTGAAACGCTTCATCCTGTTTGATTCCCCAATCAAACGTCTTGTCCTTCTGCGTGAGGAGCGTCAAAGGTTGAGCGATTTTCGAGAAATCCTCGATGAACCTTCGATAGTAGCCAGCCAAACCCAAGAATTGTCGAATCTCGGTTGGCGTTGTAGGCGTTTCCCAATTCTTGATCGCCTCGATCTTTGTGGGATCAACATGAATTCCATCCCCATTAACCACATGTCCGAGAAACTGGACTTCGCGTAGCCAAAACTCGCACTTGGAGAATTTGGCGTACAGCTGTTCCTTCTTTAGCAGCTCCAATATGGTTCTAAGATGCTGCTCGTGTTCAGCCTTCGTCTTTGAATAAATCAAGATGTCGTCGATGAATACAATCACGAACTTGTCTAAGTATGGCTTGCAAACCCTATTCATCAAGTCCATAAAGACTGCAGGTGCGTTCGTCAAACCAAATGGCATAACGAGGAACTCGTAGTGCCCATAACGAGTTCGGAAGGCTGTTTTCGGGATACTTTCCTCCTGTATCCTTAGTTGATGGTATCCGGATCGAAGATCGATCTTAGAGTAACAGCTTGAACCTTGAAGTTGGTCGAACAGATCATCGATTCTTGGCAGAGGATACCTGTTCTTGATCGTCAGCTTGTTCAATTCTCTGTAGTCAATACACATGCGGAAACTTCCGTCCTTCTTCTTGACAAACAGGACCGGAGCTCCCCAAGGCGAGAAGCTTGGTCGGATAAAACCCTTGTCTAACAACTCTTGAAGTTGTGTCGACAATTCCTGCATCTCAGACGGAGCAAGTCTGTACGGTGCCTTAGCCACAGGCGCGGCGCCTGGAACTAAGTCAATGTGAAACTCCACTTGCCTCTGAGGTGGCAGTCCGGGTAAGTCTTCTGGGAAGACTTCTGGATACTCCCTTACGACAGGGATGTCCTCGATTGTTGGCTCAGCAGCCTTCTTGTCTACGATGTGTGCCAGAAAAGCAACACATCCTTTCTGTAAACACTTCCTTGCTTTCAAGCAGCTGATAAATCTTAGCGGCGTGTCACGCTTCTCTCCGTGAACCACAATTGTCTCACCATCATCAGTTGGGATACGAACAACTTTCTCGTGACATACTATCTCAGCCTTGTTTCCAGATAACCAATCCATTCCTACCACCACGTCGAAGCTTCCCAATTGGACTGGTAGTAGATCCAGAGTAAACTCGCGTTCTCCCAATTCTATCACACATCCTCTGATTACTTCGTCGGCTCCAACTAACTTTCCATTAGCTAATTCGATCGAGTAGGGAATGTCTAACTTATTAGCAGCTAACCCAAGCATATTCTTAAATTCTAACGATACAAAGCTATAATCGGCACCAGTATCAAATAAAACGGATGCATAGCGTTGATTGATAGGGAACGTACCCGTAACAACATTTGGATCTTGGCGTGCTTCCCTAGCTTCGAGTTGGAACACTCTACCGCGGGCCTGATTCAACGTTGGGCAGTTCTTCTTAAAATGCCCGATCTCCCCGCAGTTATAGCATCCGAGTCTCTGCCCATTACCACCGGCTTGATCATTCCCCGGATTACGATTCACTGCGCCCGCTTGGTTAGCATTGTTGCCTTGATTTCTGTTACCTCCAAAATTTCCTTGCGGGGGATTCCCATTTCCACCACGGTTATCATTCCTATTCATATATCCTCCCTGGCCTCCCCGGCCCGCATTAGCCTAACATGATTCCTTTGAGTGGCCCGGTTTTCCACAAGATTCACAAACTCTCACGTTACAATGGCCAGTATGGTGGCGTTGGCAGTTGTTGCATTTGGGCTGGGTGCCCTGGTACCCTTTTCCTTTCTTGGTACTGCCAGCTGATTTTCCTTTCTTTACTGCCATACTGACGCCTTGCTTGAAGTTTGAAAACTTCCTTTTGTTATCTCCTGAGGACTCAACGTGAGTCTCTGTTTTCTTCGCCTTGACTTCATCAAACTTGTTTAAACGAATTGCCTCCTCGGTGAGAGCCACGCTCAAATCAATGGCTTCCGTGATAGTTGCTGGTTTGGAGGAGGTTACCATGCTTATTATTTGGGGAGCCAAACCCCAAATGAAGCGCTCGATTCGCTTGTATTCAGGTGTAACCATGTAAGGAACCACTTGAGATAAGTCGTGAAACCTTTGGACGTATTCCGCAACCTTTGGACCGTCCATCTTTAAGTGCCAAAATTTAGTCTCCAACCTTTGAATTTCTGCGCGTGAACAGTACTTTTTGCGCATCAGTTCTTTCAATTCGGCCCAAGTCAGGGCGTAGGCGGCAGCTTCGCCTAGAGTTTGTACTTGTAAGTTCCACCAGGATAGGGCTCCATCTAGAAACAGCCCTGAAATGTATGTGACTTGCTGATCCTCTGCACACTTGCTCATGCGTAAAACAGAATCGGTTTTCTCAGCCCAGCGGGTAAAGGCAACTGCACCTCCTGTGCCATCGAAGTTAACTGGTTTGCAGTCTAAGAACTGCTTGTAGGTGCATCCTGCACGTATGTTAAAACATGTGTTTGGCATTAGCATCATCGCTAAAATCTCCAACTAGTTCATGGTAGGTTCGAATGGCGTGGTATTACCGTGAGGTGGATTGTTATTGCCCTGGTTAACACTTCCGCTCGCTCATGGCTGAGATGCTGCGTACTGTGCTATGGCAGCTGCAATGACTTGCTGTAGCTCTGCCTCATTAGTAGGCATTGGCATTGGCGTAGGGCGTTTTGGCGGCATCTTCTAAAAGATGGTTTACGTTGGTCAGGCCATAGCGATAAGTACGTATATAGTAATAGTAATAGCACGTAATATCTCATGTCATCAATACATCACGTATATCAATCATCCACATCTCATACCATAACAATGCAAATAAGTAATCAAGCGAAACAGATATGATGAGAATACTGCGATTGTCATACATCAAGACCACAGAGTAAGTGTATCAGTACATCATAGTGTCATACAATCATCCATCAACTAGGGGCTACATCACCCCCGTCCAAAAATCATAACAAATCAGTGTCAAATATAACATCAAGTACATGTCAAAAGTCAAAATCATAAAGTGGTCTTCCAAAATGCTTGTGCAATCCAACAATCGCCGTCTTCTCATCCTCGTCTATCTAATCAGTAACTGGTGAGCTCTATGCAGATGGTGGTGGAGGAGGGGGAAAGTGAGTATAAAACAAGCGGCGTAACTGGAGCCAGTCCTCCTCCTGGGCTCGCTGTGTACGGATAATGGAAGCAATCTGCTGCTCTAAAGTAAAGAGACGAGCAGCAATATCCGGAGGTAAAGGTCGAAACGGCTGTAGAGGGGAGGGTGCCTGTCCATGGCACTGACAAGGTGACAACCGAGCTCTCTCGAGCTCCTGTATACGCTGTGTGTGGGACTCATGTTGTGCGACAAAGGACATCAAGACGTCCTCAATAGTGTATCCCCTGTGAAAAGCATGATAGGGGTCAGTAGGTGGCATACCGGAGCCAGGTGCCCAAAGAAATGGCTCGCTAGTGGGGTCGAAAGGTGCCACGCGAAACGGTGTAACAGCGGGTGGAACAAATGACGTCTGAGGCATAAAAGGGGTAGGCATCGGTACATGCCCATCAGGGTGAGCTGAAGAACCCTCTCCAGGCCCTGCTGGAGGTACAAACATAGGAACCTGAAATGAAAAGTCAACATGTGGTGCAACAGGAATCTGTGGAGGAAAAGGTGGAACATCCTCATCAGCCGGTATCCAACCGTGCCGTGCGGACTCATCCGGTGGATCCATATGTGCCGCGAACAGTGCATGTCCGGGCTCTAGGGGAACGGGATCAAATAAGGGAGCAACAACAGGGTGAACGGGTTGCCAAGTGCTCGAAAGGGGGGTCAACTGGTACAGCAACAATGGGTAAAGGACCAATGGGATCAACAGGAACATCTACGTGGTGATCAACATCAATGGGCTCAAAAGGCACATCAGCATGCACAGGGTCATGCTCTGGTAAAGGGTCAAGGGCAGCTGCCTGCTCAGGTGCAATGGCAGGCTCAAGATCATCAAACGCCATGTCAAAATCAAAACCGGGATCAATTGGATCAAAAGGGTCAATAGGATCTGCTGGATCCTCCATCAACTCGTCCATCGGGACAAACTCTAAATCACGGTCAGGATCAAATCCTGGTGGAAACACAGGATCTGAATCCCCCTCGTCGTCATGGTCAAAAACAAGTCCAGGTATGGAAGCAACAGAAAAAGCCTGGTCAGAATCGGACCCATGGGAGAAGTGCTGCGCACTATGAGCATGTGTGGGTACAGAAGCCACAGACTCAAAGGAGTCCGCGACTGGGGAGTGAACAGGTGACTCCGCGGCGGGAGCGTCCGCGATCAACAAGGGATCGGCAGCAGGAAGGGCCTCGCCCTGAGCATCATCCTCGAAAGGCTCCTCATCAAACATATCGATATCATCCTCCTCATCGTCGATGGGTAAATCATAAGCTGGGTACGCAGCCAGCGGTATAGGAGCAGGGATCAGTGCCAGTGGTAGATCCCCTGCGATAGGACTATCTGCGAGCTCGCCAGCACCGTCAGGTAGTGCAAAAGGCTGAAAGTCGTCCTCATCTGTGCTAGTGAAGTCGGACGTGTAAACCTCGTGCTCCGATGACTCAACGTCGTCTGAAACGATAGGCCTCGGGCCTGTGGTGCTTGAACCACCAGTGTCTGCAGAATCCATGTGTCTATAACATATACACAAACATGCACAAATAGCCAATCATAAATCAAGTAATCACATAAGTCATCAAGTAAGGCATCACATAATCCTCCTAGTCTTACTAGCCAATACCATCCAGTCTACAAGACTGCTCTATCCTTCACTTAAACCAAACCTCGATCCTCCAGACCGATCCTCAGCCCTCCAAGCTGAGCCTATAATTAATAAAATGTGCTCAACATTTGTTTGTAAAAAGTTTTGGATCTGGACTTAAGTGGTATGCAGAAAAATGTTTTCGTGAGAGCCCTAGTGATCATAGTCTAGACTCGAGAAAGAATCCTAGTTCGCTATGATCAGAGCTCTGATACCAAGCTGTCACACCCTGGCTTTGCGGAAGCGTGGTTAATTTTGGTGTGACTTCTTAATACCATAGCTTAACCATAACAAGCTATATGAATTTAAAAACCATGCAAGTCATCCATTAAGTTTTGAAAATCAAACACTTTACCATTGTTTTAACATACAACCATAACCTTGTTCAGTAGACATTACAACTTATAACATAACATAAACGTGGGTTAAGGACTGTGTCTTGTCCAGGAAAGAGACACATCCCCTAAACCCTGATGACTTCATGACAAGTGCAGCGGAAAACGTTCCATACCGTGCCAGATCCGTTTAATTTCCTGAAATACATGTGAGTTGAAAAATCAACAATAATGTTGAGCGAGTTCATGTGTAAGTGAGTATGTAAAACACTTGTGAGTATAAAAATAGTTGTGGTATGTAGCAGTGTAAGAGGACTTGTGATCACCAATGGTTTGCAAGGCCACTGACATATGTGAAGTGCAAATAGGGAGACTCAAACCTAGCAGATTTCGCCACGGCAAAGTATGTGGACAAAGTCACCCCACGGTCCGTTTCTAGTTTGGCCGGGGGCTGGGCTCGCTACACCCAGATAGATCTACCGCTCCTGTCCCTCGGTCCCTCCATGAGGACTAATGGCCCCATGTTGTTCCTATCCACTCACATGATCGTATAACACCTCCTTACGTTAAACATACCGTTGTAAAGTACTCGTAAATCATAGTAACATGTATTTCACCCCCGCAGTTAAGTAAACTGAAAACAGTTAGAGAAAAGGGGGACATGAACTCACAGTGAATGCGCGTCTCTACCAAGTGTCTCCAATACAGTAAGCTGTGCAACGACCTACAAGTGCTAATTCTATTAGACGGACGGCCGTGCCTTAGCTTTACAGTTTATGTCTTTGGGAAATAGTTAGACAACTATTTCGTGTTTATGTTCCGTATACACTTGGTAGTTATTCTTCTTCCCAAGGATGGGGGATACAATACATGTGCGTAAGTTACGTTTTATCAATCTTGTGGTAATGTAATTACCGGTGTAACTTATATGTTTGTGGAAGCGTTCGCAAAGTTTTGGAATCATTAACGCTTGTAAATATTATTTTCACTCTAAAATAATATTTATGTATTTCACAAAATAATCATAAACAGTGTTGTGACAATTATATTTATCACGTTAATCTTTGTGAAAACCCCACCTCCGAATATTTAGTAAAATATAGTGCCGGCGAAATTTATGTTTTGAAAATATGTCCAAAAATAGTTCTAACACTTGTTGTGTAAATAATTCTAAGTGTTAGGTTTTTGGAAAATTTCGCCAGAGTTTCCTCTGTAACTGGAGGTGGCCACGCTTTCAAGCGTATCATTTTCTTTTAACAAATCAATTCAACAACTTCTTTATTCAATAAAACAATTTCCGACACATCAAACTAGTCGACAAGTATGTAAATCGCATAATCGCATGAACTTGCAGTTTTTCCGAATCTATAGTGTAAATCCCCTTTATATATGTAGATCTTTATATAAAGTAACTTTGATCTCGTAAAAACCTTGTGACTAGAGAAATCCGTCTTTACAACTTCTAGTCATTTTTCCCAAAAATAGTTATTTGTCGGATCTTTTCATTTCACAAGTGTCTACACACTTGTGGTTTATAAAATCATGTTTGTTAGTGTAAGATCCTTTCTTTAAAATACATGGTTTCTTAAATGTGTGGTTCTTCAAAAATACCACTTGCAGATACGTAGATCTGCTAGTTTTAAACTCCATTGTACAAGTTAAATTACTTTTACACAAGTAAAATATTTCTACACAAGTTCATGCATCTTGTGTGGTAGAGTTTCGCCTTTTAACCCTTGCGGTAACCAAAAACGAGCTTATGTGAAGATACATGATCTTACAAAGTCGGGTTAAACGGAGATCCGAGCTACCACATCATAGATCGGGTCTCAAAAATCACATATTCCAAATACTACATCTTTTACACAACACATGTGTTATTAACCACCACTTTTATAGTTTTTACTAGACTTTAATGCTTCGAAACGTAAGTTATCGATATTTAACCGACAATATTCCTTTTAACCACTTTAGATATGTTCAAGAACAAGTTTTAAACATTATACCTCTAGCTCAAGGCTAGGGAAGATCTTTGGCGAAAAAGAGGTGGATAAAAGCTAACGGTAGAGGTCCTTCGCGTTCCGAGTGCACCAAAGCTCCTAATACGCGACTTGTGAAGTGTGTATGATCTTGGAATGATGAGATCAAGAGCCGAAAATGGATGGTTGTAGTGGAGGGGGTTCGGCCGAGAGTAGGGAGAGCAAGAGAGAGATGAGTGAGTTGGTGTTGATTAGTGATAATTATCATGTGTCTTAGTGTGATTTTATAGACAAAATTAGGATGTTATTACCCAATGGGTAATGTGTCTTAGAGATATTAGACAAAGCAAGATTTAGTTAATCACCAAGTACCATTTGTGTCTCCCCTAGTGTCACGGCCCACGACCCGGTTTGACCCGTTTCAGGAGCCGTGGCAGAAAATACTGCGGTATTGATTTAATTGATTTTAACAGCGGAAACAGGATCGCTTAAAGCTAAAATTTTTCCCCGATTATTCTATTTCACAATTCGGGATAAAACCCCGATAATTTACAATAGTATGTTTTTACTATAAAAACGTGATATTACAAAATCATTTATTTATTTTATATTGAGCCACTATCAGTCAGCTTGAGATGCTTCCCAGTACTTTTCCTGAATTACAACAGATCACCTGAAACATGTTTGAAAAAGGTTTTGTCAGCGGGAAATACTGAGTGAATCATTCTATTTACTAAAATGACACATTTGTTATAATATACAGTATTAAGAGCGATTACAATGTTTCTGTTATCAAGCCAACTACCCACGGTATTTGCCACTCGACCCATTGGCCCATTCGTCCAATGGTGTCTGTGACTGCGGTCATATCCCCCACTGGCTGCCCCAATGGTGACGATTATCAAGTAATGTATACAAAACCCCACATACCGGCTGTAACTTGGTGATTACAAAGACTTAATCCCCGTAATTATAACTTGGAATAAAACATAATTTTGTAAATAGATTTGATAAAAAGAGAGAATGACTCACATTGCTGATTTAATATGGTCAGAGTCTAATCTTATGATTTAGCCTTGTTAACCTAATATAAATAATGCACACAAAACTGGGTTAGTAATCAATCCAGCAATTACGATAATTTACGGGATCAAATTATCACAATGAATGTCAAAATGCAATACTTTGTCCATCGAATTAACGATGATCCATTGAATTAACAATGAATGACAAGGTATAATACTTTACCCATCGAATTAACGATGATCCGTTGAATTAACAACGAACGATAAAGTATAATACTTTACCTATCGAATTAACGACAATCCGTCAAATTAATGACGAACGATAAAGTATAACCCTAATGTGGGCGGCATTTAAACATGCATTGGATATCTTGATCTTCGGATAAATGAATCGTAGCAGCGATTGTGCTAATACCCTGTTTTGTAGCAGAATTTCGATACCCGGGGGTATAATTGAAGTAAACAGAATGTAAAGCAGTGTATTTGTGAGAATTATTTCGACGTAATATGATCAAAATTCGACTACCAGTGTCTGCTATTTATAGGTAAATTTTGGGATGCCCTGCGCATCGTAGCAAAACATCCCCTACGATGCGTATGGGTCTTTTAAAGGCCTGCGCATCGTAGGCCATATCCTGCTACGGTGCGTATGGGTAAAAAGTAGGCTCATAGACTAGCCACGACTGGGACTAGCCTTGGTGAGTCAGTATTTTCAATTTTCAGTAATTTGACAACGTATTTTAGTGGATAATTATCCACTAGGGTTTACCCCCCTTGAGTTTTAGGGGCCCTAATCCTGATTCTGAAAATTATAAAAATTTCAGGGTTTGTTCAGAATCACTTGGGTCTCTCAATTAGGGTTTCCTTTTAGACTAATTACTTTAATAAGTATGACTTTTGATGAGAGTTGTTACATTCTACCCACCTTAAGAAAAATCTCGTCCTCGAGATTTACTGGAATAAGTGTGGATATTTTTTTTTCATTTCTGATTCCAGTTCCCAAGTGTATTCAGCTCCTCTCTTTGAATCCCACTTAACTTTGACTAAAACTAGTCGTTTGTGTTTGAGAAACTTGATCTTTCGATCCTCAATTTGAAGAGGTTTCTCAACAAATTTCAAATTTTCGTTTACCTCTATATCTTGGAGAGGTACTACCAGAGATTCATCTGATAAGCATTTTTTGAGATTGGATACATGAAATACATTATGTACTCCAGATAATTCTTCTGGTAATTGTAAACGATAAGCTACTGATCCTATACGTTGGATCACTGGAAATGGTCCTACGTACCTGGGACTTAGTTTTCCTTTCTTTCCAAATCTGACTACTCCTTTCCAAGGAGAAACTTTCAATAGTACTCGGTCTCCAACTTGGAATTCTAACGGCTTGCTTCTATTGTCTGCATAACTCTTCTGACGATCTCGAGCCGTCTTCAATCTTTCCTTGATTTGAGTAATCTTATCAGTTGTTTCTTGTACTATTTCAGGTCCTGATAACTGACTTTCTCCTATTTCTGCCCAGCAAACTGGGGTTCTGCACTTTCTTCCATACAGTGCCTCGAATGGAGCGGTTTCAATGCTTGAATGATAACTATTGTTATAGGAGAATTCAATTAATGGTAAGTGATCATCCCAACTTCCACCAAAGTCTATTACACATGCTCGGAGCATGTCTTCTAGAGTTTGGATTGTTCTTTCACTTTGTCCATCTGTTTGTGGATGATATGCAGTACTCAGGTTTAGTCGAGTTCCTATTGCTTGCTGGAAACTTTTCCAGAAATGGGAAGTAAAACGACTATCTCTATCCGAAACAATGGAGAGTGGAACTCCATGTAAGGATACAACTTCATCTACATACAATTTAGCCAGTCTTTCCATACTAAAGGTTTCTTTCATAGGTAAAAAGTGAGCTGATTTGGTTAATCGATCCACAATTACCCAAATCGCATCATTACCTTTTTCTGGTTTTGGGTAACTTAGTAACAAAATCCATTGTTATAAGTTCCCATTTCCATACTGGGATCTCTAATTGTTGTAGTAATCCTGAAGGTTTCTGATGTTCTGCCTTAACTTGTGAACAAGTAAGACATCTGGAAACATAGCTGGCTATGTCTCTTTTCATTCCTATCCACCAGAAATTCTTCCTTAAATCTTGGTACATCTTATTGTTTCCTGGGTGCATAGTGTACCTAGATTTGTGAGCTTCTTCTAAAATCTTAGGTCTTAAGTCTCCCTGCTTAGGTACCCAGATTCTACTTTTATGGAATCTCCAAATTCCATCTACACCTTGCTCTAATTCCTTGATTCGTCCTTTCATCCCTTCAGCGTCCCCCTTGATTGCTGTAGTTTGAACATTCTTCAATTGTTCCATTAAATCTATTTGTAGATTTAATCTGAGAGCACGAACCCTTCGTTGTTTCTCATAATACTTACGACTTAAGGCATCTGCAACTACATTCGCCTTTCCTTCGTGATACTTAATATCACAGTCGTAGTCACTTAAAATTTCCATCC
The DNA here is from genome assembly GCA_030545235.1 of Helianthus tuberosus. Lineage (NCBI taxonomy): Eukaryota > Viridiplantae > Streptophyta > Magnoliopsida > Asterales > Asteraceae > Helianthus > Helianthus tuberosus. The sequence goes on along the minus strand of CM060379.1, from coordinate 4,617,549 downwards.
ATCTCCTTTGCCTCATGTTTAACTCTTTTTGCCCAAAGATATATTTTAAACTTTTGTGGTCGGTGTAGACAGTAAATTTACTTCCGTAAAGATAGTGTCTCCAAATCTTAAGGGCAAAAATTACGGCTCCTAATTCTAAATCATGAGTCGTATAATTCTCCTCGTGCTTTTTCAACTGCCTTGATGCATACGCAATTACCTTCTTGCGTTGCATAAGCACACATCCATATCCTAATTTTGAAGCATCACAATATACTTCAAAATCTTCAGTTCCTTCTGGTAAGGCTAAGATTGGTGCATTGGTTAGTTTCTGTTTCAAAATCCTAAAGGCTTCTTCCTGTTTAGGTCCCCACTCAAACTTAGTGGCTTTACAGGTTAACTTAGTTAATGGTACGGCTATCTTGGAAAAATCCTTAATAAACCGTCTATAATACCCAGCTAAACCTATAAAACTTCTTATTTCCATTGCTGTTTGTGGAACCTTCCACTTAGTAATTGCCTCTATCTTAGCAGGATCTACATGAATACCTTCATGATTCACCATGTGTCCTAAAAATTGCACTTCCTTTAGCCAAAATTCGCACTTCGAGAATTTGGCGTACAACTTTTCTTTTCTTAACAAAGTTAAGAGTGCATGAAGATGTTCACAATGCTCTGTCTGACTTTTGGAATAAATAAGTATATCGTCTATAAAAACAATTACAAATTTATCCAAGTACGGTTTACAGATCCTATTCATCATGTCCATGAATGCTGCAGGTGCATTCGTTAACCCGAAGGGCATGACTGTAAACTCGTAGTGACCATACCTAGTTCTGAAAGCAGTCTTAGGTATGTCTTCTTCTTGTACCTTCAATTGATGATATCCAGAGCGTAAATCTATCTTAGAAAAATATCTAGCTCCCTGAAGTTGATCAAAAAGATCATCAATCCTAGGTAATGGATATCGATTCTTAATTGTAACCTTATTCAATTCTCTATAATCGATACACATTCTCATTGAACCATCCTTTTTCTTCACAAACAACACTGGCGCTCCCCAAGGGGATGAGCTAGGTTGTATGAATCCTTTACTTAGTAATTCATCTAATTGCTTTTTCAATTCTAACATTTCTGTGGGTGCTAACCGATAAGGTGCCTTGGCTATCGGTGTAGTTCCTGGAATTAAATGAATCCTAAATTCTACTTCCCTATCTGGAGGTAACCCTGGTAAATCTTCTGGAAATATATCAGAATATTCTGATACTACTGGTATTTCCTTAAGATCTTTTCCTTTAGTGCTAATGATTACTGAAATCATATACACTATTCCTTGTTTTCGTTCATAATTAGCAACTTTCATTACTGATATGAACTTCATGGGTTTCCGTGGTTTATCTCCTGTAATCCTAATCACTTCTCCGGAAGGTGATTGAATTTCTATAGAATTCTGATCACAAAGGATTCTAGCATGGTTGGCTACTAACCAATCCATTCCTAATACAACATCAAATTCAGCTAAATTCATCGGCAATAGTCTTGCAGAGAATTTATGTCCTAAAAGTTCTATGTTTCCTTCTTGCAACACTTTGTCTATTTTAACTGAATTTCCGTCTGCGGTTTCAACGGTAAAAATCTGCCTAATAGTGGTTAAAGGTAAACTAAGAGCTTGACAGAATGAAGTATTTATAAAACTTTGGTTTGCACCAGAGTCAAATAATACTTTTGCATACACGTTGTGAACTAGGAACGTACCCGCTATCACATCTGGAATAAGTTCTGCTTCTTGGGTGGTCAGCTGAAATGCCCTAGCATTCTTCTTAGTAGTTCCTTCGGTCGTCTTGGGTTTGTTATCTACTGGTTTGACCAATTTAGGACATTCTGTTTTATAATGCCCTGCTTCTCCACAGTTAAAACAGATTACTGTTTTCTTTTTGCAGTTTTCTTCACGATGTCCTATAGCTTTGCAAAAATTGCAAGTGATATCGCATCTTCCAAAATGCTTCTTTTTGCATTTCTTGCAGAATGACGGACCTGGAGATTGCCCTGTGCTTTTTCTCTTGAAGCTGTTATTATTACCCACACGAAATCCGTGGGTAATCTTCTGAGCTAGTGCCTTCTTTCTATCTTCATCTCTTGTGCGCACCAATTCATCAGTCAGAGTGTTGGCTAATTCTACCGCATCATCAATAGTGCGAGGTCTCGCAGCTTTAACAATATTGCGGATTTCGCTTATTAGCCCCCAAATATAGCGAGAAATAAGTACCGGTTCTGGCGAAGCCAATGTTGGTACCACTCTAGCATATTCGAAGAATGTCGAGGTGTAACCGCGACAATCCACACTCATCATCCGATGATTTAGAAACTTATTCGCCATCTGTTCCTTCTCATACTCAGGACAGAATTTTCTTTCCACCAAACCCTTAAATTCTTCCCAAGTCATAGCATAAGCTACTGCTCTTCCTTTTGATTGTAACACAGTATTCCACCACTCGAGTGCTCCTTCTTTGAACAGATTGGACGAATACATGACTTGATCATCTTTACCACATTTACTTATTGCAATGACTGCTTCGGTTTTCTCTAACCAACGCAGTGATGCAGTTGCTCCTTCATTGCCTGCAAATTCCGTGGGTTTACAAGCAAGGAATTCTTTGAAAGTGCAACCAAGCGTTGCAGTTTTCATTTTCTTGGTTAATGGAGCTTGATGTGGTTCCTTATTTTGGTTAACATGATTATTGCCTCCATTTACACTATTACTGAAGTTATCTTCAGTAATTTGTTTGCTCGGAACAATTTGTTGCGGTTCGGGTGGATTCTTGATAGCAGCGACGAATGCTGGAATAGCATTGGCTATCCCTTGAGCAACAATGGTTTCGATATCTTGCCGAGTCATATATTGATCTCTTGAATGTTGTTCAGAATGATTAACTTCATTAATAAGTTCATTACCACTGTTTGCCATCTGATAATGTATATATATAAATTTTATTAGTAAATGACAAATAATAATTATATACAAATAATCAGAAAATTGCATAATACAAATATAGTCAAAACAATCGATCTTTCGATTTTATTTATATATCTATTGTAATATGCATCATTACTCACAGATATCATACAGAGTTTTATTGATTATTTACAGACTAACTTGATTAGTACTATTATACAACTACCATTTTGTCCTTGTTACCATCTCTCGTTACTTGCTGTTTTTAAAAACGCATTTCTCTCTCGTCGTACTTCCACGCAATCTGTCCACCTATCTCCCTCATTCTATTTCCCATATCAAACAACTCTTCGCCAAACTGGCGAAGCTCGGCCATGTTTTCAGTGCTCATGGGTGGGTTAGGTAATGGTTCTGGATCGAATTGTGGAAGAAAAGTATAAGGATCATTGACAATATTTTGAAATTGCCAATCATTTGTCCACCATTCGTCCATTCCTATGGGTTGGGAATGAACTATTGGTTCAGGAATTGCTGCTGGTTCCCAATTCATAGGGAATTGGTTTTCAATAGGATAAGTAAAAAGATTTGTCTGAACAGGCTGAATCGTCTCACAGTTTTCTAGCAGAAAATCTATTTCATCTTGAAAAGTTCTTTCCTGGGTTGGATTGGAACTCTCTCCAATTTCTCTCTGAGCTGGTATAGACCCTTGCCCAACTTCCATTATTACTTCTTTAGTAATCTCCTCCATTTGTATTTCTACCTCCTTACCCTTCTTTTTGTCTCCAGTTTTCAATTCTTGTGGTTTGGAATTCTCTTCGGTTACGACTTCTTTTCCCTTTTTCAAAGGATTATTTATTTTGGGCAGTTTCTTAACTGGCTTCTTCTTACGGATTTTCCTCCATCCTACATAAGTTCTTTTCTTCTGTTTTGGCTTGCTCAGGGGTGGAACCTTGAATTCTACTGGTTGTTCAATATCGGGATAGTAGCTAATATATTCTTTGGAAGCTTCGACAGTTACAGGATACAGATTAAGATTCTGGAAATCTTCGGTTATCTCACTCATGCTGATGTAGCATATATGCAAAATGCATAAAATACTAAGTTAAAATTTACAAATAAACTTTTGTAATTTTATTTCATACTGTGTATTAGTTGATTTACAAAGATAACTGACAAACACACTCAGGTTTCAAGTTTTATTTATCACACAAGGTTTCTAGATTTATGAGAGTAGGGTGCTAATCTTTAAAGATTTATATTTTCTGCTACAGTGGCTAGCATATATAAATTAGCCCATTTCTCATCTAGTTTATCTTCCCAAGGTGATTTATCAATTAATTCCTGAGTTTCCCGTTTAATCCTCTTTTCTCGGATTTTCTCTTTACTTTTCTTAATAATCATTTCCCTCCTTTGAGGAGAAAGTGATTCCTCGTATTGTGCCTTACGCACGAATATTCCTTCTTCAGGAATTTCCGACTGACTCGAGGATTTGGTTCGGGATGAACTTCCTTTTTCATTAGATGTTTTCTCTAATTTAAGATAAATGCTTGACAGCTTTTTCTTACCCATTCTGTAACTAACAAATAATCAAATAATCAGTTAATAATACAATTAATCACATAATAGTAATCAGGAAAAATTTAAGTATTCTAAATACTTAATCAGCTTAACCCAGTGGCTGTAATTAGGAAAAATGGAGCATTTCTAAATACTTAGTCAGCTTAACCCAGTGGCTGTAATCAGGAAAAATTTTGAGTATCAGCTTAACCCAGTGGCTCTGATACCACCTTTTTCTGTCACGGCCCACGACCCGGTTTGACCCGTTTCAGGAGCCGTGGCAGAAAATACTGCGGTATTGATTTAATTGATTTTAACAGCGGAAACAGGATCGCTTAAAGCTAAAATTTTTCCCCGATTATTCTATTTCACAATTCGGGATAAAACCCCGATAATTTACAATAGTATGTTTTTACTATAAAAACGTGATATTACAAAATCATTTATTTATTTTATATTGAGCCACTATCAGTCAGCTTGAGATGCTTCCCAGTACTTTTCCTGAATTACAACAGATCACCTGAAACATGTTTGAAAAAGGTTTTGTCAGCGGGAAATACTGAGTGAATCATTCTATTTACTAAAATGACACATTTGTTATAATATACAGTATTAAGAGCGATTACAATGTTTCTGTTATCAAGCCAACTACCCACGGTATTTGCCACTCGACCCATTGGCCCATTCGTCCAATGGTGTCTGTGACTGCGGTCATATCCCCCACTGGCTGCCCCAATGGTGACGATTATCAAGTAATGTATACAAAACCCCACATACCGGCTGTAACTTGGTGATTACAAAGACTTAATCCCCGTAATTATAACTTGGAATAAAACATAATTTTGTAAATAGATTTGATAAAAAGAGAGAATGACTCACATTGCTGATTTAATATGGTCAGAGTCTAATCTTATGATTTAGCCTTGTTAACCTAATATAAATAATGCACACAAAACTGGGTTAGTAATCAATCCAGCAATTACGATAATTTACGGGATCAAATTATCACAATGAATGTCAAAATGCAATACTTTGTCCATCGAATTAACGATGATCCATTGAATTAACAATGAATGACAAGGTATAATACTTTACCCATCGAATTAACGATGATCCGTTGAATTAACAACGAACGATAAAGTATAATACTTTACCTATCGAATTAACGACAATCCGTCAAATTAATGACGAACGATAAAGTATAACCCTAATGTGGGCGGCATTTAAACATGCATTGGATATCTTGATCTTCGGATAAATGAATCGTAGCAGCGATTGTGCTAATACCCTGTTTTGTAGCAGAATTTCGATACCCGGGGGTATAATTGAAGTAAACAGAATGTAAAGCAGTGTATTTGTGAGAATTATTTCGACGTAATATGATCAAAATTCGACTACCAGTGTCTGCTATTTATAGGTAAATTTTGGGATGCCCTGCGCATCGTAGCAAAACATCCCCTACGATGCGTATGGGTCTTTTAAAGGCCTGCGCATCGTAGGCCATATCCTGCTACGGTGCGTATGGGTAAAAAGTAGGCTCATAGACTAGCCACGACTGGGACTAGCCTTGGTGAGTCAGTATTTTCAATTTTCAGTAATTTGACAACGTATTTTAGTGGATAATTATCCACTAGGGTTTACCCCCCTTGAGTTTTAGGGGCCCTAATCCTGATTCTGAAAATTATAAAAATTTCAGGGTTTGTTCAGAATCACTTGGGTCTCTCAATTAGGGTTTCCTTTTAGACTAATTACTTTAATAAGTATGACTTTTGATGAGAGTTGTTACACCTAGTTAGGGGACGGTTATGATGGGGGGGTGGGGTTGGTTCGATTTTAAGTGGTTAGTTAGGGGGTTTAGTTTAGTTAATTAGGTTAACTAAGTATTTAACTTAGTTAGTTGTATGTTACACGTTATGGCGGGTGTTAGGGTAATCAGGGACCCTAACTGGCTCAGAAAAATATAAATAGTGAAAATACTAATATTTTCATGTTTCGGGTAAAGTCCGGGTGTCCGGTTGGATAGTAATCCGTTAAAGCCTTTTGTAACGCTTTAAAGTGTCGTTATTACATTTTTAGTGACACAATTTGTTTTCCCGACACTTTAGAAAGTGTCTAGTGTTATTTTCTCATTTTCTGGCACTTTACTAGTCAGCTAGAAGCTGGATTATTTATTAAAGTGCGGTGTTTGGTACTTAAAGTACGTTTTTGGCACATCCGAATCAGTGTATCTTATCCCTAGAGACGCGGTACCACAACCCTTATATCCCTACACTCACTACCAGTGTAGCCAAAATATTTGAGGCTCTTAACAGGCCTTAGAGGCAGTGTCTGCCTGATGCTGGTTATATCAGCATGTTCACTGTGTATCCGTTTAGTGCTACTGTGCTTTTTGTGCATCATGTTTGTCACTAGGGTTCAGCATGTAAATAATGTAGTGACAGCAAATAAAGTATGATGCAAGTAAGTGCATGTATCAGTATGCAGGTAGCAGTTTATCAGCTAGTTTCAACAAGCACAGTAATTAAGCAGTAATTAATCATTAATTAAGTTGTACGGATACCTGGTTTAGTGCGGGTTGTCACATGAGCGTTGTCGGACTCACCTTTTTCGTTGTTTAACTCATGTGTCGGCTTTTCACTTACTTGTTCTTCCATTTTTACCTTTTCAACTATCTCTTCTTTATTACAAGTTAATTCTTCCCTTGCGCGGGATTCCTCTTCCCTTGCGCGGGCTTCTTTTATATAGCGCTCGATAGTTTTAAGGTGTTCTATTATCTTTTCAGCTACGGGTGAGATAGTTGGTGGTTCGTCAAAGTGAGTTGAATAAGTATTATCAAAGCTTGAATTCGGAAGTTCGATCCTTGGTTCCTCATAGTACTCATATGAGGTAGATGGTTCACACCATTGTTCCTCATTGTAAGTATATGATGGATAAGGGTCGTAACTTGGTTCTTCATAATACTCATATGAGGTGGGTTGTTCACGCCATGCTTCCTCATAATAAGCATATGAAGGTGAAGGATCATATATTGGTTCCTCAAAGTATGAGTATGAAGGCTCATACCTTTGTTCATCAAAATATGAGTATGAGGGAGAAGGTTCATACCTTGGATCTTCATAGGGTGTGTATGAAGTTGATGGCTCGTACCTGGGCTCCTCATAGTAGTTGTATGAAGTGGATGGTTCAAAGAGGTCACAATATTGTACCGAGTGAGAGTTACCACAAATGGTGCAATAGTCTTCCCTATAATCATCCTCCTCATAGTGGTAGTTGTAATCTCCTGAGTATTGATCCATAAGAATCACTCAGCAGACCACAACAGAGTCTCGGGACCAGTAAACAAAAATAAAAACGGAAACAGAGGCTGGACACGGCCCCGTGTTCAGTTTCTGTATCTGGGAGTTTTAATAAAAGTGACTGGTTTTGTGCAGCAAGGGGCGTGTTCAGTGAACACGACCCCGTGTTCAGACTCTGTATCTGGGAGTTTTTGAAAAAAAATGCAGCACGGCCCCGTGTTTAGTGAACACGGCCCCGTGTTTAGTCTACTGTAATGCCAAAACTAACTAAAATACAGAAAATGTGCGCGCGATTTTAAAAAGGTTTTGAAAAACTGATTAGGCCGTTGATTTTAAGCTTTCTTAAAATCCTTGTGTCCCCGACAACGTCGCCAAAAACTTGATGCGTGTGTAGCGTTATATATTTTTAGTTATATTTTAAGCCCTTTTTACACTTTAGTCAAGTTTTAAATTAATAAAACATGATATTTTACTAACACTAAACACACATATGGCCAAGTGCACCCATCGTGAGCGTAGGATAGCGTTGGTAAGATACCGAGGTCGTCCAAGGACACAAGAGCTTTTAGTACCGGTTTATCCCCAACGTCTAATCAAATCAAAATTTTAGAAAAGGTTTTTAAACATGAAAATAAAAATTAAAAATGCTGAAAATAAAAATAAAATGAAAACAGATAGACAAGATGAATCACTTGGATCCGACTCGCCTTTAGTGTAACCTTTGATGATTTTCGCACTTTTGCACTTTTTAAGAGATTATCTTAGTTATAGTAGTAGGCCCCTCTTTTGAAGGTGACGTTACCCTCAACCCAGTAGTTTGAGTCAGCAAGGATACAATCCTAAAGGGTCGGAATATTGAAAGATAATTAATTAAGTTATTAATGCGTAATGTGGTAGGCCCCTCTTTTGAAGGTGACGTTACCCTCGGCTAAGTGGTTTGAGTCAGGAGGAATACAATCCCAAGTAGCCGGGTTAGTGTATTAATAGTAGTTTACATATGAGGGGATCAAGCCATTCGCACCCCCGCCATCCAATACCAGTGGGTATTCAAGGAGGTCCTAGTAAGCTTGACCCCCGCCATCCTTAACCCCTGACCAGGTAGCCAACATATCTCTATATAAACCGTAGAGATATGAATGGTGTAAATCTTTTATTTTATATAGACAGTAAAATAACGCCAAGACACCACAGACATAAAATAAGGAAGTTTCACCTTCAACATAAGAAACTAGTTATTAAATTCATTAATACAAAACCAAATAAAAAGTGCGAAAAGATGAAAAATCAAAAGTATTACACTAAATGCTTGTCTTCACCAAGTGATGTAAGAGACTTAGGCAAACATGGCCTTTGATTGTCAAGAACTCTTACTATCAATCTTGGATCCCGAGACTACTACACACACTCTATGATGGATGATGGTGGTGGTGGATGTGGGTTGTAGTGGTGGTGGAGTGTGGGTGAAGTGGGAGAGAGGTGGTTTGCCAAGGGATGCTTTTGAAGTGAACCAAGCACCTCTATTTATAGCCTGCACGGAAGCCCAGACACGGCCCCGTGTTCATTGTGCACAGCCCCATGTCCATCCTCTTTCTCTTTCTTCATTAATTGCAATTTGTCTGCATTAGCTCCACACGCCCCCGTGTCCGCTGGGCATGGCCCCGTGTGCAGAAGCGTATCTGTACTATCAAGATTTGCTTGGATTATGCGAATCTTAGCATTGACCACGGCCCGTGTCGAGCTGGGCACGCCCCCGTGTCGGGAATAGAAGCTTCTATAGCTTTGTCCTTTCTGCAGACACCTGGCCACGCCCCCCGTGTCCGCTGGGCATGGGGCCGTGGTCAGCCTTCTGTTTCTTTGTTTTTGCTTGAGAAGATGCTGTCGAGGGGTCGGGCATGCTACGTTTATTCCTTTCCTTGTATTTATGTTAGATTTTGCTGCATATTTGTTCCTTTTGTTCATTTATGCTCATTTAGTCCTGAAAATACAAAAGGAAGACAAAAGCACATTTTTTTTCCAACGTTAGTACTAAAAAGGGTTAGTTTTATGTCTTAATTGATGTAATTTATATGTTGTATTTTACACACATCAATACCTTCACCATCATGACGCGTTTTAAATCCGTGAGGCGATTGTGGTTCGTCCCGGCCATAGCGGAAGTTCGGAACTCCTTCATTCTTTTCTTAAATCCGGATTACATCAAGGATTATAATATCGGGACAAGTGTTTTATATATATTCGGAATACATGTGAAGTTCATATGGTTTTTATAAACTCGGATGTGTAAGCATTTATTAAATTCGGACAATCATGTCCCTTTTAAAATGAAACTCGGAACCTCCCTCTTTCTTTAAACAAGTTCAGACATTGTACACGTATATATATTATATACGGATATCATTTTAAAAGGACACCCGGATACATAACCTAAGTAAATTCGGATCACTTTGATTAATCAATTAAACTCGGATAATAGGTATTCATAAAGAAACTCGGAACCCTATTATCTCTATGTATAACTCGGAGGCTAACAAACAAAAACCCGGACGCCCTTGTTTATATTAAGCTCGGACATGATAAACTCGGACTTGGTGACTTCACAAATTCTGAAGATTATCTCCGGACTAACAACCGTACAGATTAACAAAAACCAAAATCGCAGTTTTCAATATAACAGTTACAATACGATCAAACCCTAATGAACAATAATCAATATTGCTACGAATCAAAACCACAGTTTAGCAATCCTATCATGTCAATTGCATTCTTATATCAAGCAAACAATTACACAATCATTCTCAGACCATTGCACATTCAATCAGGGTGATCAACTAAACACAATACAATTGTCTGGATTTCTAGGGTTTGCATGAAATCAAGAGAACAAGAACAACAACGTATAACATAAACATTACCTTAGATTCGACATAGAGAGTTTGTTCTTAAAGGATTGAAAGATCTGAATTGCCAATGATTGTGTGTGAGATTGGTGTAGAAATGATTAGAGAAACTGATGAGTGATGATTACAGAACTGTCGTATGATGGATTATGAGAGATGCTTAGGGTTATGCAGTAGTTTATTAGAGTTTCAGTAATAACTCTAAAAACCCTAAACTAATTAACTTTCACACAAAGAACATAGAGTAAATTACTTTTTGAGTCCCTGTGTTTTAGTGGTTTTAACCACTTGAGTCCAAAATCAAAAAGTTTAACGCCCTGAGTCCCTAGCCATTTATTTTATAACGTTTTGAGTCCAATTTTGTTCATTTTATAACGATTTGAGTCCAAAAAATTGGACTCAAAAGGTTAAAATTTGGACTCAAATGGTTAATGAAAATGCTTATAGGGACTCAGGTCGTTAAACTTTTTGATTTTGGACTCAACTAGTTAAAACCACTAAAACATAGGGACTCAAAAAGTAATTTACCCAAGAACATAACATCTTGTAATTTACAATTAAAGCATATAATTCACTTATTTGTCATGCAACACATAAGTTTCGTATAAACCGTCCGTTTATAATTATTATTCGAGTTAGTCACCCACATTCTTGTGTGTGTGTTCCGGTAATTCCCCAAATTACCAAAGTAGACTCATTTAACTAACCCTAGTTAAATGCAGTGCTATGAATGTATGTCTAAGTTTACTATGGTTAGGTTAAAGTAGTAATCTGAAATTGTGGGTTGTCACATTAAGAAGCTATTGTACGTTAATCTTTCCATACATGTATATATATATATATAGGGAGAAGATCATGAGAAAACTACATCTAAATGAGAAAACTAACTAAAAAAGCCTAAAAAAAAGCTAAAAAACATACCAAAAAAGAATTTTTTTTACAATTTTTTATAAAAAATTGCTATTTTTTATATATAAAAAAATTTTCAAATTTTTTTTTGTACTGCACATGTGCATTATATGTATACTACACATGTGCACTATATTCGTAATAGTGCACATGTGCAATACAACAAAAAAAAAATTTGAAATTTTTTTTCCATTCATAAAAACTAGCGATTTTTTATAAAAAATTGTAAAAAAATAATAAATTTGTATGTTTTTTAGGCTTTTTAGTTAGTTTTTTTGTTTTCTCATTTAAACTAGTTTTCTCATGATCCATCCCCTATATATATATATATATATAACTTCAATAAAAATATTAATAAACATTGTACTTCAATATGCTTATATTTCAAAGAATTTTAAGACTGAAAAACAAATGATTTATTTTGTTGTTGATATTCTTGTAAATAATTATGTTTTAATTAAACTCTTCCCTTATATACAAAAATAATGAGTTCACGAAAAAAAAACCTTGTATAGTAAAATTAAAATACAAAGTGTTTAAGTAACCTACACATATTTATCACATACGAATTATTATTATATATATAAAAGGATGACTACTAAGCTAAAATACATTTGACCATCTTTTTTTTTTTGAAACTCATCACCTCAACTTTTATTATTTACAATTAAAACCTCTTAACTTTTTAAAAATTTTGTAAAATGTCATTTTGACTTCTCTCGAATTTTATATGCTTAAATTTAGGTATGGGTCAGCATAAATTTAAATTGATTTACCTTTCGATGTAATTTTTTTTTTCAAAAATGAGTCACACAAGTATAATACGCTTTCTTGCTTATTTTTATTGACGCGTTCAGTTGGTGTACGTTTTGACGTAAATTTTGTTTGGAAATGAGTTTTATAAAATATAATACAATTTTATTAGATGGTACAAATTCGAGTTACTTTACATTTCATGAGTTGTATCAAATATAATACGTTTTGGTGCTTATTTTTATTGACATTTTAGTTTGTGTATGTTTTGACGTTTATGTACGTGTTGGTACAAATTCAAGTTGTTTACATTTTGACGGAATGACATTTTGACCCCCTCGAGCTTTACTTGCTTATTTCTGTGTACCTATTGGTATAAATTCAATTTGGTTTACGTTTCGATGTAAATTTTTTTCGAAAATGAGTCATTCTTATTTCTATGTGCGTATTGGTATAAATTTAGTTTTGTTTATATTTTGACTTAATTTTTTTAAATGATTCATGTTAAATATAATACGTTTTTGTGCGTATTTAATTTATATGATCAACAAGCAATTGAAAAAAATCAGTACGCATAAATCATATTGAGAAAACCGATTCCTGCAACGTGGGAAATCAATTATAGTATAGATAAATATGTGTATACATATCATATTTCAATTTAAATACATCAAATTATAAGCATTGATTTATCACTAAAGTAGGTTAGTGTCACGGCCCCAGCCCCGGTTTGACCCGGTCAGGAGCCGCGGGACAGGAATCTATGGTATTAATTAATGCGACAGCGGAAGTATTTCAAACAGGATCTTTTAAAACTTGAAATGCCCGATTATTTTATTTCATACTTTCGGGATAAACAACGTAGTTTACAATAGAGGAATTTGATTAGGAAATTCCTTGATTTATTAAAACATGTTTATTCATTTTAACCGAGCCACCTCTTCAAGCTTGTTAGTGCTCCGTAGCACGTTTTCCTTGGTTTACAGCTGGTCGCCTGAAAAATGTTTTAAAAATATTTTGTCAGCGGGAAATACTGGTGAATCATTCATTTTTCATAAAACGACGCATAGTTATTAATTACAGCATAAGAGCGATTACAATGGCTTTTATCTTATTTTTGTCTGGCACTTTGTCACCCGTGTGACGATGGTCATATCACTATTGGGTCCTACCCCAAGTAGTGACGTTTATCACGGTGAGGATTTATTAGCCTAACCCGTGAGAAATTAGTAATGTGCACAATACTCCACTAGCCAGTGATTCAAGATAACCACGACTTAATCCCTGTAATTATAACATTTGAAAATGGAATATTGTAAAATACTTTTGATAAAAGAGAATAACTCACGTTGCAGATTTATACGGGCAGAGTTTAGCCTACTGATTAGCCTGATAACCTAATTTAATCAACAATGCACACGAACTAGGTTAGTAACTAATACAGCATTTACGATAACTCACGAGATTAAACCTTCACAACAAATGACAAAGTGCAATACTTAAACATCCATCGAATTAACGACGAATGACAAAGTATAAACCCTAATTAGAGCAGCACTTAAACATTCATTGGATAGTTTCAATCGATCGGACATTGAATCGTAGCAGCGATTGAGTTAATACCCTGTATCGTAGCAGCGCCTCACTAATTTAATTGAAATTCCGACTTCAGAGTAGTGAGAATTCGTTTTTACGAAAAGATTTCGACACCAGTGGACTGTGCATGCAACAAGCTATTTATAGCTGAAAATTGACTCTGTCGCGGCCCGCGTAAACCATCCATCATACCTTACGCGGCCCGCGTGGCCGCTTAGTCTACGAGTAGGCTTGATTGGTCACCAGTAGGTTCGACAGTTGGTCAATACGTGGCTCGGGAATACTTATCCGGTCAAACCTAGGGTTGACGCGGCCCGCGTAAGACCATGCATGTCTTTTACGCGGCCCGCCTGGGAACCAGATTTCTGATTTTCTTGATTTTTCATATGGTTTAGGGTTTCCGGGGTCCGGGTTTGTACTCACGGGTCAAATTGGTACATTTTTGAAGGTCCTTACAGTTAGCAACCTATGTATTACACGGGTTGGAATAATAAGTAATTGGTAGTGAAGATTTATGAATTATAAACGATATTTTGATATATGATATATTTACAAAAATAAGAGATAAAATACGAATGGTTAAATAAGAGAAAAGGGAAAAAATCTTAACCAAATAATAAGTAATTAGTAATGAAGATTTATGAAATATAAAACCATATTTTGCTATACGATATATTTACAAAAGGGTAAATTACACTTTTCATCCTTTATGTTTGTATCAGATTGCAATGGATGCTCTTTAACTTCAATAATCACAGTCACAGTCCTTTATTTATAAATATCATTACACTCTACGTCATTTTGCACTAACCTGGTTAAAATTTCAGTTAAGTGTATTCACTTAAGGGCATTCTGGTCATTTCACGCTTTTATTTAAAATGTTTCTTAATAAATAAAACCAAGAAAATACATATATACAAAATCATCCTACTCTCAACCCCCATCAATCTCTTGCGAGTTCTTGTAACCACTTCCACCACACAACCTACCGCCACTTGCCGCCAACCACCACCATAACCACCACTCCCTTCCCTTCTAGATCTATAAATCTTCAAAAGCTGACCAGAATGCTAATCACTTTTCCAGGACTATAACAACCAGAATGTTTGTTGGTGATTGAAGGCAGCGCCTGGTGGTAAATATGAGTGGAAACAACCGTATCTCTGGCGGCGGCTTTGGATCTAGGATTTTAAAGTCAGTCCACGGCGATAACCTTGTAAAGGGTCTGCCATCTAACCCACGTAAGTATATGAGACTTTGATTTTGGTTAATTTCATGAGTCTTGTTTCCTAGCTCATGGATTTTATTAGAAATAAGTTGATGGGATTTTGCCAATTTTGTGGTATTTAAGGCATTGAAATGAAGAATCTGGACTTGATTTAACTAGAAAACTGAACTGTGTTAGGGCCAAAAGACCTACGGAGCAATGTGGTTAATGTATAAAGAATTATAACTGTAATTATTGAAGTTAAAGGGCGAGAATAAGAGATAAAATACAAAAGGTGAAATAAAGGATGAAAAATGTAATTTACCTTTTACAAAAATAAGAGATAAAATACAAATGATGAAATAAAAGAGGCGGGAAAAAATCTTAGTCTCAAAGAATTATGACACGGTGACACAACCAATTCTTATTATTAGGTATAGATGTTCCAGATTTGTTAACATGATCTATAATTGAACTTACATTTTTACTCTAGGTTAGTTATTATTGTTACATATTTTTAACAAATAAAATATTATTAAAACTGTAACTACATAGGATCTTTGTGTACTTTAAAAGAAAAGTTTAGGTACTGAAAGAGAAACCCACTTTGGAAAGGAGAAAATATCCATTGTATTTGTTGAAGAAGCGTTGGACTCCACTTGAAACACCACCTCAAATATTTATCATTTTATGAAACCGAAATGAGTAGATGTTCAATGATATGATTAAAAACATAATAGATACATCATTTTTATGTGAGTTATACCCAAAACCAGATTAAACCCTTAAAAAGTTATAACTCACTAAGATCAATAAACAATCGATAATAATAAAAAGATCCGTATGAAAATGTAACTCATGCGTTTGGTGACGAAGAAGAGGTAAATAGTTATTACTTAAATACATTATTACGTATATTCTTGTAATCCTTCGTACAAAAAAAAATTATTGATTTCATGGTGATATTGATAATAAGAATTCTTAAATGGATAATAACAAACATGTAACAATTCATATGCATGCACATCCATAGGCATATGCCTATGGACATGTACTTGCGCACACGTGTGCTAGTGTGTGTATAAGAAGGTGAACAAAAGTTGATTGCTATTTTTGATAATGTTGATCAAAATTGTATGTAAGGCTTTAAATACAGGCGATCTCATAGTTAAATTTATATTAAAACATGGTTTTTAGACTGATAATTATCAATATATAAATAGCACCAGAAAATCATGTATCAGTTACATCAAGTCTTCAAATTGACCTAAACGATCAAATAAAAACATAATGGGCCATTTAGGGTCTATTGGGTGCCAATATTCAATAACTAGGGGAGCCAGCTACGCTAAGTGACTCCTCGTGATCTTTCTATCAAAGCATCAATCTGTCAACCTGATATGCATGCTAAAAATCCAGCTACACAAAGTGAGTCATAGTTTGATCAAATAACGAGTTAACAATCCAAATAAAACGTTTGATAATTATCATCTAACCACATTTTATCATCAAACATGCACATCAACTTTAATCGTAAATAAACATCAAATTGTGAAGCGAACTTTACCGTCAACTGCTCGTTTAACTTCAATCAACAATCAATCAACTTTTAAACATCAAATATATAATATTAAATGTATAACATTAATCGTTAACTTCCAATAATGACGACCCCGTCACTAGCCACTGCCCAGCACCTCTCACATTCTCCCTCTCATGGTCATATTCTCTATCCTGGTTTTCTCCCTACACTTTTAATCAGTGGCGGACCTAGGAATTTTTTCATGGGGGTGCAAAATATTTTTAAAGATTTTAGGCCCCTAGATATATAAAAAAATCTGGTTCATATCGGGTCGTATCGGGTCGGTTCGGGTCGGGTCATGTAAAACAAAAGAATATCAAGCTAAAATTTATATAATTATCAAAAACATGTCAAACGCCGTTACAAACATATTTAAAATATCGCTCTACGGGTTTCATTTTTTAAAATCTATACAAAACACATAGAACTACTTTTCTAAGCAAGTTTTTCTCTATATAACATATACAACTAATTTTCAACACTAAACACTTAAACAATTATCGCCAAACTTCATAATTTTCAACTTTAAAATCAAACCATAGTTTTGATTGTTGGTTCCTTCTAACTAACCATTTAAACACACTCAACTTTAACTACAACAACAAAATCAATCAACTAAAGTTTCAAAAAAACAACAAAACAACTAAAATTTCAAACTTTTTTAACAATTGTATTTCTCCAAAAAAATCCAAATAAAACAAGAAAACAAAAAAATAATCGAACCACACCCGAAAATAATGATGAGATGTTGTTTTTGTGAGTTTGGTGGCCGAAATTGCGGTGGGTTGGGTTATTATATTTTAGTTCAAATTAAATTATTAGATTGGGTTGGGCTTGAGTTATGGTATGTTTATTGGGTTAAAGGTTAATAGATAGTTAATTGGGTTAAATGAAACTTAATTAGTTAAGTGGAAAGTTAATTAGGTTGTATTTTAAAAAAAAAATCATACGTAAATTTTTTACAAATTCATAGATTATTAAATTCACTATGGTATAATAATTATATTTAACAATCAACCATAAATAAATAAACGTCACAAAATAAGTATTCAGATCATAAAGAAAATGAACTTAAATAAGATATTAGAAAACAAAAACCTTCTTATTTTTTCATCTAATGAAGAAACTAATTAATGAAGAAACCAATTTTTTTTAACCGAAAATCGATTTTTTTTTTACATGTAATTCTTATTTAATATCCATTGTCACAAATCCTTAAACAACTAAATAGAATAATTTACATCGAGATAGTTGGTAAACGGGCAACAAGCTGCGCCGCTACCCCTTTTTGAATAGCAAAACTAAGCCTTTTAAAAACTACGTCCATAGATCTCGGGGTCATAACATTACTATGTATGACCCTTTGAACTCGACTAAGTAGGTCCACAGCCTCTGGCGCCAGAAAACCAAAAGTATCAAAAGCAAATGGGATAAACACGTGCACAACACCCAATGTTTTTACAATTTGAAAAGAAAAAGTGACGGCGCACAACACCCAATGTTTTTTTTCCTTTGGAAACTATGTTTTTTAATGTATTGGCAAATTACAAAAACACCCTTTAATTAAAAGTTTATTACAATAGAAGCTCATCATCTTCTCCAAATGCTTGCAACCATGTCTATACGTACCAGTCGGAAAATTTTCGGATTTTCCATAGTTTATCAAAATTAGGTATCTTCTTAGGGGTTGGTTTCGAAAGTCAAGAGGTGCGATTGCAAAATTTCATGGGGTGCACTCGGGAATTTCACGCATATATAACACTAATATTTTTTTTTCAAGGGGTGCGTCCGCCCACCCACGGACACCAATAGGTCCGCCCCTGCTTTTAATCATTATGGGAAGAGAGGGACGGACCGATCGAGTAGTTTAAATGAGAACTAGGGTGGATTGTTAATCTATCTTATGTCCCATCTTTCAAATTCAAACCATTGAAATTATCTCTTAATCCTTGTACATCAACTTAGTAAACCTTGTACTTATAGTTATCATTATCCATAAATACTAACTACATTTTATTAACTAACTAGGTTAGTTCCCCGTGTGTTACACGGGTTGAACAATTTAAACTATATAATAACAGGGTCGGCCCAAACCCAAGTATTTTGAGGCTTGGGCCTCAGGCCACCAAATGTATAGGGCCTCAAGATTTTAAAAAAATTATATACTATATGGGTATGAGCCTTGTTATTAAAAGGTTGTAGCCCAGTTGGCGCGCATGTCATCTGTGTACCTTAAGGGGGCGGGTTTGAATCTCCTTTAGGCCGATCGACCGTCGTTTATTCTTTTTGGATAAGAAAAAAAAATAGGCAAGAAGGGCCCCGATTTTGAAACTTGCTTTAGGCCTCTAAAATGGTTGAGCCGACCCTGTATAATAAATATTTCTTGTAAATGCAAATCAAAGACGGACACACTTATATATATTTGATAAATAATGAAACTAATAATAATAGTAAAAAAAATCTCATACATGTGTATACTCATTTAAGTAATCGATATACATTTGATGTTATCCTATATTTTTTGTATTCAATTAACATTTTTCTATTTAGTATTATTTACAATTATTAGAAGATATATATGAAAGAAAAGCGGGAAAACTTAAAAAATATGTGTCTTCAATAAATGACACATGTCACTATATATAGAGTATAGATGTTACTGGATTTTTGAAGAATAATTTTTAAGTTTGGCATATATATTCAAGCTTATAAGTATATAATATAGTCATGAATTTTTAATAAATCCAAAAAAATTATGTGATTAATGGCAAAGTGTGTTTTAGCCAAATCCTAGAATTTAAAACATAAAAGACCAGGTGCAAAAAAGCGTGAAACCCTTTAAAACTTCAATAAAAGGGTTATAGTTATCAGATAAACATTTTTCTATTTAATATTATTTACAATTATTAAAACATTTTTCTATTTAATATTATCTACAAATTAAAAGATAAATTGTTAGAAGATAAATATGAAAGAAAGACGGGAAAACCAAAAAATAGACGCCTCCAATGAATGACACATGTCACACATTGGTTTACTTTATTATATGTATAGATATATATACACACTCATTTAAAATTGAGTGCTACATCTGTAAACCAAATGGGTAAAAAACTGACACTTATGTTCCAACTTTTATTGAATTTCAGCAAGCAATAGCTTCTTAATAAAAAATAAACATTATAATTTTCACGGTGAACAAAGAAACGAATATGGCATAAGTTGAAAATGAAGGTAGGACTATGATAAACTTGGGTGTATGACCACATTCATATAAACTTGGGTATGACCACATTCATTGTACTCCGCAAAATGTAGAGTCTCTTGAGATTGTTATGCTTCACATCACCATAATTCCATAATTTAGTCTCATTGTCCATTTGTGTAATGTCTTCTATAGTTAATTACTTAGACAATGCGTAGTGGAAGACACCCCATCCTTGGGTGTTTTGTGCCATGTGGATGTGGGCATTGTGTTCAAAAATTAAATAAAAAAAACCCATCAAAAAAATCTTATTGGCAAACAAAAAGGATATTAAATGTGATTGGCCATTCAAACTCTCGATCCGGCGTAAAAAAACAACGCTTCAACCAATTTTTGCAAACAAAACGCCCAGGGGGCGGCTTCCGGGGCTTTCTCTGGCTTTTTTTGGATGAAAACGCCCAATTCATGCACGAGTACGGATGGTCTTATAGTGTAAATTGCCAAAATCGTCCTTGAGGTTTGTGCATGTTTGTCATTTTCATCCAAAACAACTTTTTTGTACCATATAGTCCTTTACTTTTGGGATTTTTTGTCATTTTCATCCAATGTCTAATTTGCTTTATTTTTTTGAGTAAGCTGTCATTTTGGTCTCTGAGGTTTTGTCAGTTTTGCCACTTTAGTCCAAATCTCAAACCTTTTGCATCTGGGTCCCTGTGGGTTTTTTTTTTTTTTTTTTTGCTATTTTGGTCCAAAAATGAAATCAACTCATATTCCTCAAATTAAATCTTGATGTTTTGTCCTTTTCCTCCGGGGCAAATTGGTCATTATAACTTTATTATAACTCATTATTAATTAAAATAATAAAACTAAATAAAACCATTGACCCTATAAAAGCACAGAGAACTATCTTCATCTTCCCCAAATGCATCACAAGCAAATACTCTAATCCACTCTTCATCAATAATCTACTGAAACACAAATAGATAATTTGTACACTATCTTATTTTCATGGGAGATGTATTTTTTTTACCTTGGTATATATTTACTGTTCCAAAATGCACAAGCACGATAACATCGGCAAGACGATTCTCATCATTCATGTATTTTGACATCTCGATTGCATAATTATCCCACAATGTTAGCCCAATTTTTTTTATTTCTGATTGCAAAAATACGCTATTAATCTATGTTACCATTATATTTTGCTAGTTATTAATCTATGTTACCGTAATATTATTTGCTTCATGAGTAAATTCTCATTTTAGTCCCTGAGTTTTTGTCCAAATTGTCATTTTAGTCCAAATAGTTTTCTTTTTTCCTCTAGGTCCTTGACTTTTTCTTTTATCAGGGGTATTTTTGGCATTAAATTATTATGAGGTTTATAAATTATGTTGTAAACTACCTCTGGTTATCACTACATAACAGTTGTGCCAAAAATACCCCTGGTTATAACCGGATTTTTAGACTGGGTTAGGCAATGTGATCAAAACGACAAGAAAATAGAAAAGTCAGGGACCCAGTGGAGAAAAAAAAACTATTTAGACTAAAATGACAATTTAGACCAAACCTCAGGGACTAAAATGGCAATTTACTCTTGCTTCAATAATAAAATAAATCATTATATTTGCTAAAATCGTATTTCGGAAATTAGTTTTTAGCGAACCAATATTATACCAAATATTAGGGAAAAGGTTTTTTTTTTATTTTTCTTAAGAAGACTATAACTGAATTATATAAATACTAGGTTATCACCCGTGAATACTCACGGGTCGGATATTTAAATTTTCTTAAACACAATTTTTTGTTTTTGTTTTTAGTTTTACTTTATTATTCATACTTGCCAAGTTACATCAAAACAAAAGGTAGACGGGCAACAAGCTACGCCGCCACCCCTTTCTGAATTGCAAACCCTAATCTGCTAAAGACAAAACCTCGTCCCCCTGATGCTGAGCAATTGTTGTGGATGACCCGTTGGACCCTGGTCAGGAATTGGATAGCTTCTGGCGCTAGGGAACCAAATGTGTCAAAGGCAAAAGGGATAAAAACATGCTGGTTCTCTGCACAAGCTTTAGCGTGCTTATCAACTTTCTTCGATTCTACCTTTCTTGCTGATTGTCCAGCTACAAACCCGTTTTCCCTTAAACCAACCAGAGGGGAAACCCCCGTGAGGTCAACACAAGCATGTTTCCCCCTAGCCCAACCAAAGACGAGCAGATTCGCTGGTCGCAGAGTAGATCTCCCTTCCATAGGGTCCGTAAGGAAATTCACAGGAGCCTCTTTCTTAGCCGAAATCCCAGCTCTTCTCAGGATGTCCCACAAAACATCTCGCACCCAGTCATGCCGATATTTGAACCCAAGGAGCTCTTTACAATGCACTGCGTGCTCTCCGTATTTTTTCATACAAGCTTTACGACATATCGGGCACGTTTCATCTTCTGGGTACATAGGGATCATCAGCCGGTATTTAAGGATTGCTCTGTATTCTACTGCTGACATACATTGTCCCAGCCCCTCAATTGGGATAACGGTCAAAAAATCCTGGGCATGGGGACCCTTCAGGCACTCCCACACCGCCTTCTGGCGGGATGACAAATCAAAATTTTTTGACCGTTAACAATAATTTAAATAGTGAATAATGCGTGACTAATAAGGTATTTTAATTTAACTTTAACGTCTTCAAAATTAAAAATAATTTTCAAATATAGATTAGTTGGACAACTAAATTTAAAGCCAATGCAACTCTACTTTTATTCAAAATTTTATGAGTTGCTGGAAGCATCTCTTCTCCTAACATAAGGTTCTTCAGATATGAGTTATCATACTAAAAGCATCTAATCATAATCAGTCTCATACTAAGAGCATGCAAAACGCTGGTTAAAGCCCAAAATCCAAACCCGTCACATCACTCGCCACATCATTCCAAACCTCAACCATTATAAACTTATTTTTTCTTCCAACACTAAACCATTCAAAACCTCCAAGCCACACCTCACTTTTACAGTAAAAATAAATAAAGAAATGCATGTGTGTATGTGATCCCACTTAATCAAACTAAATTGGTTAGCTAAACCAAACCCGACCACCATAGTCAACCTCCTATAACGTGGGGTGGTCTAGAATTTGTTGGTTTATATTGTTGCGTTAACAACATTTATTCTTCAAATGAAAATTACACCTGATTTTAATATTATTATTATTATTGTATAAATTAAGAATTAAATTCATAATTATCAAACCATTTCATTATTATTAAATAGTTTATCTAACATGAGGTTGTTATTGTGCAAATCACTACGATATAAACCAAAAAAACAAATCCAATACAAAACTACAGAGTTTGGGTAAAAATTATTTAACTCTTATTTAATTATAACAAAACAAATATTTATCTTTTTGATAATCTCAAATATAAAGAATAAGTTCACTTTTTATTTACAAACGTTGTGTATATGAAGGTATGTAAGGGGGATCTATAAACCAATTTGTAAGAAATAAATATTGAATATTGTTTGTTAATATTAAAAATTAATCTGTATTAATCTAGTTAAGTCATCAAATAAAATAAAAAGACTTGTTTTTGGCCAAATCCATTCCATAAATGGGATTTTTGACAAAATATCAATTCTTGTAATATAATATATAGAATATTTAACTTTAATTTTATGAATAGTTTACTGTTTTGTTAAATTACATTAACCTTAAAACGATTTATTTAAAACTTAAATTTCAAGTTAGTAATATATTGGAATACGATAATTTAATTAGAAAGTTGATGAGCAATATTGACATTTAGGTGGCATGTTTATTCCTTGAATTGAATGTGTGTTGAATATTTTAGGAAGGTATTGTACACGGAAAAGAATAATTTGATCATACAAAAACAGGTTTTGATCTATTAGTAATATACTTTATTGAAATGAGGATCGTAGTTTAAATTTAAAAATACAAATTTTGATTCATGAATGTAGTGGCTGTATTCCTGTCACAAACAACTGATATACATGGTAGGTTAGTTGATGTTCATGGTGTTTTATGCCTATCACACACAAAAACCTATCAGTTTAGTCCTATAATCACTCAACACTATACAATACTCGAAGTTAAGTAGAGCAACAAACCACCAACAAAAAAACTATTATGAGGGCGTAGGGCGGTGACCCTAATCATTCGCAGCCCTCTTTATCTACCACTCTCAATTAGTCCTTTAATCTCCAGAATTTCAGGAAGTTGTTCTCAAGCAAACTCACTAACTGTATGGACTCCATTTCGACCTCAATTCTATGCCTTATCCTACAAAATAGTACATCAAGATAATATTATTTTCAATCTTCAAATTACAAATGGCTAAGGTTGTTTTAGTTCTTTGTAAGAAGACCTTTAACTTTAAGTATGCAGCCCCTGCCATTAAAGGTAAAAAACAACAGTAAAATATAAAAGTAGATACAGCAAATAAGTCATCATTACGCCTTATAATTAAAAAATAAGATTTCTATATGTAAATATTATCACAATTTGATCTAAAATACAAATTTAAACAAAAACCACAGCAACACACATCAACAACTCAACCAAAAGATTTTAGGATTTAGTTACGTAACAGTTAATTAAAACTCTACAATCCAAACAAATGTCACTATATCTAACAAAAAACTATACCAAACAACACTTTGTAGTGATAAAAATGCACCTGTATTTCAATCATTTACCACTTATTTTGACATCTTAAAACATATAAATCAAAACTTTATAATCACCGATAACACATAAATGTTTTACCCCTTGTTTTGACAGCTTTAAATAGGTAAATTACCTTCTAAAGACACTTCATATTGGTAACTATGACCAAAACCACTTGAAATGGGTCAAATGACCCGAACACACTTTAAATTGGTATTTATGACCAAAACACATTTGAAA
Source organism: Helianthus tuberosus (assembly GCA_030545235.1). NCBI lineage: Eukaryota > Viridiplantae > Streptophyta > Magnoliopsida > Asterales > Asteraceae > Helianthus > Helianthus tuberosus. Next base: position 4,592,698 of record CM060379.1, on the reverse strand, counting down.
TAGATCAAAAGGCCCAAACACACAACAAATAGTTCTTTATGGCTAAAACACCCTTGAAATGGGTCAAAAGACCCGAACACACTTTAATATGGTCTTTATGAACAAAACACACTCGAAACGGGTTAAAGGACTCCGACACATTTTAAATTGGTCTTTATGATCAAAACACACTTGAAACAGATCAAAGGACCCAAACACACTTTAATATGGTCTTTATGACCAAGAAAAACTTGAAACATGCAGAAAATGAGACTTCTGACATATAACTCAATGTAGGTAATATGATAGAGATACATACCTTTGTCAAATGAGGAACCTTCTTGTGTTTTCAACTATAACTATTTGATTTCCTAATCATGAATAAAAATATCAAAACAAATTATCCACAAATTATCAAAATCCATGCCACCTACATACCATGTGGAAAACACAAACACTTTTTATAGGTTACAACTTGCTAGAGTGAGTCGACAACACAAAGGGATGAGCGTGGTACCAGTACCATACCGAACCGGTACCGGTACCAATAACCGAAATTAATCAAAACTGGGTACCGATACTGGTACCGAAAATGTTCGTACAGTACCGGTACCGATATTTGTAGGTTAAAATCGGTATTTTCCCGGTACCAGTACTGAAAGTACCGGTACCTAAAATGCCAAAAAGTGGTACCCATATCGCTACCGAAAAAATTCGGTAAGAGAAATTCGGTGTCGGTTCGGTACCGGTACCCAGTACCAAATGCTCATCCCTACAACACATTAACTTCCACATTCTACTCAAAGAAAAATATCATTCACTTAAATTTGTCTACTCAAATAATAGCTAATGAAGATGACTAAACGATAAATACTTTGAATTTCAAAAATGACCCAAAATGATCCAATAACCAAATGCGTTTAAACTTAAACAGACATTTCCACTTGATAATGAACTACCACCTTGTCTCAGTAAACTGTTTTAGGGGTACTTTATATACACACTTATCTATCAGATTGCAAGACTAATGCCATAAGCTTAAATTTCATGTCGAAAGATAAGCTCTTTTGCAAAATAAATCATGAATGAAAGTAGAGAGCTAATTAAGTAGTAAAGTTTTAGTACTCGACGGGTTAACCCAAACATACTTTTTTTTCCATTTATTAAAACTTATTATTATTAATTATTAATATGCTATTTATGAATGCAAAAAACAAATAACAAACAAAAAACAAAATTCGTAAGATGATAATCTAAATCTTTCAATAAAACAATTTAGGAGGTAGTCTTCATATGCATTCAAATACTGGCACCTTCAACCTACCTAACCCATTTATGACAAAAATCAACTCATTTGGCTATACTTTAGTTGAACAGTGTGAGATACCAGCTGAAACTTGTAAGTTGGAAATCGAAGAATATGTATTAATCAGCTAACATAAAAATAACAAAAGGCATAAAACCAAAAAACCAAAAAAGGGCTTGCAAAATATTAAAACCCCCTTCATAACAAAATACATCTGTGTGATTGTAAAATCATATACACCCAACACAAACAAAAAAAAACAACAAAATATGGATAAAAATTTAGATAGGCGATTAAAATCGGGGAAGATGAATAGTTACCTGATGCTCTTCTACTCGATTTTGTCAAATGAATACATAGGCGACAACGATCGATGAAAATTAACATGCAGTTAATAACAAAACAATAAGTGGTTAACAATATTCAAATCGATCGGAAATCAAGTTTCCATACACATCGGAAAGCATATAGTTCAAAATCGATGAAGATAATATTCAAATTGATCGGAAATCAAGTTTCGTATAGGTTTGACCCAAACCTCGAACCCATTCTAACCCGTTACCCCACTTATTTTGCTAGATATACATACACCCAAATCTATTATACATAGAGTTGACGTTTTTTTACTACCCATTTCATAACTTATATACAAAAATCTATTATATATAATAAATGAAAGTTATTTGGGCCACGTGTTACTTAATTAGGGCATCGTTTTTCCTCTTTTCCCGCCCAACAGTACCACTGCCCTCTTCTATTTATATCCTCCCTCATTTACTCATTTAAGACTTCTTGCTTTCTCTCTCCCTCTGCTCTGCTCTATTCGGATCGATGTTCAGATCCTCTTTCTCTCTGATGTTCATCCTTCTTCTTCTTCTCATATTCATCTCCTCAACAACGTACGGCAGAGGTTACTTCTATTGGATACATCTGCGTTTGAAACCCTAAATCATGTACCGTCGAGTGGTTGAAGAAGAGAATAATCATGTAAGATCTATTTTTTCATTCAGAAATTTTATTTCGTTTTATCTATTTTCTCATACTCAGCACGATGAACCCTTTTGTACCCTCAGAAGAAGAAGCAGATCTCCTAGGGTTTCTTATCGTACTCGATGAATGCTTTTGTACAAGCTCCTCTTAATCGGTGACTCTGGTATGTTCTAATAATCTTTTTATTATTGTATATATCTGAAATTTATAAATAACTCTGTTTGTAGCTTTTGATTTTGTCTTTCCTTTGTTATTGTTTATTCAGATGCTTGCTTTGTTGTATCGTGTGATTATTAGTAGATTTATTTTGATATGTTTTGTAGTTTATGTCTTTCCCAAGCTTTTTTGTTCATTTATAGAGTTTGTTGATTAGAAGCTACCTCAGCCGGACGGTTGTTGAGGAGATGGAAATGTGAAAGGTGATACCAGGTCTGTTGATATGTGATACCAGCGCAAAAGTTTAGGCTTCATCCTTTTTTGTTATTTTGGTATGGTATTCCTTTACATTCCCACTTTCAATGAGGTTGTCTTAGTCATGTATTTGGTTTTGGTATGGTACTCCTTTACATTCCCACTTTTAAGAATGTGATTTTGTCATGGACATCAAAGTGATTGCACAACAGCAAGGTAACTTCAATTGGTGTGATTTATTTTTTTGTATTTGTAATGTTTTGATTTACCGTTTATTGGTGCATTGATTCATTTGTAATCCCTTGCGGATCTCCCGTCATCTCAATTTGAGCAATTAAACGTAGTTTTCTTACTCACCATCAGTGTTTTAATTACTAGCAGTGCTTAAAAGTTTTCCATCAGCTGTTTGACTTAACAGTAGTTTGCGATATTCATTCTAAATTCATCAGTTGTTGTAGGTAAGCTGAAGTTTTTCCTACAATAAGCACTACCCAGCTAAGTTTCCTACAATGACAGTGGTTATAACAAGTTAATATGGCAAAACCCTGATCTGCCTAACAACTGTTGGATATAACGATGGTTGTACATAAAGTCTGATGAACATCATCCACTGTTCAATTACGAAACCACTGATCAAGACCAAAGCACCTGTTGAAGACAAGCACTGATCAACTAAATGTGAAACACTGTCTAACAACAAAAGTGGTTCAGCATCAACATTAGTTATTCTATGTTTGTTTATGTTAACAGTGTTTTTCACATCAGTGTTTTATAGTCTGTTAGGTTGTTAGATGTCATCTCCTCAGTGTTTTGTATGTAACAAATTTTATGACATCAGTGTTTATATATAACAGTGTTTATCACAACAGTGTTTACATGTGACAGTATTTATCCCATCACTTCAATGGTTTGATCTGTACTATAAATAGAACAGTTGTTTCATCTTTATACTAATAAATAAAATTCTTATACATTTGGATGATTATTAAGCTCCTCATCTTGATTGTTTGGGTATAGTATTCTTGAAATTGGTTCAAACATTTGATTGTTCAAAGTTATCCACTACTGAAATACAACCTCTGTTTCTTCAATCTCCATGTTGACCACTGTCTCACCAAACATCAGTATTTCGAAAACTGGTGGGTATCCACTGATAGGAAAAAATAGCCACTGCTCACTTTTACATTGTTGACATCCACTGATATTGACCATCAGCGGTTTCCCTAAAAAATAGTCACTGCTCACATTTTTATTATTGATGTTGTTAATTATTGATATATTGAAATTATCAAATGAAAACTAGAATTACAATCAAATTACCATTTTACCTAATTTTTACATTCCAATGACATAAGAGTTCCTCCAGCATTATTTTCATGATAAAATTTAAAGTTAAATTAAAAAATAAAAAATATTCTTGATGTCTATTTGTTCCCAATCAAATCAGTAATTAATGCTAATTTCTTGAGCTTTGGACATTTGAATTAAGCAAAATGTGAATTTCAAATTGACGGTTATTATCTCTTAATTAAATTTAAAATAAAATTTTAAAAAGTCATTATGACATTTGCTTTCAAATCAAGTCAGTAGTTACTGATAATATCAGTAATTTTGAAATTCAAAATATGCAAAATGTTAACAGTGTTTTATAGTCTGTTAGGTTGTTAGATGTCATCACCTCAGTGTTTTATATGTAACAATTTTTATGGCATCAGTCTTTATATGTAACAGTGTTTATCACAACAATTGTTTATATGTAACAGTATTTATCACATCACTTCAGTGGTTTGATCTGTACTATTAATTGAACAGTTGTTTCATCTTTATGCTAATACATAAAAATGAAAATACACTTGGATGATTATTAAGCTTCTCATCTTGATTGTTTGGGTATAGTATTCTTGAAAGTGGTTCAAACATTTGATTGTTAAAAGTTATCCACTACTGAAATAGAACCTCTGTTTCTTCAAACTCCGTGTTGAGTGTTGACCACTAACTGACCAAACATCAGTGTTTCAAAAACTTTTGGTTATCCACTGATAGGAAAAAATAGCTACTGCTCACTTTTTTTTTGTTGACATCCACTGATATTGACCATCAGCGGTTTCCCTAAAAAACAGACACTGCTCACATTTGATTTATTCATGTTGTTAATTAGTGATAGGTTGAAATTATCAAATGAAAACTAGAATTACAATCAAATTACCATTTTACCTAATCGTTACATTCCAATGACATAAGAGTTCCTACAACATTGTTTTCTTGATAAAATTTAAAGTTAAATAAAAAAATAAAAAAATTCCTAATGACTATTTGTTGCAAATCAAATCAGTAATTAATGCTAATTTCTTGAGCTTTAGACATTTGAATTAAGAAAAATGTGAATTTCAAATTGATGGTTATTATTTCTTAATTAAATTTACAATAAAATTTAGAAAAGTGATTATGACAATTGCTTTGAAATCAAGTCAGTAATTACTGATTAGATCAGTAATTTTGAAATTCAAAATATACAAAATGGTAATTTAAAATTGACGTTCTTACTCTTTGTTTTCATACTTTGCATATCATTTCTAATATTTAATTACTTTAATAAAGCAGCATATAAGGATATACACTCCTTACCTTTGAAATTACATATGCCACTTCATTCAATTAAAATTTTTATTGGAGAATCGGTAAGCATGAATTCCAATCTTGATATTTTTTTAAGAACATCCATGCTTATTGTATTATCATATTACGTTTAGCAATAGTTATATTTTGTTTATTCTTTTTTTATATACAGACTTCAAATGGAGGTTGCAAAGGTTAGCATGCTTAACGATCTTAATACATTCTCAAACAACTATTCTATTAGAGTGAAGATTGTTAGCATTTCGAAGAAGATGATGAATGATAACAAAAATGAAATATATCGTCTTGATATGATCTTCATGGATGAGATGGTACCGTATATATTTGTCTTATAATTTTTTTGGACATATGAATATCCAAATGTTATATAACACGTTTTTTATTTAATCGGATGTTTCATATTCTTAGGGAACTATGATACAAGCCAGCTGTTTGCATAAGATGCTAGGAAAATTCAAAGACTTCCTTCAGTTGGATGAATGTCTTCTTATCACCAAACCGTCTCTTGCTACTAATAAGTCCTCTGCTAAGTATACCAAGAGAACTGACAAAATATCACTGTATTTCTATACTTCTGTTGAGAAATGCCTTGACTGGTCTGGACCGAAATACCGTTTTAATTTCATTAACCTCAAGGATGTTGTTAAAAATAAAATTGAAGTTAATACAGTTATTGGTATGTAAATCACTACATGATATATATTTATTGTTTTGTCTTATTGTTTTTTTTTTTTTTTTTTTTTGTTATCTCTTCTTAATGCTGTTTTCTTTTAACAATATTTTTTTGTTTATAGATTGGATTGGTTATGTGGATGTATGTTTCAATCTAGATGATACATCAAAGAAGGATGAGAGCAAGGGCAAGAGACTTAATCTTAGACTTTAAGACCTTGAGTGAGTTCTTTTTATTAAGTTGTTGCATTTTGACGTTTAAAGCATTACAAGGTTGCTTGATGTTATTATGTTTTATGTTAATATTTTAGAGGCCAAAAGTGTCCGGTTACTTTGTGGGATGGTTTTGCTATTGACATGTTTGCTTACATGAATGATAAGAAATGAGAGAAATATGTTGTTATCCTTTGTCATTTTGGTATGGTTTACAAAGGTACAATTTAAACTTAATTAGTTTAATTTTTTTTATTTTTAGTAATTTATCTTTATATTTATTTATATATTTTAAATTTGATACTATTTATATTGATCTACATTTGTTTTTATTTTTAAATTCAGGCAAGCGTGGAGTTGCAAATGGGTTTGAGCTGAGCAGACTTTTTATTGACACTAACATTGAAGAGATATCCTCTTTTAGGAAGAGGTATAGTTAGTAATATGCATATAAACATTGAACAGTATTATTTTGTACTTACATTTAATTTTTACGTTTTAATTTGATCGCATGAATCTGTTTAGGTATGTAGAGAAAATTTCTGCTTCATCTTCATCAAATGAGCATGTTGGTTCAAATGTTATCTCAAGTGTTGAAGATAAGTTTCTTAATAACCCTGATTTCATGCTTATTGGTTTCCTTGGAACGATATCAACGGTGTGTATTTTCTTATAAGTATTCTAAATGCTAAGTTTTTTTTATACTCTTTTCTAAGTGTTATTATTTTTGTTTGATATTGATAGACAAAGAAGGTTTTGATTCTTGGCACAATCACAGGTATATGCACTGATAAACTTTGGTATTACAATGGTTGTAACCACTGTAAGTCAGGTGTGGAGGAAAGATTTGTAACGAAAGAAAATGCGGATGGTTCATTTGATGTTGATCATGCAAAATCGTTGGTGTGTACAAATGATAAATGTGAAGGAGTCGACATCTATTCTATTCCGCGGTTTGAGATTACAGTTTTATTTCCTTATACTAAATACTAATATGAACCACCCTTTTGTTATTAGTAATACTAATGTTTTCATTTGTTTTTAACTTTGATAGGTTCAAGATACCTATTAGGGTGCAAGACTCTTCCGGTACTGTGTCTTTGACACAGTTTGATTTCGAAGCTTACAAGATTCTTAAGAAAACTGCCAAAGAGTTACTTTCAATCCAAGATCAGGTAACAAATACATGCATTCAGTTATTTGGCCATGTAGTTAATATAATTTAAAATTATTTTTTATAAAATTCTATGTTCTCAATTATGGAATCATTCTGCTCATTGTAATTTATATTAATTTTGATAAAATCATAGGTTGTTAATTCTAGAGAGATACCGAACCCATATCCTGAGATCTTTGACACATTGATTGGAAAGAGGTATGCGTTCATCATAAGTGTTAAAGACTATAACATTGAGCATCAGGTTGAAAACTATGGTATTTCAATGGCCACTAACGATGATGAGATCCTTGCCGCGCTTTCCGCCAAATTCAGTCTTAACCAGGTTTAATTCTTCATTATGTCATTCTTTTAATTTCATAGTCATATATCATTTTGAAATAGATTTATACCATTGTGTGTATTTTATGTTATTGTGCATTTTGTACTTAAAGCATGAGCAGTCCGAATCGTTGGATGTTCCAGATTCCTGCAGTTTGTCTACTCCTGTTGACCTTATGAAGGTAATATGAGAATTTGGTTATTTGTACTAAATTTTTTGAAACGTTAGTACTTATTGTCTTTTTATATCAAGATGAGATGTCATGCTGTGGTGACAATGTTACCCCTGCATCCCAAGCACTTGTAGGCACTAAGAATCCCTCTTCAGATGAAACAAAACATAATATTCGTGAAGTGTTCGATGTTGATGATGCATTAGGTTGCTCATCGACAAAGCGCCGCATCAGTGATGAACTGTGTCAGGATGAAGATGCTGGTGTTTCGACGCTTTTGATTCCAAAGATTGAGAAATAGTTTTTTCAGTATTTTCAAATACATTTACGTGTTGATTTCATATGTTGTTGCCATGTTGAACTTATGGTTTTCGTTTTGTTGCTTTTGGGTGTTTGGTGGGTTATGTTTTGGACTGATTGTGTGGTTTTGAATTCCTGAAAACTTATCTGTTATGTTCTAATATTATAATGACTATGACCTTTCTTTGCATATTATAATGTATATTGTTAAATAAATATTGAGATGTTCAATAGTCAATATTTAAGTTTAAAATTTATGTGTATGAATAGGAGCAACAATTTATAATATATATTGTATAAACCCAAATAACAACTTTTTTATCTATAAACATTTTTAATCTTTAAGCAATTTTAATCTTATTATCTTATCTCATAATTTATATAGGATTATCAGTGGATGTGGTTGTTCTTTATTGGTTTTTACCGTTATCCCTTATGGCTAAGATTTAATAAGTATCTGTCATATGTTACAGTTTATAAAAAATATTTAATTTGTGCCTGTTTCTCCCATTAACTTATTTAAGTAATCTCATTCAATAGCTTTTTTATATACTTCAAATTTTGTCTAAGTCATTCAAAGTATGTTGTTCAGAAAAATCGTAACCAAGTATGAAGCGTAAATTCAAACCCATTTTATTTGGTTTTTTGTTCGGTTTATCGATCCACGTTTTATTTTATTTGTTTTGTTTGGTTTATTTGGATAACTGAAAAAAATACACTTTAAGTTAATTATTTATTAAGTAAAGATAATAATATTTTATTTTAAAAATCATATACAAATAAACCGTAAACCTAACCGATGAACATCCGATTTACATTCCACAAAGATTACAAAATTTGTTGTTAAGTTTTTTTTATCAATATAATAGATTGCTTGGAATAATTTATTCAATAATTTGAAACAATTATATTTTGTTTTTCATGAAATGATTTTTAATTACAAAATGATAAAATGGAATATTATAATTTATTGAGGTTATGTTAATCCCTAGAATTGACATATTGTAATTCAAAATTTAAAAACCACTTTTTCTTCTATTTTTTGAATGTTCCTGATCTTTTACTCTTTCTTCTTTTGAAAGCATCTCCTTCTTTCATGTATGCAATGCCAAAGAATTCACGTTCATCTTCTACAGGTGCTAATTCATCTCAACGAAATTTACATAGTAAGTGAAATTATAACTTCTTAACTCATCATTTCCCAAATCAAAATCAGCTTTCAGATTAAAATCATAATTCTACTTGGTTTTTTTGTAGGTCCTCTTATAAGAACTCCTGTTTCAGATATCTCTAACAGATCTCCTCTTTCAGATATCACAAATGGTAATAGCTCTTGAATTTGATTATAAGTATACTTTTTTCCGTTTTATGTTTCTAAGTGGACTGATTCTTGTGTTTCGTACATATTATACTTACTTTGTTATTTAGTTACTTCACCGAATGAAAGGCGTAAGCTTCGAAAATTAATACTTGATAATAAGAAATTAAAGAATGCATCGTCATCATCAACGAATGTTCGTAACATCTTTTCTGACAATGCAAATTTGGTTGAATGTTCTGATACTACGGATCAACATATGTACTCCATTGCGTGTCGAGCAGTTAGAAATGCTACTGGTTCTTTAATTTCAACTACACCAGGTTTGTATTTTGTTTCTTTATTATTTATTTTTGATAAATACATTACTAAACCACATACTGGTACTAACATGAATGTTTTAATATTGGATGTTCATATAACGACATTAACATAGGTACACATCTAAATAGCAACCGTCGATATTCCATTACTTCTAGCATTTTTAGTAGTAACAATCAGCCGATATTGGGTAGTAACTCTACGCTTACACGTCTGTCTTCTGGTAAACGTAATCTCGAGCGCAAGAAGCGTGATAATACTCCTGTACCTATGCTCTCTTTGGATTCAGATCAAGACAATGTGTTCTTGTGCACTGATGAAGATCCTTATAAAGGGATATCTAAAGGTTTTAATCTATTTTATTGTTTTAGGACAATTGTTGTGTTCCACCTGTAATATAACTCTGAATCATTTGTGAACAGATTATTTGGACCATGGTGACCAAGTGCTTACATGTCAGCTTTGTAGAGCAAACTTATGAACATCAGAAGGTGGAAAAGGTCGTTTAACTTTAAATAAGCTATGTTATAGTATGTGTTGTGGGTATGGTAAAGTTTAGCTACCGTCTTTAAAGGATGCACATCCGTCTTATCAAAATTTGTTTTCTTCCTCAAATGCAAAAAGCAAGTTCTTCCTGAAGAATATAAGACGATACAACTCTATGTTCTCTTTTACATCTATGGGTGGAAAGCTTGATTCTAATATCAACAAGGGCAATGCTCTATTTATATATCGTATCAGTGGCCAAAACTATCCTTGCATGGGGAGTCTCAAACCCCCAGCTGGAAATGAAGCTAAGTTTTGTCAGCTATACATACATGATACTGAAAATGAAATAACAAACAGACATACATTATTCAGGTACGAGTGATTTCTAAGTTCCATTTTTATTCTATTCAAGAACAACTAGAAATTTAACCATTTGCAGTTCACTATCAGTTGTTAAGTACCATCACTTAATCCTTAATCACTGATTCTCTATCCACTGATTACTACAACAGCAGTTGTTAACCATTAGTAGTTCACTATCAGTTGTTAAGTACCCTTAGTGTTTTAATCACTAGCAGTGCTTACAAGTTTTTCATCAGCTATTTCACTTAACAGTAGTTTGCTTTATTCATTTTAAATTCATTATTACAATTAAAGCCAACATAAATGCACACTTGCATTATGTTAAACATACAATACGGACACAAAATGTCATACCAATAAAGATAGATGGATATCCAACTTGGTAGACTTGACGGAACTTACAGACTCGATAACAAAACACCGTAACATACAACGAGTTTTCGAATTTCTTCGTGATGAAAACTCAAGGAGTGAGTGGTGCACTTCGGAATGTAGCTGATAACCCCCTTTAGTGTAGCTCTTCGATTTTCCTTGAAATTACCAAGCTCGCTAATTTCATATCTGCCACTGGGGTTATATTCATTCATATGCACCAATTAGCTTATCTTTTAGCAATTGATCGTTCTGATCAATCACTTCCTTATGTGCACCGCACTAACTTCTAGGAGGTTGTCAAGTATTCTCGCCAATGTTTTCGTAGTTGGTGTTTTGCGTATCTTTACATCCGCAGCCATTCTGTACAATAAAAACATCCATAGTAAGACGGCTGATACAGTACTTTCATAATGCATATACGTATACATATATGATGAACCCAATATGAGGAACCCAAAACACAGTTGATCTCATATGAAGAAAGCACATTCAAATGACCAATACGAGGAACCCAAAACATATAGTCTTTAACCAACTTTATATGAGAAAAAAAAAACAACCATACCCAAATTTCAACATGAACAGCAGAGACTTAAGAAACCCAGATTTCAACATTAACAGCAGATACTTAAGAAACCTGACCCTGTTTTAATCGATTGTATATTTTAAACATTTTAAACAAACTATAACACAAAAACAATCTTAGATTAACGCCAAAAACCAAAAACCCAGTATTAATAAACAGAGAAAACCAAAAACATTACAAACAAACCTTTATAATAACCAAAACCCAAACCTCTGTTTTGATACCCGAGCCAAAAACCCACAATAATCAAACAATATTTTCACACAAAACCTGTTACATTCTAGCATATCAAAAACATATACAGATAAGAAATGTAAAAACATCAGTGGTGAAAATGAGATATCATCAAACATCATTAAACATCAACTTACATAGGGTTACATAAGCATCTAATAAGAACAAAGGGTAAACCATAGTGTCGATCATGTTTTAGGTATGTGATTTTACCTTGGATTGTTATAACAACAAATGGTTGGTCAGGAGATTCAATGAAGATGAAGATGACGAAGATGAAGATGAAGATGATGATTGGTGTTGGGAGAAGAGATTTTCAGATATTTTTGAGAAGTGTGATCGGTGTTAGGGAATTAGGGATTATATGTGTTTATCATTAAGGGTATAAAGGATATTTCATAATTGTCAAACAGTCAACAGAGGGAAGTGTGACGGAGGGACTTAAACTGTTATGAATTTATAAGATCAGGGGCTCAAAAAACCAAAAAATGAATTTAGGGGCTCAAGTTGATGTTTCACACATACCACAGGGACGCAAATTGCATTTTTCTCTAAACTTAAATGTTACTTTTTCTCAACATATTTTATAAGTTTTGGGCTGATATCAGCAGATGTTAACCACTGCTCTTCCTTAACACTTAATCCTTAATCCCTGCTTCTGTATCCACTGTTTACTGCAGCAGCAGTTGTTAACAATCTGTAGTTCACTATCAGTTGTTAAGTACCATCAGTGTTTTAATAACTAGCAGTGCTTAAAAGTTTTCCATCAGCTGTTTGACTTAACAGTAGTTTGCGTTATTAATTCTAAATTCATCAGCTGTTGTACGTAAACTGAAGTTTCCTACAATAAGCTCTGCCCAGCTAAGTTTCCTACAATGACATTGGTTATAACAAGTTAATAAGGCAAAATATTGATCTGCCTAACAACTGTTGGATATAATGATGGTTGTACACAAAGTCTAATTAACCCCATCCAATGTTTAAGACTAAACCACTGAAGAAGACCAAACCACTGTTCAAGACTAAACCACTAAAATGTTACTTTTTCTCAACATACTCTAAAAGTTTTGAGCTGGTATCAACAGTTGTTTACAAGGTTTTCATCAGCTGTTTGACTTAGTACTAAACTGTTTTTCCTTAACACTTAATTATTAATCACTGATTCTCTATCCACTGCTTATTACAATAGTTATGTTATGTTAATGTTTTGTTGCTTTTTTTCTTTTAACAGCAAAAGAACCAAACCTTCATCGCCTGCTGATAAAGAACTTGATGTTGAAATGATAGAGTATTTGAGGGCTTTATTAGATTCACAAAATATATTGGTTAAGACATATAGGATGGTCAGAAACCATTTTCACCAATCTCCAGATGCCAACCTTAGTCTGCGACTAATTTATAGAAGAGAAAAAGACGGCAGGACATATAACTTGCCCACCATATCTGAAGTTGCTGCTTTGGTTGTCGGAGACATAGATAAAGCTATAGACCATCGTGATATTGTTGTCGAGACTCAGTCGGGAATGCTGCAGCGTATTAGCGAATTACACCCATCATATCTTGCTCTGCAATATCCGTTACTTTTTTCATATGGTGATGATGGTTATAGAGTTGATATTCCTCATAGAGATTTTATGTCCACACAAAAGAAAATAAAACCAAAGTGCACAATGAGAGAATTTTTTTCAAATAGGATCCAAGATAGAACTTATGGCTTTTCCTTAATTTTAAATGGGCAAAGGTTGTTACAACAGTTTTTAGTTGTTGCGTATACAATGATTGAGAGCGAAAGATTAAAGTACATCCGTAGGCAACAAGCGAACCTTCGCTCTGAAACATTTGAGAATCTTCAAAAGTATAAATCTAAAGGTAAGGAAGTTTTAACAGATACTGGAAAGCCTGTTATACTTCCTTCTTCATTTACTGGTGGTGCAAGATTCATGCAACAAAATTACCTTGATGCAATGGCCTTATGTAAGTGGTATGGGTACCCTGATTTCTTCATAACTATAACATGTAATCCTAACTGGCCTGAAGTAAAAAGATTTCTAAAAGATTCAACCATCAAAGCCGAAGACAGGCCTAACATATTGTGTCGATTGTTTAAAATGAAGCTTGATTCCTTACTCAAAGATTTTAAGGATTCCAAGTATTTTGGTGAGATTAACGCAGGCATGTTATTTTGTTTTCACATCTTATCCTCTGATGTATATTTTGTAATCAGGGTTATTAACTAATAAATCTATTTATTTTTCCTTTTTATTTAGTTGTTTATATAGTAGAATTTCAAAATCGTGGTCTACCTCATGCACATATATGCTTATTCATGAAGGTCGATCACAAACTTCCAACCATAGATCACATAGATCCATTTATTTCTGCTGAGATTCCCGATATAAAAGAAGATCCTGAACTTTATTCTCTTGTGACTGATTATATGATTCATCGTCCGTGTGGTAATGCTAATTTGAATTGTCCTTGCATGGTTGATAAAAGATGTTAAAAAAACTTTCCGAAGAAATTCACACCACATACAACTATTGATTCAAGTGGTTTTCCTGTATACAGAAGAAGAGATTCAGGTCATACAGTTATAAAATCTGGTGTTAGATTAGACAACAGAAATGTTGTTCCTTATAACAAAAGGCTTTTGAAAAGATATCAAGCACACATTAATGTTGAATGGTGTAATCAAGCCGGTTCAGTGAAATATTTGTTCAAGTACACTAACAAAGGTCCTGATATGGCTACTGCGGTAGTTTCTGGTGATACAAGTTCAACCATCAAAGAAAAGCCAAAAGACGAGATCAAGGAGTATTATGATTGTAGATATATTTCAGCTTGTGAGGCATCCTGGAGAATATTCTCTAATGAGGTTCATTATAGGTATCCTGTTGTTATGAGGCTTCCCTTTCATTTGCCCGGCCAACAGAATGTTGTGTATGGTGCGGATGACGATATTGATAATGTTTTAAGCAAGCCTTCTGTTACTTCTTCAATATTTGTGCAATGGATGAAGTTGAACGAGACAAATGAAGATGCTAGAAAGCTGACTTATGTTGAGTTTCCTTCCAAATTTGTTTGGATACTTAAAGATAGATGTTGGCAGATACGTAAGATGTACCAGTGTGTTGGCCGTATTCATTTTGTATCTCCTGCATTAGGCGAACCTTATTTTTTGAGGATACTACTCAATAAAGTTAAAGGGCCTAGATCATTTGAGGAGATACGTACAGTTAACAGTCAATTATTCCCGACTTTTAGAGATGCTTGCTATGCGATGGGACTCTTAGATGATGACAATGAATACATTGAGGCCATTAAAGAAGCAAGTTTTGAAGGACATGCTGGGTATCTTCGAGCGTTATTTGCTACCCTGCTTTTGTCAAATACTCTATCTCGGCCATAATTTGTTTGGGAGAATACGTGGAAATACTTAGCTGATGATATTTTTTATAGACGTAAAAAAGAAACAAATATTTCAGGTTCTGATCTATTTTTTTTATTTCACATACTACATTTTGATTTTTTATTTAATAATGTTAATTTTTTGATTTACTAGGTTTAGTGCTTCCTGAATATCAGATTAAGAACCTTACTTTGTTGAAAATTGAAAACTATTTAATTTCCAATGGTTCATCATTACGAAGGTTTGTCACTATGCCGTACCCTGATGACGATTCCTTACGTGATGCTTCTAATCGTCTGATCAATGAAGAGCTGTCACATGACCTAGATGAGGTACAAGCTGAGTTTAACAGGTTGCATCAATCTCTTACGGATGAACAATGAGCGGTTTTTGATGAAATAATGGAAGCAGTTGTAGGGCGTAAAGGAGGCCTTTTTTTTGTCTATGGTTACGGTGGAACTGGAAAAACCTTTTTATGGAAGACTTTGGCTTCAGCTGTTCGATGCAGAAATGGAATAGTTTTAAATGTGGCTTCAAGTGGTATTGCTTCATTATTACTTTCCCGTGGAAGGACAGCTCATTCTCGGTTCCATATCCCCATTAATCTAACAGAAGATTCAATGTGCAACATTAAGCCAAATAGTGATATTGCGAGATTATTAAAGGAAACCCAATTAATCATATGGGATGAAGCACCGATGGTACACAAACATGCCTTTGAAGCTTTAGATAGGACAATGACCGACGTATTTTTGGAAGGTAGGAGTATTCGTTTGGATATTCCTTTTGGAGGTAAAGTTATTGTATTTGGTGGTGACTTTAGACAAATACTACCTGTTATTCCTAATGGTACTAGACAAGAAATTGTTAGTGCATCTTTAAGCTCTTCATACATATGGGCAAAATGCGGACTCTTACGGCTGACTAAAAACATGCGTCTAACTATTGGAGCTGAAAGTTCGAATATGAAGTCTATCAGAGAATTTGCAAAATGGCTTATTGATATTGGTGAAGGAAACGTTGGAGATGATAATGATGGTGACGCCATTATAGAGATACCAGATGATTTACTAATCACCGATATTTATGACCCGATACAAAGTTTAATTGAATTTGTATATCCTTCAATTATTGAACAATTTAGGATTCCTGGATTTTTTCTGAGCGAGCAATTCTTGCACCCAAAAATGAGGTAGTTCATGAAATTAATGATCGATTGCTTTTGTTATTTCCTGGTGATGCA
This sequence comes from Helianthus tuberosus, assembly GCA_030545235.1. Lineage (NCBI taxonomy): Eukaryota > Viridiplantae > Streptophyta > Magnoliopsida > Asterales > Asteraceae > Helianthus > Helianthus tuberosus. The sequence goes on along the minus strand of CM060379.1, from coordinate 4,576,181 downwards.
AAAGAGTATCTGAGTTCTGATAGTATATGTCAAACTGAACAAATTCTTGATTCTTTTCAAGAAAGCTTATACTCAACAGAAAATTTGAATGCTCTTAAGATTTCTGGCATGCCTAATCACATATTAGTTCTTAAAGTTGGTGTTCCTGTGATGCTTCTTCGAAACATTGATCAACAGAAAGGGTTATGTAATGGTACAAGGCTTCAAATTACTTTTCTTGGTAAACGAGTTATAGAAGCTGAAGTTATATCTGGTGGGAACATTGGCACGAGAGTTTTTATTCCAAGGATTAATATGATCCCGTCTGACAAAAAAATACCTTTTCAATTTCAACGAAGACAATTTCCGTTACCAGTTTGTTTTGCTATGACAATTAACAAGAGTCAAGGACAATCGTTATCAAAGGTTGGTCTTTATTTGAAAGATCCTGTCTTCACTCATGGTCAGTTGTATGTTGCATTATCAAGGGTCAAGACCAGAGAAGGCATTAAAATACTAATATTCGACGCTGATGGAAAACCAACAAATAAGACTTCTAATGTTGTTTACAAAGAAGTTTTTACTAGCTTGTAATCATTGTGAGCAATGTTAAAACACTGTTTGACCAAAGTCAAGCTACTTATCTTAAAAGCTAATTATAATAGATAAAACACTGTTTGAGCAATGTTAAAACGCTGTTTGACCAAAGTCAAACTACTTTTGTTAAAAGCAACTTATAACAGATAAAACACTATTTCAGCAATGTTAAAACGCTGTTTGACCAAACTCCAAAGTCTGTTTGACCAAAGTCAAACTACTTATGTTAAAAGGTACTTATAATAGATAAAACTAGATTTTCACCCGGCATTGCTTCTCGAGGTCATGAAACTTACTTATGTTATAACCTAATTATGATTAATACATGATTTAAAGCATTGAAAGTATATGATATGTTAATGGTTTTGCTATAAGAAAAATTATTTTTCTTTGTTAATTTGAATACCAAATCAATTCAACTAATCATCTACTTTACTCTTGTATCTCAAAATAAATGTAAATAACAAATTCAATAAGGGGTGTATGTGTAAATATTTTTCATCAGTTGAAAATATGGGAAGAGAAAAACACAACCGTCATTATTTCTTCATCATCATTACACATCAAACATCTATCATCTCTTCTTTCAAAAATCTCTTCTTCCCAATCATTTTCTAGGGTTTCAATTTTCTCATCCTCCGTCTTCTACACTTCAATCACCTGAGGTTTTATTATTTTTTCTTCAACAACTGGTATGTACATTTCTATTGTAATGAACTTTATATTGTTTAATCGATCTTAATTTAAATCCTATCTTGCTACTAATACGATTTTAAATGTTTATTGCTATACATTCAAGAAGGGTTTACTTATGTGTTTGAATCATTTGTTGAGAACATGTTAAAATAATTATTATTTGCATAAAATTTTTAACTAATACTCTGTTTCTATGATTAATTTCACTACATACTCTGATTATACAAAAACTTAATGTTCATTTTCGAAGCCAACTTTTTAATTACAATCTTTTAACATCTTTACTGATTCAGGTTTTATAATGTATACTACATTTGTTAAGTTTCTTGATAACCCAGAATCTTTGAAACTGGTATGACATGTTTTTACATACATTATTTATTTTTATTGAGATATATATTTAACAGTTCTTATGGTTTATATTTTCTTACACTTTCTAAAAATTATATACAGGATGTACCTATATTCTTTGCTAATCAAAAGTGGGGAGATTGTTGGCAAAAAAATAGGTTGCGAATATATCATGAGTCTGGTAGAAAATGGGTTGTGAGGGTAAGAACAGAAAATTCAACACCGATAATAACTGACGGTTGGGACAATGTTGTTAAAGATCTCAATTTGCCGAGGGATACTTTGTTGGTTTTCAAACCGTTAGGTGATTTTGGACTTGAACTTTCATGTTATGTTAATGGCATGTGTGGGGAATCTTATTTCACCTTTAATCGTTATGCAAGATTTGGTTTTACGGTATGAGTATTGATCTTAACTTCAATTCTTTTGCATCTTTAACGTGTTAACACTTATTCTCATAAGATACATAATTCACGTATAGTATTCATTATTTTTAATTTTATGCAGGTAATTGAAGACTGCTTCATTAAACAATTTTACGTAAACAACCCACCAAGTGGCAAATTTCAAATCTGTTATAAGGGTTCCTACTGGAATGTTGAGGCGTCTAAGGTTGATACCAACTTTGTATTTTCTAGAGGATGGCCGGAAATGTGCAACGATGTTGGGATACTGGAGGATGATTTGCTTGTGTTTAGCAGAATTGATGATGTTGTTTTTGAGGTAGTAGTTTATAGAGATGAGACTTAGATTTGCTTTTTGAAGAAACCTGAATCTGATGATGATAGTGTACTTGAGATATCGAAGGCTGATTATGTTGATAATGCATTCAAGGTACGTAAGTATTTATCATTAGCAATAAAAGTTTTAATTTTTTAGCATTATATTAATTATTTCATTAATGTTGACCAGGACATCTATGAGGATGAAGAAGTTGTGTCTCTAGGTGAAGGTACAACTGTTACTCAGGTACTTGCTAAATTATTAAAATTATTTATTTTTAATTTAACACATATAAGAATTTAATGTTTTTACAACTATTAGTAATGCTGTTTACTGATGTTATATTTATCCAATAATGTATTATTTACAAGAACTTACCAATCAATGCCGAATGCACGTCGAAGAGACGCTTGTCTTCACGATTGAACAAAACCCAAGATGTAAGTTTTCCATCTTAAAGATGGTTATATTACTATTGTTATTAAAGTTACTCTATGACAACAGGTTAAGAAGAAAGGTAAAGTTACTTCTGAGAGAAAGGAGATGGTCAAGAATAGGACTAAGGGAAATGATGCCTTACCTGTCGACACAAGTGATCATATTGGATGTTCTTCTTCTGTTCATAAAGTTAAGGTATCTATACTTGCCAGTTAATTAGTATATGTTATATAAACTGTTTTTTTGTGCATATATTCAACATTCCTTTAATTCACATGTATATGTTTACTTTTTCATCAAGGGGAAGAGAGCCGCCAACGTTCAGAAAAAGCTTAACTGTAGAAATAAGATTGCAAAGACTGCAAAAAAACATTCTAGACATCCTCTCGACCCTGAGTTCTTTCATTTTGATCGCAAAGGAGACTATAGGATGGTATACCATTTTTTATAACAAACTAATGATTTATGTTTATTTGTCTGACTATTATTTTTTTTCCACACAATACATGTAGCGTCTTCCTGCTGAAGTTGCCAGACGAGCATGTCTTTCTCTTGATCTTCATCATTTCAAAGTTCAAAACATGGTTGGAGTTGTGGAGGTTTATGATGTTAAGTCGGAGTTAAATGAATTGAACCCACGTTATGCATTGGACGGTTGGCGAAAGTTTATGACTGACAATAACTTGAGGTTTGGTGATATGTTGCACTTCACATATGTGTCTTCGCAACAGAAGATTGTATTAAATCAAGTTACATCAGTTTAACAAACACATTTAAGTCTGTTCTGATATCAGATACTATAACTATGATTTTTTTGATGGTGATGTTGTATGTTTTTTTTTAAATTATTAACTTGATGATTTGTTGCTATGTATGGCTAAGATGATAAAACACTGTTATTAGCACTTTATGTTTTATATTTGCCCAATTAGATTATGTGTTAAATTATAGTTCTTTAAGTCATTGTTTCATTTTCTTTAATTCTATCTAATTTTGTAAAAAAGTTCAATAGCAAACAGTGGTTTGAACATCTGTTTGCCTTTTGGTCAATAGTTAATGGAAACCCATGTTAGGTTGAACAGTCTTTTTAAGAGGAAAACAGTGTGAGAAGATAGTAGATCTTAGTAAGTTAAACATCTGTTAAGGCTTAAACAGATGTTTGGCCTTTTATATCAGTTGTTTGGACTCAAACAGTTGTTTGACCTTAAACAGATGTTTGACCTTAAACAGATGTTTTGCCTTAAACAGACGTTTCGCCTTCTATATCAGATATTTGGACTTAAATAGATGTTTGACCTTAAACAGATGTTTGGCCATAAACAGATGTTTGACCTTAAACCAAACATCTGTTTAAGCTCAACATCTGTTTGACTATTTGTCAACATCTGATTGACTTTTGGTCAACATCTGTTTGAAATTTGGTCAACATCTTATTTTATAAAGAAGTACAAAAACAAAGATTTTTACAAAATCCCAAATCACCCTATCATGTAAGTGCATTGAAGTAAAAGTGGAAATGATATTATTCATATGGTACTGTTGTACTTTTGTTTGTCCTCTAATATGAGTTCATGATCTAATCTGGTGATTTGAAGACATTGTTGTTGAATCAAATGAGATGGTTGATGTAATGTGGTTGTATTAGTAACAAATCATGAATAATTTAGTTTCTTTTTAAATAAATTTTTTCTCATTCATTTGTTTTCCAGATTTAGGACGATATGCTACACGATTGTATGTTCGTCTATGGCTCCATGGACTCTAGCGGGGTTTAAGATCCCTTGACGGTAGTACATATTGGTAATGGTCCATCTTCTAACTAAATGACTAAAGCAGTTTATTCAAATTAACTTTTGACAATGTTATTTTATTGAAAATATCAATAATGATATTTCATTGGAATATGCCTTTGCCTTTAGCATGGAAAGTGTTTTTGGTTTCAGTGATATGAACCAAGCCATGAGGGAGAAGAGGAGCCATAATGATATTTCATTGGAATATACCTTTGCCTGTACTAATTTTTTTTTAGTAAAAATTTAATTTTAATATATTGTGGTCGTATTAATAACAAATAGTAATTAATAACAAATAGTAATTAATATAACTAAGTTTCTCGAGCCCGGGAAGCAATCTCGGGTAAAAACCTAGTAATAATATATACCGTAAGGTTTAAGTTCCCGTAAAAATAATTTTTTTGGTAAAAAGTGTAATAAGGCATACGGATTGACATATAAACAATCTTTCGTCTCCGTTGCAAGGCTACGGAAGCAAGCATCAAAAGTTATACTAACAAATTTATAATACCGAAAAATAAGGCTATAAGTATGGAAAAAAAACAAATAGTTTCTTGAAGTCATTTAGCAAAATCATTTACCTGTTGTATTAACTTATGCACCAACCATAATTGCAAACTTTGTGGTAGATTCTCAGTGGTCCTCTATGATTCCACCAACATATAACATAGCATCCAGACTATGCAAGAAATCATTGTTACAAAATAAGGGATAATCAGTAATTGTGAAATAAAGTCATCAACTTTTAGGGCAACATATATCACCTACGCAACTTCAACCACACAGCTGAATAAAAAACCAACATAAATCAAGTTGAAAACCTACCAGATCGAAAGAAGATTGAGCTTGATTCTTCGTGTAAAACAACAAAAATGAATGTCTAAATAGCATATGACTTTGAGATCACAGTTTAGGATGTCTAAACCCCACTTTTTAACCTCGAAAGCATATAAGGACATTAAGAAAGCTAACGATGTACCTTGAAAACTCACCAAATAAAAGGATTTTGGGTAGACTAAAACCGTGGCAAAACTTGGATCCATCTACCTTCAGTAGTTATCACCAAAACTAATTTTAATCACATAAACATTATAAAAGTCATATCTTACTTTAACATGAAACAAACTAAAAACATAAAAAGAAGTATTAATTAATCGAACACCATTTACATGAACACCTATTTTGTGACTGAAGTTTTAAATCACTCAAATCATCAGTAACTGAATTCCAAAATTGAAAGAGGAATTACGTAAGCAGTCTTCACATCTGAAATATGAATCACATTAGTGACAATTATAAACAAACATGTTACAATAATTGCGAGACTCAATATTCTGATTCTTGTGGTGGAAATTTGTGGTTGATATTACAAAAAAAAAGTTCGTAAAATTATTGACATAAAGTGTGAATTTTAACAAAAATACTAAATCATTATCTCAAATAAAATAATATCATTAGACACTAAAATTTGGGAACATACATGTTTACAATATCTATAGACACTTTTCGAAATCCAGTCAACAGGGGCGGACCTAGGTTATGCCCAAGGTGGGTGGGCGCACCCTTTGGAAAAAAAATTTAGTGTATATTTTAGGCAAAAAACCCGACCGCACCCCTTGAAAATATGCTTGAGCCACTCATCCGTACCCCCAGCAAACAATTCCTGGGTCCGCCACTGCCGGTCAACTTGTTTAGAAACCACAATGGCTTGACCTGTTTATAATGATAACCAAACAAATTATTGAATAAAGAATCATTTTATTTTATTAATATAATTAATAAGTTATTTACCTTCTCAGTTGCTGGTCTGATAGCCCAGTGTCAGCTATCCTTTTACGCACCTCAACTCGAACTTGGCGGTTCCACCTCTGATATCAACGAAGCAATGATGTTTGAAAACGTAATCTGCAAGTTACCACAAAAATTTTAAACAAACATATACCAAACTGTTATAGAGAAATGGCTATAAAAAACCCATGAAGGCCTTTAGGGGCATGCCTTTGACAACATAGCTTGAAATATTATAAAACATGGCTTATAAAAGTTGCAAGTGCTGGCAAGATTGGAGAGAAAACAGTTATAGAGAAATGGCTATAAAAACCCATGAAGGCCTTTAATTAATATTGGGTTGGATAGACTTGAGAAAGAAAGAAAAAGAAATGACAATGACGAAAATGAATGAAGCATAGTGGTTCACATTATTTTGGTGTAAGATTAGGAAGTGACATGCAGGTCTAAAGAGGTTGTGACCTAGAATAACATCATAGCAGACCCCGATTCTTGCACAACAAATAGAATTTGAATAGTGTTTTAACAATTAATCAACCAAAAAAAAGAAAGACTAACTATTAATCCCAAAATCATACATATACCACCATAATCCTCAACCCAGCAACCCTCAACTTAAACCAACCACCCACAAAACTAAAGTCCAAAAACAATACCAAAACAAAACCCATACACAAAATTAAAGTACCAAAACATACCACCAAGCTACCGATTGGCGATGCCGCAGCCGCTAAGCCGCCATAGACACACCCGTCAGAACCCTAACTTTCGCCTCAGCCCTCCTCTGTAACAATCGTCTCCTATAATCAACCATTCAACAACATACTTTAAAATTAGTTGTATGACTTAAATGTAAGGACCCAAGAAAAAACATATTTAACAACAGAAAATCAAATGCAAAAGATAAATTAAATGAGAATATATAAAAAGAAAAGTTAGGGTTAGTACTTTCAATGAATGGAGGACTACGAACAAAGGAAACTCAAATTTGATGTTATCGAATAAATAACATGATTGAATAAGCAACACCAACAAAATTAAACCATTGATTACTTTAAAAAGGATGATAAAACGAAGAAAACATAAAAACATACCTGTTCTTCAGATTGATGAAGAGTTGTCAAAAAATTATTGAATGAACAATATTAGAATGTAGGGCTTTTGGAATTAAAAAAAAATAATCAAATATGTACAACATAAAAAAACATAAAACTACAAACATCAAAAACAAATAACATACCTGTCATAACAATGGATGAATCGCCGAAGAACAAAGCAAAAGTTCGTATAGAATCAGTCTGTAGGGTTTATGAGAAGAAAAAGAAAAAAATGATTAACATGATTAGAATCATAAAACACAGGAATCATAAAACACAGGAATCAAAAACAATAAAACTAAAAACAAAGAAACATCCTTTGACTGGATTAATAGGATTGATTTGTCTGAAGAAGATGATGATACAGAGGTTTGGTTAGGGTTTGCAAAGAAAGGTAAATTGAAAGATGAAATGCGTAGGGGATTAACATACCTCAAAGAATAGAATAAGCGACTTCAATGGATAAGAGAAAACACAGAGATGGAGAAGAACGAAAGCAGCGATGAACTATGTTAGGGTTTACAAAGAGCTTCAGATTTAGGGTTTGTGAAAATATGGAATTATGCGGAGGAAGAAAGCGCTCAAAAAAATATAAGGGATCCGTTTTCAAATTTGGAAAACCCATACATCCGACCCGATAATAAACGGATCCCGCATACCTCATCTTTTTTGGTTTGTGTTTTGACAATTCAAGTTTGTTTACAAAGAAATTACATGAATTCCCTCCCAAAATCAACCTCCACTAAACCAATGGATGCCACATAAGCAAAATGGCTCCACCATTCAAAGCCAAATGGCCCAAATCATCTCATTTATTATCTATATATATATATATATAAATGAGATGGATTTGGGCTAGGTGGCATTTGATTTTGGCCATTTTTGCTGATGTGGCAACTTTTTATGATGAGTTTAGGAGGGAATTCACAAATGCTTCTACATTCACGATTTTAACAAAAAAAGTGGCGGGATCCGAATGTATTTGGGTCGGGTTTTTCAATTGGATCTATATAAAAGGCACTACCCAGTAATTCATACCACTTTCTTTCCTATTCCCTCTAAACCCTAGCCGACAACTTCATCGTATTCTTCGTTCTTCTTTGCTGATCTGCCCTCTCAATTCGAAGATGAAGATGAGCATCAGTCTTGATGTAAACGCCATGGCGTCCAGGCATGTTTCCTTCCTGAATCTTGAATTTGATGTTTTTATTTTTTTGAATCTAATTTCGTTTTTCTTGAATCTGATTTCTGGAACCCAACGATGGCAACGAAGTCTTCCGTATGTGTGAAGGCAGTAATCAACGATGGTGATGGCGGCGTTGAGTGTTGACGTCGCTGAACCCTAAATCACTAACGAAGTTCCAAGTTGGTGTTTTGGTTTCAGATGGGTAATCCGATCGACGATTTACCTTTGGTTGTTTAATAACACTCTTTCCCTTTTTCGTTTTGTTATCTACTTATCTCTGGTTATTTTTTTGTGTCTCTGGCTTTGTTAACAGGGTTAGCGACGATGACATTTTAGCTTCCGGTAGGGTAGGTTTTCTGGTCATCCATTTACCTTCAATTAGGTAACACTTTTTCCTTCTTTTATTTTATTATTAGGAGCTGCTTTAATACATTGTTGTTGTTTGTTTTTGTTTCTTGCTTTGGTTGCAGGTGTAAGCTAGGTAATGTTTTAATTTCTTTTAGTACTTTGTTGTTTTGTAACAACTTTGATTTAGTTTGTCTTCAGTTTTGTTGTCTGTTAGTTATATTAGCTTCAATTCGCCTAAAAAGTTTTGATGTAGATTTAGGTTTTATTAGTTTACACTCTCTAACAAAAAATCCTTCGGAGTTCAGTATATTCTTTTGTGAGTTTATGTATGTTTTGTTATAACTGGTGAACAGGTTTGCTAATGCTGGTGACACTGCTGTAGAGATAGTTGGAACAACTACTTTCTGGGTGAGAGCGTTTTTTCTTCTTTTTCATTGTTTGACAGATACTAAAATCTTACGGTGGCAACATGACCCATTTTTTAAAGAATGGGTTGATTTGGGCAACAAGAATTTGCTAAATTGTTCATATTTTAAAGTTTATATTTTATTTGTAATTTAACTTGCAGCCTTTTGTTTAAATGTGAAACATTTTTTTTACTTAATGTTGAGCATGAAAAGTACAATGTCTTCTCCCATTGCTAACAATTATTATTTTTATAATACAAAATTGAAGCATCTCCGTATGAATCACCACTAATTTCACAACTTAGTTATAAGCTTGGTGTTCAATCTCTCACAGCTTACTAGACCCCAACCAGGATATGTACTTATTTCACAAGAGTCCGATATATTAACATTGTTGCTGAACATTTTTCAACTTTAGTTTGAATGCAGGGAGTTTAGAGAATCAATCCAAGGAAATGAACAATTCAATGCTTTAGAAGGTGGGATAGAGCTACTTCAACTTTTTTGACTGTATCTTTGCTTGAGCCCAGGTGAAAGACCACAACTTTATTACATATTGGTGTCTATTTAATAATAAAGTTATATGATTTGTTATTTTCTTAATTTTAGTTGCCACTAAATATTAAAGCATTATTGCGATTACAACAATTGATGGGGCTGGTGTTGGTTCAATTTAGTATCGGTACCGAAAGTGGTCGGTACCGTAAAAATGGATCAATTTGGGTTAGGCATGAGCTCGGTACCGAACCCGAAAATACACATGTTTTTGGCTGAAGTTGGTATAAACGGAACCAAATAAAAACAACTGATTTTATTCATATTCTCATGGGTATTTTTTATTTTTAAAGCTAGACGATGGTCAAATGAAGCTGCAATCAAGATTAAAGTCAGATATATGAGTATATTTCTTGATTGATGAGGGTGTTTAGCTACTGGTGTAGATATATTGTATGATTCGTGGTCCCCTGCTATTACTGTGAGCTCTGTATGCATCAGCATTCTCTCCATGCTATCAAGCTCTACTTCTAAGGTTTGTTTTTTTAATCTGTTATCATCACTCCATTTGATTCAGATGTTGAAATCTTAAACTTTTAAAATGAATTTAAATACTCCCATCTTACATCGTTATCATTATTATTGCTAATATTATTATTGTAATTTGTTCATTGCATGAGATCATGGTTTGTTCATACTTTTTTTTACTTTCGTCTATTTAATCTTATCATTCGTTTTGTCACCAATATTTTAGTTGTCGAGAAAAGCCACTATATAATTTGCAAAAAACTTACAATTCTATACAAACTGTTGGAGTGCAATGCAAAAAGACCCGTAAATTTGGTTTTGCTTATGTTTATTCCGACAAATATGATGGAAAATTGGTTTTTTTAACCGCACCACCAAAATAGTTGGGTGGCACCAGGGAAAACTTTAGGATTTTATGTATACATTTTCCCATTACTTTTCTAACGAGTTTTGGATTTATACTCTTTTAATGAATTTTAATCTGGTTATGTATAGATAAGATCGGCAAAGGTAATTCGAAAATTAAGAGAGGAAATAAAGAAAGTGGGGCTTGATTTACAAAGGGTTATTTCCAGATGGCTTCATGAGAGAGAACAGAAAGTTAAAGTGGAGAATGCTCTAGAGAATCTTACGAAGGTTGAACACGATGGCTTTATTCAGGTATATTTACTAGATTCTTATGTTATAAAATTTTATGTGTTATTAATTACTTAGGATTAGGGATGAGCTCGGTACCGAAAATACCCGGTATGGTACGGTTCGGTACCGGTGTTTGAAGGTAAAACCCAGTAAATACCGGTACCAAAAATGTAAAATGCCGGTACCGAAAATTTAGTCGGTTCGTGAAATTCGAAAATCTATACTTGAGCAATAGTTACCATCATCGGCTTAAGTGAAGAACTATGAAAAGTGAGCAATAGTTACCATCATGGTTCTTCACTTTTTGTACTTATCATAACATACTCAAGTATAGATTTGGTATGATGGTTTCCAGGATGTTCAGATCTATATTATTATCCAGCATGTTTAGATCTATATTATTATCCAAGTTAAATGTAGTGATACCAAACAAAGTGAACAATCATGATGGTAACTATTGCTCACTTTTCATAGTTCTTCACTTAGGTCGATGACGGTAACTATTGCTCAAGTGTAGATTTCTGAATTTCAAGAACCGACTCGATTTTCAGTACTGACATTTTACGTTTTCGGATGGTTTTTTTAGTAATGTTCGAATCAGCTTCGGCCAAAATAGTTGTTTGTATTATTGGGTCAAATCAAGTTCGGGCAAACAGGGTTGCTTTTGGTAATGTTTGAATCAGCTTCGGCCAAAAAAGTTGTTTTTAATATGGGGTCGAACAAAGTTCGGGCAAAAACGGTTGCTTTTAGTAATCTGTCTAATCAGATTCAGGCCAAAAGGTGGTCTTTAGTAATGCGTAGAATCAGGTTCGGGTTATAAAGATTGTTTTTAGTAACGGGTCGAATCAAGTTCTGGCAAAAAAGATCTTTAGTAATGGGTTGAGTGTGTTTCGGGCAAAACGGTTGGTTTATTAATGGGTCAAAACATGCTGTATTTAACTTTATATTGTTTGTGAGAAAAATATGTGCCTTTTTAACTTCCTTTACTTTTCATGGCAGTCATAGCTACATGATCTTTTGAAGAAGAGCGATTATGGAGCATAGTAAATGCAAATTTGTCTGAGTTTAATGCATGGACTGGACTGCCTGAATAAAAGAAACTTAGAAAATGAGGTACCCTGTATTGTTGAAGAAAACAAAAAAATCAATTAGAAATAGGGGAAGGTTCATTTGAGAAGAAATTTAATGTGAGAAGAAAAAGAAGAAAGAACATATTAGTAAAATGTTATTTCATTTATAACTCATATCATTAATTTTTCTCTCTTTAATTAATTAGTCTACTAATCATTAACTATCCTACATATAATCTTCAAAACCTACACATGTCAAAATTTTCCTACATATACCCTACACATTATAGAATTTTATCCTACACAACCGAAATTTATCCTACACACCTCGAAATATATCATACACAACTCGTAATTTATCCTACACAACTAGTAATTTATTCTACACTTTAAATTAAGTTGTTTTTTTAATTTGGAAAAAGTATATATTTTAAAAGGAGTTACAAATTTAATTTAGCTAGTTATTAAAGGGGAAGAATACAAATTAATGATTTATGTAAGTTTACCAATATACCCTTATATTAAAATTAAATACAAATATTAAATGAAGTAAAATGAAGCATTCTTATTGGTTGAAACTTCTTCTTTTTTCTTCTTACAAAAAAATTCTTCTCATTTGAACCCTCCACATTAGAAATAAACCAACATTATTTATTAACATCTATTATTTATTAACATCTGTAAATCTTTTAAACTACCCTTTATATATATTTATATCCTAAGTTATTAGCCATGCAAGCAATAGTTTTCATTTGTTTGTTCAATAAAAGCATCAGACATTTGACTTATTTAAGTTTTCTATCACTTGCCGATTCATAAAACATACATCAAATTGTGCCGTATTCATTTTTATAACAAGTCACTCATGTAATAATTAGCTAAAAAGTAAAAATGACACCTATAGATTACCAAGTCATTGAAATATAATAGTATCAACTTTCTTACATAGTTTAAAAAACAATCACATGAGCTTTAATAAAACTTGAGATATGAGTTAATTAAAAAATAGTATTTTTAATCAAATTGAAAACATTTACTCCATACGATGGTCAAAAGAAATGTTAACGGTTCTTCAGGCAAACTCAATTTGATTAATAAACTATTTTTTTAACTAATATGTGTCTAAAGTTTGATAATTACCATTTGATTTCTTTCTGTTTGGTTCGCTTAATTAACCCATAGACGATAGTAATCTGAATCGCCCCATTCACAAGAGTTGCTTCTTTCTTTCTTTCTTTTTATTTGATTATTTATAGTTTTTTTTTAAATTTAATTTTAAATCATTCATATGTGATCATGTTATTATGATATGGTTATAGATGAGTGGCGAGTCTGGGATATCAACGTTTCGGTGGAAGACAACATCTTTTCTTGGAGAGGAATGATTATCATTTAATATTGTAATTCTTTCTGACTTATATTGGTAAATTCAATTCATTAGCTAAAACATTCCATACTGGTATGGTTTTGCTTTTAAATTACATGTTTTAACCTGAATTTGTTTCGGCACGTTGTCCCCACCTTTTGACAAGTCAACTTGCAATTTCAAAAACAAAGAATTACCATCACATGATTTTTATATATGGGTTTCCATGTTGGAAAAAGACGGAAGCCACAGACTCGCAGATGAAAGCTGGTTACAATGGCTCCATAACTGAATAAGTTAAGCAGTGTCTCTAACTGACCTGTTACCCGAGCATTTTTATTTCCAAAGCACTATGGCTCCATAATGATAATTTGCCATGTTAAGAGGTGGCGGTTTTGACCCGTTTACTTATTAAGTTTGGTTTTGGGTTGTGTAACTTGGTCAAACAGGTAGGATTTGTTAAATTCAAAAGTTTAGCTAAAAGCGGAACGGATCATATGGTTAAATAAAACTATGAGTCACTTTTTTGAATCATACAACTTCAAAAGTCATTTCTTTTAAAAATTATATTGAAGTTTTAGAAACGAAGGTTTATATGTTAGTGTGATAACCTGTTTGGGCCTGATTTCTTTTCGATTGATTCGATAAGACCTGTTTTGATATTCATAACAACCGCTTCTATTATCCCAAGTTCATGCCAGATTTTGTTACAAGTAGAACCGAGTCCAGCCCTTTCTACATTTGTAGGCTCACAAAACATAAATTTTAATTATATCATTTTTGATAAATTTTTATAGCTTCTGAAATGACCCGTTCATTTTTTATACATTTGTAGGCTCACAAGTTTGCGTGGAATTTGAAAAACATTGTCGAGGTATTTAGGATTTTGCTGGAATGTTGCTGGAATTTGACTGAAATCTGGCTGGAAATTCGCCTAAAGATCGCTGGAGCGCCTGGAGGTTGCTTACATGAAAGTTATTTATTCTTTACACACAACCGCTTGCAAAGACGTTAACGAGTTGCAAACGTCTCTTCATATTGGTACTACTGGTCGGTCTTTTATATTAATTATAATTTGCCACACACGCAACACCATTAAAAGTGACATTTACAACTTCAAGCACCAGCTTCTGATTAGTAAATGTCACATAATCTGATATCTTATCATGATTATTCAATATTGTTTTTGATAGGCGAGTCTCATTCCTCTGCTTCCTGATCTTGATAACTTGAACAACCTGGCAGCTGCTGACAAGGCGACATTAGTTAAGGGTGTTAATCAAGTGGTTGGGAAGCATGTTATTGCTGCTAAAAACAAACCCAACTTTACACGGATTCTTAACTTTCTAAGTGTACTCTTGATAGTCAATAGTTAGAGGTGCAGAATAGGTCGGTCAGGTGGGCTTACGGGCCAAAATTGGGTTGGGTCGACCCATCATCACTTATTGTCCATGTTTTTACAAATACACTTTAGGCAACCATTTTATATAGTATAAAATACCAAATGAACATATTTCCAGTAAATGGGTCAAAATTGCCACCCCTTAATAAATTAATGAAAACTTCATGTTTACAGGCTTTTTGTTTTTAACTTATATACTTTACAGACACAAAATGTAACGTCAGCAATGGAAGCCTCAAGGAAGTCAAAGATTGCATTTACAGCCTGTAGTTTAAAAGAAGAGGTTTTTTTCTGTAATCAAAAGAGCTCTTGATTTTAATTTTTTATGATGTTGAGGAATTGTTGCATCGAGTTCGAGTGGCTATGGAAGTAACTAATAGGTGATTCAAGTTCATGGTTAAAACTAAAATCCCACCACCAGAGTTGCTTGATGTGGTCTTTTGCATATGAGTATGTAATAATTATTAACGTCAAAACACAAGAATCAAAGGAAAGCTTAGCCACAAAGAAGGATGACTTGGGTGTGTAAATTTTTCATCAATGTTCATTTTGAAAAGTTCAAAAGTAATGTGTTACACGAGTATTAAAACTTGATGATCAAGTTGCAGTGTAAAGAGAACATAAAAGGCAATAAGCTTCACGTAAAGCATATTCATATACCTTTTTTCTGATCCAGTCTTCTTTTCCTTTTATATGCAAATTAAACATGGCAAAACCGGTTGGTTGGTAAATGGGTCAAAACTTCATGTGACGGTCCGAGTTAGGGGAAACAACTGTCTTTCAACATTTCTTTTTGTATTTTTGTAAATAATTAATATATTGAATATGATTACAAAACCCTTTTTTTCCTAAAAATAATAAGATAATTTCCTTTAGATAAAATATTTTTCGTATATTTTAAGCATTTCATTACATGTCGGGTGGCTTTTTTCCTGTTTAACCCGTTCTGTTTTAGCTAATCTTCTACATTCGGCCCTGTATCAATAAAATACAACATGAATTGACCCGTTTTCAGATACATGGGTTGAAATTGCCACTTTTATTAACTATTGGTGTCTTCTTTGCATGCCATATTGTCCAATTGTTTTAGGTGAAACATAATACATTTAGTGGGTGTTTTCATAAAGACAGCTCTCAATATATGAAAACTTATCTTCTTTTTATTAGTAGAATATTTAATTTACCTTCATCTTGCTTTTGGCTGCGGTTCACATAATGGAGTTGTTGAGTTGGTTGATTTGTATTCTGCATGAGTTGATTTGTATTCTGCAACAATAAAAGTCAAGTAGACGCTGTGGTGATGAAGGTTAAAAAGGTAATTGTGAATCATGAAAAAAATCTTCATTTGTTTGGTGCTTCTATTGTCACATAAAGTTCACTACAATTTCCAGATTTTCCCTTACATAGTCCCCTTACAGACCACACATAGTTGAACAATTTCTTTACTTGACATGTTCCTTTTCTAATCTTAAATTTATAAATAGTGTTTCAAATAAAGTACAGGGTTGTGGACTTCATGTATCAGTCGGTTTCAAGTATATTGTTAATATACACAAGTTTTTCTTTGAGTAGAAGTTATTGCGTTAGTGCTACAGATATGAGCTTAACACGTTTATTTAAGGTATATGTCACCCAAATTCGGGATCGCCTCAGTTATCCGCATCCCATACGTATTTCTATGTTTTTGGTGAGTTTCTTTTTAATATTTTCAATTGTTAGGTTTTTTCAATTAAACTACCATACATGATAGAGAATAGTTAGTTCTGTGGTATTATATTAAGAGCTTATTGTCTTTTATGTAAGAGCTGAATTTCTGAAACATAATCTTTGGGTTACACCTTATGCACTTAATGAAAACTTTCTTGGAGGTGAATTCCCAATCCAAAATCCACGTGTCGGTGAAGGGCTCGCCTCATGGGTCAAACAAAACTGTTCTCTTGAGGTCAGTAAACTTTTTTTCTACTTATTTTTAAAGCATTTAAGTACACATGCGTGTGTTAGCTGGGGTATAGGATGATTGGTGAACAAGTGTTGGAAAATGAAGACGAGTAGATAACCCTTTCTTTATATTAGATAAGAGGTCAAATTAATAGGGTAGGGAAAGTAATATTTTAGATAGTATCAACTAAGTGCTTATTTTATTCTTTTGCCTCGGTATTTTGTGTTATTTATATGAGAAGCCGCATCAAAGAATGTTTTGAGATATGATTTTAGGTGACAAAATGTGAAATTCTCGGACGATTTATTCACTGGTTTCTTACTTTCAATTTCTTCAAAATATAAAAGCTCATGGATAGGTTGATCCCGTAAATAGTTTTCCATTGGAATGCGTTATCAGAAGATTTTTTTAGAAGTTCACAAGGAGATGGATATATGCTACTATGCCCCATTGATACGTAAGTGAAGCTGCAATTGAACATAAGAAATAGTTAAAATTTTGTTGTAATATGTTTTAGATGATTCCTTATTTAGTTATTTGTATGTGTTGCTTCTCCAGGCCTGTTCGGATACTAAATAGCACAAACTTTGAAGGATGGTCATCTGTATATATTTTGATGTTTTTATATTTGATAAGTATTTTAAAATTTTCAGACATTGTTAACGTTTAATTAATATACCTTATTCGTCAAGGATTATTCATTCTCTGCATGAATACCATAATTAACAATTAAATCAGCCTTATGAATCTTATAGTACTACTGTTTAGGCTTTAGTATTGGAAAAAAAGCATACCAGGCGGTTTTCTCCCTTCATTGTAAATTCATAATTATCAGTTTTCTCAACATAATTCGTCCTTGCAACACGCTTTGGTGCAGCATCCAATATCTTCAATGCACTACCAGATCTCTTTCTAATGTCTTTTTCCTTATTATTACAGAAACACGTTATATTTAAAATACTATATCTATTATATATATTTATTACTATCAAATATTCATCAATAAATGTTGTTAAATTATGCTATACGTACCAACCGGCTGAGTGTTCTTTGTCCAACTCTTGACACGTTTTGCATTTCCATTTCTGTTCCGCATATCAGCTCCTTACTGTCGTCTTCATTACAATATGACTCAATATGTTTTCCTTTCTTCTTAACCTGTTAACACAATGACTAACTTTAGATAACAATAACCAACAATGAATAAATAAATATGGCTAAACATATTAAAATTACTACTCATGTATTATTATGTTTCGAATAATTACATCTTCTTTTGTTGGTTGGTTGATCTCTTCTCTCATCAGACTCTTTGTTCCCACGTTCGACATTTGTTTTCCACCAATGTTCTTATGCACCTCCTCTTTGTTACGACTTTCATCCATCTGTTCATGATAGTTAATAAAATCAGAAAATCTTATTGTAATGTATTTTAATCTATATAAATGTAAGGTTAGTACCTCAGACATAAACAGATCTGTTGAGTCATCATCTTCATACAAATCCTGTCATACAATAAGATACGTAAGTAATTCGTATTTTGTATTAAAGCGTTATAGTTTATTATAAAATACTTACAAAGTTGACGTTTTTGTAATATGTGTCTTTAGGTATTTCCAGCAGAGAGTCATCATCACTTTCTTCTTTGTTGTTCAAAACTAACTCAACTCCTCTACGATAAATGTTTAACTCAAATTTGTCGGTGTCCGTCTTCATCAACAACAGTAAATCATCTTCTTCTATTCCAAGATCATTAAATAATTTTGGACAACCTTTTGTAAAAACATAATTATCATTGATTTTGTCGGTCTCAACTTTCCAAGTATGACCTGCTGCATTTATGTTATAACAATCTTTCACTGGTGAGTAAGAGTAACAGTTTCTGACATATGGTTCTGGAATCACCTGAAAAGTTATGTAACATGTTTTTATAGATATTTATGTAAATCATTTGTATTTGAACTATAACAGAATAAATATTCATTCAGATACAATATTATACTTACTGTTATCTTTAAAACGTTGTAACGGTTTACTGTGACAAAAGATTCACCACATATGTTTTCGATGAAGAAATTGATTTCCATATTTTTGTCTTCGATTATCCTTAACCGCAATAACGTCCTTTTTGTCAATTCAAGATCCCTTACCACATTACTCCATCCATCAGTGATAACGCATTCCCCACTTACACTTCTCAAAGAAACTGGCCACCTTCTACGACTTTCATGATTTATCATTATTTTTGTCCTTTGCCAATAATCTCCATATACGTTCTTAACAAAATCAATTGGCAGCACCTGCTGTTAAATTTAGGTTATACATATTCAGTAATACAAGTTATATATATATATATATTTTAATCTAAGCTTTGTACATACAAGTTTTAAGGAGGATGGCTCTTCTAAGACAGCGACGCACGAGGGACTCATTTTTCTAAACCTGCATTATAGCAACATATGTTATAAACATTTACTATTGAACTTGAATACATACGTATATGTTCATAGCAATAACAAAATTACGTGTTAAACAGATTTTCACACACATTTTTTTATAAATATGCCTTAATCATTGTTATATGTATAAAATTTTTGCTGATATAATTTAAGCAATATTTTAAAAATTCTTAATCATAATTCATAATCTACATCAAATCTGTGTATGAGGACTTTCAATATTACAATATACATATACAATACACATATAAACAATACTAAAGGAACTTTTATCAGATCATTATATTTAATTACAATATTACAAATACTTAAATCTGTCAATAATTTTTTACCAAAAATTATCCTTTTATAGTGTTCAATATTAGTCTTAACATATGAGTTAAATATAATTGTATTTTGAATATAAGTGAACAAAAAATTTTCTGAATCATAAATTTTAAATGAGAATCATATCTATTCAATCATCAAAATCACACTATTAAGCAAGAAATTTTGTTTTTCATAAGAAGATCATCAAAATCTATCAACCAAATCAAACTATTAACCGAAATTATATACAGTCAAGCACATGCAATACATATATCCCTCTTAAATACATATAACATACCCAACTTTCAATTTAATAAAAACCTAAACTCTGATTTCACGTCTAATTGTTCATTAATCGCCGGAAATAAACACAATTCAGGAGTTATTTGTACTACCGAAGATAAATTTAGTTGGTAAATCAAAGTGACAATCTTCTTATAACTGATCGGAGATGAAGTCGGAAAATTACCTTTACTAATTCTTGAACCGCCGTTGAAGTTTCTTGATCGTTGTGATAGAGAGGAACTGATTTTGCAGAAGTTGAGTTGATATATTTGTAATGATGATTCTATATTTAAATATTTATGTATTGTCATAGATATTTTACTTAACTATATATTAAAAAAATAATTATACTCGACGGTAACTTTTTTTTACCAATATTTAGTTATATATATTTTACTTAAATAGATATTGGTTTTGTATTTTAGGATATAATTTTGTTATGAGACGTTTAATATTTTTACAACTAATTGTAAATGTATTTACAATTATAGTAATGTATAATCATATTTTGAAGTATTATTTTGCAATTTTATGTTATAAATACATACTCTACATTTTTTGTTTCATTCTATGTGTTGCAAGTACTATTCAATCTTTAGTCATCTTTCTGATTCTTCGTGTTTTGGTTAACATGTATCGTCATGGTTCGAATTTTGTCATAACTATACTTGATCCGCTATCGCTTCAACTTGTTCATACCTCTTCCTATTTATTTTTTAAGTAATTATTCGTATTGTTTTATCTTTTATTCCAAACAATTTTTCCTTTTGTTTTTTGTTTTTCAGGCTATACCTATATGTATGAGTAGATTTATATAGATGAATAAGTTAGAATCTTCAACTGTTAGTCTTAAATTTGATGAAACGCATTCATGGTCTGTTGTTATCAAATTAATAGAAGATGTATTCTACTTTACCGATGGATGGTGTGAGCTTTTAAACTACTTCGGCCATGAATCTTTCTTCATGATTTTCAACTATCTTGGTCATCGTACTTTCAAGTTCAACCTCTTATCTCATGATCCAAATAAAGAGTATGGAAAATCGTTCTGTAAAATTATTCAAAATCCTTTACAAAGTCCAACGGTACGTAATTTTCTTATAGATTTAATTTTAATTTTTTGTTATTATGATTTATTAAAAAAACATATTACGCATAAATGTGTAAAATTATTTTTTGTACAGGTTTTACCAAATACTTTTATTTCAGAACATTATGATTATTGTTTACCCGATAGCATGGTTATACTTAATGTATCCGAATATCATCAATGGGAAGTCCGTATTAGGAAGATTGGTCCAAATTATTGTTTTGCTGATGGTTGGTTTAAATTTATAGAAGATCTAAGGTTAAGTCCTTGTGATATCCTGTTATTTCAAATAAAGGACGTCACACATTTTAATATTATGATATTCAATAAATATGGTCGTGAAGTTTTGTTAAAAAACACTCATTTGATTGAGCAAGAATATGAACATATTAGCAATGTGGAAGGTTATCGACAAGTTAGTGACGATGCTAACTACCATTTTTTTGCAATGACAGTAACTCATCAATTGGTATTATACTATCCTCTTTTATATTAATTTTTTTTTTGTTTTTTAGTCTTTTTCATATAAAAAAATTTGCGTATTTTTAATCTTCTTACAAAATGTAGATCCTTCCCGAGTTAATTACCGACTTAGGTGGTTTAAATGAGTTTTCTGAAGTAAAGATCAAAGTTCTTAAAGGAAATACTTGGGTTAAGAATCTTTGTACACACAATATTGATGGTCAAAGAAGGTATGTCAATCAATTTATTATGTTACTTATTACTTCTCTTTTACCCAACTTCTTTATATTACTAAAAAAAATTTCATATTTTTTCTATCATAGGTACGGTGTTGTTGGATGGCATGATTGTTTTGGTCAAAAATTACCGAAGCAATTAAGTGATCAAATTAGTTAAGTGAGGTAGTGTGCTAAAATTATGTGTGAAGAATGTGTTAACCAAATTAGATATGAAAACAGTTTCAGGATACGGCTCAGGATATAGAGCTGTATCTATGATCAAACAATAAGCAAAAAAGTAAAGGTTGACACGAGATATACGAGGAAAGCCCTTGATCAATCTAGATCTCCGGCATAAAACCTCGGGAGCTGACAATCGTCGGCTGCCTTGTTCTTCTTATTGATTGAATAACAGGATACAGTGCAGGATATGGCTCAGATCAATGCTAAGTGGTACAACGATTGAAAGTGTTGAGTGTTTGTGCGTAATAGAAAGAAAAAAGAAGTGTGAGTTCGAGTGTAGAGAGTGAAGTGTGTGTTCCTATCGATCTGGCCTCCTATTTATAGTTACAAATAACAAACTAACTCTCCTATTATTCCGAGATGCTGGGAATATTCCATTCTGAACGTTGGGGGACTCTTTAAACTTGTTTTCCACGTGCATATTGACTATAGAAGCGGGTCTTCAGCTCATATAGCCGTTACAACCTCAATAACTTTGACCAGCATCCGATATTCTCGCGGAATATGCCTTTCTTCTATTCTGACCGTTACCAGACCCATTCTTCCACCATCAACGTCCATTTTTCAACCACCTTGAGCGAATCTTCAGGTAGATCAAGTCCTTTAACGTTGGTACCTTGCAACCAAAGAAAATCATTAGTAGCAAGCAGGATACCCCAGAGGATGTTACCAATATCCTGGTTCAGTATCCTGGCCGCAGCATCAAGCATATAATATCAGGATATGCTTCAGGATATAAGCTTGAAATTTCACCCATAACAATTGTCCCCAAAAATATATCTGTTAGGATTCTGAAATCCAAACGGGTATATTTTTCGTTGTGTTGTTCGATACACTTAATGGGATGTAGATGTTGATGTGACTTTGTGCAACTTCCAAGGTTATACTTTCTCATAACTAGATAGTCTTCTGGCACGTCTGGTAAGGATATCTATTTTAAATTTCCCTTGGTGAAAAAGGAGCCCTCCGCTGCCACCAGGTTTAAACCTTCTTCTGCCGCTCCTAAACCTTTCCCTCTGACTAGGTCCCGGGCATCAGGATCTAAGGAGAGGAAGGGTACTGATTTCCCTGCTACTGCTCCACCACCTTCTTCTATGAGAATCCTGGCTTCATGGAGTCCATTTTTTAAATTTGATGGTTGATGTTTGTCGAACAATTTACTTTCCTACACTTAGATATTAGTACAATAGGATGGCCGGAAGTGAAGGGATCCTGAGTTTCAGGACGAAGCCTTCGGTCAACAGTGTTAATATGCTTTTGAACTTATCACACTCTGGGCGGATGGGTCTTGGTTTAAGACGAAACCAAAAGTGTGACATTTTGGTTTGTTAATAATAGACTAATCTTTTGACCTTATCTGTTGTTATTATGTTTTTGTTTTGAAAGATATGCTCTAAATATTCTGATCAAATATCCTGGTCAGGATACTGTTCAATACTTTTGTCATCAAAATGTTAAACAAAAACTTGGTTGAATTTATAGAAAACTTAGATCGTTCAGATAAGGTTTTCAAGACTTGAAAAATAATAAATCATACCAGAAACACCTAGGCAATAATTTCCAACCTCAACCTTTGAATTCTTTACAATGTCCCCGGCATGGATGTCCCCTGTCCGTGTAAGATATTGCATCAGTGCATGACTTACTTGAGTATTTCTTCACTTAGTGATTGAACTTCGTAGCTTTTTATCCACAAAAGAATGTGCGTAATCTGCAATCTTGTCAAAACTTTAGTTTTACTGGGGATAAACCCATAGTGTACTAGGGATAAACCCTTAACATCCTGGGGATAAACCCTTAGCATCCTGGGGATAAACCCTTGTTTTCGTGCGCTACAGGCGAGAGTGTGGAAACCCCAAAACTTAGAAAGGTGAAAACCTTTAAACCTTAGAAGAGTGTGAAAACACTCTTGTTTTCGCGCGCTACAGGCGAGAGTGTATAAACTCCAAGACTTAGAAAGGTGAAAACCTTTAAACCTTAGAGAGTATGAAAATACCCTTTCGCGAGAGAGGGTGATCAATCCTCATATACCTTAAGGATCCAGGGTATAGCCAACAGTAACGAAATTGTCAGCCACTTTTACATGAACTGGTCCCGCCACCTTGAACTATCCCTGGATAACTTGCGCTCCAGGCGGGGTGTTTAAACCCAATTCGTGAGAAAGGTGAATACCTTTAAACCTGTGAAGGGATCAGGATCCCTTAAACTTGAGAGAGGGGGCCAATCCTCTAATCTTTCGAAGTATCCTGAGTGTGTATCCTGGAGCGATATCCCGAAGCATATTCTGCAAAACAACTGTAAACTAAGGTGGGTGTTAGCCTGGCTAACACTCCTCCGATGCTTAAGTCAGTATTGGGTTCAAAAGAATAAATAATATCAAATATATTAAAAGAGATAGAATTCATACCATCCTGAGTTAGAAATTAAATTCTAAACTCACTTGAAATAGGCTTTGAGATGTATAACATTCCAGGATCTTGGTAGTATATCCCCTCCATATTCTTGAGTCGGTATGCTCCTTTCCCTGATTCTGATTCAATCTCATAAGGTCCTTCCCACTTTGGAGCTAACTTTCCATCAGCAGGGTTAGTATTATTCTCAAAAGCCTTTCTTAATACCCAATCTCCGACTTGGAACCTTCTCGTCCTTATATTCTTGTTATATGCTCTGGATATCCTTTGTTGATATGCTGCCATCCATATCCTTGCTGCATCTCTTGCTTCATCTATAGTGTCTAAATCCTGACATAAAGCTTCAGAATTCTGCTCAGGATATCGGAGGATAGATCTCGCGGTAGGTATCACCATTTCCGTTGGAATCACTGCTTCTGCTCCAAATACTAAGGAAAACGGGGTTTGGCCAGTTGCATTCTTTACCATTGTTCTATCAGCCCACAAAACAAAGGGTAGTTCTTCTGTCCATCTTCCTTTCTTGGCCCCTAATCTCTTCTTCAAGTTATTGACAATTATCTTGTTTGAGGATTCAGCTTGTCCATTTGCTTGAGGATGTACCGGAGTAGACGTGATCATTTTGATTCCCCAACTCTTGCAAAAGTCAGTAGTCCTTTTGCTTATAAACTGAGATCCATTGTCTCAAATAATTTCAACTGGTATTCCAAATCTGGTCAGGATATTCCTCTTTATGAAAGATACTACTTCTTGGTCCCTAACTTGAACAAACGCTTCTGCCTCAATCCACTTGGAGAAATATTCCGTCATTGCTAACATGAAAACCTTTCCTCCTGGAGCCTTTGGAAGCTTTCCCACTATATCCATACCCCATTTCATAAACAGCCAAGGGGATACGATAGGATATAATGGTTCTCCCGGCTGATGCAGGATGTTGCCGTGTCTTTGACATGCATCGCATCTTCGAGCATATTCTGCATCATCCTTTCTCATGGTCGTCCAGTAATATCCTGTTCTCAACACCTTCGAGAACAGAGATCTGCCCCAGTATGGTTGCCACAGTCTCCTTCGTGTATATCCTGAAGTACTTCCTTGGTTTCAGGATCTTCCAAGCACCTTAGGTACGGACCTGCAAGGGATTTCTTATACAAAATATTATTTATAATAGTAAAACGAGATACCTTCATCCTAAAAGTCTTAGGATTTGCTTTCTTTGGGATATCTCCTTCTTGAAGATACTTCACAATTGGATTCATCCAGGATTCAGGATCCTTCTCAGGATATCCATCACCAGGATCCTGGATACATGCTACTTCTTTATCTTGAGATTTAAAATGTTCTATTGCAGGATACAAGATGTGCACTATTGGTATCTGAGTTCCCTCTGGTATCCTGACAATAGATCCTAAGTTTGCTAGAGCATTAGCTCCAGCATTCTTTTCTCTTGGTACCTGTTCAAGTGTAAAAATTTCAAAATATCCTGCTAATTTTTCAACAATTTCAAGATATTCAGTTAACCTTTCACCTTTTACTGCATAAGATCCATTGAAATGGTTAGTAATCAACAGGGAATCAACATACACTTGTAAACATCTAATATTCATATTTCTAGCCAATTCTAATCCTGCTATCAGAGCTTCATACTCAGCTTCATTATTGGTAGCAAAAAAATTCACATTTAATAGCCTGGGGTAGTATGTCCCCCTGTGGCGATTTTAGTAGTATACCCAATCCTACACCTCTCACATTAGATGCACCATAAGTATATAATGTCCAGGATCCTGAGGATTCTCCTAATTGTTGTACTTCTAGATCTACCTCATCCTGAATGTCACTACTGAAATCAGCCACAAAGTCAGCTAGAGCCTGTGATTTTATGGCATTTCTAGGTTCATATATTAGATCATATGCACTTAAGTTTACTGATCATTTAGCCATTCTACCCGACATCTCAGGTTTCCTAAGCACATTTTTAACAGGATAATTGGTTTTAACATGAATCCTATGTGTTTCAAAGTAATGTCTAAGCTTTGTCGATGCCATTACTAAGGGTAATGAGAATATCTAGTTTCAGCATCTAATAAACTTTTGCTAACATAATAGACAGGATATTGCTGACCTTCATGATCCTTTATGAGAACGGCACTTACAGCATTCCCTGATACAGCAAGGTACAGGGATAGTGGTTCACCATTTTCAGGCTTCATCAATAGAGGTGCGGTTGATAGATATCGTTTCAAATCCTGCAATGCTGCTTCATGCTTCTCCCCCCATTCGAATCTTTTGTTCTTCTTCAGGATATCATAAAAGTCTTTGCATTTCTCTGAGGATCTCGAGATAAACCTGTTTAAAGCTGCTACTCGGCCTGTCAATCTTTGTACGTCCTTCATATTTGAGGGTGATTTTATATCCAGGATAGCCTTGATCTGCTCTGGGCTTGCTTCTATCCCCCTTTTTGTCACCATATATCCAAGAAACTTTCCTGCCCCCACTCCGAAATGACATTTAGCAGGATTCAGCTTCATGTTGTATTGATCCAGGATATCAAATGCTCCCTTGATATCCTGGAGGTGATCCTCAGCCTTTTTAGATTTCACCACCATATCATCGATATATACCTCCATGGTGTCCCCCAGTTTGTCTTTGAACATCATGTTTACCAATCTTTGGTATGTTGCACCTGCATTTTTCAAACCAAAAGGCATAGCTGTATAACAATAAATACCTGTTGGTGTCATGAAGGCAGTATCCTCCTGGTCAGAAGGCTCCATTTGGATCTGTTGAAACCCTGAAGATGCGTCCATGAAGGTCAGCATTTCATGCCCGGCAGTGGCATCTACCATTGCATCAATGTGGGGAAGAGGAAATGGGTCTTTAGGACAGGCTTTGTTCAAGTCTGTGTAGTCTACACAAACTCTCCATTTCCCATTCTTCTTCTGTACTACAACCACGTTTGCTAGCCACCTTGGGAACTTAACCTCTCTGATCATTCTGGACTTTAATAATCTTTCAACTTCCTCCTGGATAATCGTGTTCCGCTCAGGAGCAAACTTCCTTCTTTTTTGTTGCACAGGCTTGAATGATTTATCAATTCCAAGCTTGTGAGTGATAATATCTTTGGATATGCCTGTCATATCCTCATGCTTCCATGCAAACGTTGACATCCTGCATTTTAAAAAGTTAATTAATTGCTCTTCAATATCCTGAGGGATATTGGTTCCTACGAGCACCGAAATATCGGGATTATCCTGGTCTAGGATAATTTTCTTCACATCCTGCTCCGGATCCTCCACGATATCCTGGGCCCGCGTCTTTAATTGCTATGCTGCACTAGGTTTGGTTGAGGATTTCATCGAGGATGAGTAGCATTCTTTCGCCTCCTGCTGATCACTATCAACTTTGACAACTCCCCAAGGGGTAGGTATCTTGATGCATTGGTGATATGTTGATGGCACGGCCTTCATATCGTGAATCCACGGTCTTCCCAGTATGATATTATAGCAGGATAGAGAATCCATCACACAGAAACGTTGTATCGAGTTGACTCCTTCAACGTATACTGGCAACTTTATCTCTCCCACTGTGTTTCTAGCCTCTCCACTGAACCCAACAAGCACAGTAGACTTTGAAGTGATATCCATTGGAGATACATTCATTCTCTTCAGAGTTTCTAGTTGGATTGTGTTGACGGAGCTGCCATTATCAACCAGTATCCTGCGTACAAAATGGTTAGTCACATATAACGTTATTACCAGAGCATCATGGTGAGGATCCTGGACAGTATCCCTGTCATCTGCATCAAAAGTGATCACTTTGTCAGTTGTGAGGGTAGTCATCCTGACAGGTTTGTCTCCCCTTTCGGCCTTAGCTTCCTTTGCATGTCTTTTTGCTGCCGAATACGAGGTCCCACAAATGTCGGATCCTCCCGAGATGAAGTTGATTATCTTGGCATCCGCGGGAGGTGATGCTGCTCGCTCAGGATCCTTCTCAGTATCCTGACCCTTATTCTTCTTTCTTCCTAAGAGATCTTTCAGATATCCCTTGCTTAGAAGATAGCTTATTTCTTTCCTTAGAGCAATGCAATCCTCGGTTACATGTCCGAAATCTTCGTGGAAAGCACACCATTTTGACTTATCTTTCCAGTCAGCCTTTTGTTGATTCTTTCGAGGCCACCTAGCCTTGTCTCCTAGACCCTGCATGGCATACATCAATTCAGGAATGTTAACAGAAAAGCAATATTCAGATAGCTCAGGATACTCTTCAGGATCCTCATCTTCGACAGCATTCACCCTCTTGTTATCATTTCTGCCATATGGCTTAGGCCGATATGACTTGAATGAGGATTCTGACTTCCTGTTAGTTGACTCATAAGTGTTAGATGAGTTCATCCTTTCTTGCGTCTTCCTGTCATCCTCCAGACGGATATATCTCAAAGCCCTGTTACGAGCTTCGTCGAGATTCCTGCAGGGATTCATTACCAGATCCTGATAAAACTGAGAATCCTTTTGTAATCCCATCTTGAAAGCTTGCACAGCTGTTGCAACATCAAGATGTGGGATATCCAAGGATTCTCGACTGAATTTGTTCACATAATCCCTCAAGGATTCCTGAGGCCCTTGAGTTATCCTGTAAAGATCACTGGTTAGTTTCTCAAAACTCCGACTACAAGAAAATTGACTGTTAAATAAATTAACCAAATGAGCAAACGAAGTAATTGAGTGTGGAGGAACATTTAACAGCCATTTTAAGGCTGATCCTGTTAAGGTAGAACCAAATCCCTTGCACAAACATGCTTCCTTGAGCTCCGGGGGGATAGGGTTAATCTCCATTCTTTCCCTATACTGAGCAATATGCTCCTCAGGATCCGTAGTTCCGTCGTAAAGCTTCATGTTGGGGGTTTGGAATCTTTTTGGGATCTCAGCATCACAGATAGGATATGCAAAACGAGATATCTTGTGGCTGTCCTGGGACACTTCTGGGATCGGCTGGACCACCCCAGGTACACTAGATATCATGTCCTTCAACTTCTGAAGTTCCCTAGTAAGTGCTGATGTTACACCTGTATCCTGCAAAGATCCACTATTGTTAGTAGCATGAGTATTATTATTATTTGACACGTTACCCGTTGGAGGATTCTGCCCATATCCTGAAGCATATCCTGAGCTCCTCATGGTTGATATCCTGACCGAGGAGGGTATTTCAGGAGTATGATTCTGAGGAAGGCTGGACACGATATTCCCCCTGTTATCCTCAGTATACACAGCTGAACTGAAGTTCAACGCTCTAGGGTGTAATGGAGTGACATTGTCCTCAGCAGATCTGCTCGAGCCTGACTTCAGGAGTTGTATTTCCCTTAAAAGCATTTGGTTTGTTTCCTGTTGCTGCCTCATTTGTTCCTGCACACTTCCAAATAAGGTTAAAATTTCATCGTTAGAAGCTAAAACAGGAGCAGATTCCTGAATACTGCGGGTAGGGATAACATCCTGAGGTCGTGAAGAGGCTGGCATCCTTGGAGGAGGTGGTGGAAGCACCGAACTGGTAGTAGCAGAAGTCATAGCAGACACAGTAGAGGAACTCATGTTTGATCTTGAGGCCATTACGGACAATGTGGCAAAAAGTTTTGAAAATAGGAAACCGATTAGCGATTTGACAAAAATTTTTAGTAAAGAGAGCACCACTTGCCCCATGGTGGGCGCCAAATTGTTTTGGTCAAAAATTACCGAAGCAATTAAGTGATCAAATTAGTTAAGTGAGGTAGTGTGCTAAAATTATGTGTGAAGAATGTGTTAACCAAATTAGATATGAAAACAGTTTCAGGATACGGCTCAGGATATAGAGCTGTATCTATGATCAAACAATAAGCAAAAAAGTAAAGGTTGACACGAGATATACGAGGAAAGCCCTTGATCAATCTAGATCTCCGGCATAAAACCTCGGGAGCTGACAATCGTCGGCTGCCTTGTTCTTCTTATTGATTGAATAACAGGATACAGTGCAGGATATGGTTCAGATCAATGCTAAGTGGTACAACGATTGAAAGTGTTGAGTGTTTGTGCGTAATAGAAAGAAAAAAGAAGTGTGAGTTCGAGTGAAGTGTGTGTTCCTATCGATCTGGCCTCCTATTTATAGTTACAAATAACAAACTAACTCTCCTATTATTCCGAGATGCTGGGAATATTCCATTCTGAACGTTGGGGGACTCTTTAAACTTGTTTTCCACGTGCATATTGACTATAGAAGCGGGTCTTCAGCTCATATAGCCGTTACAACCTCAATAACTTTGACCAGCATCCGATATTCTCGCGGAATATGCCTTTCTTCTATTCTGACCGTTACCAGACCCATTCTTCCACCATCAACGTCCATTTTTCAACCACCTTGAGCGAATCTTCAGGTAGATCAAGTCCTTTAACGTTGGTACCTTGCAACCAAAGAAAATCATTAGTAGCAAGCAGGATACCCCAGAGGATGTTACCAATATCCTGGTTCAGTATCCTGGCCGCAGCATCAAGCATATAATATCAGGATATGCTTCAGGATATAAGCTTGAAATTTCACCCATAACAATGATATACTTCAAGCTGAACATATTTCGTTAGGTGACGATTGTTTTTTCAACTGGTCTAAAACGAATTCGAAGTTATTGGTTACGAAACTCCAGCAAGCAGAAGTGTTAGAGTAACAGAGTTTCAGTTTATGTTGAACATCCGGAAAACATATTTATTACATGTTATCATATGTTACTTTACTATTACTGTTTCTTTTAATGGATAACACAATTTTGATATTATTTAGTATGCAAACTTTATCGATCATTGTTTTGACTTCCAATGCAGTTTTTGTTATGGTATCCATTCATATAATCAGCCACAGACCGTTTTATCATTTATTCATACACCTTATTCATCATACAATGTTTTCGTTTATTAATATAAATGTATATATTTATTTGTTTAGAAAGATAGATTAACAACCCGTGAGTATTCACGGGTTATAACCTAGTATTATATAGATTGAACCAAACACCAAAATCTTGTATCTCATATTTTAAAGGGAGTTAACAAAGGATGATATTATTGGGAGCTAACAAGTAACAACCATCAAAGAGACGTGGGATATGGGCTAGTGGCAATAGGACAAAAACCCAAAAGAGAAGAAAAACTTTTTAGGCGTGTAAAGGAGGCTTTCCACGCCCATCATTGGTACATAAAAAAAAACCCATAATTAAACTCATTTGAGAAATTGAGACTCACCAATTATTGTTCAAAACCCCTTTTATTTTATGATAAATGTGATAATTAATTTTTGCATAGTATCCAATTATTGTTCAAACCCCTTTTATTTTATGATAAATGTGATAATTAATTTTTGCATAGTATATTATACTAATATTGATAATTAATTTTTGCATAGTATATTATACTAATATTTTTTTTATTCAATAACCATTTTTAATGCAATTAGTGCTATTAAATCCGCGCGTTGCACGATTGATGGGTATCAATTCGTTTAACTACGGTATCGATACTTGTTATAGCAACTAATAGAGAAAAAAATCATAATATGACCAAAAATATACCAACACGGCGGGAATTTGATCGGTATCGGTTTGTTTTGTTACGCCACCTACACTCGCTACAGCGACCCATTGAGAGAAAAGTTCTAGATATGACCAAAAAAAATACCGACACGTGATTTTAATCGATCAAAAACAAACACAAATTACATAAGATATATAAAAAACCACATAACACATATAAAAACCCACTAAATAAAACATATAAAAAACCTTTAAAACAAATAATATTAATAGTATATATAATATAATTTTGGTCATAATTAATAGATTTATTAAAAAAAACACTTAATAATATATTAGTTTAATCATTTAAGGTTTTTTACTTCCATTTATAGATCATTTTAGGCTTCATTTTAGGTTTTGTAGATGTAAATATTTTAGGGAATGCTTTTGTATAGTTGATGGTCAATCCAATGTCCGAAGCTCCTAGTTTTGACTTTGAAACCGATAAATAATAATGCTAAGCAATCATTCTATCTTTTGATCGAGCGTGGTGTCGAGAAGTGCAATAATAAGCAACAAAAAGAAACTATATCGTGTGCAGGTCTGTCTAAATTGCTCAACGCTTGAAACTTGTTGTCAAAGCTATGATATCCAGACAACAATCGATAGATCAAAACATCAAACAGTATTTACTCAAACAAACTGAAGACTACAACTGAAGAACAACTCAATCGATACAAGAATGAACAACTCTCAACAATAGATGATTATAAACACGATAACCATCAAACGCTTAACAAATCTCTCACACACGAATCACTAAAAACAAGATGATTTAGCGATATTCAACAAGAAACCCTAAGCACTTTAGAGAGAGAAACGAGAGAATACTGATCTAAAATATCTGAGTTGTTACCCCTCAATAATGCACTAAGACTTCAATGGCAGCCCGAACAGCCCAACTGTAACAGCCATCTGCCTTTTATCTTTAACAAGCACATTTCAGCTTAAAGCCCATTTGCATAAGTCCATACCATCGATACCTCATTTAAGCAAATAAAAATATTAGAAAACATTTTATAAAATATAAAACTGGTTGTATAATATATTTTTAACACTTGTTCGACGACCGATCGAAAAATGCTTGGAAATATGCTCGTTTGATTTAGTCTTGGTTGAAAACGAGCCAATTGGCTCGGTTCGGTTTGTAAACAAGCCAAACACGAGTAAAGGTACGTTTGCCCGGTTGGCTCGAATTACTTTTCAGTTTATATATAAAGAGTGTGTGTGTTTGTGTGTGTGTGTGAGAGAGAGAGAGAGAGAGAGAGAGAGGGGGGGAATTATACATTTATACATACCAATCTAGCGGTCATTATCTTATTATTTGTACTAATAAACTAGGCCAATACACAATTCAAATACCTAACCCGATAAACAACTAAATACTAAAAGTGTAAATGTCTAAAACTATAATAAAAAATTAAACGACAGGATTTTGAGTTATGACGTTTCTTGACGCTTTAGCAGTGGCTCTCATCGCCTATCCATAAGGAATTTTCACAATTTAGCCAAGTTTATCACACTATGACTTCACAAATATCGATTCCTTTTATACAATCATCCAAATTTCTTGACGCTCAAAACTCTCTTGACACTTGATTGAAAAATGCTCATATCAAATGTGCGCTTGTTTGAATTGGGCTCGGCTTAATTTGTAAACGAGCCAAGCACGAGCAAAAATACCCTCGCTCATGAACTACCAAAAATGTGTGCATTTGTATTTGGTAAAAGAGTAAATAAACTTTGACACGGCAAATGTTTGACGATCTTATATACTTGGAAACATGCTAAACTATATTTATTGGTCACTTATGCATATTGTTTAAGAGTGGCCCAACGAAAACATGTGTGCTACCCTAATAGGGACTTGGTTTACTATTATTAATTTGATAGTCGAAACCAAGCAAGTCATCTTGCATGCCCCCCCCCCCCCCCCCCCCCCCCAAGTTAGTTTGATCTTTGGAAAAACTTCTAAAATATATGATCAGTCAATGTTTCCATAAAAACGATTTTTCAAATAAAGAAATGAATATGTATTCTTAGGTCTTGGCTCGAGCTCGAAATTCAAATCGAGCTGGGATTTGAGGCTTGAGCTCGGCTCGATTAAAATTCGAGCTAGCTCGGCTCGATCAAGCTCGAACTAACAAAAAACTGCAAAATTTACTAAATAAAAAGCCCTAAAAAATGAATATTTTGGTATACTAAGTGCCATATATGCAATTTAATTTAACCAAATGGCTAAATATGCAAGTATAAATAGTTAACTCACTTCCTTTCAAAAAAAAAAAAAGTTAACTCAATTTGTACATTTTCTTTACCTTCTTTTATAGGGGAAATACTCCCTTAGTTTTTGTCTTCTGAGCAATATGGGACAAAAAATGAAGGATATAAACCTTATCGAGCCGGCTCACGAGCCGAGCCAGGCCAAGCTCGAGCTCTGCTCGTTTACAAACCGAGCCGAGCCGAGCTGGGTCGTTTCCAACCGAGCCAATTTCGAGCCGAGCTTTTTTCGAACTTTTTTCGAGCGAGCTGCGAACCACGAGTTTTTTGAACACCCCTATACTCTAACTTCATTGGTGTTAAAGGTGACATTATAAGTTAACATGTCTTTCAAACCACTCCCTCTCCATGTTAAGGAGTGTGAAAACCTCCATTGGTTAACATGTTAACTTAGACAAAAAATACAAAATAAAAAAAAATAAAAATAAAAAAATAATAAATAATAAATAGAAGCTGGACTTAACAAATAGAAAAGTAGCCGACCTTACACTGGGCCTATAACTGGATTAACAAAAATAAATGGGCCTACCGGTTATTAGATATAAATTTGATTGTTAAACAACTTATAGGCCCTTTAAAGACGGGCCTGTGCGGTTGATCATTACGTACCGACCCATCATAGCATCACCTGTCCTAAGTCCTAACAATAAATAGCACATTCAACCCATATCATAATGGTGTTGCACTTGTAAAGTTTTTGAAAAGTTAGATGAACTAAATGATGCTTATTGAATTCATGAGCAATAAAGTTACTAAAGTAAATATGTACTAAATTTATAAAACACGGAATAATAATAGCTTGAAGTACACTGAAACAAAGAGAATCACGAAAGGAGTCATTTTAGAACAATTTCACACATGATAAAAAATATGCGAATTTGCTACATTCGTGGAGTAGAAGAAAAGAGCGCTAGACTATGCGTTGCGGAAAAGTGAGCGAGTGGCGCCAGCCAGGTGGAGTGCCATCTTGGTCGCGCACACCACAACGGCCAGGCGCGAGGGGGGGGGGGTATCAGGAAGCGTGAGTATAGTAGCTGGCGCGAGTGAGCTTGTTTAGGGGTGTTTTGAGGCTCATCATCGATTGCAGGAATTAACTACATTTCTTTTTTACGTTCAGATAACAAGGAAATAAAATTTTAGACAAAGAAATAAAAATTTTAGGTAAACATGTGATTTGGATCACTGACGGACCACTAGAGTATCATCGTACCACGAGCGGAACCAGCCGATCATATCCATCTCCACTAGGCATAACGCCTATACACCCTTGTGAGAATCGAACCCAGGACCTGTTGGTCACAAAGCGTTATCCCACCCCCAAGATGCCACTAGGCCATAAAGCCAAGGGTGGACTTAGTTTTTTTATTGAACCACGTGGTTTATAAAGCTCAAATGCATGTGTTACGTGTAACACTTCTCCTATGATAATTAGATAAAAAAAATATAAAAAAAAAAAACAGTTTTCATAATACATGAGATCTTCAAAAGGGTTAAACATTGTAACTATATGTGTTTAGAGTTTAGACCGAGTGTTGTTCTTTCACGCCCAGAAAGTGACCACCACCAAAGTCAAAACTAGCAAAAATGCTAGTATACATGTTTATACTACCTTTTTTTGAATGGGGGATTTTATTCAATAAGCCGAAACTAGCAAGATGCTAGAAATAGCAAAAAATGGCTAGATACGTACTTCCTAATATGTGGTTTTTGTCAGACTTTGCATTGCAGTGGCTTTTAGATAGGGCTGACAATTTTACACGAATACACAACACGAACCTACACGAAGTTAACAGGTATCGTGTATGGCCTTAACATGTATCGTGTACCAAACAGGTAGACACGAGATTACCTGTTAATTTTCGTGTATAAACAGGTTAATTACCTGTTTACCTGTTAATACTCGTTAGTACACGATAAGAAATTAAATTAAATAAAACTCATCAGCCATGTGTGTGTGGGTTCCTTAATTTCTTTCTATTTTCATTCCTCATTCAATTCAAAAAAAAAAACCCTAAACTTCCTCTATAACTCTCAGATAGCATGTCGTGTTCGTGTTTTTGTTCGTGTTAACATGTATTAATAGGTAATTTTCGTGTATAACAGTCGAACAGTCATGTTAACAGGTATTAACAGGTAATTTTCATGTATATCGTGTCGTGTTCGTGTTTGAAAAAAGGACACGATAAGTTATCGTGTCGTGTTCGTGTATGGGATTTCGTGTATCGTGTCTTATTGTGTCGTGTCGTGTCGTGTCTTATCGTGTACGGGTATACACGATATGCCAGCCCTACTTTTAGATGCTTCTAGTCTTGACAACTAACATGCAAGAGTAGTGCTTCAAACGAACTCAACGTTCAACGAACAGTTCGTGTGTTGTTCGGCTGGAGTTCGTTTGTTTAATAAATGAACGAACATGAACAAAGGGCGCGTTCGTTCATTTATGTTTTTCAACGTTCGGTAACGTGTACGTTTTTTTTTTTCGTTTGTGTTCGATAGTTTGAGTTAAATGATTATTTCACTAGGCAATACGCTTATGCACGTAAATGTGGTGGGCAATATCATGTCAAACTTTAATGCCACATATTAATATTTTTTTAATTAGTGGTTTACAAAAATTAGTGAAACTATAGGAGTTAAAAAAATATGAGAAGTGCAATACTGAAGATACGTACCAAAGAAAAGGAAAGCAAGTGTTAAAGCATGATTTTATTGTTTCATACGTTTTCACTAAATCTGGTAAGAGTCTTGCTTTATAAATTGCTCAGGGTGTCAAAGAATCTCTGTTGAGTGCTAAAAGAAATAATTAATTATTGATATGCAAACATGTTTTTTTATACTCGGTTCAAATGCGGATAAATGATAAGCGTTTATAACAATAAAATTTGAAAAACAACCTCAAATTTTACTTTGATTTATGCCACTAAAATGGTTAAGCTGTCCTTCCATAAAAGTTGTGTTAACCAACAAGTTGTCATGAACAACCTCAAATTTTACTTTGATTTATGCCCTTAGGGCATGTTTGGCTAAGCTTTTCAAAACAACTTATTGGCTTATTGACTTATCAAAAAGCCAATAAGTTGTTTTTGTGTTTGGCTAAGCAAAAAGTCCTTTTAGAAATGGCTTTTTGCAAAGAAGAAAAATGAGGTTTCAAGAAGTCACAATATTGTGACTTCTTGGCCAGCTTTTAACTTTTCAAACTACAAATTACCAATATACCCCTTATTTACCCCCTTATATCTAAAAGAATGCCCATTTTAGTCATTTTACATCAATAAGCTAATCCAAACACTTTTTTTAAAAACTCCTTTTCAAAAAGTCATTTTCCCAAAAGTCCTTTTTAACTATAATAAGCTTAGCCAAACATGCCCTAAGTGAGTTATAACGAAGTAAAGGTTAGGGATACAAAGCATACATGGGACCAGTGTACAACTGAACAATGAGGGGGTTGCCTACGATAAAAACTAAGGGTGACAAATCCTGACACGACCCTAAATACGACCCGATCACAACGATTAGAATTTTTTTTATTTATTTATATTTATAATATTTATAATTGGAGTAGAGGAAAAGTAGCAATAAATATCAAACTCAACATTACCCAGTTACAATAACCCCCTCTCACTCCTTCCAAAAAAGTCAACGGTCAAATACTCACCATTCATCCAACTCACTCTTTCCGGTCAACAAACTCACTCTCATTCTCATTCATTCATGGAACTGTCACCGGAAAACATCTCCGACGACTTCGACCGGTTACCGGACCCTATCATCTTAACAATCTTCAACTACATCTCGGACATCAAAACCCTAATCCGCTGCCGATCCGTTTCTCGCCGCTTCAACTCACTCGTTCCTCACTCCGACTCGCTCCTCCTCCGAGTCGACCGAGTCATCTCCGCCGCTGACTCCGACGACGACGGCGACACTTCCTCCGTCATCGGTTTCTTCAAATCCATCGTCAAATCGATCCAAAACCTAATTTCTTCTCCTCCACGTCATCAATTTCATTCGCAATCGGAACAATCACAATCGCAACCGCAATCGCAGTATTCTCCGGCGATGATTCTTCGAACATTCGAGAGGATTAAACAGCTGGAGATCGAGTTACCGAACGGAGATCTGAGATTAGAGAAACGAGCGGCGATCAAGTGGAGAGCGGAGTACGGTAAGACGTTGAAGCGGTGTGTGATCCTAGGGTTCCGGTGCGGCGGCGTAGGAGAGGCGGATCTCGGCGGTGGTGGCGGTTTGAAGACGAGAGTTGTGTGGACGATTTCCGCGTTGATTGCAGCTTCCGCTAGACATTATATGGTGAAAGAGATTGTAACTGAACATCAAAGCTTGTTGAAATTGATTGTTAGAGATAGAGAAGATGAAGGAACTGTGATTATGAATGAATTAGGTATCAATGAGTTTAGAGAAGATGTTGGTGATAATGTTGGTGATGAGGAAGGGCAGGATGGTAATTTGGGATCAAATTCGGGTGGCGTGTGGTGGCGGAGTAATCGGACTCGAGTTCCTGCGGTTTGGATGAGGATGAGGCATGAGGCGAAGTTGGAGTTGTCGAATGGTGTGACGATGGAAGGTGCGACGCTTGTGGTGGTTAGACCGACTGCGAGTGCGGGTGGTATGGTGGAGGAAGCGGAAGACGAATGTAATTGGGATGGATTCGGATTTGACGGTGTTTATGGTGAGGCGGTTGAGAAACTGATTAACCGACGGAGTTATTTGCTTGAGATGAATTCGTTTTGAGTCGAATCTGGAGACTGGAATGGTTAGTTTTTTTGGTGATTTTGTTGTTACTGGTTGTTGTATGATGCATATAATGTGAATCTATTTTGGTTTATTTATGTTGGTAATGTAAATCACTATATCTATAGTTTCTATGAGTATGTTACAGATTAGTTGTTATGATTTGGTACATAGGTGTATGCTTGGTCTTTGAGATTGCTTATCTATGCAGTTAATGTGGTAAAATGTTGGATATCGGTATACATTTAGCAAAGTGATATATTGGTTATATCGGTCAATATCGCCGATACCGATATTTTACTAGGGGACCGATATAACCGATATATCACAGATATTAACTGCATAGTTTTGCTTATCAAAACCGTGTTTTAACTCAAAACCAACGGTTTATTTCATTCAGGTGTTATCGAAAATACAGTATGCAGGTAAACAGTTTACAGTTTCAATAAGCAATTGCTAGCAGGCGCATAAATGTGATATGGGATGTAGGATTTGGTAGACAGGATGGGCAGATAATGTGTTTAGGTCTTTAAAAGCCAAACATCATCACATGTTTGTGTTGTTATACTTTGATTTTCAAAACTCATTGTTACCTTATAATAAAGACCAAGTCACCAAACCTTTGTTAAATCTAATGAATGTAGGATAAGGTACATCGTTTGGTGACGAAGTAACGGTCGATTGGAGCGATTAGTTGGCCAATAAATATGTGTTTATGTCAATGTCACATGTTAGATGTCAATGAATGGAGTTTTTGTGCACATTGTAGGTATCAAATGTGTAACAATCACCATCAATGTCAATGCAAGCTTGCAAATGAACTTGTTGTGAATGGACATACCCATAAAGCTAAAGATTCTTGATGGGTTGGGTTGGGTTTGGGTTTGGGTTTGGGTGGGGTGTGGGGTCATATGAATATTTGTGTAGGATTAGGAAGAATCCAAAGGAAATGCCAGTTTTGCAACTATTGACTAGATACAATTGGTAACCTTTTTCTGCATTGTTTGTATAGCTGGCTATGGCCCATGGGCCTTGTGTAGCCCACCATTGTTTATTTGTATAGTGGACGATGAAGAGTATAATATATATCCTTGGGTTTTGGATTTATTTGCATATGTTGTGCTGCCTGCCATTTCACTAGTTTTCATCATTGCTTTTTATTGCTATGACTAGATCAGTGTTTGTGTTTGTGTTTGGGATACATTATTTTTTTTATATATATTTTTAAACGGCTAACGAACTTTCAAAACGGGTTACTAACGAAATTCACCACATCGGGATACACTCGCCTCCGAACTAGAGAAAACCCTCACCTAAGGCCGAAGCCCGTGAACATTAGCCCGAAGGCACGACACTGTAGTGAGGTAAAACCTGCTCAGTTTAAAGACAGAACTAGTGATCTCCTCCTAGTCTCCCATTATCACCAGGTGCCGCAGATTCTAATAAGGAGGGCATGAATCGAACCTGGGTCATTTAGGCTAGACGGTATGGGGACCGTCCTAGCCTCGTCGTGGCCCGACGCCGCTCAGCACACCAATTCCAGAGGCCTGGCGTCGTCGTATTCGTCGAGTGTTGGATGATGGAGACGGGCACATAAGGACAAAAGTTGTTGCATTCCCTTCTCACACACACATATACATACAACATATACATATATATTTTAGGTCAATCCTCCATTTCCTTAGCTCCATACTCTTTGCCCCATCCTCACACCCGACCTACTTGGCGCTGACGTGAAAGGTCATCCTCCAAGGATGAGCCTCACCCATACCGAATAGTCTTAGAACACCATATCTCTCTCTTACAACTTAACTACCACCTCATTGGCGTTTGGGATACATTAGTAAAACTCTTTTTTCTATGTTTTTTTAAACAAACAGTTTAAAAAATGTATTTAAGTTAATTCATTTGTGAATATCGGTGATAGTTCAAGTGAAAACACCATAAAAGTTAAAATGTGATTTGATTCATTCACATGTGAATAATCTGGATGCATGTG
This sequence comes from Helianthus tuberosus, assembly GCA_030545235.1. Taxonomy (NCBI): domain Eukaryota; kingdom Viridiplantae; phylum Streptophyta; class Magnoliopsida; order Asterales; family Asteraceae; genus Helianthus; species Helianthus tuberosus. The sequence goes on along the minus strand of CM060379.1, from coordinate 4,535,255 downwards.
ATGATGTTTACCATGTAAGTCAAAAAAATAATTTGATGGTTTTTAACTTTTTTATGGATTTTATTACATTATACTCCAATACTCATGTATCAATGAACTTGATACATGCCAAATAACATGTAATTTACTACTTTGTGCTTATACGATTATTTGCCTTTCAAGCACCTGTGGACCTACATATCTTTGTTTTAGTATGGTATATGGTATTTAATAATTGTTTTTATGTGTTGGTTATATATACGACACTCAAGTGACATTGAGTAACTAAAAATATCTAAAGAATGGGACCAATAATTGCTTTACAAATATTTAAAGAATGGGACCAATAATTGCTTTACTATTTTTTATAGCTAATGTATAATTGAATAACAGATATTCGATATTCGATATAAGAGCATTCACAATGGTTTCTCAATATATCTGTGAGTTATGTATATTTATAGAAACAATGTTCACCCCTATTAATTTTTAATATTTTTTTAAATGAAGGAGAGAAAAAATGTAATAATAAAAATATAAAAATATTATTTAATTAAAAACAGGGAAAATATAGTAATTTTTAATATAATTATAGAAATGGGGATAAGAAATTTAATGTGAATGCTTGAAAGCTTAAAACGAGCCCTGGTTCGTTTACAACCTTAATTTGACGTATGTAAAGCTGCAGCTGCGGAACTAGCCCAAAAATTTAGGGGTATCCCAATTAATTAGTTTTTAGACTAGGGGTATCCTTTGTATAACAGAGACGAAGCTGAGAGGTATTTTTACACTACGAAAACGGAGTTAAGGAGTATTTTTACACTACGAAGACGGGGTTGAGGGGTAGCCCGTGCTACCCCTACTAACATTCTAAGTCCGCCCCCACCATAAATGCAAAAGCCGCTAAAATTGAACTAAAAAATAGGCATTATTTTCAACAGAAACAGTGTATCAAAGTCACTATCTGCATCACAATTATGATAGTGGCATTTGAAAATGAACTTGATGCAGAAATTGATGCTTCCATTTTCATTCAAACTGTATAAAGCAAGTTCAAGGATACAATGAGTTACATTTTCAATTTCAAACTATGAGTTGGCAATCCTGAAGCACAACTTACCTGACCCGTCGGCAGGGGGCTATTGGGCCGGCCAAGCCGGGAAAGGGCCCGAGGCCCAAATTTTCAAAGGGCCCGAAAAACTTTTTATAAGTTTTATATTACATATAAAAAAGGCCCAAAAGAAAAACCTATTTACCTATCAAATTCTGCTACGGGCCCAGATCTGCTGAAGGCCCAAAATTTGAACCCTTAAAAATGATTATTGGGGGGGGGGGGATAGTGCACGGTCCTCCCAACCGCCGGAGTGATCCCACTCTGGGAGCTGCTACCCGACCAAGCTGGCTCCGCGGTGAATTCCCCTTACCGAGTTCTTACCCTGGGCGACATATGTCACTCCCAAGACTCGAACCCGGGACCTCTGGGAAGAGGTGGGTGTCGGTGGCCAACTGGGCTACCCCAGTTGGTTCCTTAAAAATGATTATTCGCTACACTACTGTTGTTTTGTTTATTTTAACAATTAATCAATTAAAAAAATGTGTCTCGTATGAGCCCAAAAGTCTTTTGTCATTCTCTGGGACGGTCGTGCCCCTCGGGTATGGCCTAAAGACACAAAAAAAGTCTAGTTTCATCTCTCCGGTAGTGGTGGTGTTGGTGGAGACTTATGATAAGGGGGTAGGGGCGCCCATCACTCATTACTCACAACTTCCAATCAAGTTCCGTCATGTCATCAAGCATTATTTCATCACTAGTGATAGATTTTAGTGGAAATGCCTACCACTCACCACACCCAACCATTTACCTCACAACCCAACAATTTCCCTCAACTTCTTCACGCGTGAAACGTACAACGCGTTTTATGATCCACGTGTGATGGCCACGGGTGGCGGCGGTGTTCCACGCATGGTCACCAGCCATCACGTGCCATCACGGATACGCCCCGTCCCCCTAACTAAAAAGCAGGAGCCAGGAGGTGGTGGGTCAGGTTAGCCGAAGATGACAAGAAGGAATTTAGAGGTTGATGCATAATGGAGAAAATAAATGGTTGAATTAGATGCATTAACTAAAACATAAATGCATTCAATAGATTTCATGATACGAGTTGAAATTCTTATAGAAGTGTCGGTTGTGAATCAAATACTTGTTACGAATGAGACCCGAATAAACATTTGTACATATTGGTTTATTTATGGTATTTAAGTAGACCAGAAAAAGTGGGATTATGGGTTTTCAAAAGTTGTGTCTCATTAAAAAAAAACTTCCATCTCTTTCTACCTGTCTATAGTCGACACTCGCCAACTGTTAGAGACCCGCCACCTGCCATAGCGTGTTGCTTGCATAGCAAAACCCTATAGACGATTAAGCAACAGAACCTAGGGTGTCAAGGTAGACCCACCTCCATGTCGCGTCACTCTCTGTCCCCGTCACACTTCATGACTATATTTATGAGCAATTTTGAAAGTGTTCCAACCACTTTGATTTCTCATATAAATTGGGTTGACATAGCGACAACTCAAATTTTTTCCTCTTTTATGAACAAAAAAGCGACAAATCCTTTGTTGGGTCGAATCGACTAGTTCTAAAGTACTTTAGCTAATAACCTAATTGATTACAAAAAACATAAAAACATAGTTTGAATCACAATTCACAACAGAAGTTAGCTAATTGAATCAGGGTTTTAAATGTTTGTTTGAGGAACAAGTAATACAACACATATATAGAAAATTAAAATCGTCCTTTCAATTAATAATACAAATAACAGTTAAAATAAGAACAAATTCCTAAAGTTGTACTCAACTTTGATTCACTAAGATTACAATAAGAGAGATTCTACAATGTTCAAAGTCTAACAAGATTGTGCAAGGATCGTTACAAATCTTCTACAAAAATAAGGCTTATATAGTCTTGTTGAATTTATGAATTTTCCTATTGATAATGATCCATAACTTCCTCTAAACAGAACTCCTTCATTGCCACCAAATTGCATCAACAACAACTTGAATCTTAATTAGCAGAATGTTGCATTAGCAACAAGTTTCTTATCGGCACTAAGTTTGCTAGAACTAATCTTGTCAATACTCAAAAGTTGGAAGATTTAAATGGTTTATTTTATTGACAAAAGATCAAATACAAACAACTTTAACGTGCAAAACGTACGAACTAAAGGTTTTGCTGAAAAAACGCGGTGGCATTTTCGTAATTATTAGTTATTATCAAAATTACTCTACAAATGATCCTGTAGAGTAATTTTGATATTTGTAGAGTAATTTTGTAAAATGTTCATGTAGAGTAATTTTGATCTTGTAGGATAATTATCAAAATTACTCTACAAATGTATCAAAATTACTCTGCATCAAAATTACTTTACAAGTGAATCAAAATTACTTTGCAAGTTTATCAAACAACATACAATACACATTTACTCTACAAATGATCCTGTAGAGTAATTTTGATCTTGTAGAGTAATTTTGTAAATTTTTTTAGCATTTAGTTATGCGGTTTAGTTTTTATGGTTTAGCTTTTAGCATTTAGTTTGGGTGGGTGAGGGGGGGGGGGGGGGGGGGGGGGGTTTAGGTTTTTTGATGAGGTATAGTTTTTTGATCAAAATTACTCTAAAAGAACATTTTACAAAATTACTCTACAAGATCAAAATTACTTCAAAATTACTTTACAGGATCATTTATAGAGTAATTTTGATAATTACCATACAAGCAAATAATTACGAAAATGTCACCGCGTTTTTTGTCTTTCTCATGCTATTCATACGTTTAGTACGTTAAAGTTATTTGTACGGGAACTTTACTCTTATTTTATTTTAGTAGGAAGATTTAGGATTTATACTTGTTTTATTTTATATGGTTTCCCTATAAGAGTATGCTACTTGTTCTTTCAAAAGGTTGTTCAATATGAATAAGGATTATATGTTTAGAGTTTATGTACCTTCAATTATTTGTCGACATTAAGCTACCATCACTAGTAGTGTAGTCTTCAGTAGTAATTTACCATAAGTAGTATGATTCATCGAGTGGCCATTTGAAGAATTGAAGGGTTAAGATATAAAAGTGGGCTACCTGCTAAGTGGGCTAAAGTACTTGAGTTTAAAGTATAGAATGGGTCATTTGGGTCAACAATATTGGTTATTCGGTTTGGTTTATTCAACTTGCATCGACATCATCTTGCTCTTTTATCATCTTTGAATTTTGATTAATATGTTTTTGCTAATGAAAATCGTAAGATTAAGATTTTAAAACCGTGATTAAGATCTCTTAACAAGTACTAAATAGAGTTCTATAATGTCATGGAGAAACTAATGTCTTGTTTAGTTACATGCTCATCCCATTGAGATAGACATAAAGTTGATAAGATAGCAACTAAACTTGTAATCAGTATTTAAAACTAAAAATATAAAAAAGTTAGATGCAACCATTATTTAGCAATAGCTATGTCGAGAATGTGGACCAAAAAGCTTTTGGGCATCTACATGTGACATCCCTATGAAAAAGGATATTAAAAAGGTTGGGTGAAGTCTAATTCCAAAAGCAAAGGTGTAGTGGGCAATAGGACCCTTCATCAATGTTCTCAATCGCCTAACTGCCATCATTACTTGCTTACTTTAACTAAGCACACTCCTAATATTGTACTAAACTATATGTTTCCATATAATAAACAAATTATTACAATGACACATCGTAATAGTATACGCGGGCTAATATTACCCGCAAAACCAAACAAGCTATATTTTGATGAGGTTGATTAACGACTTTAGACTATATGTAGTGGTTTAAATTAAAACAAAAGGTGAAAAAGTTCTTGCCATGAAGGCAACGAGGTTTTAACTGACCAAACTTTTAAAAGTGTGTATTGATTTAACTAAAAAATTTAAAAAAAAAGTGAAAAAGTGTTTTGTTGATTTGTTGTGGACCCCAGCTCTCATACCCTTCATGCCCGTTAACGGGGTAACGAAGAAGGGGCCAATGCCCCCCCCCCCCCCCCTCTAGTGGTTTGACGGTGATTCGGCTGGTGAGGTGGTTAGGACGCCACACCACTATGGCTGGTCTTATATATCTGGTTTTATTATTGAATCCGAAAAGTTAATAAAAACTTGATTCCAAAAAACTAATCAGATATTTCATTTATTTTCAAGTTAAGCTGGTAGAACTTCTATAGGAAAAAAAATCTGTAAAAGATCTGTGAGTTCTTGTTGAAAATTGGTAACAAATTGATGTTAAACCTTTTGAGTTGAGAGAATAATCTTATACAAAAACTTCTACCAATATCAATCAACATAAAAAAAAAAAACTATAGAAACGATTATAATATAAGTATTAGGAATATATACAAAGTTTTAAGTGCAAAGATGTACATTTAAATAATTAAAATTAAAAAAAAAAATAAAGACACCAGGTCAAAAATTGAACTAGGTGAAAGGTAGGGGTGTTTATCGAATTTTGGAATTGTTCAAATCGAATTTTTCAACTAATTTAATTTTTTTTTGCTTGAATTCGTATTCGTATTCGATTCGAATTTGATTAAAACCAGCCAATTCGATTCGAATTCGTATTGGAATTAAATCCCAATTCGTATTTGATTCTAATTCGATTAAAAATTCGAATAAATTCGTTTTGATTCAAATTCAATTAGAATATGTAATAAATTCGTTTAAGTTATTAGTTTTGTAATGGATTTAGTAATGGACTATTTTTATATTTAGAATAAATTTAGAATAAAAGTTATATATGTATTATATATAAAAATAATAAATAAATATGTATATTTTTAATTCGATTTCGAATCGAATTTAAAATTATAAATTTGTATTCGATTTACTAGACTCATATTGAATCGAATTCGAATTCTTGATAATTGAACGGATTCTTGATAATCGAATCGAATTTCGATTTTTTCGAATTCAAAACGAATTCTGAACACCACTAATGAAAGCATAAAAATTCTAAGCTTTGTAAATTCCACTACATGCTACTTTAAGGTTATATTATACGTTTTTTAACCCAAATCCAAGCACGTACTATAGGCGTTTGAAACTCGCTTAAAAACTGGTTTTTCTTACATTTATAAAAAAAACATATATAAATACAACAATATTTAAGAGCCATCCTTGATTTTATACTATGATATTTAATGGTGTACAAAATAATAATGCATTTTTGGTCTAAAATATATGATATTTTTACAAGGTTAAAAAATTTATAACCATAACCATCTTATGTTAAACTATCTCATGCTCATCACGTGAGAGGTCAATCAATTAAGCAGAAGCCAATATACATTTGAGTAGAGTTGTTGTATAAAGAAAATAATGGAAACCAAAAACCATAAATTCGCACCAAACATGTAAGTTTAATCTATTTTCATTAAAAAACATCATTAAAAATCGTTATGTAGCTGGTTTAAAAGATTTAATTAAACCAGTACAACAAAGTAATGAAAAAGCAATGGTGACATTGAACTCTGACCAAGTTGATGGTATCATGAGATTATACAAACAAAGCTCGTGGTCATCATCAAACCTCTCACTTTTCCTTTTTCTCATCTTATTATTTTAATATTTTTAGTACTAGTTTTTTATCTTTGCAATCAATAACTACAAGATTAGTTGTTACGTATTGCTAATATATAAAAAAAATAACCTATTTCTCCGTATCTCATATGGGTTTCATATTTATAGGAATTGTTTCGATAACCGATACGCGATTCAATGAAGCTATTTTACAAATAATCGCTCATGGCTTTATTGGTGCTATATGTATATTGTTTTCCATCTACTACAATTCATAGTAAATGTGTTTTTTTTTCTTTAACCACATAGTACACTCTTAAAAAAATATAATAATTGTTCTTATCCTTCTTCAAAACACATAGTATACTCTTAAAAAAAATATAATAACCTTTTCCTTAACTCCTAGAGCACAATGAAGAAGTTATAACTTATAATAACATACTTACATTTGTTCTTTTTGTAATTTGTGGGGTTAGTATTTTTATAAAAACCTATAGAAAATAATAGTGAAAAGTGGAATTCGTGAGGTTGTCCGTGTGCCTAAAAATTCCAAGACAAAAGGCCATACACGGACCATGCAATGGGGCGTCCCTGGCCTCTCAGTCGGCGAGTGCCAAAAACGCCCTTGCAGTTGCAGGTGATATTGCTAAGATACTAGATATTTCTCTTTGTTATTTATTTATTTTTAGTTATAGATAGTTTATATGTAGACAACCATAAAGAAATTTTTAGTTATAGATAGTTTATATGTAGACAACCATAAAGAAAAAGTAAAAGGCTGTGGTAGAAAGAAGTTATCTTGTGAAGATCCCTATTTGAATATTGCAAAAGTATTCATATAAAAGTTCAAAAACAGATAGTTAAACAAAGTAGCCGCTAGGCTTCATATAAGGCCACTTGTTTATACCATTTTCATTCAAAATTCAGCCATTTTATCACAATATCATCAAACAACAAGATCTCCAGCACAGAAACACACAATTCTAGTGAGAGAAAGTGTGCTAGAGAGAGATGAAAAGAAGAGAAATGAAAAAAGGACCTCCATCAACAGATCTCTTGGTATGTTTTCCCACAAGATCTCATCTTACAATGAGGCCAAAGATGATTTGCAGCCCATCGGGCGTAACTAACTCGCACCACCACCGTGGAAAATCGGGTGGTGGTGGTGGTGGTGGTTTATGGTCTAAAAGGAACCCAATGGGTTCGGAGTTATCTGAGCCAACATCTCCAAAAGTAACATGTGTGGGACAGATCAAGGCTCGACCGAAGTCTAGATCATGCAAGAATTGGCAAACGGTAATGGAAGAGATCGAAAGGATGCATAACAACAAGAAGCATAGAAAGAAACCGGCATGGGGTGATGCAATAGGGTTCAAGAAAGAGTCCATGCAATTCTTGACAAGTTTAAGGAGTTTTAAGTTTGATTTGGGGTGTTTTGGTGCATTTCCTAATGTGAACGTCACTTCAGATGACGATGATAATGATAATGATAATGATAATGATACTGAAACGACTTCTGTAAAGAAAGGGTTTGGAGGGTATAATGATCATGATCATAAAGATGGACATGGTCATGGTTATGGTTATGATCATGATGATTGTGAAGAGAGATCATCAAGAAGTGCATTTTCAAAGTGGTTAATGGTTATGGAGGAGAATCAAGATTGTTTACTTGGTAAAGAAGAAAGTGAAAACCCTAAAGATGATGATGAAGAAGCTCAAGCTCCATGTGTGCCACCATCAAATGCACTCTTGTTAATGCGGTGTCGTTCTGCGCCTACAAAAAGCTTAGTCGAGGAGGAGGAAGAAGACGAAGAAGCAGACAACAACGATGAACATGATGATGATGATGATGATCAACATGATGTTGAAAAGAAAAAGGAAAACTTGATAGAGTTGATGAAGTATGAAGGTGATTTTTACAAATTATCATGTGATATTGCAAAAGAGACATGGGTTGTTGGTGGAATAAACAAAGATTCACCTTCAAAAACTCAAACTTCTAAAAGATGTTCGATTGATTGTCTTCAAGAAGTTAAAGCTTGTTTACAATGATCGTAAAGTTGTATTACTTCATTTTAATTTTAATTTTTACACTTTGTTAGATTTATCAACCGTGTATAGTTTTCATATGTCTTGGCTCTTCTTTTTAAATATTTTTTTGTGATATTGATTTGATTTATTCACATACTCTTAATATAGTTGACCGACAACTAGTCTACTTGGTTGTGGTTACCATGAATAGTTAAAATAACTTGAAGGCATTTTGTGCACTTATTCATGTCTAAACAAACACCACGTGAAAGAACCTAAAAGGATTGAGTAATTAGCAATATTAGGAGGATAGATTTTGTAAATATGTCTATTATATAGGGAAATCGGTCTGTAATAATTCTTAGTAGAAATCATTGGTTATTGGCAGTCTCACTTTTGAATATTCCCGCTGCCAGTCCAACTTTTTACCTATTTTTCCTCCACCAGTCACCTGTTAAAAAAACTTAACAGAGTTAAGTTTTTTTTCAAATTACAAACATATGTTTTTTTGGGCTTTTGATCAGAACGACGATACAAGTCGATTGATGTAAAACTTACCTCGAAACTGTGCTCCAAACGACGAAAACGATGCAATCATAATGATAAAATCTTTGACTGTATGTATTCTTGAATATTTAGAAATCTTGTTTCCTTTTTAATTACACCAATTTCCTAATTTGATAAGATTTGAATCTCCATCCAGTCCACAAGCAATCCTATTGTATACGGGTATGTTAGGCATTAAGCTTTCAAGAGCTTCTATCTTTAAGCTTTTAAGAAAAAGTTTCTACTCAATAAAAAGCCTTGTTTGATTGAAGGAGCTTGAAGCTTTTAGGTTTGGAGCTTGAAGCTTTTGGTTGAACGCTCATACTAGTAGCGTTTACAAGGAGCTACAAGCTTTTAGGGAAAATGACTATTTCAACCTCTAAAGATAATGAACTTTTTAATCCACAAACTTTTAAAATTTTTAGTTATGTCTATTTTGGTCATTTTATACATTTTGTTAAAAGCTTCAACTACGCTAACAAATACCAAATATATCTAAAAAGCTACAGTAATTAGTTATCAGCTTCCAGCCACCAACTATCAACTTCCAGCTTCCAGTCAACAGCTACTTTTGCCAAACATACCCTATATGTATAATTGCATAGACTGGTAGACATACATGTGTTCACTTGTGGTTGGGTGATTAGTTGGAAATTTTAAGTTTATTGATATTTGGTTGATCTGATTAGTTTATGAATCACATGTAGGTTTTGACTCATTGTAGTCAATTTAAGGTGGTGTTTGTTTTTTTGCTAGAAGCACTTTAGAACCTCTTATGTCTGTGTCGCGCAGACCACACGCAGACATAAGGGTCTGCAACTTGTTTGTTTTCTCGCAGACCTTTCATTAAAAAAAAGTCTGCGAGACATCTGCTTCAAACAGACATTGAACCTTGTCTTCTAAGGTCTGCACACCTCTTCTCCCTCTTCTCACCTTCTCCTCTTCTCCCTCCAGACACCACCTCCTCTGCCACCACCTCCGCCGCCGCCGCCCACCTCCACTCCGCCACCACCTCCCACCCCTGCTCCCCAAATCGTCACCGTCACAAATCCGCCAGACACCTCCATCCGCCACCACCTGCACCACCACAACCTCCACCTCCTCCGACACCTCCATCTGCTGCCACCATCACACCTCCGACACCCATCACCTCCAACACCCATCACCTCCACCTTCAACAATCACCACCTCCACCTCTGAAATCATAACCACAACCACAGCCGTCATCATCTGTTATCATCATCATCGATCATCATCATCCTCGTAGTCTCTCTCTGGATCTCTCTCTGGATCTCTGGATCTCTCTCCTCACTCGATCTCTCTCTCTCTCTCTCTTTTCAGAAACCCCAAAATCGAAATTAGGGTTTCGGTTGGGTGGTGGCTGAAGTGGTGGTGCTTGGTTGTGGTGAAATTAGGGTTTCGGTTGGGTGGTGGCTGAAGTGGTGGTGGTTGGTTGTGGTGGTGGAGGTGGACGGTGGACGGTGGTTGTGGTGGTAGAGGGAGGGAGAGAGAGATCAGACAGATGTTGTGTGTGTAAAGTGTGTGTTTGTGTGTGTTGAGAAGATCTTTTGTAGAATAAAAAAAACAAACCCTCTTCTCCTTGCAGACTGCAGACATTTGGTCCACCTCTTCTCCTGCAGATGTGGTCCGCAGACTGCAGACCTTTTCCCGCAGAAAAAACAAACAGAACCTAAGTGTTTTGGTGTTGCTAATTAAGTTTGTGAATCACATGTAGATTTTGACTAATTAGTTTATGAATCAATGTTAATCGTTATCAATAAATTGAATGAATTGATTTCCTGTTCATAATAGATTGCTATGCTATGCTATTGATTTTGATTATCGTAGATGATAGAGCGTATCGTAATCTTTTTGCGATTAAGATTTACACTACCTATTTATTTCTTAGGTTTTAAGAGCCATTTCTTTGCAAATTTAGGTGCTTTAATCTTTACTACTTACTGATCTAGTTTTGGAATTACCCTTGAAACTTTCTGAAATTATGACATTATATTAAACAGTTTGTTTTTGTGATAATTTTGCTCTAGTTGAAGTATATTTTTATTAGTTTTTTGTGGTAGTTGGACTCCATGTATGCAATTTTCTAAGTGTTAAATTTCACGGATTTTCAGTACCAGTATTATAGAGCAGTGAACAATTGTAACATCTTTCTTTCCTCGATTTACTGCATTACTTCTTTTTTTTTTTTTTAATTTATTAATATGTTTCTGGTTGGTATGGAATTTTGTTAAAAGTGTTATATTGTTGCTACACGTCTTTTAGAGTTAGACTATTATTTATTGTGTTTTTTCTGGTTGACTTGAGAGTAAGCTACCCAATAAGAAGCATTTTTGTATGTTAGGCCGATGTGGCCCAAGCCCAAAAGCATATCAAAACGGACCTTTAGTATACAACTATACAAGTTAGATCAAAAGAAACTCAAAACAAAGTGTCCCGACTTCTAAATCTCCAAAATAGAGGTGACCTAAAAACCGTTTTCCGAACCGAAAACATCCTAGAACCCAACCCAACCCAAACCCATTTTTGAAACCGGGTTATATGAAACCTGTTTAAGAACAACCCAACCAGTACGGTTGAAGCACGGTTATAACCCACTACGTTGAATAATCAATAGGTAGCAAATAAATGGACATACGATAGGGCCTGATTATATGTCATATATACTGTATACGCTCTTTTGGTTAAATACATTACTATGTTTTTAAGATAATAATATCTTCATGCTTATAAATAATTTATATGGTATTAATACAAATGTGACTTGCTTATTGTCAAGGGCACATGGACCTCAAATTGGTAAACATATATTAGAATTATATTTTATCGATGCGCGGTAAATGGTAGGCCATATGTTGCGGGCTTACTCCACATTAGCAGATGGTGCCCAACACACCACACATTCTGCCACCAAAGTTGGGCGCTATGGACTTCATCGCCATGTACATAACGAGTGTTAAAGGGATGATTTTGGGGGCCCATTTGTATATCACAAATAATATTTTTTTTTTTTAAATAGTTGAATGGAGTTTTATTCCATACCATTCAACCTTATATATGTAATCGTACAAGTCAACCATTTAAGTAATCAATGTTTATTCATAATCTCATTTAAACCATTTGTTACATGTTAGATGTAATGCTTCCTAAAAAATTATATATCTTTTAATTTATTACTTTCAGTATTATTTTAAATAATATTATAACCAATGTTTCTATAATCGTATCGATTTTATTTTCAAATTTGCGTGTTCGTTATTATTTAATTGAGATGTATAAAGGCTCGTTACATAGATAGAATACACCGATACTACAAATAAAGAAATAACACACATACAATTCTATGGAAGATTGTTTCCTCCCACGCACGCACGCATAGATTCTCGTTCCCACCCAAAACAAAACAGAACAATACTATATTTTGTTTCCAAATCGCAAAATCAAGATGATATTGCCGGTCGTATCTCGCAAAATTGGACCAAGATTTGTTCAATATTCGGAATGTTCAAAACCGACACAAATTGAGTATAAATAAATATAAACCCTAAACGCTGGCTTACACCCTCCTCTGAAATCACTCGTCGGCAATCTCACCGGAGACATTAAAATCGGTAAGTTATCTGGACATCTTTCCGTTTTAGAGAGCAAAACCTCTAAGTAAGTTGTTTGCAATGAATCTTGTATGTATGTATGTATGTATGTATGCATGAACTGATTTTTGAAACTAAAGGATGGATGGGGGTTGGGGAAGATGACTGACTGCTATACAAGTTTGTTTTAATAAGGTTCTTTTATTATGTCAAACAAAAACCAAAGTGTCGCTGTGGTTGTCGCTGTTGCATTCATACATCGAACCACCGACCCCCTCCCCTCCCTCCCTCCCTACTACCTATATTTTACTTATTAATCTAGTTTGTTTGTTTGTTTGGGAACTGTTAATTCCCTACAATCAGGCATCTTAATGATAGATAGTTCTATGAAAGTAAATTTTTATAAAACTAACTCTACTACTGTTATTTATTTAAACAAAATAATAAAAAATTGTTATCTATCAAGAAAATTAAACAATTTAATTTTTCTGTTTTGCATAAACATATATTTATCTTATTAAATTTGTGAATTTCAAATGCTACGGTTTCCACTTTTTTGGAGTTTAAGATTAGGGAAAAAAAAGCCTAGACAAGTTAACACAATATAAATTGGAACTTTTAGCGTCTTGTTTTCATCGCTGGAAGTTTTATAAGGCTATATCTTAGTCGCTGTCTAATTTACCTCACACTTTACATGTGTGATATATTGGTTTTTGGTATCTAGTGGAAGTGATGGTCATATTTTGTTAGGTGTGAAAGCTACCATTCTATACGCATGGAGTCGTCGCCATCACGTTTCAATTCCGAGTAAGTTTCATTTTGATTGAGTTTATTCCTACTTTCCCCGCTGTGATTAAAAAAAAAAGTAAGTAAACTTTCGTGTTTCAGGATCTTGATGCTCGCCCGATCTTTCCATAGCATTGCGTTCATGTTGGCATTAACGAAGATTCGAACTCAAATGATGAAAGAAAATCAATCTGCTTTTGAGATTAACGGAAACGGACTGTTTATGAATGCTGCTGTTGTTGCATTAATTGTGGGTGAAGTCACGTGTGGGATTTTGCTTTGTACAAACATAAGGGGTAGCTGTTACAGCATTTTGCAATTTATTGGTCTCTTCTCGGCAAGCCTTGCTCCTTTATCGCTTTTGAAGGTGTTGGAAATTTTACCCGAACACAACTTCGGGTGCTATTTACTCAGTTATGTCTTATTTGAGAGCATATTTGCATTATCTGCATGCATTATGATTACGTGTTCTAGAGATGATGACAAGAACCTCAACAAGAGTTCATGCGTTTCTAGTTTCACTTGCTTAGGACTTGTTCTTGTACCTCTTGCACTTGTGTTTGTGTTATTTGTCCCCAAAAATATCGATTGGATTGTGTATTCGATCATATATCCATCCATTGGAATGGAAGTTATATGCTTCTTTATCCTCGTCGTCAAGGGATTTATTTACATCACGATTACCTACGACGATAAACAAAACGTGGAAGCTCATCAAGGGATCCAACATACATGACAAGATCAACAATGACTTGGAAGCCAACAAGACAAGAACAACAATCATCCTTGAGTTAGTTACTTACTTACATGCAGGCTGTCTTTATTTTACAACAACAGCATACGTTTTTTTTTTTTTTTTTAATTTATTAATATGTTTCGGGTTGGTATGGAATTTTGTTAAAAGTGTTATATTGTTGTTTGCTACACGCCTTTTAGAGTTAGACTATTATTTGTTGTGTTTGTTGGGTTGAGACTTGAGAGTAAGCTACCCAATAAGAAGCATTTGTGTATATTGGGCCGATGTGGCCCAAGCCCAAAATCAGATCAAAACGGACCTATAGTATATCAGAGGCCTAAATGTCAAATCACAATAAAATCTGATTGAAACTTTCTGGGAAAAAAATTATTTCATATTAGACCATAAAATTTGGGTCCTACAAAATCAGAGGCCTTTTTTAATAGGCTAAGTGCCCACCTTCGTACCCTCCTTGAATTTGTGCCTTGGTTGCGTGTTACCAAAAAGAAGGGAGTGACTTGAAAAGGACGAACGTTATAAAATTAAGCGATGTTAAATGAATCGTGTTTGCTAGTCAACCTACGAAATCGCCAAGTCAACAACATCTAGTTTACCCAGAATTTTGTGCGCCTGTTTGACAGAAAAAAGATCCGAACTCGTTTACACTAAACCCAAACCATAATTTTTTTATTAGATTCATGTTGTGACATCCTAAATCATAGAAAATGTCGTTAGATATCACTAAAATATCTTATGGATTCAGTTATAATATATCACATACCAAACCATAAATTTTTTATTAGATTCATGTTGTGACATCCTAAATCATAGAAAATGTCGTTAGATATCACTAAAATATCTTATGGATTCAGTTATAAGATATCACATATATATATATATATTTTTTTCATTTTTCTTCGAGTTAACTGCCATTTTCGTTCCTGTGGTTTGGTCACTTTGGCCATTTCAGTCCATTTTTCAAAAATGCGCCATTTTCCTCCCCGACGTTCTGGAAAGGTGCCATTTCAGTCCAAAAATCACAACCCAGTTAAGTCAGTTAGTAAATAAGGACTGATTGTGTAAATTTGTAACATAAAGGACTGATTGTGTAAATTTGTAACACCACCACCACTAGCCCTGCCACCACCACCACCACCACCACCGCCACCACAGCCAAACCGCCACCACAGCCACCACCGCCACCACAGCCACTGCCACCATCGCCACCACCGCCACCACCGCCACCACAGCCACACCGCCACTGCCTGAATTCGGATGAAGTTGCAGGTTCCGGTGAAGTTGGATCTTTCAAAAACGATGATTGGATCTTCGTTTTTATCTTCAAAGTGGTCGATTTGCCTGAATTCGGATGAAGTTGCAGGTTCCGGTGACCGGTTTCGAATCTGCCTGAATTCGGATGAACGATGATGTTGTAGGTTGTGGAGATACAATGATGATGTAGATGATAGGCGGTGGTAGTCGGAGAAGATGGTGATGATGTGTTTCGGAAAAGATTCGAGAATAGAGATGATGTTACGGACAAGGAGTGGTGTTTCCGATATGGAAGTAGCTGATGACGATGATGAAGATATGGAGTTTTGAATCTGAAGTGTTTCGGATCAATGGGAGAAGGAGTTTTTGAATCTGAAGTGTTTCCAGAACCTCCAACTTCATGTATCCGTCATCGAAACTTGCAACTTCACTTCTCCGTCATTTTACCATCATCTCCGTTCACCTCCATCTTCACCATTTCAATTCTTTCAGTCATCATCATCCATGGTTACACTTCTCGTCTCCGGTAATCATCTTCATCCGTAAATCGAGAACTCCGAACACAGCGGTGGTGATGTGCTTGGTGATCGTTGTGATCGTTGACGGAGATGATGACGATGATGAACGGTGACTGTTGATGAACAATGATGGATGGATTGGTGTATCTCCGGTGGTAAGACGTGGTAGCAGGTCGGGTTATGTATGGAACGGTGGCGGTGGTGGCGGTGGTGGCAGTGGCTGTGGTGGCGGTGGTGGTGGCAGTGGCTGTGGTGGCGGTGGTGGCGGTGTGGCTGTGGTGGCGGTGGTGGTGGCAGCGGAGTGGTGGTGGTGGCAGGGCTAGTGGTGGTGGTGTTACAAATTTACACAATCAGTCCTTTATGTTACAAATTTACACAATCAGTCCTTATTTACTAACTGACTTAACTGGGTTATGATTTTTGGACTGAAATGGCACCTTTCCAGAACGTCGGGGAGTGGACTGAAATGGCCAAAGTGACCAAACCACAGGGACGAAAATGGCAGTTAACTCTTTTTCTTCCTTTAAACTTAATGTATGTCTTAGGGGTTGTTTGTTTAACTCTTAATGGTTCAGACCTCTTACGGGCTCAGCACTTAATGGTTCAAATTGTTTGTTTCGCAAGCAGATGTCTGAATGGTTCAGATATTTATCTCTGAATGGTTAAGCATTATACTAAGTCTGAATGGTTAGGACCTCTAATCTGAATTAGTCAGACATTTGCCTCTGAATTGTTAAACATTATACTGACTTTTAATGGTTCAAACTTCTTACTGGTTCAGAAGTTGCCAAACAGCTCCTTAGTCTCGTTGTTTGAAAAAGAAAGTCGAATTGTGAGGCTCGTTATTTAATCTCCTTTTAATTCAAATTATATATTGTAAAAGCTAAATTAAAAATGATTCGTATTGGATTTATATAAAAAACACACCTTCGTCCAGTATTTGAAATTTATAAAAAGAAAAGAAATATAAAATCGACTAAATAAACTTAAGTATAATATTACTATTAGATAGTGATTGGTGGCATGGTTACTTACAAAAACCGTTTATTATTTCGTGGTGTTAGGTTGTCTGCCTCTCTATTCATAAAGCAACCCACTAATGTTCTAAAAATCGTTTTGGAACAATAGCCTTGTTATGAGACTCTTTTTAAGTAAAAAGAAAAACTTGTGTAACGGCAAAAAATCTTACGTGTAAATCCACCCTACTCGGGGCTATGTCAAGGTCGACTCCTCGACCGTCATGAGACCATGCCCTCTAATGCGCGGGAATTGGATGGAATCCGTAAACCCTCGGCCCCCGTCAAGTTCGAACCCAGGATTAAAGCCCCGATTTGTCCATTCACCCAGATGTCCATCGAAAATAGCCAAAGCGGAAATTGAACGTGTGTCTCCACTAGAGAGGGCAGGTCAATTAATCACTGGACCAAATTCTCAGGATGGACGAAGAACTACTAATGCCAACAGTATCACTCGCAAACGTTTGATTTGTCAAAATCGTTGCGTATGTAAAAATATGTGCGACAAAGTTCTTGACCACTGCATTTTTTTCATTATAATTTTTTTCATTTATAAGTTAAGCTTGATCTTTTTTAATAGTAACGAGTTATAGAATAACATAAAAGTAGTAGCTATAAAAATAAAAGAGTTAATTACTGTTTTCGTCCCTGTGGTTTGTCAAAAATCACTATTTCAGTTCATTAGTTTAAAAATTGCGATTTCAGTCCCTGTGATTTCACTTTCGTAACTATTTCAGTCCACCTCGTAACCATTTCAGTCCATGTACTTACAGAATAAATGGATTGAAATGGTTACGAAAGTGAAACCACAAGGACTGAAATGTTTACGAAAGTGAAATCACAGGGACTAAAATCATAATTTTTAAACTAATGGACTGAAATAGTGATTTTTGACAAACCACAGGGACGAAAGCAGTAATTAACTCAAAATAAAAAGAAAAAGAAATAGAATAAAGTAATCGGGGTCCATGCAGCCGCCATCGCCAAATATGGCGGGTTCTTCACTCAATCCCTATGCAATATCCACCCTATCCCTACACTTCTTTTCTTTATTCTGTTCATTTAAAATAAACTAGTATGCCCCGTTTATATTACGGGGAGTTACTCTAAATATTTCTCAACTAACTAAAACAAAATAGAGAATTTGGTTTGCTCTGATTTTACCTTTAATCTCTACATTTTCAAAATTACAGTTATAGTCTCTAACTATAACAAATCCGTTCCCGGATAGTCCCTGAAGCGGATGTGGGTTAGTTTTCTCTAGGGCGGTTTAAAAAGTCCGTGGCTCGAGGCTCGCTCGAAGTTTGCTCGAAAAAAGCTCGGCTCGAGGTCAGCTAGGTTTTAAACGAGCTTGCTTGGCTCGGTTTGTAAACGAGTCGAGCCCAAGCGAAGGTAGGTTCGATTCGTGACTCACTCATTAGTTGGCCCGTTGGCTCGCTCGTTTGGCACGTTTAAATTAAAACCCAAATTATATGTGTGAGTGTTTGTTTATATACATATATTCTAATATATCTAAGCAATGTTGTTTAATTAGTAATATGGTTACTTTCTATCGAAAGAAATAGATTGTTAAGTTATAGTTTTAATTATTAATATTGATTTAAAAGATATAGATTAAGGTAAGTAACAATAAATCTTTTCTTGTTCGTCTTTTAGTTCGCCCAAAATTGTTATTCTGTTTAAAAAGTCCGTGGCTCGAGGCTCGCTCGAAAAAAGCTCGGCTCGAAGTCAGCTCGGTTTTAAATGAGCCGGCTCAGCTCGATTCGATTTTTAAACGAGCCGAGCCTGAGCCCACCCTGATTCGGTTCAGCTCGGCTCGTTTACAGCCCTAGTTTTCTCAGTTAAGTGGGTGTGAAATGACCAATTTACCCTTAATGTAAAACAAAATAAATTAATTAAATACATATATATTATATATGTGGGACCCACTAACTATAAAAAATAAAACAATTTACTCTATTGTCTCTCTTTCCTCCCAAACACATCTCTCTCTCTCTCTCTATCCTTTAAACAACACCTCCATCGTCGCCATCACCACTAAGTGCCACCACCATCACACCACTGCCATAACCACCCCAGATTTCAACATTGAAGAAAAATCAAATAAGACGACTGCCTCATAAACGATATAACTTTTGGGCTAAACAAGAACAGATCTCATCGATCAACAATGGCAAAAGAGTTGGTGTTGGACACAGCGATCAAAGACTAGGTCCTAATCCCCTTATCAGTAGTCATGGTTCTTATTGGAATACTCTGCTACTTCGTCTCCATGCTCATGCGTACTTCTCAACTGCCTGATTCCAAGATCATAAAAGAAGGGTTTGTTCAATTCTGTATATGTTCATGTATGAAGCTAGGGTTTGATCGTATGATACTGAATTTGACTTTGTTCTTGTGAATTTATTAGGCAGGTGATAATTAGGGCTCGAAATCTACGGGCGGCTGCTAATTTCATACCTGTGAAGGCTTTTCGTGTTCGGAAAGTTTATTATACGAATGAGGTTTGACTTTTTGACTTGTGTGGTTTAAGTGGATTTGGTTATTGGATTGAGGGATTTAGGTTTGTTTACTGAGGTTAAATTTGATTGTAAATGTGTATCTGTGAATTTATAGAAAGAGAGAGAGAGAGAGAGATGTGTGTAGATGAGGAGAGAGAGTAGAGTAGAGAGAAGTGGGTGGGGATGGGGGTTGAGGTGGTCGGAGTTGGGTGGGGGTTGAGGGAAAACAGAGAGTTTAATACGAGTGGGGTGGGGGTGGGGGTGGGGGTGGATGGGTTAGATATTTGTTAATGTTATAAATATTATTTTAATAACAAGGTTATTCTAGTCATTTCACACCCACTTAACTAAGAAAACTAACCCTCATCCGCTTCAGGGACTATCCGAGAACGAATTTGCCAAAGTTGGAGACTGTAATTGTAATTTTGAAAATGTATGGACTAAAGGTGAAAACGAAGAAAACCACAGGGACTATCCGGACACTTTTCTTAACAAAATATTATTATAGTTTTGCTTAAAAAAACTAGAGTAAATTACGTTTTTGGCCCCTGTGGTTATGTCAGTTTTACTATATTAGACCAAAATAAGAATTTTTAACGTATCTGCCCCCATGGTCCCTATATCTAACCATTTTGGCCCCTAATTCTAACCAAACCCCAACTCTGGTTAACTTCTTGGTCACATGGGTTGCACATGATGGGTAATATGGTAATTTCACCTCCCCCTTTTAATGACTTTGTAAAAAAATCCCAGATCTTCAACCAAAAAAATCCCAGATCTTCAACCAAACATCATCATCTTCAACCAAACATCATCATCTTCATCTCTATGGCAGCCGCAGGTGGCGGCGCACGGTGGTGCACAGCGGTGGCCCCACATAAACTCAGGGAATGATGATGATGGTTATGTATTTGAAGATCTCGGTTTGATGATGATATGTTCTTGAAGATCTGGGTAAGAAGACGAAGTTGTTCTTGAAGATCTGGGTTTGAAAGTGGTTTGAAGATGTTCTTGAAGATCTGGGTAACAAGATCATCATCTTCAACTATCATCATCATCCCCACATAAACAACATCCAAACACCCCCTAAATTCCTAACACAAAATTGTCAAAAAAAAAAAAAACATAACAAAATAAAAACCTGAAGATGAAAATCCACATAACAAAATACAAATCTTACAAAATAAAGTCTAACGAAAAAAAATCATTCAAAAATCCCCCAAATCCCCCTCTCTTTATGCTGCAACTACCACAAATCCCCCAAATCGGTATAAATAACCCAGATTTACTTCTACCAAATCTTCAAACGAAAAAAGAATCATACAAAAAGAATCACACACAACCAACACCTAGGTCTGACATCGCTCGTCGGAGGACCCTCAACCCACCGCCGTCACTTCCACTGCCGCCGCCGTGAGCGGCGACGCCTAATCATCTCGTCGCCCTCTCTCTCTCTCTTCGATCTTTGTCGCCGGAAAACGGGGGTACGGGGGAGGTGTGGGTGTTGTCGGCTGCTGGCCTTCATCGAGAAGGAAGAGGGTGAGCAGGAGAGTGTGTCATGTGTAGGTGTGTTTGAGATGTGAAGGAATTGAGGAGTTGTTTAAGTTTTGTTTGTGTTTTTGGTTTAGGGTTTTCTAAGGTAGAAGAAGAGAGAACAAGATTTAAAGGGGAGGGGAAATTACAATTTTACCATCATGTGCAACCCATGTGACCAAGAAGTTAACCAGAGTTGGGGTTTGGTTAGAATTGGGGGCCAAAATGGTTAGATATAGGGATCATGGGGGCAGATACGTTAAAAATTCTTATTTTGGGCTAATATAGTAAAACTGACATAACCACAGGGGCCAAAAACCTAATTTACTCAAAAAACTAAAATGATGCAAGATTGTAATTTTGAGCTGGAAACAAAAGTGTATTTTGTCAGGATCAATCAGAGAGTGCTAGCAAATAAAAATTATATCGAATCAACCAATTAAAATAAAACACTAACATAGATTTGCAAAAAAAAAAAAAAAAAAAATTCAACACTGTAATTTTGAACTAGGGGAAATCGTAATTTTCCCTATATTAATTAACAAGATTTGCTCTCCTCTCAAAATTACTGTTCAACTTCCTTTAGTTTTTATTGGTGCATATCCACCATTTCACTCTGTCATTGGTCATAACACATCCTACTTCTTTTCTTTCTTCCTCTTTTCAATAATTTGTGGTCTATATTTATAACCGAGAAGTAAGCATCTTTCTTTCCCTCTCTCACTGTCGGATGGTGTTCGACATGAAGCAAGGTTTGAGGTCAGATTGGGTTGAACTTTCAGTGTGGTTGATGGTGTTGGCGCGGTAGAAGTAGTGCACGATGTTGCGGTGGCGGCGGTGGTAGGGGTATGAAGCTACACTAAATTTTGTTGATGACATCCACCTCCTCCAAAAATACGATGCAGGTACGCGCGGATCTACAAGCATCGGCGCCTGCATGTGGGCAAACAGACGCTCACTTTCCCGGCAAAATCAGGTACGATTTCCGGTGGTCAGTGATGGCAATGCACACCAACAGAGGCAACAACCCTTGGGAGGTGTTTTTTTCCGGACGACATTGATTTCTAGGTCCAGTTGATGGTGGCGGTGTCATTGATTGTTGAGTGTGCTCATCTGGTATCATGAGCACGAGCCACCGTAGATGGCGCACTCTGTGACCAGTGGTACAACCAAGCACCACCGTGACTTTTGTCAAACAAGGGTAGGGTGAGGGTGTGTTAGGAAGGGTCATAGGTATAGTTTTGAATAATGTGATGGAGGGATTAAGACGTAACAATTTGAATGTAACGTTTATACATATCATTGAACATGCATTTTACAAAGTAAGTATTCTATATGTTAATTTTGTTTTAAAAAATGAATGTTTAACTCTCATTTAATCTAGAAATATAACAAAATCTGTTTAATTTTTATATTATTGATAACTATCTTAGGTTCTGTTTCAGACTATAATTACTTCAGTTTCATTATCGTTTCGAGTTAGTTATTATTTTTCATGATAGTGTTTTACAATTCTGTATAAATTTGATGAGTTAACGCTTTGCGATGCGCGTACATGGTCAATTTTTTTACGTATAATTTTGTTAGGTCTGACAGTTCCGCTGCAACGCGCGGGTTATAAAAACTTGTTAGTTAAAAGATACAACGATGACAAGATTGCAATTTTGAACTAGGGACAAAATCGTAATTTTGACTGAGGGTAAGATCGAAATTTGTCGAAAGCTATAAAGATGACAAGACTGTAATTTTGAACTGGAGACAAAAATGTAATTTTGAACTAAAGGTAAAATCGTAATGTGTTCGGGCTAGTAAAGAAGTGTCACGCGGTTGTCTAACACTATTTCCTGACATGGCCTTTAAATATACAATACAATACAATATAATATAATGATTCTCCTAAATTAATTCTATACTTTTATAAGAAAAAATTAAAAAATAATAATTTAATTTTGTTTATTGTGTCGTGATGTTACTAACACGGAACGTGTTACAAATGGGCTCTATCATAGATTCACATAGCACGTATAGTTATAGCGTTTGGTATGTGAATAATAAGTTCTAGCAAATGTTTTTCATTTGAAATGTACTTGTAAATTGAACGTTCTATGAATACAAAGTAGCCATAAATGAAAACTTTGGTTCACGATTACTTCTTTGGTGTTAGGATAAAATACAAATAGATTTGACGTACTAAACATACAAATAACTAGTTATAATATAAGAATTAAACTACGGTAATAATAATTACTTTAGTTAAAAAACTCTAGAGTAATAATAGTTACTCTAGTTATTTTTATGTTTAGTATATGAAATGCTATATTAAAGTATGTAGATTTCATGTATATCTCCATGAAGATGTATAGATTTATCTAGAATAAATCTTTATAGACTAAAAAACATTAGTAAAAATAGGTGAAAGGCTCGTTTGCCAAACCACCGCTAAAGTGGGGGATGTGATCCTAAACAATCAGGTCGAGCAAGGAGGTGTTAAGATGGGGGTTGGTTCAAATCAGAATCCGAATGGTGAGAATTCAGCTAGCAATGCCAATAGTTCGGATGCTAAAGTTCCTAAAATAAACTTTCGTACACTAAAATCAGATGTCTCATTGGATGGGGTGGATGTAGTGCTAACAATTGATTCTGTTCGCCAGGTAAAGGACAGGTTATCTAATACTCTTTATGGTTACTTCCTGGGGGATAGAATTGCTTATCCGGCTGTTGAATATTTTGTGAAAACAAATTGGAAAAAAACATGGTTTGCAGAAAATTATGATGAATTCGAATGGGTTTTTCTTCTTCAAGTTTGAAGATAGACAGGGTATGAATAATGTTCTTGAAGGGGGTCCTTGGCTGATTCGGAATAAACCTTTTTTTCTCAACACTTGGTCCCCTATTACTACCCTTAGAAAGGAAGATATCAAGAAAGTTGCAGTTTGGGTCAAATTGCATGATGTTCCTCTTGCAGCTTACACCGATGATGGTTTGAGCATGTTGGCTTCAAAAATTGGTTCTCCTTTGTTGCTTGATTCTTATACAGCTTCTATGTGTTCTGAAAATTGGGGCAGGAGTTCTTATGCAAGGACTCTTATTGAAGTTTCAGCTGAACATGGATTCAAGGAGGTGATATCTATGGCTATTCCTGATTTGGATGGTGAGAATTATGTTACGGAAAAGGTTAAGGTGGAGTATGAGTGGACGCCTCCGAGATGTGTTCATTGTTGTGTCTTTGGTCATGATAGTGGTGATTGTCCTAAACAGGTTGGTCCTACTCCTAAACCCCATCCTAAAGCACCTATAGTAGATGGGGATGGTTACATTGAGGTTACGAATAGGAAAGCGGGTAGGAAAAGTGGGGTTCCGGTTAATACTCAAAAACAAAAATTTGAATATAAACCGTTGAATTACAGGAAAATGGTTGGGAAGACATCTTCTTCTACTAATATGAAGGGTGGAAAAGGTTCAATTCAGACTCACAACCCTTTTAGTGCGCTTAACTCTGGAACAAACAGAACAATGGGGCAGAATAGTAGTAAAGATCCAGATGATGATGAAGTTGAGGTAGTGTATGATGAAACTTTGGGCGTTCGGGTGCCGGAAAAACAAGGGGCAAGCACCTCTACTACAAAGGTCTCTAATGGATAGGCTCTTTTTGGTTCGTGTGAAGAGGCTGATAGTTTGTGGCAACTTCATCTTTGATGATGGAGGATGAGGGTTTATTTTGTTTGGTTTCTTGTGTCTACTTGATATCTTTTAATGATGTATAGTAGGCTAGGTTATGGGGTGTCATAGGTTGTTTGGTTTATTTTGGTTTACATATATGGGGCATGTCCTGTATATGAACTAGTGGGGAACACATTCTCACTACTTGTACTTAATTGCAGTTGTTTTAATAGAATCACCGGGGTAACCCTTTACCCAAAAAAAACCACCACTAAAGTGCCAAAAAATAAACTACATTTTAAAGTTTTTGTATAGATCTGCTTAAAGCAATTTTTTTTTAACGTAGATTAAGTATTTCATTCCACGCGAAAAAGGGCAATTACAAAGCAATGGCAGGTAGTCGGGCAACAAGTTGCGCCGCCACCCCCTTTTGAATAGAAAAACCAATTCTACTAAATACAAAGTTTGAAACCTTTAGCGACGAAGAATTACTATTAACGACTTTAAAGCAATGTGTGTTATGCTACCACTCAAGTGAATCACTACAAGTATTGGTGAAAGAACTTTCTTTAGTGAGATTGTTATGGTTGGCTCAACCGTATCGGGGCCTAAGCAACATAAAAATTCGAAGCTCTTTTCAGATAAAACAATTGGTCAAGTTAGAACGGGTCACATCATAACTGGTCACGTAAAAAAAGAAAGAATTAAATCGTAGCAAAAATATAAGCATGCATTCGTGCAAGAAATGGATAGAAAAGGTACATGCGTATGAAGATACATGCCTTGGTTGATAACAATAGGTTTAGAGGTACTCGGAACCGGAGGATGCATCAATACAAACATTTTTCATCATTATCTAAAAGCTTAGTGACATGATCACTAAACTTCTTATGTAGAGTAAGTTGATATGCCTATGGATACCCAACAGATGAAAATCTCATTTTTAGTTATAGAACTTGATAGTTAAAAGACTCAAAACTAACGGTATCAATAAATAAGCCCATGACATTATAGCCTAGTGACATATTAGAGGTGGGATAAGGCTTAAGGAGCATTAGGTCATGCGTTCGATTCCTACAAGAGGGGGGGGGGGTGTTCCAGATTTATTGGGTTTTCTCTTGAATATAGCTAACTTCACAAATACAAAAGTCTATTGTATATAAGATGTTTGCAATCAACACCGCATGTCTTTTTTATATTTCATAAAAAGTAATTATTCACTAAGTTTAGAATATGCCTCCACGAAACCTTAATCAAATCTAGAGCTCCTTCACTAAGATTTTGTCTTCCGGTTGCCATTCTCGACATTTGTTTCTTCTTTGGGAAAACCCAAAAATCAAATTTGGGGGCTCTTAGATATGGGGGTCCCAAACAGCTACTTGTTTTCACTTACCATTGATTCGGCCCTAGAGATCTTATACGATTCTCTTAAATATAACTCTAGATTATGACTTACATATGTGAATGCCACATTTGCTCTGACCACCACCCAAGTACCAAGAAAGCTACCGTTCCAAGGGCAGTGGGGGCGCAGCGTGGTGGCGCATTGTGGGTTGGTGACCACGCGTGGAACACCACCGCCACCCAAAGTGACCACGCGTGGTGGTGATAACGAGTGGTGGTGACAACGCGTGATGATAATGATGTTGAGAGTGGAGCATGATGGGTGTGGTGAGTGATGGAGAGTGATGGGCACCCCGACTAAAATCCGCACTAGTGATGGAATGAAGTTCGATGACATGGCGGAACATGATTGGGTGTGGTGAGTGATGGAGAGTGGAGCACCCCCACCCCATAAAGGATTGTTTCATTTTGTTAGTAAGTTACACAAATATTCTATCAAATGGTCTTTGGTGTAGAGGTAGGAGTGTTATGGTATGTAAAAGATTGTCCCTTCCTATGAAGTCGGGAGTTCAAACCCTACAACAAACAATGGTGTAGACTACAAGTAGAATAATAATGTTGTTCAAAAAAGTATTAATTATATTTACAAATTACATCAAGTAGTCCCTTGTACAAAGATTAAGGCATTGTTTCACTTAACGAAAACAATTTATGTTAGATATTTTAGTGTAATCGGGCTTAACTTGGTGAATAAAAGGAATTATAATCAGTGGCGGACCCAAGAATTTTTCTATGGGGGTGCGGTCCATTTTTAAAAGTTTTAGGCCCCAAGGTATATATGTAAAAAATCGGTTCGTATCGGGTCAGGTCATGTAAAACAAAAGAACATCGAACTAAATTTATATAATCATCAAAAATATGTCAAACCATGTTACAAACATAATTAAAACGTCACCCTACGTGTTTTCATTTTTTGAAATCTATCCAAAACATGGTTCCATAACATATTACATAATATATCAACTATTCAAGCCCTAGAAATCATAATGTAAACAACCCTAAAAATCATCTAAACAACATATACACCATAAAAAGAAAAAGCCAAACATTCTTCACTAACAAATATAACCCACCAGATTTACTGTATGGTGTATGCAGCTATAAAAAAAGGTAAAATATCATCACTAACAAAATATAACCCACCATATAACATAATGAAAAACAAAACGAAGCACGTGTCTACTGTCATGGTTAGTATGCGGCTAATATCAACCAAACTTCATCAAAAATAACAAAGAAATTTACCCGTGATCGATCGTCGGTGGTATGGTGGCTGATTACGG
The DNA here is from genome assembly GCA_030545235.1 of Helianthus tuberosus. Lineage (NCBI taxonomy): Eukaryota > Viridiplantae > Streptophyta > Magnoliopsida > Asterales > Asteraceae > Helianthus > Helianthus tuberosus. Next base: position 4,507,804 of record CM060379.1, on the reverse strand, counting down.
TGGTATAGAGAGAGCGGGAGAGAATATGTAAGGGTTTTGGGCTTGTTTATTTTATTTTAGTTTGAAATATTGTTGATTTGTTGGGTTTGTTTATTGGGCTAAGACTTAGTAGTGGGCTAGTTAAAGGTATTGGGTATTTGAGTTTAGTTATTTAGGTATTAAAAGTCATATAATTTAGGTAGTATTTAAAAAAAATAAGAGTTTACTAAAAAAATTTAAAATATAAATTGATACCACTTTTTACCTAAGGGGTGCAGACGAAAAATTCCAAGAGGTGTGGATGGAAAATTCCAAGGGGTGCGGACGAAAAATTCCAAGGGGTGCGGACGGGATTTTCGACGGAACTTAGCACTAATTTTTTTTTCCCGGGGGTGCGCCCGCCCACCCTGACTTTGTCTTAAGTCCGCCCTTGATTATAATGTATATCGAGCAAGTTAGGAGGCGAGGGAGTGCGCACTTGTTCGAGTTGTTATAATTCCAAGTATTTTGGGCGGAACCTCGAATTGGGGTTCCAAGGGGGCAACGCTCACTTGGCGGGGGTCCAGGGGCAACACCCCTGGTAGCATGGTCCAAGGGGCAGAGCCCATTGGAAAATTTTATTTTAATTAAATGTCTTTATAAAAAATGCCTTACAAATAATTTTTTTTACAAAATTTGGACTTTAATTTTCGAAATAAAAACAAGGCATTTTGAAGGCTTTTTATTTGAAATAAAACATAACTGCCTATAGCAGTTACTCATCCCTAACCCTTAAATTCTCAAAGCAGTTTTGGTTACGGTTTCTCTGATTCATTCACAAATTTGCAACACACACATACTGCTTGTTCGATGTAACAACCCGCATTTTCACGCTTGTTACTCTCGTTACGCTTAGCACCAGAGATTCGGATCATAATGTAAACTATATCGCTTACTACGCTACATCGCGTACTTTCGCACTACATCGCTTATTTCAACACGCGACATCGCCCTTCACGACACTTACACATACAACGCCTTCGCTTATACAATTATATCACGTGAGTATCTAAACTACTCGCTCGCTCTCGCACCAACGCAACGCAACTCTAAACGTGGTTATATATGTTAATGCTCGCTCGCTCACTCGCTAAACTCGGCTTAAAAGCCCTTTTGTGCTACGCAATGCTTAACGCCTTGCTAAAACGCTTAACGTACCAAAACTAACTAATACGAACGAAATCACCAAACGAAAACAACCAAGACGCGAACCAGACTCGCTCCTACGAGTCATCACTCGTACGAATGAGGTCTGGCTCGCACCAGGCCCAACTTAGTCGCACAAGGAGGTCAGTCGTACGAATGGCCACTCGCACGAGTGACCATTCGCACGAACACCCACCCGCACCAATACACCTGCTCTCATCTCCTCTCCTATAAATACAACTCACTCTCATTCGTTCTCTCCTTGCTGTCACTCGCACGAAACCTCCTGAACACGTATCTCTCTGCTTCCAAGTAAGGAGACTACGTTTTCCATGCCAAACACAACAATTTCTACAACGATTTTACACGAGTTTATCTCCGATTTCATCTAAACTTCTCTGTTTACGAAAATCTTCATCTTTTTCATAAGAATCTTATGATTTTGACTCGGATTCACACTTAAACGAGTATGTTTGAGTTAACTTTGGCTTCTCAAGATTAGAAACCTTGTTATTTCAAACTCACAAAGTGTTCATCCTAAGAAAACTGTTTTCAAATTCGATTTTTACACAAAAACGGACTAAATCAACATATGTTTCGTTCACTACTTAGTGGAACGAAGCGATGCCAAAACCGTCATGAAAAGGATTCGCATTCACATCCATTTCAGGCGAAAACTCAGTTCCGGTTGCACGAAGACACAAGAACAGTCACTTGTGCAAACTAGACTGGCTCGCACGAACCGCTTGGGGTTCGTACGACCCAGCCCTAGTTTCCACAAGAGACTAGCTCGCTCTAAATACCTCTCCGGCTCAAGGTTCGATCAGTGGCCTAAGGCTGGAGGGATAAACACTCGATTTCTCGAAGAAACTACGCGAAAACACTCGATTTGGGACTCAAAAATAGGTTACTCACATGAGCCCTCACTCGTACGAATGATGACTCGCACGAGGGTGATGCCTCGTGCGAGTGATGACTCGTACGAACCAACCTGTTGTCCCGCACAACTCTCTGTTCAACCGTTCAGAACTATCGAAGACTGATGCACTTCTGTTCCTACGCGCAGGCTGACCCGACGCTCCTCTCACTCTCCCGCTCAACTGTGTTTGCTGTTACGCACCCACTATGAGTATACTTGACCCCTTTTCGCTTTAAACGCACTTTTTGGGTGTAACATACGTTCTTAACAAAAACGCACTATACGCACTAAACCGATTTATCACACGCGAATATTTGTTATACGTATTTACACGTGATGCTAGAAACATATAGGCTAGGACATTGTCTGGTTAACTTCCACCTTAGCTAGTATGGTACTATAGTTCGGCTCACACCCAACGGGGTCTAGTGAAGGGCTTCAAACCTCTCCTTCGCAGCCATCCGGGACTTAGCATGTGTTTAATGGCAGGAAATAGTAAAAATAACGTTAATGGCAGGAAATTCGTTTCATATTGGTTCAGTTCATTAAGATACCAACACTTACCGAAAGATAAAACAAAAAAAAAAGTCATGATACGAGCAAAAAGATACCGAGATGTGTTTACATCGATCGAAACAATAAAAACGAATATCAATTTCGTTATTGACGTTGTTCGGTCAGTATTAAATCGTTCGTTTTGTTACATGTACAACAACAGGTTCGATTGAAACTTAAAAGGGAAAAAGAAAAACCAAAAACTAGAAAAGAAAAAAAAATGAAAAAAAATCATAAAAGGACAAAAATCATTATAGCTAAGAAGTTTATAAATTATACACAATAATAATTTAACAAATGCATTTTAGAATAATTAGTTTTGCCTTTGTTATACCTTGGGATATTGTAACACTATGTCCCTAGTAACCACGAGTGAATGACGTTTGTCATCCACAAAACCTACCCTTCTACTCTGGTTGCAAATAGGCAATAAAAGCAAACCTTTCTTCTAGCCTTTATTAAAAGAGTAAACTGCCATTTTGGTCCCTGTGGTTTGGCCAGTTTTGCCACTTTAGTCCAAATCTCAAATTTATTACATCCAGGGCCCTGTGGTTTGCATTTTATTGCCATTTTAGTCCAAAATCCAAAAAATCCCCTTTTTGACTGTTGAGAACTGCCTATTTTGTCCTTTAGTGCAGTGGTATTTTGGTCATTTATGTTTTATTTAAAGCAATTCAACAACAACAACAACAAAACCCAGAAAATCAAGAACATCTTCTTCAACAACAACAAAACCCAGAAAATCAAGAACATCTTCAAAGTTCATCATCAAAACCCAGAAAATCAAGAACATCTTCAAGAAAAAACGAGGCTCAGATCTGTATCTTCAAGAACATCATCAAACATCATCATCAAAACAACAACAACAACAACAACAAAACCCAGAAAATCAAGAACATCTTCTTCAACAACAACAAAACCCAGAAAATCAAGAACATCTTCAAAGTTCATCATCAAAACCCAGAAAATCAAGAACATCTTCAAGAAAAAACGAGGCTCAGATCTGTAAAACCGCCATGGCTGCAAACAGAGGTTGCAAGCGCACTTGCCCTCCTCCGATTCTGCCACGCCAAGCTCGGATTAGGTGAAATCATCACAGCCTCATGGTGAACAAGCATAAAAATCATCACAGCCTCATGGTGAACAAGCATAACAGAACAAGTAACAACACACACCACGACCTGCCACCACCTAATTTGAAATGAAAAAACTAATTTGAAACAAAATGAAACAAAATACCGATTTCGATTTCAATCAAACAACATCAGAATACCGATTTCGATTTCAATCAAACTGAAACAAACTGCCTCTCTCTCTTCTCTCTCTCCTCTTTCGATCAAACTGCCTCTCTCTCAAAAAACTGAAACAAAATACCGATTTCGATTCAGATCTGAAACTCAAAGCTCAAAACCCTAACTGACTCTCTCTCTTCTCTCTCTCCTCTTTCGATTCAGATCTGAAACTCAAAGCTCAAACCCCTGATTTCGATTCAGATATGAAACTGCCATGGTGTGAAGATGAGATGATGGTGATGAAGATGGAGGCGACGGTGGTGTTGGCGGCGACGGTGGTGAGATGATGGTGATGATGATGGTGATGAAGATGGCGGGGACGGTGATGTTGATGATGAAGATGAGATGATGGTGATGAAGATGGAGTAGACTGATGATGGTGATGAAGAGAGAACAGTGGAGAGAGAGAGAGAGATGTCTGTAGATGAAGATATGTTGAAGATGTAGATGATATGTTGAAGATGATGATAATCAGGCATTATATTTATTAAATTTGAGATATAATATTACAAAATACCCAAAATACCCCTGAGGATAAGGACAAAACAGGGGGGTCAAAAGTGGGAAATCTGGTCAAATTTGAGTTTTGGACTAAAATGGCAACAAAATGCAAACCACAGGGCCCTGGATGTAATAAGTTTGAGATTTGGACTAAAGTGGCAAAACTGGCCAAACCACAGGGACCAAAATGGCAGTTTACTCTTATTAAAATTATATTTATAAATTTAGGAGTTAATTGCCATTTTCGCCCCTGAGGTTTGGGCACACTTGCCATTTTCGTCCAAAATGAAGGTTTTGTACCATTTTGCCCCCAACGTTTGTAACTTTTTGTCATTTTCATCCAAATACCTAACTAAGTTACTTTATATCTTATTATGGGTTATTTTTAACCTAACCAAGTTAGTTTATACCTAACTAAGTTACTTTTTTTTTTCTTTTCTTTTTTTTTTTGTCTTCCTAAATCTGTGAAAAGCGTTAAACTACTAACCTAATTTACTACACCAAAGTTCTAACCGGGAATTTAAATTATCTATATAGATCTAAGACACACGTACAGCAGAAACTTAACATGGAAATCTAGCTATATTTCATACCTACATAAAACTATTCACTATCTATCGGTTCTAATTAGCATTCCAATCTTTGCAACAGCCTCTTCAAATCCCAAACCTAACCCAAATGTCCAAATAGCACATGTAACACAATCGATAATTCCTTGAAATCGGTAAGAAGAATGAGATCGGAAGTCCATTGTTTATTCCAGAAAACCGAGCTCAAAACCTGGAGTTACATTAAACACAATCAAATTTAACAGCAAGCATCACATTTATCCAAGTGAAAAACATCAAATGACATTGCAACAAAAGGAATTTCAAGTTTAACTTATTCTCATTTAACAATATCCATTTTCAAACATTAAAAACAGAATCTGAACTTCATTCAAGTACACAGATCAATGAAGATGCTACCAACAACTAATGCTAAGTGAAAACAGAGAAACAGATTCAAAACAACACATTGTAACACAATAATTACTTCAAAATTATAGAATCACAGCAATCCGTCCTGTCAATACAACGTTTCACACAGATAATCAAATCATCCTTATTTTAAACCTAATTTCTGCAAACTGAAACAATCGAAACATCAAATGAACTAAATGTTATTGTTCATTAACAACATCTGTTTCCAAACAAGTAAAACAGAATCAAAACTCAGAGTTATCTGAATCTATATACACCACAACTTCATTCAAGCACACATATCAATGAAGATGCTAACAACAACTAATGCTAAGTGCAAATAAAGAACCGGATTCAAAACTGCAAGTTGAAACACAATAATTGCTTCAAAATCTATAGAATAATCACAGCAATCCGTCATGTTCAAATAACATTTCACACAAATAATCAAATCAACTTTATTAAAAACCTAATTTCTACGAATTAAAACACACGAAAGTCAAATTGAACTCAAACTTCAGTCGTTTACGGCAAATTAAATCCACAACATCGAGATTAAACAACAATACTTTTCAATTCGTCACTTGTATGCACAGTAAACACGCATTGATCAAAAGCAAAAATCAACGCCTCAATTAAACAAATTAAAAGAAAAAACGAAAAAGAGGATGATGATGATAATTTATAAATTACCCCCTTATAATTGATAAATTTCAAAAATACCCATAATAAGGTATAAACTAACTTGGTTAGGTTAAAAATAACCCATAATAAGATATAAAGTAACTTAGTTAGGTATTTGGATGAAAATGGCAAAAAGTTACAAACGTTTGGGGCAAAATGGTATAAAACCTTCATTTTGGACGAAAATGGCAAGTGTGCCCAAACCTCAGGGGCGAAAATGGCAATTAACTCTAAATTTAGACACAACATGTAAGTTATGTTATAAATTAAAATTATAAAACCTTTTGAACTAACTTTTTTTACATGTAACTCACACCCCTTTTAATCCGACTTCTTCACACCCCCTTTAATTCTACTTGTTTGATACTATTAACCCACAAAGCACTTTGATACCTTTTGAAATAATATTGTAAATTTTTGTTTCAAATTAACAAAACCATTTAAACTAATAATATAGATTCTATGTTTGACTTCTTTGGTCAAATACAATTTATATGGTTGCACATGGGCAATGAGACTAGCCAACCATATGTTTAAGTTTGACCCGTTTCTATCGACTGATTACCTATTTTCCTCCTCTCATTCTACTTTGGCTTTACAAAATACTATATTCATAAAGTTAATTAGAAAAATAAATCGTTTTTTACGTTAAACTTATCATATTTTCATTGGTTGGTAACTACTAATTAGTCCTCAAAAACGACTTAATTTGGCACGTGTATTTCACTTAATGACATTCTAGTAATGTACCTTTTTCATCCACTCAGGTTAAAGCATAAAAAATTTTCAAAGTTGGGATTTTAAAAATTAAATTAAAAATCATCAATTGAAGAAAAAAAAAACAGTATTGATTGGTTTCCAATCTTATATAAATGTTCATTGTGAGTTTGGAATCAAAACATCAATTTATTGTTTTTTTGAGTGAATTTCAAGAATTGTCATTTATCTTTATACCCATTTTCAGGCGTTGTCCTTTATGTTCAAAATTGACGAGTTTTGTCCTTTATGTTTTCATATCATACACGTTTTGTCCTTTAGGCCTAACCCAGTTAGTTTTTCAGTTAAATTTGGTCATGTGCTTTGCACATGAGGGCATTTTTGTCAATTCAAAGGTTGCAAAAGCTTTGAGCTGTAAATCTGCCGTTAAACTTACCTTTGAATTGACAAAAATGCCCTCATGTGCAAAGCACGTGACCAAATTTAACTGAAAAAACTAACTGGGTTAGGCCTAAAGGACAAAACGTGTATGATATGAATGTATAAAGGACTAAACTCGTCAATTTTGAACATAAAGGACAGCGCCTGAAAATTAGTATAGAGATAAAGGACAATCCTTGAAATTCACTCTTGTTTTTTTTCTCAAGTTACCAGTTAATTTGAGTAGTGCAAAGTGCAATATTTTAATTTAAGAAAATGCAACATTTGATTTACTTTAAACATAACTTATATAGTTATTTGATTATTATTTAAAAAGTTGCTTAAAGCAATTAAAATTGCAAAAACCGTGAGAACATGGATCCTAGACAAACATATACAAAGATGTTGGATATTGCTTTGGTTTAATCAATTTAAAATTGTTAAAAACATTATATTTTAACGCATAAAGAATAACTAAATGAGAAACAACTACATTAAATCCTCCAAAAACATTAAAGTTTTTATTTAAAGTATTATATCAATAACTGCATCAAAATATATTAAATTTGCCGTTCAAAAAAAAATATTAAATTTAGTATGTATCGTAAATATAAGCAACAAACTACAATCAACAAAAGGCAGCCAAATGTTGAAAGATTGTTGGAGGAAATTCAAGCTTTGGGGTATCTATGGCTGCACAATCAGGCTAGAGCTCATGGGCTCTCATAGGATTCTTGGCGGAATTTTGACCTGTTATGTATGGGTGTATAATGTGTTGATGTATATGTACCGGTAATGTTAACTTTCCGTTGGTTTTTTAGTATAAAATTGTTTTGTTGGCCGTTAAAAAAATAGAAATATGATTCTCATTAACAAAGTGGCACTGAAAAATACTCCAAACCTTCAGTAGAACCACTTGATAGTGTGTTCAAAAGATGATCTAACATTTCATGTACCAATTTTAACACAAGTAATTGTTTAATTTTTCATAAAACTTGTATTTAAAAAACAAAATACTATTATATAAAAATAATTGTTTGTTATATAAAATTATTGGTTGTAACATACCTAAATGCAATTACAATATAGGCGTACAAACTAAACAAGCTAACCAACATATAATATTATAAAATAGGATACATTACTAGTATATTAAATGATTTTAAATGCATATAATATTAAAGAAGGCTTTTGTATAAATCTAAATTCACTACATTAAAGTAATCATGATCATCAAACATTTATATAAAAAAAAAAGTTTAGATTTTGATATTAATGAAAGATTTTAAAAAAAAAAGAGTACTAGTGGTATCATCTTTCTTTATAATCAAACAAATGCTGTATATGTTTTATACCTATCCACCACTTGTGTACTAGTAGATGAGATCTTTACCTAAACTTGAGTGGTTGTCTCGAACGGATGTTACACCTTGTCCCTCTTCTTAGCCAAACTAAGCAACGCTCCATAAATAGGTAGAAGAAGGCCCCGCACTCACAACAAGGAGATTTTTTCTGATTGCGTTATCCAATGAAGATCCAAGTTCAATCTTCACTTGTGTCATTTTGGTGGATTAGTCAATGATATATAAAGCCTTGCCTCTTCACAGATGCGTCAAGTTTTATCCTGAGCCCACCCAGATTTCCGTCTCCTCGTATATTACGCTAGAGAGTATTCAACTTTTGTGGTGGCGCAATTTTTGTCAAGTGGCAGTCAGCGGTATAGTTTACAGAAGAAACGTCCAAACCAAACTCTAAAATCAGCGTAGGCTCAAGAAATTCGGCACTAAAAAAAAATATGTTTTACACCTTTTCAATTTAGTTTCCTCTAGACCCCATAAACCGACCAAACATCACAAAACCACACCAAATCCTCCCAAACTCACAACCCTCTTCTCTTCAACAACCTATACAACATGCATCAAAACATGTACCTTAATCTTGTTCAACCAAATTCACACCTGGCAAATCCACCATCTTTTTATTATATTATTCCCATATAGAGACACAATATTGACTCTCACTTTCTTTCCTAATCTCTTTCCATTTTCATCTCACCACTTTTCAGTTTCCACACCATGGATTCCGGCAACAGCGGCAGTTTACCGTCCTCTAGCGGCGGCGATGGAGATATAAACCACCACCCCATACCGATTCTCCAAACCCCCTCTAATTTCTTCAATCCGTCGTCGTTTTCACACCCACTTAACCCTAACCCGTACGATCTGGATTCAGATTCTGTCTGGTCCAGAAACCCGACTCCGAATCCGATTCACAACCCTTATTATCCGGTAGATGAAAAGTTAGGTGTAATTACGAAAAACCCAAAAAAACGTACACGTGCTTCTCGGCGTGCGCCAACAACCGTTTTAACCACCGACACAACTAACTTCCGACAAATGGTTCAGGAATTTACCGGTATCCCAGCCGCGCCGTTTTCTACGTCAGCATCGTCGTCATCGGCTGGTTTTTCACGCCGGCTTGATCTTTATGGCTCGGGAATGGCGCCGATGTTGAAGCCGTCGGCGCAGAAGGGTCAAGTACAAGTACAAGTACAGACAGCGTATTTGAATAATATGAGTGCACCGACGAGTATTTTACAGTTACCCCCTTCGGAAACTTTTGGGGTTACGAAACAGCCCCTGAACTTGTCTAATTTGCAAAATCAGATGTTTCCGTTTCAGTCTTTTTCAGAAGCCACTCAAGTTAATGTAAGGGAAGTTACGGAACATTCGGATGCGTTTGTTGGTTCGTCTTCGATGTTGTTGAAAAGATGGAGGGGTGAAAGTGAAAATTTGGTGAATTTTGAGGGGAGGAATGGAAATGGAAATGAGAATTCTCAGAACGTCGTCGTTCCGATGAGAAATGACGGCGGTCAGTTACCAGGTAACGAGGATTCCTGGATTTGTCCTTCGGATTGATTAAGGTTAATTTTAATATGTTTTTGTTTTGTGTAACAATTTTAGGTAATAATTTTGTTATACCAAATTACAATGTGGGATTTAGGGTGATTTTTGTTGATTATTTTATATCAAAATCACCGGTATATTATTAATAAATGTATATTTTTAACTTAATAGTATGACATATTTGGTAATTTGTTAAATAAGTTTCAAGTGTTATTAATATTAAGGGGATGGCGGCGCAGTTTGTTGCCCGTCTACCTGCTATTCTTATGTAATTTGCCGTGTTGATTGGAATGAAAAAAAAATGTTAATATTAAACATTTGAATTATGCATGAAAATATGAAATCCATGCACGCTCATCAATTCATCATATGTTTGATTCATTTCAGATAATTAAAATATTTTTTCTTTGTATTAAAGTAACTTGATTTTTGAGTATCTAAATTTGTAAGAAAATTATATAGCTTTTGAGTTTTATAATGAAAAGGCTGTTTTTGAAAATATTGATGATCTGTACGAGTTTGTTTGTGTATGTGTAAATATTGGTGCTCTATAATCTATAAGTATTTTAGTATTTGTGTAGCTGCGTGTGTATGTGTAACGAGAGTGTGTTTTATGTGTGTATTGGAGCTAAAAACACTTGTGTTTTTATTAGTTAAAAGCCAACTGAAATTCAATATACAATTTAGAAACCCTAATTATAATTCATATTTATTAACTTTAAGTGGTAAATTAAAAACCGGTAAATGTCAACGTGTGTAGCAATTACTTGGTGATATATATGGTCTTAACATGATAGTTATAATAAGTAAAAAGTATTTTGTTAGCAACTTAATCATAATTACATCACTAGTGATCTTAAGAAAACATAATATAAAGATCAATGCATGATAAGAAAAACTATAATTACGAAAACAAATAAATAATACTAACTAAATATGTATTTTTTTATAGTAAAGTTAACCTTCATTTCATCCAAGTGATAAAGAACTCTTCTGACTTGAGTATTTTTAAATGTATGACCATATGAGTAGATTTATACGCATTTGAATGGAAATTGGACCCATTCAAACACCTGTTTACATACGAAATATAAGATTAAGATCAGTTCTTACTGTTTATATTTATGATTATATTTAGAGTAAAATACGTTGTTTTACTAAACTAACTTATAATCGATGTTTAAGTTTTTAGATTTTCAACACTCATTGTTTCACTTGTATAAAAATCGGTTATCAAACCAATCATGTATTTAAAACAATCGCTTTCTTGCAAAAATGTTTTGGTTATTCAGATTTTCTATCACACGCCTAGACAAATTGTTTTTCATCTTTCTTACAAGAAAGTCTTTGTAACCGTATCTTAGTTTAAAGTGCGTAGTTTTAGATTACCTTATTTAGATTTAGGATTAAGTGTAAGAAGTGTGAGAAATATTATGGGGCTGACATGTGTCCTTGAGTTATATTAATTCAAAATAGGGATGAGCATTTGGTACTAGGTACCGGTACCGAATTTCCCGTACCGATTTTTTTCGGTACCGGTACCCACTTTTGGGCATTTTCGGTATCGCTACTTTCGGTATACGTACCGGTTCGGTGCGGTACCGGTAAAATACTGAATTTTACCTTCAAATACCAGTACCGTACCGTACCATACCGAATATTCCGGGTTTTTATGTAATCGGGTTTGTCGGGTACTAAGTATAAGAACCGACCCGACATATTTCATTTTAGAGCATGTTTTGTTATGAACTTGGGAAGACTGTTGTACATTCACAAACCATCCGATGATGAAGAAATACAACATTCTCCTTGATTTCGGCCTTATATACATTTCAATCTATGTTTCTATTTCAATCCATTAACGGTGGTGAGTCATTTATTTGTTAATTGTCATTCAAATGTTATTGATAGTCGTGCCTAACTTGAACTAATTTGACCATGCAAGTATAATATGTTTGTTGTATATTAGGTAGTTCTGTAATAGTGGATACGAATTTGCAAGTATTTCCTGCTTGATGGGGTGTTTATGCTTCAATCTATTGTTTATTATCAATGATTAATATGTTTGCACACCAAGTGTTCGATAAAGTGTCCGAGTGAAAAATTTGACGAAACATATTAACAAATGTTGTTTTTGATGAATTGCACTACCAAACGTAGATAAAACCTTCCAACCAAAAATTCATAACTTAAACATCCAAGAATTCAAAAAGTATTGAGTAATTCACATTAGCAGCCAAGAAATTGACCGCAAATTCAATGCAGATGGTTTCTTTCTTTATATGAATGTATCTGTGGGAGAATCATGCAACGTTGTATGTTATATATTTTAGGGATTCAAGCCCCAATCGCTACTGGGCTATGGCCTAGTCTTTTTTAAGTAGCACTTTAGTTCGGTCCATAGGTCCAAGTCGGGTTTCACCATGAAAAGAACTGAGAACCGACCTGACCCGATTTTATATGAAAAATTGGAACTGATCTAAATACCTAGGTTCGGGTCGGGTTGGGTTGGGCATATTTTCGGTTCGGTACTCGGTTATTTTCGATCCGGACCTAAACTTGCTCACCCTTAATTATATCAAAATTTTATTCGACCATGTACTGAAAACTGGTTTTTTAAATCAAGTGTTTTTTACTTTAATTGTAAGGAATTTTTTTATAACTAGTTGCTTTCGATTTGAGAATGTTGTAACAAACATGTGTTTATCGATTGTTTGAAAGAATTTTGGGGTTGTGCAATAGCATAACTTTGTGAAATATATGAAGGCCTTAATTGAGATTAAAACAAAAATCAAAGGGGTATTAGTGTAAATAATATTCCTTCTTTACAATTTAAAAAATTAGTTTGCATTAAGTTTCAATGGCAAACCGTAATGTTAACTGAAATAATAATAAAAAAGCAGTTTAATTAACATAAAAACGTAGTTTATTTGTATTTTTTAGGTCACACAAATACACAATCCAAACTGATATTATAAATATATCCATAATGATTATAATTAAATATTTTTCTTTGAACAGCTAACATTTCCCTTGAAATTTATCTAAGAAACCTACTTTCAAAATCAAGTTTTATATTATGTGACCAGGTCGGCCCGTTAGGCTTATCAATCTAGGCACGGGCCTAGGCTCATTAAAAATCAAGGGCCTCCAATTTTTAGTAAAGTTTTATATATTGTATATGTATCAGGCTCAAATAAAAAGCAAAACTAAACCATGTTTTTTATATAGTTTCACAAATAAAAATTGTTTAGGAAAAAAGGTACACATTCAAGACCCAGTTTCGAAATTAAACCACAGACATAACTGCGGTCTGTAACAACCATCTACCACTCGACCTCATCCCTAAAATTGAGCCACAGTCATCGTTCCTACCTCCTATCGCAACATGCTCTTTCGATTTTCTTGGTTATCGGCTATCACTAACGGTAATCACACATGGCGTCGGGTTTGTTGAGATTGGAGGGGAATTTATGGGCAAAATTAGGGCTAATACTAAACACAGGTTAACTTTAGCAGCTAATTTTTCTATTAATCTCTATATGTTTTGCAAAAGGGCCTCCATTTTGTAGTCCGTTTAGGGTGTACAAAAACGTTGGAACGGCCCTGTATGTGACTTCGATTTTTTTCATTAAAATACCAATGTACTTTAGTTGAAGGCATTAAAACAATAGAACATGCACCGTGTAACCACAAGATACTGATTTTTAATGTGTATATATCAAAAGGCATATAATTTAATTTAATGTTATTTAAAGTGTTATTAAGATGTATCTTGTTCATATCATCATACGGTAGTGATTCAAATAAAGACGTTGAACAAAATTGCGAGTATCGTATAAAATTTACTTAAGTAACTGGATACTTATTGAGACAAGGGACACTAATGACATAGTGATAGGTTGTTAGATCCACCTAATCCCCCATAATTACCATCAATAATTTTAAAAGGAGTTGTCTTAGCCAGAGATATGACACGACTAAAGATTTTATATCTATTTTTGTGATTAAAGTTTCTTTTTTTTTCTTTTTCATAATGAACTACCAAAATTTGTCCGTGCTTTGCAGCAAGATTAGGTCGGTCTCTGTTCTTTTCATTACGATATCGGTACGGTAATATAAATGACTCTACCAATAATATAAATATTTCAAAATTGAAGCGAAGAAAAAATATTAATTCAACCGTGTATTTAGTCTTTATAAAAAACAAATGAACGGAAGTTATAAGAAAAAATAAAACTACAGGTTAAAAACGTATATTATCTATTGTATAAGGTGTGTGATAGAATCTTATGAAAAAAGTTAAAGTTACCGTTCACTCAAGTTAGTAGCTGTTATAAACTATAGGGTTAAAATCGAATGTTATATACTGTATAAGGTGTGTAACTGAAAATAATAATTAAAAAAAGTCAATGTTACTATTCACAAAAGTAGATAATTGTTATATATAATATATAATATAATGTTTTTTAACAGAAAGAAGAGAATCAATATATTATGAAAGACAACATCACTACACTTACGAGCGTTTGCAGTTAAAAAAAAAAACTTACGAGCATTTAACTCTCTCACTCCTCTTCTTAAAATATTGCCACCAGCAAACCATCAACGTGCCAAATTTAAGATAATATTTGTCACTTGTCGTTATAGTATAACTAGTAGTAGATGATGGAAAGGTTTGGTTAACGAATAAGGTTAATTTACATTATCAGCTTATACGATCAACTAATCAATATCTTATACAAGTAAACATTAAGCATTGAGTTCCTACATGCGGTGTTCATCATATTAATTTATCCATGATTAACGCACACGTATAGCTATAGTAATCTTTGTTACACTTATAAACGTTAGAGAAAAAGTTAGACTTAGCATCTTAGTTTTTAGTGTATTATTTTGTGAACATTTTCATAGACTCTTCTTTAAATTGAACAACTTATGGTGAGAATTAAACTAAACGTAATGTCAAAGTCATGTTAAAAGTGTGACTACAGAGTTTTAGTGTCAATTGAACAACTTATCGACACTTGAGGGACTTAAGTTGCCAAGTAAGCAAACTTACGATTTTTAGTAGTCTCTTTGGGTCAGGATTGCAAGAGGGATGTATACATAAGAAAAACGTGAGTGTGTGTAACTTTGTTACATTAATGAGCTATTTTGAGTTTTAATGAGTTTGTGAATTGTGAGCCCGCAATATATTTTCGAAATACAATGTGTCCATGTAACGCCCCAAAAACCGAATTTTAATATAATGGAATGTTTTCTTGTTTTGTGTCATGAAATAAAAATAACTAAGTTAATTTTTACTTGGTTAAAATTTCAAGACCAATAGTATAGAATAAGGTTTGTGGAAATGGGATAAAATGGTAAACTAGAGGGACTAAAGGTGGAGATTTGGATTGAAGTTTGCAACTAAATAGATGTGCAGGAGAACATGTGTGTGTTTTGGTGTGTGTGTCGACACACATATGAGAGAAGGAAAGGGGTTTCTCAAGCAAGGTTAAATTCAAGAAATTGATGGTGAAAATTCAAGATAAATCATGCATGGATGAAGAATTAGCATCATCCAACCTTAACAATCACATGGTAAGTTGTAGAATTTTATTTGGTGATTTTGCATTAAGTGGGTTTACAATCGATTCATGAAATTGTATGAATTTAAGCAAGAATATGTGTTAGAATGATCATATGGGACATGGATTATGCAAGACTTTAAGTAATTTGATGTTTTGTTATAATACCCACTTGTAGTGGTAAGAATGGTGATATGAATGAATTATCCATGTTCAATTCTTGTGAAATTTGGATGTATGATGTAGTATATGAAGAATTCTTGTTAGCTAAATTGAGCATAATATGAGTTTACTTGATGTTTAGTGGTGTTGATGAATGAAAGCATGAAGTAGGAAGTGAAGCATGATATACTTGTACATTAAGCTTAAATAGTGGTACGCACACCAAGTGTATGATGAAATGTGTAGGTGAAGTTAAGATGTGAGATTGTATGAAATGGCTTGATATATATGAATGAGATGGGGTAATGATGTAATTAGTAGTATACTAACTTGAAGAATGTGCTTTAGATGGAACTCATACAAGAATTCGGGTTGAATGTATGTCTTGGTCAAGACTATGCATTAAGGACTTGTACGTTGTGTTTCATATCACTAGGTGATCATGTGATTGTAAGCACATTTTCATCGTGAATAAGAAATGTATATAGTGTCTTTCATATAGCATAAATGATGTTACGGATATAGGTGGATAAGTCGGAAGTTCATATGATAAACTGTTGACTTCTGAAAGTCAACTACGCATAGGAAGCATAATTTGACTTGTTGTTGTAAAGGTAGGATATTAGAAAGTCGTATGGTACATGTTACATCAATACGCGTTATATGGAATGACATGGTAAATTGTATGAGTTTGAAAGGATGTGAAATTGAGTATATGTCTTATGTTTGTTATAATTGACTAATGAAAGTCAAATGTGAAATATGAATTGATATGATCTTTAACATGTACAATTGTGTATGCTAACGAGAATGTGAATTGGTGGCATGAAAGTAGAGGAATCATGTCAAGATGGACTCAAGCATGAAAGGCTAACGGGTCAAGAGGATGCAAGGAAGTGGATACGGACACGGATGCACAAGGTAAGTGATTTCCGAATCACTTCTTAGTTTGTTAAGTAAGGTTATGTTCTAGTTAATTAGGCATGATAATTGAAGTCAAATAAGAAGGGTTGTATGAAATTGATGATTTACGTTAAGTAGGCCGAATGGGTCAAAAATGTGGTTTTATTACTATACCGGAAGGGTTGTATAAGTAATTGATTTACGATACTATAACCGGGTATGGGTAGAATTGTACATAAGTACGCTAATCAAGAATCGGAGACGCGGATTAATAGTCTAAAGACTCGGTTGTGAGTCATGGTTAATAGACAAGCAATTTCGCATTTGAAATTGTATTAACAAAGTTTGTTTTCGTATAAATGAATGACATGAATAGGTTTAACGCACACCGGGTATCAAGTGCATAAATCCCAAGTACGAACCCCTGATAATGTAAAAGTATTATAGTTATAACGTTTATGTAAGTTTTGGGTTAAAACAAATGAGTAGTTTGACGAAAACACGAACGGGTCGAATAAGTGAAAGCGGGTATATAAAGCCGAGAGCTTTAAGTGAATATTTTCCTTAAACCGGATGTTGGATTTCAAGTTCATATGATAGAATGTGAATTTACAAGCATGTAGGAAGAAACGGGAGGTTAAACGGGTAAACGGTTTAAAAGTTATGCGCGTTTTAGTGCGTATGGACGACGAAACGGAGCTGCAGAAAATTTCATTTTCTAGAGGGCGTCGCCGACGGGCTTAGGGGCGCCGCCGATGGGCTCTAGAAAGTCAGTTTTTGGCTGACGGGTTATTTGGCTGTCTACGGAAGTTTTGGGCTACGGGCACTTGCAAGGGCCGTCGCCGACGCCCCTAGGGCCGTCGCCGACGACCTCCCCATGTTCACCAAACCTGAAATTTGTTATCTAAGTTGATTTGGGTATAGTAGGCTTCGGTTTGTTATCCGTGGACCACGGCGGGCCTCCCAAACATGATTTTGATCGTTCCTTTGACGTTTATGGGCTATAATTCTAAGTCTAAGTACCATGTAATTAATGTATGGATATGTAAGTGGTATGTAAGATCTTGGACGTGTACGTAAGAGTGTATGTACATATATAGATGTGTATTTAAGTATATATGAAGGTACGTATGAGTGTATGCAAGTAAGTAGAGACATAGTAATGCATGTATGTATGTAGACGTGTAATTATGTATATGTGAAGATACGTATGTGTATATGTACGTATGTAGAGGCGTAGTGATGTATGTGCGTATGTAGATGTGTATATGGTATATGTGAAGGTACGTATGAATGTATACATGTATGTAGAGATATAGGAAGGTATGTACGTATGTAGATGTGTATGTATGCATGTAAGAATGTATGTATGCATGAATTAGATACGTCGAGTAATACGTTATTAATAGTGTGCCTTGAGAATGAAAAGTAATGCAGGTACATTATTGAAGCCTCACCAGGATATGGATACACAGATGAAATGCTTAAAGTTAGAAAGATAACGAAATGGGAAGTGTACGAGATTGAATCTTGTTTATGTATTGTGTACTAATGTTATGAATGTATGTGGTGAGTGCAGGTTGTACGAATCACGGGCGGTTATCACGAAGAATAGAGATCGAAGACCGAGTCACAAGATAGATTGTACGGGAATAATTGAGTATGTGCTTTAGCAAACAGGACTTATACCTTATTTTTGTAAAAGATACATATTAAAACGAACTTTCAAGTAAGTCAAGATGTTGTAATGAAAGAAATTTTTATGGCACGAATTTCCGCTGCGACTTTTTGTTAAATACGTATTAGGGCCTTACAAGTTGGTATCAAAGCCCTGGTTTGAGAGAAATCAAGTATGAGTAGGTAAATACTTGAACTCAAACCCGTGTGCTCTTGTGACCAGGAACCCGTACAATCCAAGACTCGATCAAGATCTAAAGGTTGAAGCGAATGTAAGTATGTACTCGAATATTGTAACACCCCGAAAACGGGTTTGGTAATCAAACAACGTTAATACTAAAAGACGGGTAAAGTACCGTTAGTGGTGAAAATTTACCCGGTAAATATTAGGATTTAAGTAAATAAACCTAAAATTAATTAAAAGGAGAATAAATGCTTTGAGAAAAGTAAGTTTATAAGAAGCCCGAGTTAACGGGACTTAAAATAAAACGGGTTATAACTCTTGGAACCCACTAAGTAACTAGGAATATCAACCTAGTTAATTATGTGCTTTGAAAACAATAAAGAAAACTTGGTTTATAATCCTTTTGATAACTCTAAAAACTAAAGGGACTAAAAGGGTTAAATGAGAAAATAGTTTTAATTTAATAAAAATCAAAACACCAAAACACACACTCATGTTCTGGTCGTGATTTACACAGGATCCACAAAGGATTCTTGATCAAAACCCTAAATCACAAGAAATTCAGCCAAATCAAGGGAAATCAAGCTAGGAAATTGGGGCTTTTAATAAATTAGTGATCACCAAGCCTAGGGGATCACAAGGTATGTCAAAATTCGTTGTTTGATTCTATTCAAAATTCTGGATGAACAATTATAATCCGAAATTAGTATTGCATGAATGTTGTATGGATGATATTGAAGTGAAATAGTGTTTAGGAGTAAACCCTAGACAAGTATATATTGAAATCATGCCTAGCTCAAGTAAATTCAAATTTTGTTGATGCTAAATTCATGTATGAGATGTTTTTAGGGTTTTGATTGCTAAAAATTAGTGTTATGATGTCAAGAACATGCTTAAATTGAAAGCTGAATTCAAACAGCTCCTGATCAGAATTTACAGCCGACTTGTATTGGCTGTAACCTAAACAAAACGTGACAAAAACATGTGTTTCTTGAGTCTAAAATGTAATTCCAGGAAATATCTTTAAAACCCCACTGGAATCGCATTTTTTGACGAAAATTGAGCGTTTTATGAATTTTTCCGTATCAAAGGTTCAAGCTGCGTTTTCTGGCAGAATTTGCAGCCCATTACGAATGTCATAACTCAATTTAGGAATTTAGTTATGATCTCAAATTTTTACTGTAGATATTATTAAGCGATTAAAAGAATCACCAATTGGAATTTCGTCAATCGGATAAACGAGGAATTTTTAATGAATTTTTCCGTAAGCTGCAGTCAGAAGTGACGAATCTGATTGCAGCTTAGTAAATGAATTTTTATGAATTTTTGGTAAAGAGTTAGATCTTTAAATTTTAACACAAGGCCTAACCCTCCGAGAGGTACGCCACATAAAAAAATCATAATTTTTGAAGACTTGTAAACAGGTTAAACAAGTCACCAAAAACAGCCCATTTTTCAGTGATATGAAATGCCTGAATGAAATCGCGGTCTACTTGGTTGTGTGTAAAATTTGATTTCATTAAGAGTTCGGATGAAATATGCCTAAGTGAGTTCAATGAACCAAATGTGCATTTGAATATGTTGATAAGTCAATTGACTTTTAAAAAGTCAAACCGACCAATGATTAGATCGAATGATAATTTTGATATGGTCGAATGATAAATTCGACATAAAACCCGTAGTATGGAATAGTCGTAAACGATTATGACTAATCTAACCGTCTTACGAATTGTGATGATGATAGTTTAACTCTAGACAAGCTAGATGAAGACTTGAGAAAGAAGCGGGTCAAACGGATCGAGTACGCGGAAAAAGGACATAACCGGATGCAAGGTAAGTGAAACTTACACCTTTTAGTAAAATAAATGTTCATCCTATAAGTTTCAACTACAATAAGGATAATATTCAAGATATGGTTCCCGACGCGAAATAATATGGGTCGGAACTAATATAAATGATAAAAACCATGTTTAATGGTAAAAGAGATAGAACGGTAAATTAGCCATGAAAAGCTAATTATAAAAATGGGTTTTTGAACGGTTACTATAAGTAAGCCTAATGAATAAAAAGAGTAAAACGGGTCAAATGGTAATGTGGATACCATTTGACAAATATCGACTAATAAGCACTTGTCGAGTTTTATGCTTACAGGATAAAGCGGCTTATGAATTAGCGTTGCTATGAATTAGCAAATTTTCGAGACAAGGTATTAAAACGGGTCAATGTATTGATCTGAGCCAGGTACGTATAGTTATGTTGTAGTTAAAAGTGCTAATTTGATCAATAATTGGTGAGAGTCTTTCGTCGTAAAATAAGATACTAGAATTGACCAAAAAGCCCTTAACGGGCGAACCGGGTAAACGACCGTTAGAGTTTGTTTAGAAACTTGTTTATTGATTTTGAAACCCTTAGATACATATAAAAAGTATAGGCAAAAACGTTTGCGGGTCAAAATAGACTAAGAAGTAAATTGTGGTTAAATGCTTAGATAGATACAAATGAATCGGTGAATGTAAACGCCTACGTAAACTCTAGGATGGGAGCGAAAACGTTAAGGTTTGACAAGCCCGGGATGGGTAAAATGATAGGAATTAACTATTTTCTTTTTAGAGCATGTAGTGAAATAATAATGCCAAACGGATCGAATAATCACCTAAAGGATTTATGAGCCAACATTGGATAAATCAGATTTTTATGCAAACCAAGGTGATAAACGGGTCCGTAATTTAATTACGGACGTGTAGGAAAAAGAATCGTGTAAAACGGACATATAGATTAAAAGTTATGGCCATTTGAAGTTTATTTTTTGTTAAAAACTTGAGCTGGGCAGAAAATGCAGGTCCAGAAACGGACCTGCTGGAAATTAGTTTCCCCCGCGTCACGCGACGGGATCCAGTAATTGGGGCGCGACACGCGATGATTGTCACGACACGTGACAGAACATGGGACTCCTCCCGCGTGTCGCCGGAGGCACGATTTGGAAAAATTTATTTATTTTCATTTGTTGATAAAGGGACTTGATAAAACAAGTTATATTAGTATCAAAACTAACATTGGTGTTGGTTTTGATTACAGGTAAACTTTAGTAAGCTTACGGATGAAGATCAAACACGTTGAAGGACCGAACACAATCAAGATACAAGCTTCCGCACGACGTTTAGTTGTCATTTTAAACGACGAACTTATTTATATTATGTTGTAAACTTTTAAGTTGCAAAAGATTTAAGCTACTCGTATTTTCTACGGATCCTTAATCGTAATTGCATGTTTATTTCCATTATATATACGAAAACCTTTAAAATAATAACAAGGGTGTTACAAATATGCATATAAAGAAAACTAACAATATGTTGTGTGTAAGGTAACCATGATTATTTGGAGAGGATGATCTGCGAATGCGGTCTAGGACCGACACCAAGGCGTGTAATAAGACAAATTTGAAACCAGGTACGTAAATTCATATGTGGGTACATGTAATGGTAAAAACTATTAAAGGAAGGATAATGATGGAATAGTAATGAAGTTTTGAAAAGTTACACGTGTCGAAACCTAATTCTTCGGACATAAGGCGATGATTACATGAAGGCACGAAACTAGTATGTGGATTGCGTACCTGGCCAGTACACGAGAAACATATGACGTTCGTGAGACCGTGATAATTGTTGCAGGTATGTCTGAAAGGGTTGGGTATTAGGTGGACGTGTGGGTGAGAATAATAAGACTCTTAAGAAAATTTAAAGCACTTTATATAAATGGAAAATATGAATGATATGTTTGAACCCGCGAGACGGATTCAAACATGGAAGTAATGGAATGTATGAATGATATGTTTGAACCCGCGAGACGGATTCAAACATGGAAGTAAAGGAAAGTATGAATGATATGTTTGAACCCGCGAGACGGATTCAAACATGGAAGTAAAGGAAAGTATGAATGATATGTTTGAACCCGCGAGACGGATTCAAACATAGAAGTAAAGGAATGTATGAATGATATGTTGAAATCCGCGAGACGGATTCAAAACATAAAAGAGGTGAAAGGTAGGAGCGATATGTATGAATCCATGAGACGGATTTAAGGACGAAAGAATGACCATAAATGGCACGCGAACCTAAATTTGAGTTAAGGAAAGAAGTTTTGATTAAGCTGCATGTTAGATGTGTTGGTAAATGACTCTTGGGAGTCGGAATGAATGACGGGCTGCAACCCAAACAATAACTTAAGTATGGACGGGAAGGGGAAGTTGTTGCAAAAAGGATAACGAAATAATTATCAGAATGGAAGAATTGTGAGCATTTAAAACACCGAATAAAATAAATTTGGAGAGAAAGTAATAATAACAAGTACCGATGGAAAATGCCAACTTTGATGCTAGGCTTGTTGGCCATGTTCATTTGAACAAGGTATTGATGGAAGGATGCTCATGAGCGGGAACCCACTTCATGAAAGGAAGGCCGATCCGCTCTTGCGGGTTGTTTTTACTGCGCCAAGTAATAAGGTTAGTGAATTGTTTAATATATATAAATATAGATATTAAGTTATGGGTTGAATAACCACTTACGTACTAACTAATGGTAGCAAATTAAAGTGACATAAATGCGATGATGTAGAATATAACCTAAAGGGGTACACGGTGCGTGTAACTATAGCAAACGTAGAATGACGCTTAAATCTCGAGTTAAGTACGAAAAAGAAAGTATGAAATAGTAGTGATGTTGCGGTAATAAGGCCTTAGCAGAATATATAGTATGTAAATGTGATCATATTAAGGCCTCATGTGTGACTACGAGAGAAATAAAAAGAAATGTTAGTAGTGAAATATTATAGTAAGCTCATTATGAGTAACGATATAACGAATGCTAGAATGGGATATCAAGTATGATGTGTGGGGAACATGGATCAATTTGAATTACTCCGATTAACGTATGTATGAATGCCTTTTGCCTACCTAAGAAAGTAGGAGTGAAACTTACGATTATGATTATCCATGAATCTTGTTGTATAAATCACGAGTAATTTCGTGCTATAGCATGCATCGTGAATAAAGTAAAGGAATAAACAATAGAAAGGAAAGACAGATGTGGTGTGTTGGTAATAAGAAATGTTTCGGGGACGAAACCACTTTTAAGGGGGGTAGACTTGTAACGCCCCCAAAACCGAATTTTAATATAATGAAATGTTTTCTTGTTTTATGTCATGAAATAAAAATAACTAAGTTAATTTTTACTTAGTTAAAATTTCAAGACCAATAGTATAGAATAAGGTTTGTGGAAATGGGATAAAATGGTAAACTAGTGGGACTAAAGGTGGAGATTTGGATTGAAGTTTGCAACTAAATAGATGTGCAGGAGAACATGTGTGTGTTTTGGTGTGCGTGTCGACACACATATGAGAGAAGGAAAGGGGTTTCTCAAGCAAGGTTAAATTCAAGAAATTGATGGTGAAAATTCAAGATAAATCATGCATGGATGAAGAATTAGCATCATCCAACCTTAACAATCACATGGTAAGTTGTAGAATTTTATTTGGTGATTTTGCATTAAGTGGGTTTACAATCGATTCATGAAATTGTATGAATTTAAGCAAGAATATGTGTTAGAATGATCATATGGGACATGGATTATGCAAGACTTTAAGTAATTTGATGTTTTGTTATAAAACCCACTTGTAGTGGTGAGAATGGTGATATGAATGAATTATCCATGTTCAATTCTTGTGAAATTTTGATGTATGATGTAGTATATGAAGAATTCTTGTTAGCTAAATTGAGCATAATATGAGTTTACTTGATGTTTAGTGGTGTTGATGAATGAAAGCATGAAGTAGGAAGTGAAGCATGATATACTTGTACATTAAGCTTAAATAGTGGTACGCACACCAAGTGTATGATGAAATGTCTAGGTGAAGTTAAGATGTGAGATTGTATGAAATGGCTTGATATATATGAATGAGATGAGGTAATGATGTAATTAGTAGTATACTAACTTGAAGAATGTGCTTTAGATGGAACTCATACAAGAATTCGGGTTGAATGTATGTCTTGGTCAAGAGTATGCATTAAGGACTTGTACGTTGTGTTTAATATCACTAGGTGATCATGTGATTGTAAGCACATTTTCATCGTGAGTAAGAAATGTATATAGTGTCTTTCATATAGCATAAATGATGTTACGGATATAGGTGGATAAGTCGGAAGTTCATATGATAAACTGTTGACTTCTGAAAGTCAACTACACATAGGAAGCATAATTTGACTTGTTGTTGTAAAGGTAGGATATTAGAAAGTCGTATGGTACATGTGTCACAACCCCTGATCCTTAATTCCTGGGAACGGGCGGCCGTGAGCCAGTTTAGGTGGTATCTGTGTTTATTAATTTGGCAGCGGAAAAATTTCATCAGGACCGTAGTTAGGAAATATTTTATCAGAGTAACTACCATTTATATATAAATAAACATATTGGGATGAAACCCAAGTTTTTATTACAAGCTGATTTATAGGGATAAATCCCATTTTATTTGAATTAAAACGCCTTCTTTGTTTAGGTAACTTTTATAGCCACTTTTCTAAGCCTTCAGTGCTCTCCAGCTGGCTTTTATGTGCTTCATACTAAGTTACCTGAAACACGTGTTTAAAACATTTTATCAGCAAGAAATACTGGTGAGTGAATCTCAGTTTAATCAAGAAACATTTTATCGATTAAAACAGTATTGAGGACGATTACAATGTTTATGTCTACACAATTACTCCATTTGGTACTATCAATCCACTGACTTGTGGGTCATATTACACATTGGCTAACTCATTGTCCAATGGTAACGTACTGTCATCCTCGACTTACTACTCACAGTGTAGTAAATTTTGTATACAAACCCCCAACATACCGGCAGTAATTGAAGACTACAAAGACTCAATCACCGCTTAATCATATTGTAAAATAATTAAGGTTTTGTAAAAACTGTTAACAAAAAGGAGATTACTCACATTGCTATCTTAGACTTCGCGTAAGGGTTTCCTGGGAATAATCTATAGTTTACACAAATGTAGATAGGTTAGTATCATAACCCTTTGAAAATATTAATGATACCTTCCCCGAGACGGTATTCCAACAACTACGTCGGGCAGAACCACGACATTTGTTACGGAACCCTAAATCCATCGGGCAGCGTATCTATTACGAAACTGGGGTTATAATACTTACAACGGAGCAGAACCTCGCTAATTAGGGGTATAATACCCGACTATAATATCTCTTCTACAGAAATTGAGATTTAGATTTGAAATGTGAGCGAACTGAATTGAAACCCGATGCCATCTATTTATAGTTCTGATATACGACTCCCACGCGGCCCGCGTAAAGCACAGGCCAGGGTTACGCGGCCCGCGTCAACCCTGGTCAACAGGATAGCTTAGCTGAGTCAGCTTGTAGACTCGACACGTGTCAGCACCGGATGTCTCCGCGTTTAACGATCTCTCGCGGCCCGCGTTAACTAGCAAAGACTCTTACGCGGCCCGCTTTAACTAAAGAAATCAGCTGAGTCAATTCTAGTCTTCATACCGCCCGCGTAAAGGTTGGGGTGGGTCTACGCGGCCCGCCTCAACTTAATATTTATTGTTTTTAATTTATTTTATATGTTATAACATATATCGGGTTCAGTTTTCACGTATGGGATGTATTTTAGGAAGTGTAGGGTGTCAGGGGTGTTTTAGGAGGGTTGATATATCTTGGGTAAAATTCCTGGATTATTTAATAGAATATATAGTGCACTCACATTAAGTATAGTAACCCAATTTTACTTTATCCCTACGTCACGAGACATAACCCCAACGAATTTAGGCAGAGCCTTAACATACGTTACGGGGCCTACGTCACTTGGACAGGGTATCGGTGATCAAGGGTTAAAATACTTTAAAACAGAGCAGGGCTTTATTATTTATTATGGGTGATTTACTAAACCAAAG
Organism: Helianthus tuberosus; assembly: GCA_030545235.1. Taxonomy (NCBI): domain Eukaryota; kingdom Viridiplantae; phylum Streptophyta; class Magnoliopsida; order Asterales; family Asteraceae; genus Helianthus; species Helianthus tuberosus. The sequence continues at coordinate 4,481,225 of CM060379.1, read as the reverse complement.
AAAAATAGGAGTATACAAAGTGACAAAGAGAGTGACTTCGAGAAAAGGATTTGAGTATTTGAAACTGAACGCAATGCCTTCAATTTATACTGAATGTTTTGAAATCCTTACTTGGAGGACACTTTTCTTTTCTTGCCACGTATCCTCATTGAATGTTAGTTTAGATTTATTTTAATTATATTATTTAATGTACATGTACACGTAACATGCACATGTTTAAACTTTCAATTTACAATTTCATTATTATAGTTATATTATTATTATATATTTTCTAACTCCCATGCACATCATACGTGCATATTGTATGCTTTTCACATTTATATTATAATATTTATTTTATTATTAGGGTGAGAGTTGGCTACAAAGTTCATTTTTCCTACAAAGTGTAAAAAGTCATAAAACACCATAATATTAACCATAAACACACTCAAAACCCACAAATAACATAGTAGAGATTACTAAAACACCATATTTGTGGGTTTTGTGTTGCGTTTTGGATGATAAGGCTTTGATTATCAAATGACTAACATTAGTGTATTTTATGTTGATTATCATGTTGTGTTTTATATTCATAGTTGTACGATGTTGTGTTTGAAGTTTTTAAGGACTGTTAGGGTTTGGATATTGTGTTTTAGTGAACTTCACTATGTTATTTGTGGGGTTTGAGTCTGTTTTATGACTGAAATTGTGGTATTTTGTGACTTTGTATACTTTGTAGGAAAAATGGACTTTGTAGCGGAACTCCACCCTTATTATTATATAGATTATAATTAATTCAACTGCTTCAGTTATTTGGCGTTTATAACTTAAAAAATATAACGTTTTATAAAATAATAAATATGCCATTAGAATGAGAATATTTTTGTCTACATTTGGGTCTAAGTTTCATTAAAAACGAAATAGGTTCAAATATAAAGTATTTTAATTATTAAATGGTTCCTACGTTTGCCAAAACAACTTATATTTTTATTGGTCAACTTGCCCATGATGCATTCTTTTAATAACATAAGTTTTTATATCTTTTATAAAAATTTTAGGATTGTTACATTCTCCCCACCTTATTTTAAATCTCGTCCTCGAGATTCACTAAAATATGGATGAATATTTTTAGTTAGTTTTGTTTCTAGGTGTATTCTGGTCTTTTGTTTTGAATTATACTTTGACCAGAACTATTCTCTACGTTTTGAGATTCTTATCTTCTCAAGAATTCTGAATGAAGGTAAACTTACTATTAGCGTAAGTTTTAGACATTTTGTGTTTTAACACAACTTTTAGTTATAGGTTTCATAATGCGTCAGTAATCGCAAGGGAATTCTTATACTTTCGATGGCGTCCCAACTTATAGAGTTCCTGTTGTTTATCTTGTCGCACGAATTTTGAGACGGATGATCAAACGAAATAATGTTTGATATCGAAATTTTAGACGTATATAGGAGATTCCTAATAAATAAGTCTAAAATTATCATTGACACACTTGTTCATGGTAAATTCCTAATTGTCAATTATTATGGTCTTTGGATTTCCTTATAGATACACATATCTATAAAATCATGTATTTCACATACTTGTAATGTACACACCATTCATAAGGTCAATGTATTTAGTAGATTCATATTTCCAAAGAAATATCAGACATCAGATCATGGTATTATTTAGGGAATTCCATTATCATAACATATACCCCACCTCACCCGGTCTTGCCGGAGAGGTAACCCCATCTCACCCGATCTTGCCGGAGAGGTAACCTCATCTCACTCGGACAAGCTGGAGAGTCTACCGCACCATGCCCAGTTTTACCGGAGAGGTAATTATCATGATATTTCCCATAAATAGACTTCTCTCAATTTAGGATTTTGAAAGTACATCATTTATTATAGTTTGCATCAAGAAACAAGGAAATCAGTATTCTTATGTTGGATAATATTCTAAAACCGAGTAGTATCAATAAACAAGAAATAACAGTGGCCAGTTGTTATCGCTTATTTATCATACAGGCACTGTTCTAGTCATCATCCTCACAGAATCCCAATAACCATCATACTTTATCTAAGCAAGTAATTGGCTTATCCAACCTTAACAATTACATGGTAAGTTGTAGAATTTTATTTGGTGATTTTGCATTAAGTGGGTTTACAATCGATTCATGAAATTGTATGAATTTAAGCAAGAATATGTGTTAGAATGATCATATGGGACATGGATTATGCAAGACTTTAAGTAATTTGATGTATTGTTATAAAACCCACTTGTAGTGGTGAGAATGGTGATATGAATGAATTATCCACGTTCAATTCTTGTGAAATTTTGATGTATGATGTAGTATATGAAGAATTCTTGTTAGCTAAATTGAGCATAATATGAGTTTACTTGATGTTTAGTGGTGTTGATGAATGAAAGCATGAAGTAGGAAGTGAAGCATGATATACTTGTACATTAAGCTTAAATAGTGGTACGCACACCAAGTGTATGATGAAATGTCTAGGTGAAGTTAAGATGTGAGATTGTACGAAATGGCTTGATATATATGAATGAGATGAGGTAATGATGTAATTAGTAGTGTACTAACTTGAAGAATGTGCTTTAGATGGAACTCATACAAGAATTCGGGTTGAATGTATGTCTTGGTCAAGACTATGCATTAAGGACTTGTACGTTGTGTTTCATATCACTAGGTGATCATGTGATTGTAAACACATTTTCATCGTGAGTAAGAAATGTATATAGTGTCTTTCATATAGCATAAATGATGTTACGGATATAGGTGGATAAGTCGGAAGTTCATATGATAAACTGTTGACTTCTGAAAGTCAACTACACATAGGAAGCATAATTTGACTTGTTGTTGTAAAGGTAGGATATTAGAAAGTCGTATGGTACATGTTACATCAATACGCGTTATATGGAATGACATGGTAAATTGTATGAGTTTGAAAGGATGTGAAATTGGGTATATGTCTTATGCTTGTTATAATTGACTAATGAAAGTCAAATGTGAAATATGAATTGATATGATCTTTAACATGTACAATTGTGTATGCTAACGAGAATGTGAATTGGTGGCATGAAAGTAGAGGAATCATGTCAAGATGGACTCAAGCATGAAAGGCTAACGGGTCAAGAGGATGCAAGGAAGTGGATACGGACACGAATGCACAAGGTAAGTGATTTCCGAATCACTTCTTAGTTTGTTAAGTAAGGTTATGTTCTAGTTAATTAGGCATGATAATTGAAGTCAAATAAGAAGGGTTGTATGAAATTGATGATTTACGTTAAGTAGGCCGAATGGGTAAAAAATGTGGTTTTATTACTATACCGGAAGGGTTGTATAAGTAATTGATTTACGGTACTATAACCGGGTATGGGTAGAATTGTACATAAGTACGCTAATCAAGAATCGGAGACGCGGATTAATAGTCTAAAGACTCGGTTGTGAGTCATGGTTAATAGACAAGCAATTTCGCATTTGAAATTGTATTAACAAAGTTTGCTTTCGTATAAATGAATGACATGAATAGGTTTAACGCATACCGGGTATCGAGTGCATAAATCCCAATTACGAACCCCGGATAATGTAAAAGTATTATAGTTATAACGTTTATGTAAGTTTTGGGTTAAAACAAATGAGTAGTTTGACGAAAACATGAACGGGTCGAATAAGTGAAAGCGGGTATATAAAGCCGAGAGCTTTAAGTGAATATTTTCCTTAAACCGGATGTTGGATTTCAAGTTCATATGATAGAATGTGAATTTACAAGCATGTAGGAAGAAACGGGAGGTTAAACAGGTAAACGGTTCAAAAGTTATGCTCGTTTTAGAGGCGTAGTGATGTATGTGCGTATGTAGATGTGTATATGGTATATGTGAAGGTACGTATGAATGTATACATGTATGTAGAGATATAGGAAGGTATGTACGTATGTAGATGTGTATGTATGCATGTAAGAATGTATGTATGCATGAATTATTTACGTCGAGTAATACGTTATTAATGGTGTGCCTTGAGAATGAAAAGTAATGCAGGTACATTATTGAAGCCTCACCAGGATATGGATACACAGATGAAATGCTTAAAGTTAGAAAGATAACGAAATGGGAAGTGTACGAGATTGAATCTTGTTTATGTATTGTGTACTAATGTTATGAATGTATGTGGTGTAGTCAAGATGTTGTAATGAAAGAAATTTTTATGGCACGAATTTCCGCTGCGACTTTTTGTTAAATACGTATTAGGGCCTTACAGTCCAATACCTAAAAACATCACAACTTCTTTGTTAAATTTAGTTTTCATAATGTAACATATCCAAGAATTATGAATTCTTAATTGATTTTGACGTAATATAATTTATAACTATACTTTGTTTTAAGTTATGCTATTTTTTTTTATTTTTTTTGAAGGGTGACTTTCAATATGTACCTGACCATTGGTCACCGGGTTCCCGTCTAGGACGGTTACCCGTCAGCCCAGCTTTCGCAGACGCGATGTTCTATCGGGCCCCGGCTGCCGCTCTGACTGACCTTCGCCCGGAAACCATACTGCCCCCACACGAGAGACTCGCTGGGGTAACAGCTGGGTAAAACCGGGTTGCCCTCAAGACCGCACCATGCCTCGGTAGGATACGGTCTATCATTGGGACGTCCCCCCCCCCCCCTAAGACCACGAGTGGGAGTCGAACCGGTGCTATGATCACTACTAATTGATGAAAAGTAATTATAATCATCATGGAAATTAAGAAAGATGATAAGTGAAAGTTGAATCGTAAAAATGATGATTATGGTAAATGACTCAAGATAATGATTTTTGGTAAATAACTCAATATGTTAATTTTATAAATATTGTTTTAGTTGATAAAAGAAAGATTCAAAGGATCAGTTTTACTTCCTTAAGTGTGTCTGAAATTTAAGATATGTGAATTTTGCAACAAACGGGTCGATTCAGGTTGAAATTGATAATGGATTGTCAAATCCACTCTTAAATATTTTGACACGAACAACGCATTTTTGTAGCTGAATTAAAACATTTAAAGTTAAATTAATCACGAAATTGGTCAAATGGTTAATAGGTGTGGTCTTTGTTTCGTTTTAGGTAACTTAACCGTATTTGGGTAAGGACTTGCATTTTTAGAGTTTAAAGGCCTACTTAATGCTTTCTAAATCAAAGTATACATAAAGTTGTTCACTTAAATAATAAGCATGACTAAACTTACCTTAGTGTATATTTATTATGTAATTAATCAATTTGGTATTTTAACTTGTGTATCTAGATATGAGTAACATGCTCATTTTCAATTTCATAGGCTGAGCATCATGTGTCGAAGTTATAAGTTACTTGGAAGTAACGATGCATCCATGAATGCATGTTAATGAACTTCAATTATGTATGCAAGAAAAAAACATAATGTGGTTCAGGTTCTAATAGGTGATTTTTGGTTTATATGGGATCCTTTAGGGAAGGGATGTTCAATGATCACAAGGATGAACCTACGAGTAATTTCAGAAGCTTTGTGTTGAGGTCTAATGGCTCTTAAAGAAACCTATATGTTGTCACTACGGCGGGGATACGAATTGCGCAATACCGATCAATTGGAATTTATAGACTTAGATATGCAAGCTAGTTGAGGGCATCTCGCACCCTTCAAGAGCACTTCCTTTTACATGTTTTGCTTCAAGATATACTACATCTGTGTTTTTGTCAACATGTGCCTAGAAACGTTGTTTAAATGACAAAAACAAGTCTAATATATGAAAGGAAATAAAATTAGAGGCCCTTATTTTTTGGTGGCCCTAGGTCTTAGCCTAGATTGATAAGCCTATCATCAATCAAGTGAACAATACATATATTCTTTGAGTGATCGTATATTACTTTAAACTTTGGTTTACTCTAACACTTTGGGCGAATAATGACTTAATGATCCATTGTAGCTCATCTTAGCCCCGAAAGTTTGAGCATGGGTGCAGTGAAAATTACAAGTTGAAATGTATTAAACCTTATTAGTTTTAATCATAATTTAAAGAAAGTTATTAAACTAAAAACATATTAGTCAAAGACTTTAAAGAGGAAAGTAATTATAAATTTACTTGTTCAATGCATAAATAATTTATACTTTCGGAATTAAAAATTAAAAATTTAAAAATAAATAACCTACACTAAATACTAATGGCGGAAAAACCATCATGAGTGCTCTAGTGGTGGCCACGGGTATTTAAGTTCCATCTATGGTGGGTCCGGGTGAGTTTTCCCCTCCAGGTCTCAAGTTCGAGTCTGGGTGATAAGGGTTTCTCATTGAGGGGTTTAAATTGGGGATCTATTGTGTGAGTGGGTTCTCTAACGCAGACCCGGTTAAGACAACGTATGCTAGATCTCTTGACATTCACGAACAATTCACACCTTTAAAAAAATACTAATGGCGGAGAAGTGAAGGCATGTGAGATTCTCATTGGAAATGAATGGTGTTGAGTGGGCCTTTCTTTTAACCATGGAGAATAATCGTGTTTTTCTCAATCATGATAGTGAAATGATTATGCATTCATTGTTGCTTTTCATTGTCCATTACCATTGCTTCAAAAGGTAGCATCAATTCACGGAATCATATAAGCATTTGATATTGATATCATTGTCATTTGATTTGATTTGTCAATTATTTCTTGTCTTATTGGTGTAAATCTGTTTTTATGTAGCTTGTTTGCGGTCACCTCGGATTGAGGTTTGGCCTTGTTTAATGAAGTTCTCTTTTTAAAAAAAAAAAAACACAATATGTTTGGTTTTGATTTTTTTCGGAAGTAATGTCTCACAGTTTTTTTTGGGGCATATCGTGGAGCACAAAATATGGATTTGATAGAAGTTATGCATATTAGGGATGAGATTTTTTACCGAAATACCGGTACCGTACCTGTACCGTACCGAATAATCATAAACGGTACCGGTATCGGTATTAGAATTTTCAAAATTCGGTATCGGTAAATAACGGTATCGGTACCGGTAATTTTTCGGTAAAAAGCGGTATTAATACCGAATTTTACTAAGGTATTTTTTTGACAAATATAACTAATTTATCATAATCTTGTACTAATATAAAACATAGCCTAAACCTAAAATATCTTATTTTCCATTCCAAAGTAATCTACGTCTTGCGATTAATTAAAGATCCAAAGCCATCTTCTTCAAAGTATTCAAACTTCAAAGAACTACTACAATACTATTAATTATCATTGTTCTCCTTTATATTTTCTATTAATTATCATTGTTCTCCTTTATATTTTCATGACTTTGAACTCATATGAGCAAGTATATTCGTTAATCAACAGAAGGGGTCAATATATTGCTTACGTGGCATAGGAATTCGTCATATACTCTTTGTAAAATCACAGTTTTTGTTAAGAAAAACATTATTAAAAGCTCTTTGTTGTAGTAAATTGAAACTAGAAAAGAGGACTTTATGAGTACAGGATAAGCATAATAAGTTACAGTTTTGCAACCAATAAATTAAAGTTATATTTTATTCTAAACTTATCTTTAAAATTCGAACCCATCTATGTTTTCCTTTTGATTTTTTAGTTTTTACTACATACGTTTGTCTAGTTTTTCCACTATATATTACGCTAATTCAGTTAATAACGGATGGATGGATTTACGTGATATTTTTTTAGGTAACCAATGGAAAACACAAAAGCGGTACCAATGCGGTAAAATACCGAAATACCGGTACCGGTACCGTACCGTTACCGAACTGAGAAATACGGTACGGTATTCGGTATCCACTTTTCCTCAATTTCGGTAACGGTATTTGCGGTATCGGTACCGGTACGGTATCGGTATGATACCGATCTCATCCCTAATGCATATATGAGTGACGTACGAAGGCTAGCGCATGACGTATGAGTTACGATTAAAGATGTATGGGATGTTAAATAGCAAAGCACACTATATGCAAATACATTGATTCTTGAGTTTATGATTTGTGGTTGCACATTCACTATCACGAGGTAAAGGGAGATATTAAGAATCTATAGATATGTTCTATAAATTATTGCTACATTAAATGTGTTTGTTCTTTGTTTTGCTTTGTTTCTTGTTATTACACAATTCTGCCATCAGTGGCGGATCCAAGAACTTTTTTACTGGGTTTCTTTTGATAGATTCTCACTAATTCTCACTATTTTTTTTTCAAATCATACGAGGTTCTCATTAATTTTCCCCCCTTTTTTTTTTCTAAACCGCCCCTGTCTACCATCAGGTTGAGACAATTATAGATCTCTAAACCTTGTCAAGTGGTATCAAAGCTCTACTAATTAGTATGTGATTTTGTAGGTTTCAATTATTTTGATTCATGTAGATGACATCTCACTAAGTTTGGATTTGAGAACTTTGGTGGAACAAGTAATTTTACATTGTGAGATGTGGTTATGTATGCAAACCTAACCATTTCTCTTTTTTTTTTTTTAATTTTACTAATTATTCCAAAATAAAAAAGGAGAAATATTTGTCTACCTTAAAAGCACCAACATGATCTCAAAGACCCCACTTGTGCCCCGTTATCCCCTCAATCTTTACCCTCTTTTATCACTTTATATTTGATGGGAAAATGAAAATAAAAGAGGATCAAAGTGCAAGAAAATATCACCTCTATCTTGTTTGTTGTTTCCCATTAATGGTAAAGATGGTAAATTACATGAAATTCACTATGATGTTCGGTCAAATCAATATTATTTAGAATGGTGAAAGTTAAGAATGGTCAAATCAATATTATCTAGAATGGTGAAAGTTAAGAATAGTTTAAAAGAAAGTTCTTTTTTATATTTTTTGCAAATGGGTTATTATGTAATTACTACATTTTTAATTATCTCCCTAAAATGAGAAAAAGTCTACATGTTATTATTTTAAACAATTACTTTTTGTAACCTTTAGTATGTTAAACTTTTGATAATCCAACAACCGTCACCAAAGATTTGACTCAATAGTCATCAAAATGTAAGATTAAATATATTATGTCTTAATATTTAATCTAGTAGCCATTATAATCATTTACATTATATAGATCAAAATATATAACAACCTATTAAATAATTAGTTGGTAATTGTTGATGGACCATATTACTCTTATTAACTAATTAGGTTTCCTCTTGGGTGCTTATATAAGGAGACTTATGTAGAGGTTAAAATGTGACACACTTAGACACATAACCTAATTCTAATAACATCATAATCGACCTCTTCTCCATAACCGAACTCCCTTATTCGGTTTCATCATCACCATCATCAGTCAGCACCCTAAGGAGGAACCAGATCACACTGACAAATATGTCGAACTCAATGGCATCATCTCTCACTGGATTCTCCTCTACACTGTCTGCTGTAACAGGTATGTTTTCATATTTTTCATTATGTTTAGAACAAAACTGATCCAACATGTGGTATCAGAGCATATGTTGATTAGTCGGTTCTGTTTTCGTATCCATAAATTCTGGGATATAAATCTGGAGAACGGAATTTTGAAAGCCACATATAATTCACAGCCGGTTTCGAGTCTAATATAACCACTCGAAATCCCTGTTTTCGGAAAAAGATTAATTACATGTTCACTCGAAATCAAATGGGTTATGTTTTATGACCGAAATCTGTTTTTGAAGCCTTAAAAATTCAGGTTTCGGGTTCTAGAATTTTGTTCTTATGTTTAGGGTTCATCATGTGTTCTTAGGAAAATTCGAAAATTCCTTATGTTTTGGAATATGATTCGGATTATTGAGTGTTTTTTCCTGTTTTGATCTGATTTTGTCCTCTAAAGATTTTCGAAAATTGTTAAAAGATAAACAGATATAATTTTCGAAATATTTGATAAAATTAGATCATCAATAAAATAGGAAACCATATCTCAAAATCCCTAAGAATTCGAATTTTCAGTTATGCTTTCGCAACAACAGCTGTTAACAGGAGTCTCGAGATCAATTTTAACGACCAGAGACCAAGATCTCGACTCGAGACCACAAGGTCTCGACTCGAAATCATAAGTGTTCTCAAATCTTTACAACTCGAGACAACGATTTCGACTCGAGACCATAAGGTTTCGACTCGAGACCACTGAGGTTTCGACTAAGGGCTTCAATCTTCACAACTCGAGACCATGGTTGCGACTCGAGACCTCATTATGGAGTCGAGATCTCATAAAACACAGTAGTCGAGACCATGATTACGACTCGAGACACTGAGGTTGCGACTCGAGACCTTAATGAGTCGAGACCTCATAATGTTACAAGATGAGTCGAGACTGGACTCGAGATCTCACTCGAAACCTCATTAGTTCGATCCGCGCTAACAGGTGGTTTGCTATTAAATAATTGGTTTTTGTAAATACTTAGTTAATTAATCAGAATCAGATAATGTTTTACAAAACCAAAATAGCTTAACTTGAATGAGCTTCTAATGTATCATTTCTTGCCAAAGCTGATTTGATACATCTACTTATCGTTCAAGTATTACGAAAGCTATGTTAAGTGTGCATTATAAACATGAATGTCTTAATATCTGGCCAAAGCTGATTTAATTCTTTCATGTATAGCAAACTTAACAAGTGTATAACTAAAGTGATTGTTTCATTTCTGGCCAAAGCTGATTTGTCACAAACACTTTGCACACATGCTTAAATGATTACACTTCTGACCAAAGCTGATTTGTCTTCGTTTAAGTAGAATTTTAACTAAGTCTATTATTTTTATGTTAGTAATAGACAATATCACAGCTTCATAATTAAAATGGTCATTATTTATGCCTGCCTTAGTATTACGTGCCCTTAGATCACATTAGGACTTCTTCCTTTGTATCATAACTTGCTCATCTTATTTCCACTATCAGGGCCCAATTGCGGGATTCCACCTTTGACTGGTGTTAACTTTGCTGCATGGAAGGATGCTCTTATGCTTACGCTTGGATTGCCGGACTTTGACTATGCTCTAAGAGAGAATAAGCCAGCGGACCTTACTCCTCAAAGTACTGCTGCTGAGCAGTTGACTCAGGAAAAATGGACTAGGTGTAACCGCATGTCTCTCATGTTCATGAAGCAGTCCATAAGCAATGCAATCAGAGGAGCCATTCCTGATTCTGAAGATGCTAAAACCTACTTGGCTTCTGTGGAGGCGCAGTTCAATGGGACATCTAAAGCACACGCTAGCACCCTTATCCTCAAGCTGGTGACGACTAAGTATGATGGGAGGAGCGGCATTCGCGAGCACATCATGATGATGAATGACATGGCCAATAAGATGAAGGGGCTAGAAATGGAGATCAGTGATGGTTTCCTCGTTCATTTCATCATTACTTTGCTTCCTTCATCCTTTGAAGCACTCAAGATCAATTACAACACTCAGAAGGACAAATGGCGATGAGTGAGCTGGTCGCTATGTGCGTACAGGAGGAAAAGCGTATGAGGATGGATCGCACTACTGATGTTGCTAACTTCACCACCTCCAACTCTAAGAAGAGGAAGAACAATCATCAGATGAAGGATGCTTCTAAAGTCCAAAGTGTGACAAGTGGCACAAAACCGGTAATTTCCGTACAATTTTAATTATTATTTATTATCTGCAATTATGTGGTTAAATGTCAACATTGTCTGATTACATGCTATACATATGAATTCATGCACGTTTTATACTTCAAATATTTCTTTATGCATTACTTTAAGCGTTGCGTCAGAAAGACTAGTAAAGTCACCGATAAGACACACTGTGTCAGCAGTTTCGCAGAACACAGTCAGATAATAGAATTAGGGCCTAGGAGTAGGTCCAACATCTAAAATACATTAAAACCCAAGTGTGGATACAAGGGTTAACATATAAACTTTCCGGAAGCTAAACTATGCACTAAAAGACACCCGAAACGCACTTTAAATGCAGAATACTGCATAAATCAGCACAAATCAGCTATAATCAGCTATTTAAAACAATAATATCATATAGAATTTATGTTTTATTGTCCAAAATAACTTACAAAGTGTCGGGAATTAAAACTGCCACAAAAAGTGCTTCATACTTAGTGAAACTGCGCAATTCAGCACTTTAACGAACCGTAACGAACCGAACAACCGGACAATAACCGGGATATCAAAATTTGACTAGAAGTATGTAACAATCCTCACATAACCCGACACCCTAATATACTTTAGAATGTCCCAATATGTCTTTACATACACCTCGTATGTGAAAACCGAGCCCGAAATACGTTATAGTATTTAAAATAAATTTAAAACAATAAATAGTAAGTTGAGGCGGGCCGCGTAGACCCACCCCAACACTTACGCGGGCCGCGAAAGATCGATAACACGGCAACACCAGAGGCCGACACGTGTCGACATCGTGTCAAGTGTAGGCGATGACCCGGATCACCTAAACCCTACCCGGTCTAGTACGCGGGCCGCGTAAGCGACCCTTATCTTTCACGTGGGCCGCGTGAAAGTCTAGTTCAGCAAGTATAAATAGATGGCATCGGATCTCAGTCGAACTCTCTCACAATTTCATTCTCAAACACAATTTCTGTAGTAGGCTTATAATACACGGGTATTATACCTCCTAATTAGCGAGGCTCTGCTCCGTTGTAAGTATTATAACCCCAGTTTCGTAATAGTTACGCTGCCCGATTGATTTAGGGTTCCGTAACAACTGTCGTGGTTCTGCCCGACGTAGTTGTTGGAATACCGTCTCGGGGAGGGTATCATTAATATTTTCAAAGGGTTATGATACTAACCTATGTACATTTGTATAAATTATAGATTATATCCAGGAAACCCTTACGCGAAGTCTAAGATAGCAAAGTGAGTTTATCCTCTTTTTGTTAACCTTTTTGGAATGTTTTACAAAACCTTAAATGTTTTACAATGCGATTAAGCGGTGATTGAGTCTTTGTAGTTCTTCAATTACTGCCGGTATGTTGGGGTTTTGTATACAAAATTTACTACCTTGTGAGTAGTAAGTCGGGGATGACAGTACGTTACCATTGGACGACGAGTGAGCCAATGCGTAATATGACCCACAAGTCAGGATTGACAGTACTGAATGAGTAATTATGTAGAAATAAACAATGTGATCGCTCTCAATACTGTTTTAATTAATAAAATGTTTCTTGATTAAACTGGGATTCACTCACCAGTATTTCCGACTGACAAATGTTTTTAAAACACGTTACAGGTAACACGATGTGACAACCAATTAGTAAAAAGCCAGCTGGAGAACACTGAAGGCTTGGGAAAAATGTGGCTATAAAAGTTACCTAATAAACGATGTTTTAAATTCAATAAATTAGGGTTTGTCCCTAATAATGTATTGTAATAAGAAACTTGGGTTTTACCCATGTGATTATTAATATCAAATATGGTGGTTTTACTCTGATAAATATTTCCTAACTACGGTCCTGATGTAATTTCCGCTGCCAAATTAACGAAACCTGATACCACCAAAAATCTGAGCTCGCGTCCGCCCGTTCCCGGGATAGATAAGGGATCGGGGGTTGCGACAGAAGGTGGTATTAGAGCCTAGCCACTGGTCTGAGCCAAAGAAGTGTTCTGCTGACACTTAAATTCTAAATTTTGTGTTAGGAAATAAATTATGGAAATACGTGCATAACTGTATTTATTTGTTATGTGTTATTTGACTATTTGTTAGTTTACAGTACGAGTGATCAAGGACCCTCAGACATGAGTTGTCAGTTGTCTGATTCACCTAAGAGTGAAGGTACTTCTTCACAGCCTGCCCTTTCTGGGGATTCTGCTGATCAGGAAGAAGGAATGTTTGCTTTTAAAGCTCAGTCAGAAGAGCCATTCCCTCATAAGAAACGAGGATGGTTCAGTAAGGAAGCCTTTGCTCGTAGGAAGAGAATGCGAAAGTTGCAACAGCAAAGAGTTCTAGCGGCTGCTAAGCGAAAGATAGATGCCCATACACAGGATATGCTTAATAGAAGCCTAGCCAATTTCCATATCCTAGCTACCACTGCTGCTGACCCAAGTCTGGAACAATTAGTAGCACCCCAACCACAACTACCAATCCCAGAACAACCCATGGAGATAGAAAACCCTGAAAACCAAGTGGAGATGCATGACTTTAACCCAGAAGAAATCCCTAGGGTACCTGCACCAAACCCCCTAGATCCAAATTACGACCCCTGGTGGGACGATAATAGGGACTTTGTGCAACGTTACCCTATCCATGAAGACACACCCATACAAAACATAGGAGCCTATCCAGGTATGGACCCTTTAGATCCCTATTACCATAATGATTATATTAGGGAGATCTTAGAAGATCCTTACCAATTTCAGGCACTTTCATCCCCATATCAGGAACCCGCACCCCAGATTCCGAACCCAATCCTAGAACCTGCACCCCCAATAAGTGCAGAAAACGTCCAAGAACTTAGGACATTTGGTGAGAAAATTTTAGAGAGCAGTGAGAGAATGCGTTAGGTGGGAGAGCGTCTCGTATGGAAATACGATGAGCGCAATATGGATTTTTGGATAAATCCATATCCGTGATGTGATAGAAGAGATGGTAAAAGTTGGTAATAATAATATAATATAATATAATAAAAATAAAATAAAATATGTGTGTACGGATGCATATTACTATTAGTGTGATTCTATTTCTGTTGGTATTGTAATTTTTATTTCAGTACTAGTGGGTAATAGATGCATAATAGTATATGAATAGAGTAAAAGTAGCAATGATCTACGTTTTTGGCTAGATTGTGTATCATGTGATTAACTATATTAAATATTATCTTGTGATATTAATATGGGGTAAATGTTTAAAATTCAGATGGCCGACGAAGGAAATCAAGGAAATCTGAATAACGATAACCAGAGTAACATTAACGTGGTTAATGAGAATCCAAACATCAATAACAATGAAAATCAAATGGATAATAGTGTTATCCAACACATAGTGGCACAAGGAATTATAGATGCAATGCCATTTATTCTTCAAATGGTTCAAGAAGCGAATAATAAAAGTAAAGATAGCAGTAAGCGTCCGATTGAACCGGAACACAACGTGAACAATGGACCAGTACTTCAATTGCCCATTCCCAAAAGAAGAAGAACCGTGTCTTACGGTTGTTCTTATAAAGAATTCTGGTCTTGTAAACCAATGGAATTCTCAGGCAACGAAGGGGCCATTGCAACCCTGCGCTTGATAGAGAAGACTGAGGCAGTCTTAAGGATAAGCAAGTGTGCTGAAGGAGATAAGATATTATTTGCTTCCAATCTGTTTAAAAATGCAGCACTAGAATGGTGGAACACTATCCTCCAATCAAGAGGAAGTGATAAAACTTACAATATGGAATGGGAAGAATTTAAGAACAAGGTAGAAAGGAAATTCTGTCCACCCAATGAAAAGGAACAGATAGCAAACAAATTCCTAAACCTTAGGATGACTGGTGTAGATAGTAAAGGGTACACTAAGTTATTCTTTGAATATGCTAGAATAGTGCCAACTCTTGCTTCACCAGAACCAGTGTTAATCTCCCATTATATCTGGGGATTAATTGGAGAGATTAGACACGTAGTCAAGGCAGCTAGACCTCAAACCATAGAAGAAGCTGTAGAACTAGCAAATACCTTGACAGACGAATTAGTCCGTACCCGAGAAGAGGATCAAAGGAGAAACCTAACCCAGAAGTTGACTCAAGAATTTCGTTCTGGAAATTCTAATCGTGGGAAAAATATAGGTTCTACCTCTACACCCTACTGTAGGTATTGCAAAAAGAAGCATTCAGGAAGATGCTCCATATACTGTAACTTTTGCAAAATATCGGGACACAAGGAAGAAAATTGCAGGAAGAAGGCTAGCATCCGGATATGTTATAACTGCGGAGAACAAGGCCATATCAAGCTTAATTGCCCGAAATTAGCTCCAGCTCCAGACAACAAGAATACTAAAAGTGCTAGAGCATTTGTTCTAACTGCAAATGAAGCCAAGATGATTCCAGATGTTATAGCTGGTACATTTTTAGTTAATGATGTTTTTGCTAAAGTATTATTTGACTCTGGTGCAAACCAAAGTTTTATTAATACATCATTTTGCAAATTTCTAAATCAGTCATTAACTAAACTACCACAAGAATGCTTAGTAGAGACAGCCAATGGAGAAACCGTTAGGATTTCTGAAATCTTGCAGGGAGCAAGCATAGAAATTTTAAACCAAAAGTTTATTGCAAACCTTTATCCCATGAATCTGGCAGGATTCGATGTTGTTTTAGGAATGGATTGGTTAATAGCCAATAAAGCCAGTATTTTATGTGATCAAAAGTTAATCCAAGTAAATTCATCAAAAGGTAAAACGATCACAATTAAAGGAGATAAACCTTCTAGGTCCACTAAATTTATCTCTGTGATGAAAACTGCAAGTTATATAAGAAAAGGTTCTATAGTGTATTTGATTTCCATAATCACTAACACTAAAGGAAAGGATTTAAAAGATATTCCAGTAGTATCTCAGTTTTCAGATGTATTTCCAGAAGAATTGCCAGGGCAACCACCGGATAGAGAAGTTGAATTCAGAATACATTTAATACCAGGAACAGCACCGATTGCCAAAGCACCTTACCGTCCGGCACCTGCAGAAATGCAAGAATTAAAGAAACAATTAGATGAATTGTTGGAGAAAGGATTCATACAACCAAGTTCGTCGCCATGGGGAGCGCCGATATTGTTTGTTAAAAAGAAGGACGGATCAATGCGTATGTGCATTGCTTACCGTGAATTAAACAAGGTCACGATTAAGAATCGGTATCCATTACCAAGAATCGATGATCTGTTTGATCAACTGCAAGGAGCTCGATTTTTCTCAAAAATCGATTTAAGATCAGGGTATCATCAATTAAAGCTACAGGAAGAGGACATTCCTAAGACCACATTTAGAACAAGGTATGGTCATTATGAATTTACTGTCATGCCATTTGGTTTAACCAATGCCCCAGCCGCATTTATGGACATGATGAACCGAATATGTAAGCCATATTTGGATAAATTCATAATTGTTTTCATAGATGATATTCTAATTTATTCTAAGAATAAAGAAGATCATGCTCAGCATTTGCACGCACTTTTAAGTTTATTAAGAAAGGAAAAGCTTTATGCTAAATTCTCTAAGTGCGAATTTTGGTTAGAACAGGTACAATTCCTTGGACATTTAGTTAATCATGAAGGAATTCATGTGGATCCAACAAAAATCGAGGCGATTACTAAATGGAAAACCCCTGAGTCACCAACCGAGGTTAGAAGTTTCTTAGGATTGGCTGGTTATTATAGAAGATTTATTCGAGATTTCTCTAGAATAGCCATTTCCTTAACTAAGCTAACCTGTAAATCTGTTAAGTTTGAATGGGGATTAAAACAAGAAGAAGCCTTTAGAATCCTTAAGCAAAGATTAACCCATACACCCATATTAGCATTACCAGAAGGAGCTGAAGACTTTGTAGTCTATTGTGATGCTTCTAAATTAGGTTATGGATGCGTATTAATGCAACGTCAAAAGGTTATAGCTTACGCATCTAGACAACTTAAGAATCATGAAGAGAATTATTCAACTCATGATCTAGAATTAGGTGCTATAATTTTTTCTCTTAAGATTTGGAGACATTACCTTTATGGTAGTAAGTTTACCATATTCACTGATCACAAGAGTTTAAGGTATATTTTCAAACAAAAGGAATTGAATATGAGAAAAAGACGCTAGATAGAGATGCTTAATGATTATGATTGTGATATCCAGTATCATGAAGGAAAGGCAAATGTAGTGGCAGATGCTTTAAGCCGAAAGTATCATGAAAAGCCAAAAAGGGTACGTTCTCTTAAATTAAATCTGCAAGTAAATTTAAATAATCAAATTAGAAAAGCACAAGAGTCAGTAATCAAGGAAGATACTGAAAAGCTAAAAGGTATGCTAAAAGAATTAGAACAAGGAACAGATGGAATTTGGAGATTCCATAAAAAGAGAATGTGGATACCTAAATTAGGAAACCTACGTCATCGTATACTAGAAGAAGCCCATAAGTCTAAATATACGATGCATCCAGGGAGTGATAAAATGTACCAGGATTTAAGGAAGAATTTCTGGTGGATAGGAATGAAAAAGGACATAGTAGCCTATGTTTCTAAATGTTTAACTTGTTCACAAGTTAAAGCTGAACACCAGAAACCCTCAGGATTTCTACAACAATTAGAAATGCCAGTGTGGAAATGGGAATTGATAACAATGGATTTTGTTACTAAGTTACCCAAAACTAAGAAAGAAAATGATACAATCTGGGTGATTGTAGATAGACTAACCAAGTCAGCTCATTTCCTACCAATGAAAGAAACTTTCAGTATGGAACAATTAGCTAAACTATATGTAAATGAAATTGTTTCTTTGCATGGAATTCCTTTATCAATTGTTTCTGATAAGGATAGTCAATTTACCTCTCATTTTTGGTCAAGTTTCCAAAAGGCAATGGGAACCAAGTTACAGCTTATCATCCTCAAACGGACGGACAAAGCGAAAGAACAATTCAGACAATGGAAGACATGCTTAGAGCTTGTGTAAATGATTTCGGAGGTAATTGGGATGATCACTTACCTTTAATAGAATTTTCTTATAATAATAGTTATCACACAAGTATCAATGCTGCACCATTCGAAGCACTTTATGGACGAAAGTGTCGAACCCAGTATGTTGGGCAGAAATTGGGGAAAAGCAACTATCTAGACCTGAAATAGTACAAGAAACAACCGACAAAATTATTCAAGTCAAGGAACGACTGGAAGCAGCACGTGATCGACAGAAGAGTTATGCTGATAACCGACGCAAACCCTTGGAGTTTCAAGTAGGAGATAAAGTATTATTAAAAGTCTCACCTTGGAAAGGAATAACAAGATTCATCAAACGGGGAAAGCTAAGTCCCAGGTATGTTGGACCTTTTGAGATTATTAGAAGAATAGGACCTGTAGCCTATCAGCTACAACTGCCAGAGGAAATGGCAGGAATACACGACGTGTTTCATGTATCTAATCTCAAAAAGTGTTTAGCTGAAGAATCACTGATAGTACCTCTTAAGGATATAGAGGTAAATGAACAACTCAAGTTTGTAGAAAGACCTCTACAGATTGAAGACAGGAAAGTCAAGAATCTCAAGCATAAGAGACTAGTTCTAGTCAAAGTGAAGTGGGACTCCAAAAGAGGACCTGAGTACACATGAGAGCTTGAATCTGAAATGCAAAAGAAATATCCATACTTGTTCCAGTAGATCTCGAGGACGAGCTCTAAAACAAGGTGGGGAGAATGCAACAATCCTCACATAACCTGACACCCTAATATACTTTAGAATGTCCCAATATGTCTTTACATACACCTCGTATGTGAAAACCGAGCCCGAAATACGTTATAATATTTAAAATAAATTAAAAACAATAAATAGTAAGTTGAGGCGGGTCGCGTAGACCCACCCCAACACTTACGCGGGCCGCGTAAGCGACCCTTATCTTTCACGCGGGCCGCGTGAAAGTCTAGTTCAGCAAGTATAAATAGATGGCATCGGATCTCAGTCGAACTCGCTCACAATTTCATTCTCAATCACAATTTCTGTAGTAGGCTTATAGCTGCCCGATTGATTTAGGGTTCCGTAACAACTGTCGTGGTTCTGCCCGACGTAGTTGTTGGAATACCGTCTCGGGGAGGGTATCATTAATATTTTCAAAGGGTTATGATACTAACCTATGTACATTTGTATAAATTATAGATTATATCCAGGAAACCCTTACGCGAAGTCTAAGATTGCAAAGTGAGTTTATCCTCTTTTTGTTAACCTTTTTGGAATGTTTTACAAAACCTTAAATGTTTTACAATGCGATTAAGCGGTGATCGAGTCTTTGTAGTTCTTCAATTACTGCCGGTATGTTGGGGTTTTGTATACAAAATTTACTACCTTGTGAGTAGTAAGTCAGGGATGACAGTACGTTACCATTGGATGACGAGTGAGCCAATGCGTAATTTGACCCACAAGTCAGGATTGACAGTACTGAATGAGTAATTGTGTAGAAATAAACAATGTGATCGCTCTCAATGCTGTTTTAATTGATAAAATGTTTCTTGATTAAACTGGGATTCACTCACCAGTATTTCCGACTGACAAATGTTTTTAAAACACGTTACAGGTAACACGATGTGACAGCCAATTAGTAAAAAGTCAGCTGGAGAGCACTGAAGGCTTGGGAAAAAGGTGGCTTTAAAAGTTACCTAATAAACGATGTTTTAAATTCAATAAATTAGGGTTTGTCCCTAATAATGTATTGTAATAAGAAACTTGGGTTTTACCCATGTGATTATTAATATCAAATATGGTGGTTTTACTCTGATAAATATTTCCTAACTACGGTCCTGATGTAATTTCCGCTGCCAGAATAACGAAACCTGATACCACCAAAAATCTGAGCTCGTGTCCGCCCGTTCCTGGGACAGATAAGGGATCGTGGGTTGCGACAAAGTAATGTTTTTATGATACTAAACTAGTATTGATGCTAGAACACCTTAAAAATCATAAAAACACCTAAACACACTTTAACATACTTAAACCTTACCGTTTGCACTTTAAACCTTCAACTTCCCAAAATTTACACTTTACCCCCCCCCCCTTTCACCATAACCGGCCCCATGGTCCCACATAACTATATTTACTTTTAGTAACCTTGTCCCCTAACTAAATGGCATGAAATCTATTAGAAAGATCTTGATGTTGGGATTTTCCTTTATAAAGACCAAGATACTTACATATTGTCCATCATTCACCAAAGAGCTTCATCTTCTTCCTCTCCCACTCTCTTGCTCTCGGCTCAACCTACACACATACACCCACCCATTTTCAAACTCCAATCTCACAATCTAAGGCCATTAGAAGGTGTAAGAAGCTCATTTAGGAAGGTGTATGGTGCTAGAACTTGAAGGACCACCTTGTGGAGCTTTTAACCTCTCATTTTCTTCCTTGATCATCATCTCCATTTTTGTGCCACTTCCCTAGCCATTAGAGCTAGTAGTAAGCTTCTTGATCACTAATTTAAGTCATGTTTATGTTATGTACAAGTTACACCATCTAAACAACTTAACTTCTAATGTTAAAAATAAGAAGATCTAACATATTCATGAAGAAAATAAGTGATTACATGAATTTTTGATGTATGTAATGATATTGTTGATGTTATATCTTTTGTTCATGATTAGATCAAGTATGTTAAAGCTTGGATCTACCAAGTTTAAGCATGGATCTTGAAGGATCCATGGTTAAACTTGAAGATGAACATATGAAGCATAATGTGAACTTGAAATATGATTTTTTATGCATAAACTTGTAATCTTGAAGTAATAAAGTGTGTGTAGAACTAATTTTTGAAACTAAATCTCATGGAAAGGTTGTTAAAAAGCTAACATAAGGCTTGTTTATGTAAGATCTAAGGTTATTAAGCATGGATCTTGAAAGATCCATGGTTAATCATGATGTTAAAAATGATGATCTTTCTAATAAACATGAAAGTGGACTTAGAACATGATTTACAAACTTTAAAGACCATTAAACTCATGGATGAGTTGGTTAATGAAATAAAGTTTCATAAAAAGTTTGTTAAAATACTCATGAACACTTATTTTTGGAAAAATCATAATATGTAAAGTGTAGATCTAAAAGACTACACATTTTTAACAAGAATCAAGTTCACCATGATGTTTCATATGGAAAGATTAGTGTATGTTGTTAATGATTGTTGTTGGAAATTGTTTTGCTGTTGAAAAGAAAATAAACACATGTTTTGAAAACATAGGAAACCTCCATTTTTTGGGGAAACTATGTCAAAATTTTATAAAAATTTTGACACTTAGAAAAATATAAGTTTTGGTGAAACTTATTCCCTAAAAATTCACCTAAAAATATTTACCAAGGTTTCCCTAATTTTTATGTAAATTTCAAGTTAAGAAATGATGATTTCTTCAAGTTAAAATTGATATTAAGTATGTATATTTTTGGGAGAATATATGTATTTAGTGATCACCAAATTTTGTGCTAAGTGTATATTATATGTAGTAGTGTATTAGGAACTTGAAAATACACTAAATACTCCCATGGAGTATGAGTACAAAAATACACGTACAAATACATGAGAATACATAAGTATATAAGTATACAAAAATTACTCACAAGGAAATACATGGACGAGTACAAGAAAATATATATTAATGAAAATACATTTCTTGATATATTATCCAACTTGGACAAATTATGAATTCAAAAATGTATTTCTGGACAAAAATATATAACCATTACCAAGTAATGGAATTTAAACAAAAATTGGGTGTAACCATATATATATTTTATAGCATGACAAAATATATACATTTCATACAAGTCTTAAAAATATATTATTTTTAAGAAATCTAATTCCGGAAAGTAATAAAAATCAAAATATTGATTTTTGGTGAAAATACGAAATACACAAGTATTTACATAAAATACAAGTATACTTTCCTAAGAAAACTTGTACAAAAATATTATTGAAAATATTATTTCACAAAATACTTATACTTATTTTTGGGAAAATAATATAAGTAACTCACTTGAAAAGTTAAAAATATAAATTATTTTTAACAACTTATTACCTCGAAAAGTCTACATGAACGTATAGAGAACAATCACATAAGCTAATGATGGTGACTTGTACTTGTGTGATACAAGTCTAATGACTAACATTAATAGAAGACGTATAGGTCACTACACTACTGGTGAAGTTTACGACGCAGGAAACGCAAAGTTGTGAGTTCATGTCCCCACTTTTAAACTTTTACTTGTTTTCTAAACTTGGGGAAAATACATGTGTTATGGTATGTTGAATATTAAAACTAAGGAATGATAGTTTAGATCATGTCACGAATAGGGTGCCACAAGCACCATTAATCAGTTACATACCAAGACCGCAGAATAAAAGGTTATATCTAATTGGTTTCAGACAGCCACACTCTTGGCCACTCTTTTACCAAGCAGTGCTTTTGTATCTCTAGTCGTGAATCGACAGTCGTGGATCGACAAGTAAAAATGCCTATGGTTTGGATGCTTCCTATGTCGTGTCACATGTTAATGGCCTTGCAAATCATAAGCGATCTCGATTTCCTTATATTTACAGAAATACTTATTTCATACAATTGCATACCATGTTTTCCATAACGAATGCTTAAATGTTTTCACAAATCTGCATGAATTCACATCAACATTATGTTGACGGTTTTCCAAAACTCACATGTATTTTAGGTAACTAAAGTGGATGTGCGCGCGGTCTTACTCTTACTCCAAGATGTCGCTTTTGTTTTAGTCATGTCATGTCAAGACTCCGATGCCTGATTTGTGGGATTTGGTTTCTATATTCCATCTTGTGTGGGATATAAGAACCAAAACCTTTATGTTCGTTTTTAAATAAAGTTGTAAACTTTTCAGACAATATGTTTTCTTGTGATGTAAACACTTAACTTATGTTATGTTAATGGCGTTTGGAGTTATTTTATGAGCATGTAGTATGTTTACCATTCGTATGCAATGAGAACCTTTCAAGATCACACCTCGTGCTTCCGCCTTAGAAAGGGGTGTGACAGATTGGTATCAGAGTTGCGATTGTAGTGAACCAGGATTCTTTCTCGAGTCTAGACTACAATCTTTAGGATCCTCTTACGAAAACAAATTTTTTTCAAAGGTTTTCGTTGCATAAAACTTTCCACGACATCTACTACCTGAAACTGTTTTCAAAGAGTCAAGTGAGGACACTACGAAACTTAGGGTGCACTGGAGTAGCACTTGTCTTTGACTAAGAATTACTTGCAACTATGTGTATAATTATTTGTATATTAATTAAGTAATAATATATATATATATATATACTATGAATAGAATATCACAGGTACACATGTCTTCGTCTGAGAGCAGCAGCCTATCCGAAGGAAGTGCCCCGATGATGATTACCCCTGACGACGAGATTTCTTCAGCACAGGAGGCCGACCCGGAGATGATAACCGACGATGATGATCTCGACGATGTTTTAGCCTTACCTTTACCTCTTCTTGGCCAGCAGATCGTAGGATATCCAGATGGTGGACATCTCGCTGAACCTGTTCCCATCCATGTTGTTCCTTTTGCTGCCATCCCTGTTGAGGACCGGTCTCTCGTTGATGACCTGGAGTATGGTGTGGCCTCTCCTGTTGTGTTCGTGACCGATGTCCCTTCTGATTCTGACCCCGAGTCTAATGCCGATTCCTTCGATTCAGTGATATCTTCAGCCCTCTTTGCTGCTGGACTGAGAGTTTATCCGACCAGTGATGATGATCACGCTATGCCTGTTGTGCCATTCACTCCTACCCGTGTTCCCACACCTTCCCACACTTCTACCCAAGTCAGCTCCCTCATCCGTCGAATTCATGAGCTTAAGGATGAAGTGACCCTTCTTCATAGTTTGATCTTCCCTACACCCTCACTCCCTCCCCCAGCCTATTAAATACTCTATTGGAGTAATGTTTTTGGGTATGAAGACAAGAACCGCCGATGTGAAGAAAGATATTTGTCTTTTATATATATTAAACTTGTACTATGGGGTGATGTAACCCTGATGCATTTTGTTTTCTTCGCAAACAAAGATGTAACAAGTTGTCCTAATATGTATAACGACTCAGTGAATATCTTATGACACATCAGTATTTATCTATTTATGCATGCTTGATGCTGTATAAATTGATTTAGATGTTTGGCGGATTGTTTGATGTTATTTAGGTGGGTAGATGCATGTGTATATACACTACTATCTTGTGTGATGATATCAAACAAATGTCTAACTCTGTTGTGTTGTGTTTTGGAAGAACATGGCACCCAGAAGAGCTGTGAACGCTCATGATCAAACTCCTCCCCCTCCGCTGCCGAGGACTGCGGAAGAACTAAACTCCCTGCTGGAAGAAAGGATATCCGAAGCGATCGCCCAGTATGAGGCGAACCGTACTGAACACAGTGGAGGACCAAGCGATACTAGACGTAATGGACATGGAGATTCATCTGGAGGAAACACAACTCAAGGTAACCTTAAGATGATTTGCTAAACATAATGAAATTTATGAACGGTCTTTGTTTCATTATTTCATTGATTGCTCACGTGTGAATTGGTTGGATCAATTCCAGGCTGCACCTTCAAGCAGTTTCTCGACTGCAAGCCACTGAACTACGACGGCACTGGAGGTGCAGTGGCTTTTGTGCGCTGGACGGAGAAGACTGATTCCACTATCCGCATGAGCAAGTGTACCGCTGACCAGCAAGTCACTTTTGTTACTGGGTTGTTTGTTGATGAAGCCTTAACTTGGTGGAATTTGCAAGTCCAAACCCTGGGAGATGATGCAGCGTATGGTATGACTTGGGATGAGTTGAAGGAAAGGATGAGAGAGAAGTATTGCTCTCGTGCTGAACTCCAAAGGTTGGAGACTGAGTTCTGGAACTTTTCCATGGAAGGTGCGGACATTGTTGGTTATACTCGAAGGTTCCATGACCTGTCAAGAGTGATCCCCTATTTAGTGACTCCCGAATTTAAGCGCGTTGAGCGCTACATATGGGGATTGGCTCCAGAGTTTCGCAGCATGGTAACTTCAGCTAAACCTGAAACGATCACTCAGGCTGTAACTCTGGCTGTCAGCCTTACTGAAGATGCTGTCCGTATGAAGAAGTTATCGCTGAACCCAACTGAGAAGACCAAGACGCATGCTGAGTCGTCTGGTGACAAGAAGAGGAAGCATTCGAGCCTGAATCAAGCGACACGTAACAACAAGGGTTCCAACAATAAGAAACGTGAACCCAATCCACCCAAGAAAACAAAAGCTCTTGCAGCCATGAATGACGCCCCTGCCAGAGGATACCAGGGCACCCTGCCCAAATGCAATCAGTGCAAGCGTCACCATGAAGGAGTTTGTCGCATCCCAAAATGTGACAAGTGTGGAAAACTGGGTCACCATAACGAGAACTGTTGGGGAAAAAGAAATGGAAGTGGTAATAGGAACGGGAATGGAAACCGTAACGGTGCTGGTAATGGAAACAGTGGTGGAAATGGCAATGGCAATTGTAATGGTAACCGGAATGGTAATGGAGCTGGGCAGAACCAAGGATGCTTTGGTTGTGGAAGCAAGGATCATTTCAAGAAAGATTGCCCAAGAGAGAATAATGCTCAGGCTCGAGCATTCGTGATTGGAGCAAGGAACGCACGCGAGGACCCTAATGTGGTCACCGGTACGTTTCTCGTTAACAATCACTTTGCATCCATACTATTTGACACTGGTGCTGATTATAGTTTCGTGTCTGTGGAATTTAAATGCATGCTTGGAATAGAATCTAGTAGATTAGATGTTCCTTATTCCATAGAACTAGCCGATGGTAAACTTGTTGAATCGGGCGAAGTAGTTAGGGGTTGTACATTAGAACTCGGTGAGCAGAGATTTAGCATCGACCTCTTACCTGTTCAATTGGGTAGCTTCGATGTGGTGGTCGGAATGGACTGGCTGTCCAAGAATAAGGCTGAAGTTGTGTGTCACGAGAAAATCATTCGCATCCCTCTTGCGAATGATGAAATTCTCATCGTGCATGGAGAGAAACGAGACAAACCCCTGCGAATCATCAATTGTATGAAGGCGCATAAGTGCTTAAGGAAATGATGTGTTGCATTCCTGGCGCACGTAATAGATAAGAAGGCTGAGGAACCGAAACTCAAAAACATTCCTGTGGTGAAGGAATTTCCTAACGTATTCCCCGAAGATCTGCCAGGATTACCTCCGCAAAGACATGTGGAGTTCCATACTGACTTGGTGCCAGGCGCCGCTCCTGTGGCCAAAGCACCATATCGACTTGCACCATCCGAGATGCAAGAATTATCTACACAACTCCAGGAGTTGTTGGATAAAGGATTCATAAGGCCGAGCTTCTCGCCTTGGGGAGCTCCGGTTTTATTCGTGAAGAAGAAGGACGGAACGCTGCGGATGTGTATTGATTATAGAGAACTGAATAAACTCACTATCAAGAATCGGTACCCACTACCGAGGATTGACGACTTATTCGATCAGTTGCAAGGATCGAGCTACTATTCCAAGATCGACCTTCGATCTGGGTATCATCAGTTAAGGATCCAAGAAGAGAGCGTACCGAAGACTGCGTTCAGGACGCGTTATGGGCATTACGAGTTCCTTGTGATGCCATTTGGATTGACGAACGCGCCAGCAGTATTTATGGATCTGATGAATCGTGTCTGCAAACCATATCTCGATAAATTTGTGATTGTATTTATCGATGATATTCTGATTTATTCCCGAACGAGAGAAGAGCACGAGCAACACCTCAGGACCATTCTGGAACTGCTGAAGGAAGAGAAACTTTACGCAAAGTTTTCAAAGTGCGAATTCTGGATTCACGAAGTACAGTTCCTTGGTCATGTTGTGAATGAGAAGGGTATTCATATAGACCCAGCCAAGATAGAAGCAATAAAGAATTGGGAAGCTCCCAAGACACCAACCGAAGTTCGACAATTCTTGGGATTAGCGGGCTATTACAGCCGATTTATCGAGAATTTCTCCAAGATAGCTCAACCGTTGACTTCCCTTACGCAGAAGGATAAGAAGTACGACTGGGGTGATAAGCAGGAAGAAGCTTTCCAACTTCTCAAGAGCAAACTATGCGATGCACCGATACTATCTTTACCCGAAGGCACCGAGGACTTCGTGGTATACTGCGACGCTTCGCGTCAAGGATTGGGTTTCATGCTAATGCAACGCCAAAAGGTCATCGCTTACGCTTCAAGACAGTTGAAGGTTCATGAGAAGAACTACACCACACACGACCTGGAATTAGGCGCGGTGGTGTTCGCCTTGAAGATCTGGTGACATTATTTATATGGTACTCGATGTACAATCTTCACAGATCATAAAAGCCTACAGCACATATTCGATCAGAAGGAATTGAACATGCGTCAGTGACGATGGGTGGAATTGCTGAACGATTATGACTGTGAGATCAAGTACCATCCTGGAAAAAGCGAACGTAGTAGCGGACACGTTAAGTCGAAAAGAAAGGGTTAAGACCCTAAGAGTTCGAGCATTGGAAATGCCATTCGAACGAATCTCACTACACGCATTCATGATGCCCAACAAGAAGCCCTTAAGAGGGAGAATCGTAGAGCTGAATATCTCCGAGGTATGGAGAAGAAATTGGTGCCAAATGAAGAGGGAACCTTATACTTTATGGGGCGTATTTGGGTTCCGCTCTATGGCGGTATTCGAGAAATCATCTTTGATGAAGCTCACAAGTCGAGATACTCGATCCACCTTTGATCGGACAAGATGTATCAAGACTTGAAAGAATACTATTCGTGGCCGAGGCTTAAAAGCGATGTTGCTGTTTACGTTGGAAAGTGCCTAACCTGTGCTAAGGTTAAGGCCGAATATCAAAAACCGTCTGGACTACTGCAACGACCCGAGATACCCATGTGGAAGTGGGAACAAATCTCAATGGACTTCATAACGAAATTACCCAGGACCCCTAGAGGGCATGATATGATATGGGTGATAGTTGATCGATTAACGAAGTTTGCGCATTTCCTACCGATCCGAGAGAAGGATAGCACTGGAAAGCTTGTTGAGCTGTACCTTAAGGAAATAGTGGCACGTCATGGAGTGCCTATTTCGATTATTTCAGACAGAGATGGACGTTTTGTCTCAAGGATCTGGCAATCCTTCCAGGAGGCCTTTGGATCTCAGCTAGATCTAAGCACGGCCTTCCATCCGCAAACCGACGGCCAGAGTGAACGGACCATACAAACACTGGAAGATATGCTTCGCGCATGTGTTATGGATCTGGGCGGTAGCTGGGATACTCATCTACCTTTAGTTGAGTTTTCCTATGATAACAGCTACCATACGAGCATAAAAGCTGCACCGTTCGAGGCTCTGTATGGCCGCAAGTGCCGCTCGCCGTTGTGTTGGGCAGACGCTGGAGACAAACGTATGATTGGTCCTGAACTTGTTCAAGAGACAACCGACAAGATCGTGCAGATCTGAGAACACATCAAGGTGGCTCGTAATCGACAAAAGAGCTACGCCGATCGAAGACGGAAACCTTTAGAATTCGAGGTGGGAGACAAAGTTCTGTTAAAAGTCTCACCTTAGAAAGGTGTAGCAAGGTTCGGAAAATGTGGAAAGCTGAATCTACGATACATTGGACCATTCAAGATCTTGGAAAGAATTGGTACCGTGGCGTACAAGTTGGAGTTACCGGAAAAACTTAACGAAGTACATGATACGTTTCATGTGTCCAACCTCAAGAAGAGTCCAACCCAAGAAGCAGTGATCATCCCTGCGAATGAGGTGCATATCGACGACATACTCTGATTTACAGAACAACCCGTTGAGGTAACGGATTGGAAGATCCATAAGACAGGGAGAAGTCGTATTAAACTTGTCAAAGTACGTTGGAACTCTAAACACGGACCCGAGTACACGTAGGAACGTGAAGATCGGTTCAAAGCCAAGTACCCCCATTTGTTATAGAAAACTCATGCGGGAGATGACTCAGCCTGAATTTCGGGACGAAATTCTTTTAACGGGGGGAGACTGTGACAACTGGCACAAAATCGGTAATTTCCGTACAGTTTTAATTATTATTTATTATCTGCAATTATGTGCTTAAATGTTAACATTGTCTGATTACATGCTATACATATGAATTCATGCACATTTTATACTTCAAATATTTCTTTATGCATTACTTTAAGCGTTGCGTCAGAAAGATTAGTAAACTCACCGGTAAGACACACTGTGTCAGCAGTCTCGCAGAAAACAGTCAGAAATAGAATTAGGGCCTAGGAGTAGGTCCAACATCTAAAATACATTAAAACCCAAGTGTGGATACAAGGGTTAACATATAAATTTTCTGGAAGCTAAACTATGCACTAAAAGACACCCGAAACGCACTTTAAATGCAGAATACTGCATAAATCAGCACAAATCAGCTATTTAAAACAATAATATCATATAGAATTTATGTTTTATTTTCCAAAATAACTTACAAAGTGTCAGGAATTAAAACTGCCACAAAAAGTGCTTCATACTTAGTGAAACTGCGCACTTCAGCACTTTAACGAATCGAACAACCGGACAATAACCGGGACATCAAAATTTGACTAGAAGTAATGTTTTTATGATACTAAACTAGTATTGATGCTAGAACACCTTAAAAATCATAAAAACACCTAAACACACTTTAACATACTTAAACCTTAACGTTTGCACTTTAAACCTTCAACTTCCCAAAATTTACACTTTACCCCCCCCCCCCCCCGCTTTAACCATAACCGGCCCCATGGTCCCACATAACTATATTTACTTTTAGTAACCTTGTCCCCTAACTAAATGGCATGAAATCTATTATAAATATCTTGATGTTCGGATTTTCTTTTATAAAGACCAAGATACTTACATATTGTCCATCATTCACCAAAGAGCTTCATCTTCTTCCTCTCCCACTCTCTTGCTCTCGGCTCAACCTACACACATACACCCACCCACTTTCAAACTCCAATCTCACAATCTAAGGCCATTAGAAGGTGTAAGAAGCTCATTTAGGAAGGTGTATGGTGCTAGAACTTGAAGGACCACCTTGTGGAGCTTTTAACCTCTCATTTTCTTCCTTGATCATCATCTCAATTTTTGTGCCACTTCCCTAGCCATTAGAGCAAGTAGTAAGCTTCTTGATCACTAATTTAAGTCATGTTTATGTTATGTACAAGTTACACCATCTAAACAACTTAACTTCTAATGTTAAAAATAAGAAGATCTAACATATTTATGAAGAAAATAAGTGATTACATGAATTTTTGATGTATGTAATGATATTGTTGATGTTATATCTTTTGTTCATGATTAGATCAAGTATGTTAAAGCTTGGATCTACCAAGTTTAAGCATGGATCTTGAAGGATCCATGGTTAAACTTGAAGATGAACATTTGAAGCATAATGTGAACTTGAAATATGATTTTTTATACATAAACTTGTAATCTTGAAGTAATAAAGTGTGTGTAGAACTAATTTTTGAAACTAAATCTCATGGAAAGATTGTTAAAAAGTTAACATAAGGCTTGTTTATGTAAGATCTAAGGTTATTAAGCATGGATCTTGAAAGATCCATGGTTAATCATGATGTTAAAAATGATGATCTTTCTAATAAACATGCAAGTGGACTTAGAACATGATTTACAAACTTTAAAGACTATTAAACTCATGGATGAATTGGTTAATGAAATAAAGTTTCATAAAAAGTTTGTTAAAATACTCAAGAACACTTATTTTTGGAAAAATCATAATATGTAAAGTGTAGATCTAAAAGACTACACATTTTTAACAAAGAATCAAGTTCACCATGATGTTTCATATGGAAAGATTAGTGTATGTTGTTAATGATTGTTGTTGGAAATTGTTTTGGTGTTGAAAATAAAATAAACACATGTTTTGAAAACATGGGAAACCTCCATTTTTAGGGGAAACTATGTCAAAATTTTTATAAAATTTTGACACTTAGAAAAATATAAGTTTTGGTGAAACTTATTCCCTAAAAATTCACCTAAAAATATTTACCAAGGTTTCCCTAATTTTTGTGTAAATTTCAAGTTAAGAAATGATGATTTCTTCAAGTTAAAATTGATATTAAGTATGTATATTTTTAGGGAGAATATATGTATTTAGTGATCACCAAATTTTGTGCTAAGTGTATATTATGTGTATTATATGTAGTAGTGTATTAGGAACTTGAAAATACACTAAATACTCCCATGGAGTATGAATACAAAAATACACATACAAATACATGATAAAACATAAGTATTTAAGTATACAAAAATTACTCACAAGGAAATACATGGACGAATACAAGAAAATATATATTAATGAAAATACATTTCTTGACATATTATCCAATTTGGACAAATTATGAATTCAAAAATGTATTTTTGGACAAAAATATATAACCATTACCAAGTAATGGAATTTATACAAAAATCGGGTGTAACCATATATATATTTTATAGCATGAAAAATTATATACATTTCATACAAGTCTTAAAAATATATTATTTTTGAGAAATCTAATTACGGAAAGTAATAAAAATCAAAATATTGATTTTTGGTGAAAAATACGAAATACACAAGTATTTACATAAAATACAAGTATACTTTCCTAAGAATACTTGTACAAAAATAATATTGAAAATATTATTTCACAAAATACTATACTTATTTTTGGGAAAATAATATAAGTAACTCACTTGAAAAGTTAAAAATATAAATTATTTTTAACAACTTATTACCTCGAAAAGTCTACATAAATGTATAAAGAACAATCACATAAGCTAATGATGGTGACTTGTACTTGTGTGATACAAGTCTAGTGACTAACATTAATAGAACACATATAGGTCACGACGCTATCGGTGAAGTTTACGACGCAGGAAACGCAAAGTTGTGAGTTCATGTCCCCACTTTTAAACTTTTACTTGTTTTCTAAACTTGGGGAAAATACATGTGTTATGGTATGTTGAATATTAAAACTAAGGAATGATACTTTAGATCATGTCACAAATAGGGTGCCATAAGCACCATTAATCAGTTACATACCAAGACCGCAGAACAAAATGTTAGATCTAATGGGTTTCAGGCAGCCACACTCTTGGCCACTCTTTTACCAAGCAGTGCTTTTATATCTCTAGTCGTGAATCGACAGTCGTGGATCAACAAGTAAAAATTCCTATGGTTTGGATGCTTCCTATGTCGTGTCACATGTTAATGGCCTTGCAAACCATTAGCGATCTCGGTTTCCTTATATTTACAGAAATACTTATTTCATAAAATTGCATACCATGTTTTCCATAACGAATGCTTAAATGTTTTCACAAATCTGCATGAATTCACACCAACATTATGTTGACGGTTTTCCAAAACTCACATGTATTTCAGGTAACTAAAGTGGATGTGCGCGCGGTCTTACTCTTGCTCCAAGATGTCGCTTTTGTTTTTGTCATGTCATGTCAAGACTCCGATGCCTGATTTGTGGGATTTGGTTTCTATATTCCATCTTGTGTGGGATATAAGAACCAAAACCTTTATGTTCGTTTTTAAATAAAGTTGTAAACTTTTCAGACAATATGTTTTCTTGTGATGTAAACACTTAACTTATGTTATGTTAATGGCATTTGGAGTTATTTTATGAGCATGTAGTATGTTTACCATTCGTATGCAATGAGAACCTTTCAAGATCACACCTCGTGCTTCCGCCTTAGAAAGGGGTGTGACACAAAGGCCCAATCCTAATACAAGTGCACCTTCCAGCTCTAAGAACTCCTTAGGCAGAATCCACTGCAAGTTCTGTAAAAAGGCAGGACATATGCAGAAGGAATGCCCTGACTTTAAGGAGTGGTTGGCTAAGAAAGGTAACGATTATTTTATGATACTTGAGTCCTATAATTTAAATGTTCCTGCTAATTCTTGGTGGTTTGATTCTGGTTCTATGGTTCATGTTACCAATTCAACTCAGGGATTCCTTACAATCCGGAAGCTGGAAAGAAACCAAAGAACGCTTAAGGTTGGGGATGATCGGGAATTAGAAGTGAAGGCCATTGGAACATTACAATTATTTATGAAAACTGGTTTATGTATTAAACTTTATGATACCTTATATGTTCCTGAGGTAAATCAGAACCTTGTATCAGGACCAAAGTTAGACATGGACGGTTTTATTGTTTCCCATGGTCATCGCAAACTCTCTATCCTCTATGATTCTGTTCTTTATGGTACTAGTATTCTGGATGGTGGTCTCTATAGATTAGAACTAGATGATAATTTTTCCAAATCTTTGTTGTCATATAACATTAATGAATCACTCACAAAGATGAAAGAGAAACGAGACTTAGAGACTTCGTCTATGTTGTGGCATCAACGTTTAGGCTACATCTCAAGAGAACGATTAAATCATCTCGTAAAAGATAAAGTCTTACCTCCTCTCGATTTCTCTGATTTCGGAACATGTGTCAAATGTCTTAAAGGTAAAATGACATTAGCGAATAAGAAAGGTGCCACTAGGAGCTCTAATTTATTAGAACTCATTCACACTGATATTAGTGGTCCCTACCAAATCGCTGGCATAAAAGGACATACTTCATTTATCATTTTTATTAATGATTATTCTCGTTACATGTACTTTTATCTAATTAAGGAAAAGTCTGAATCTCTTACAACTTTTAAAGATTATAAGGCTGAAGTTGAAAAGCAATTAGATCGTCAGATTAAAGTTGTGAGATCAGATAGAGGCGGTGAATATTATGGAAGACATACTGATGTGGGTCAAGCTCCTGGTCCATTTTATGAGTTTTGTAAGGGCCAGGGAATTGTGAACCAATACACCATGCCTGGTACACCTCAGCAGAACGGTGTCGCTGAAAGAAGAAACTGTACCCTTATGAACATGGTGCGCAGTATGTTAGCCAGCACTAATTTACCATTATTCCTCTGGACTGAAGCATTAAAAGCAGTTGTTCATATACTCAATAGAGTTCCTTCTAAGTCTGTCCCTAAAACTCCTTATGAACTTTGGACAGGAAGGAAACCGAGTCTTAAATATATGAAAGTATGGGGCTGCATTGCTGAAGCAAAACTTTACAATCCTTTCCTAAGGAAACTTGACCCTAAAACAGTTACCTGTTTCTTTATCGGGTATCCTGATAATTCAAAGGGTTACCGTTTCTATTGTCCTTCCCATGTCACCCGTATTGTTGAAACCAAGCGTGCTGCGTTCCTGGAGGATTTCAAGGTCGGTGGGAGCAGTACCAACCCTTACGAAGAATTGCAAGAAGTACAAGACGCGAGGGGGAGAGACTAGTCGCTTACCATTACTCCGATTACTCCTCTTGTACCCAATGCAACTATTGTACCTGAAGCTACTACACCAACTTCAAATTTACCTCCACAATCAGAACCCATTATACCTCATGACGAAGACACATTAAACGCTCAAAACCAAGACAACGCTGAACCCGATAATCCACTCAGGAGGTTACCTAGGCAAAGAAGGCCTACTAATTGGGATGATTATGTTACCTACCTGACTGAAATGGATCCCGGAAAGCTCAATGATCCTATCTCTTACAATGAAGCCATTAGCAGTGATCAGTCTTCTGAATGGAATAAAGCAATTATTGATGAGCTTGAATCCATGAAGAAAAATGATGTTTGGGATTTGGTAGAATTACCCAACGGTGTCAAACCCGTAGGATGTAAATGGGTGTTCAAAACAAAATTGGATCCGAATGGGAACGTTGAATGCTACAAAGCGAGATTGGTTGCAAAGGGCTACACTCAGAAAAAGGGAAATGATTATCAAGAGACGTTTTCACCTGTCTCTCGTAAAGATTCATTAAGGATCGTCATGGCCCTAGTAGCTCATTTTGATTTAGAGTTGCATCAGATGGACGTTAAAACCGCTTTCCTTAACGGAGACTTAGATGAAGATGTTTACATGAAACAACCTGAAGGCTTTAAACCTGAAGGTCAGGAGCATCTAGTCTATAAGTTGAAGAAATCCATTTATGGGTTAAAACAAGCATCACGTCAATGGTACCTCAAGTTTGATGAAGTCATGAAGAAACAAGGTTTTATGAAGAATCAAGTGGATCAATGCACCTACCTCAAGATGAGTGGGAGCAACTTTACTATACTTGTCCTTTACGTAGATGATATTCTATTGGCAAGTAATAGTTTAGACATGTTGCATGAGTCGAAGCGGTTACTCTCGCATAACTTCGACATGAAGGATCTCGAAGATGCTTATTACGTCATTGGCATCGAAATTCACCGAGATAGACACAAAGGGATCTTCAGATTGTCTCAAAAGGCTTACATAGATCGTGTCCTTAGACGTTATAACATGCAACAGTGCAAACCCTCCGTCGCTCCAGTAGTTAAGGGAGATGTTTTCGGTTCATTCTAGTGTCCGACAACAGAGGTTGAGAAGGAGCAAATGAGCCAGATACCTTACGCGTCAGTAGTCGAGAGCCTGATGTATGCTCAAGTCTGTACTCGACCAGATATCGCTTATATTGCTGGAATGCTAGGCCGTTATCAAACTAATCCTGGCCTAGATCACTGGAAAGCAGCTAAGAAGGTACTTCGATATCTGCAAGGGACGAAAGACTATAAACTGACTTATAGAAGAAGTGATCATTTAGAAGTGGTAGGCTATTCTAATTCTGACTTTGTCAAATGCAAAGATGACAAGAAATCCACTTAGGGCTATATTTTATGTTAGCAGGCGGACCTATCTCATGGAAGAGTCATAAACAATAGTTGACCACAACTTCCACAATGATGGCAGAGTACATTGTTGTTTATAACGCAACATGTCATGGAATGTTGCTTAGAAATCTGATCACTGGACTCAAAGTCGTTAATTCCATTTTTAGACCATTGAAGCTTTATTGTGATAATTCAGCTGCCGTTAGTTTCTCGAACAGTAACAGTTCGACTGGAGCTGGTTTATATCTCGATACAAAATATCTGTTCGTACGTGAACGAGTTGAGGAAAATAATCTTTGTATCGAGTATATTAGTATTAAAGATATGCTTGCGGATCCGATGACTAAAGGTCTCCCTCTTAAGGTTTACGAAGAACATGTTCGGAATATGGGATTTAGTAAAGACCTTATTTGAGCATATTGTACTAGCTTATGTTTTATGATTAATGAAATTTCTTCAGTTTGATTTTGTATGTCTCTTAGAATATGTTCAACCGGTATAATGGCATATAGACAAATAAAGTTACAAATCAAACAAAGGGCTTATGCGTATTTTGATCATAACGGTTAGCTTTTAAATTAAGGCTATAGTATGACTAATGGGGGTCCTGAGTCGCATAATGATTCAACGGCTGTATTTCTCTGCTATAGTACTTGTTTAAGGCTAAAATGAGTGTTAACTCCTGATCAGGCTTATCTAATACTCATAGTAAATGATTACTCGGCTAAGTGGGAGAATGTAAGATTAAATATATTATGTCTTAATATTTAATCTAGTAGCCATTATAATCATTTACATTATATAGATCAAAATATATAACAACCTATTAAATAATTAGTTGGTATTGTTGATGGACCATATTACCCTTATTAACTAATTAGGTTTCCTCTTGGGTGCTTATATAAGGAGACTTATGTAGAGGTTAAAAGGTGACACACTTAGACACATAACCTAATTCTAATAACATCATAATCGACCTCTTCTCCATAACCGAACTCCCTTATTCGGTTTCATCATCACCATCATCAGTCAGCACCCTAAGGAGGAACCAGATCACACTGACAAATATGTCGAACTCAATGGCATCATCTCTCACTGGATTCTCCTCTACACTGTCTGCTGTAACAGGTATGTTTTCATGTTTTTCATTATGTTTAGAACAAAACTGATCCAACACAAAATGTATACACCTATGCGTTTGGTTTATTTGTGCCCTTGTTGATTTTGTAGATGTGAGCATGTGTGGAGTTATTTATTTATGTAAAACATGTGCGCGCGCACGATACACATACTCTAAACATAAATTATAATATTAAATTTACACTCATTTAGGCTTGGTCGGTTTCCACTGGCGTATTCAATCTAGTTTCGTCAACTGACATTTTTAAGCCTTTTTGTTAGATTTGGTCTAGTTGCTTAAGGTTTTCTTATACTATCATCACTTACGACAATTACCATCATTAGTCTAGATGTAAAAACTCTTATAAATCTCTTTTGGTTATTGGATTTTAATAATCCTAAATTTCACATGTTTGCCGATAATAATCTCAACTTTAAAAATTCCCTCAAACGATCCCGACTTGTAAAAGATTGGCCCCCATTGATCATTTTCTAACATATAAGAATTTGGTATCCTCAATAGATTCAAGTGCACCTGTACACTCCTTAATTGATTTAAATGCACATATGTTAAAAAATGATCAATGGGGGCCAAATTCTTATAAGTTGGGATCGTTTGAGAGAATTTTTAAAGTTGAGATTATTAACAACGAATAGGTGAAACTTTGGATTATTAAAATCCAATAACCCTAAGTTTTATATCACTTCTATAAACAAAATTGTATTTTGTAATTAAATTTACTTGTATCTAATGTTGTTGATCATAGCTTTGTTCTTTATACATGCTAGCAATTGTCATCATCTGTTGTTTTTCATGTAAACATACACCGATAGTTTTAGAAGGAAACATTCAATGGTATAAACTGATTTGTTGTTTTTTTTATGGTCAATAGTGGTGATGACAAAATCTTATAATCATGTTGATGACCAATATGGAGATATATGCAGTTTATATATATATATATATATATATACACAAACACCCACACATCGTTAAGGACCCGTGTATTACACGAGTTAAATAATGTAAACTATACAATTGATAGATCTCTAAATATTTTTTTTGTAAATGCAAACCAAAGACGGACATATTTAGATACCAAATCAACGTAAATAAGTCATTACCCTATGTCGCATCTACTTCGGCTTTTACGAACACCAGAGCTATTATAGGCGAGTTTGAAGTGCTTTCAGCAATGAGGAAGCTTAGATTTGAATAGTATTAGCTAAAATTACTTGCTTTCAGTTAGATAACGTTTCTTTGTTTTCAGTTTTGTCTAAACTTGAACTTGCGAAAATGTTTATTGAATTCTACTGCTTTGAACTTATTTATGTTTTTTATGAACAGGAGTAACTAAGCTTTTCTTAGCTACCTAGGCTATGGGTGATTGTTAACTTTTGATAGCTTCTCGGTTTTGAATAATTTGTGATTTGGCTTATGTTATGGTAAAGAGTGCTCTAATCAGGTTTTTAATGTATATGTGTGTTTTATAACTGATAGTTTTGAATGTTCCACTTAGTTCTAGTTAATTTATCGAGTATTGGTTGATCTAGGGTTTTGTGATTTCGTAAGACCTCGTGTTTTCGATATATCTCGTAGTTGCTAGACGTAGTAAACCCTATGAACAAATAATTAACTTATTCGATAATTTAGCATTTTACCATCTTTGAGTCCAAGAGGAGATTAGATGTCGGTGTGTCTAGGTTTAGAGATATTCGGGACTGTGGTCTGCATAAGAGTGAGTTACCCCTAGTGTGTCCATCTATTTAGCATCCCATGTCAAAAACCTAATAGACTCACTACCCTTTCCATCCCTTACACTTCCATGATGTACAGTTTCTGCTGGGACCGAGAGGTTATCCAGATTTAAGGTATTATTGTACTCATTTAGAGAGACCGAGAGGTGATCTGAACCCGAGACCAGTGAGTTTACACACTTTCCTAAATACTAGATTATGTCATGTTTGGATAGTGATCTGGCATCCAGTTTAGGTCAAGATAGTGTATTTTAAGATCCCGATAGCCAAATCATAATTTTCTGATCTCGTGAGTTATGACGAGTTAACATGATTCTTGCCTAGGTAGCTACTTTCTCATTATTTAATTTCACTAAAAAAATTTGTTTGATTGCATGGTTGGCTGGTTTGCATTCTTAGTTAGTTTTAATAATTGCTAAAAAACTGAACATCCACTAAACATCATTAGATTAGGACTCGATAGAGGTTTAGTATCGAGATCCGCACCATTGTGTCCTTGGATTAATCTCGGTCTTACCGACTTGACTACATAAAAACCGGTACACTTGTTGATCGTGTGTAATTAAGTTAACGAGACCTTTTAATTTGGTGATTTAAACATATAAACAATAATTCACACATCAACGACCGTACATAGCCCTTTTTTGGTGGCCCAAAATATTTTAATAAATTATTATATATAATTGTGTCAAAACAAATATCGATAAGGTTTAAAACCCAATAACATTAAAATAAAACATTCATTTTTCTAAAAATACTAACCCAATTAAATAAACCTAGTAACCTTTTTAGTTTGGCCCATCTAAACTCATTTGTTAGTGTTCTCGAGTTCTTTGTTTAGACGATCGGGTTTTAGGGGACAAGGGGAGGAGTTAAGGGGAAGCAATTGCCTTGGCATTTAACAATTCAATTAAGTATAGCTTTCTTCTCATTCAAATTGATCGAATAACTGTTAATTGATAGATGGAGTGTGTTCCAGTAATCTGTATTGATTATGGAATATTAAATAAATAATTGAATGATTGATAAAGTGTGTTATGTGCTCATCTCATTCCATCAGTCAGGCGATCAACTGGACATCAGGGGCGGTAAGCGAACATTAAATAGCTACATTACAATATACTTAATATTGTTGTAACGCTTCGCATTTCTGTACTTTCCTTATTTAGAAAGTTGTATTCGTATTTCTATATTTAGAAACTTGTAATCGTGTCGTATTCGTATTTCGTTTCCAATCTTGTAATCCGAGGCTTTGATCATAATGGAAATTCATTTTTATACATATACATGCTACATATTTATGTTATACGCAATTAGTTGTGGACATGCTTATACGCAAAACCGAGACTCGACATACTTAGAAATATTAATCATACATGCATCATACTCATACAATGCCTTGATACACTTTAAATACCTAAAAACAGGCTAAAATACAAGAAAGCGACATAAAATAACGTAATTAGAGATAGTTATCAAATGAGTACTTTTTATAAGTACCTAGTACAATATTTATTGAGTAAGATATAATAGCATAGTTATCTTCTTTTATGTTTATGCATGCTTATCGTATCACTTTATAGTTGGTTATGTGTATAGATATTGGTTCCATTAGTTTTCTTTTCACAGAGTTATGTTATTAGCAATGTTGGGATGTCGTGCGTACAAGATTGTTGCTCTTCACTATACACGTAACTAGATTTTAGTGACACATGCGTATGAGGCCAATATTGTTGGATATGAGTGGGTTTATATGATTAAATACCATAATGATATGTCAGTTAGCATATATGAAGTTGAATTTGTTGTCAAGGGCCTTCATAAAACATGTGGTGTAGATTGTATAGAGACGTTAAATCCAATAGTCAAACCAACCACTATGAAGTTGGTTCTATCATTTGTATTTTCACGGGGTTGGGATATTAGGCAAGTGACGTGATGTCGTGGTCACAATCAAGTTTAATCCAAATACTACTAAATAGCTAGCGGTAAGTGGGTATCGAACACAGGGAGTTTGTGGAATATGTGTTATTTAAAAGTGTATCTAACTTAACTAAGTTAAACTAAATTGCAAGAATAGTAAATTCACTTATTTGGATTGTTTGTTTTTTAAAAACTAAGATTACTAATCTAATTGCAAAATGAGAATTTGGTTTGTAAACAATTTAGAGACAAATGACCATCCTAAATTTCCTGTTTGCTTTGACATTCATGCTAATATTCAACTAGAAAGAACCACATAGACATGGTTCATGTGTTATTACTTGTCATGATGAATGGGAACTAAGTAGTCGGATTCCTAGAATGCAAGGTTGTTACCCGATGACCAATTAATCAATACCCAATCTTAATCCCGCCCATGATATCTCGATTGCCAACGGCACCAAGAACGTATGGTTTAGACTAAGATTAACATACTAATTAACAATTTACGAAGAAGCAAACAACGCACCATAATAAACAAACCATCATAGCAAGTCTATTATTCTAGAAATAAGAATCAAAACACAAATGTCTTAGACAAACCTTCAACCTAGGATGATCACCATAAGTTTAGCCACTCATGACTTGGACAATCATCATCACATACATATCAATGTTCATAGGAATTAAAAACACTAACAAGATGTTTAGAAATTGTTTCAAGCTCTCAACAACACCCAAAAATCGCCCCTAGACTCCTGGTAACCGAATGGGATTGATTGGGAATGAAAAGACACCATAAATCCGCATTAAAAGGTGGAAGTTACACATTTACGCAGGTCAGCGCCGTAAGCTACGGTGGCCACCGTAGCTTACGGTGGCTTGGAATGGCTTACGGTGGCTTTAAACTGCCATACGGTGACAATTTATGTCAGGGACCACCGTAAGCTACGCCCTCCACCGTAGGCTACGGTAGGCTTCAGCATGAAATTTTGTTTTCAGCATAACTTTTTCGTTTTAACTCCGTTTTTTCGCCGTTTTCGCCCAAGTTCTCGTAATTTCATCCTCTATCATGTGATATTCTTAGTTCTTCCATTCAAATATTTTAATTTTTTATTGATGCTCCAACTTCCTTCCCTTTTAAGCTCCATTTGTACCTGAAACACAAACAACCGTAGTTACCTAATTCTAGACAATTACATGGATAAATGCGGGGTTAAATTATCATTTATAACACTCAAGGGTCGTCCTACGGACTACCCATCAGCAAGTTGATGTCAACAATGTCTTTCATCACAGAGACTTACCTGAGGTTGCGTTCATGGCACAACAACTTAGCTTTGTTTATCGACTCACTCTTATCATGTTTGCTTGCTGATGAAGGCCATTTATGGTCTTAAGCAAGCTATGTGAACTTGGTTTTCCAAGCTACCTATGACTTTTACTATATTTGGCTTTCTTAGTGTGTATCTAATACCTCTTTATTTG
This sequence comes from Helianthus tuberosus, assembly GCA_030545235.1. NCBI lineage: Eukaryota > Viridiplantae > Streptophyta > Magnoliopsida > Asterales > Asteraceae > Helianthus > Helianthus tuberosus. The sequence continues at coordinate 4,438,555 of CM060379.1, read as the reverse complement.
TGTATTCACAAGACACTGTAACTTTGCTATATTCTATTATACATCAATAATGTTATTATTATGAGTAGTTCTTTGACATTTGTGACTGACTTGATTGAACACTTACATTCAATGTTCTTCTCAAGAATATAGGTACCTTGAGTTATTTTTGGGGAGTTTAGACCTTCTTCTCCGGCGATGCTCTCCATTTGTATCATCATTGGTACTTGGTTGATATCTTCCAACGCAATGGTCTTAGTTAGTGCAAATCTTTGTCTACTCCTATATTGTTTGGTCGAAGTGGTGCTCTTCGATACCTTGTTTTGACTAAGCCAGAGATTGCTTATGCAATCAATTGCTTATGCAATCAGTAACACTCCTCATTTTTTTCACACACCTATTGATATTGCATGGCGTATACAATTATTGGTCATATGATTATCAATCCACCACATGTTACTCGATTCTTGGTTCTAACCTCATTAGTTGAAGTTCCGTGAAATAACATATAATTGCTCGCTCTAGCACCAAGGTTAACTAGACTATCTTGCTCACATTGCTAATACTTGATTTATTACTTTTATGTTTCATGAGTTACACATACCTCTTACAAATCCCTCAACTCTTTGATGTGATGAAATTGGCGTCGCATACTTAGCCATCAATGCGATGTTATTACTAACTTTTTTTTACAGTTCCACCAAATACCATGTCTCGAACTTGTGACATCTTGATCTCAAGAGAACCTTGAATACCAATAAACCACAAAAAGTATGGTTTGCTGTTTGAGAGAAAGAAAATAAACCAATAATAGTCATTTATTATTAGGGGGGTAGGGGTGGTTTGTTAGTGATAGATTCCAGTGATGGAAGCAACCAATCAAATGATGCCATGTGGCACCCAATATTCTAGTGATAGTGATAGAAATGTAGGAGGGGTGGTATCACTAGTGATAGGGATTCCAATGTACAAATATTAATGCACAATGTACAAGTCCATACCCTATCATCCTCAAAGTTCAACGCGTTACCACCATCACTCGTTATACTTCAACGAGTGATAGAAAGGGGTGGCGGCGGTGTAGAGTGATAGTTCCACGAGTGATGGCACCTCCATCACGGACCACCCCGGGTGGCCTTACTATTACTTTTTCAAAAAAACTTTTTCTTTAACGGCAAATAATCTGACATGTAAACTCATTATGTTTCGGGTTATGTCCACTTTTACTTTAACAACAAATCACGTGTAAACCCACCCTGCTAGGGGTTATGTCCAAGGTCGATTTCTCAAACGTCATGAGACAGTGCTCTCTTGATGCGCATGAACTAGATGGAATCCATAACCCCTCACCCCCCATCAGGTTCGAACCCGAAATTAAAGCCCGATTCGTCCTTTCAACTAGGGGCATGTTTGGCTAAGCTTATATTACCTAAAAATGACTTTTGTGAAAATGACTTATTGACTTGTTACTTTTTGAAAAAATAGTTTTTAAAAAAGTGTTTGGATTAGCTTACAGGGTGGGAAAAGACAATAAGTCAATAAGTTGTTTTTTAAAAAGTGTTTGGCTTAGCTTATTGATGTAAAATGACTAAAAACTAATAAGTCAATAAGTTGGTTCAAAAAGTCACAACATTCTAACTTCTCAAAAATAACTTTTTGATAAACTTTTTCTCCTTATCAAAAAGTCATTTTGAAAAGGAATTTTAGGTTTGCCAAACACTAAAACTCCTTTTTAGTTTTTTGATTAAGTCAATAAGTCATAAGTTCGGTTGAAAAAACTTAGCCAAACATGCCCCAAATATCTCTCAGAAAATGATCTAAAGAGGCAGAACTTTTAACCACTAGACGAACACGTTATTAGCCTACTTTTTCTCAACTTTAGAATTTTGTTTGCTGTTCGAGAGAAAAAAAATAAGTTCTAACAGTATGACGTAGCAAATGACGTCATCAGAAGATTTGATAGTGAATCCAATAGAAAAGGGACCACTCAACAACATCCGTCAGTTAAGGATGAATTGCCACGTGTAACTTTAGGTGGACCCACCCCACTTGTAAACTTGCCTCTCACCCGTTTAGACGTTAGCATGATGAGGCAGTTTGCAATTTACCATAGGCAGACCCTAAGCTTCTAAACATGTTACAACTAGACCCCTCATCTATCAAAATCTCTATTTTAATCTCAATTTTCTCATAAGTGATCATGATACACATGTGACATATGACATTACATACTAGGTTCAACTTTTGTCCTCTCAACCATTAGAACATTACTTTACCATGTCCATTTGTTTAATAAATACAAAAAGATCATAAGAATGATAAGATTATAAAAAGGGATGACACTATTTGTAGATTTATTTTGAAAAGACTTGTAGGCGTGTAGGCTCAAGGGTTATGCAACCTTGTATGTTGGAAAAGCGTTTCTTTTCGACTGGTTGAAGGATGTAGATTTAGGAATAAAAAGAATGATGTGTGTGTTAGTCGTTAAATAAAAGAAACATATCTTAAAATAAAGATTACTACAATTTGATTTATGCTAAACTTTGGTAAATGTAATCTTTAAGTTATGTTGATTATAAATGAAATCTGTAATTTTGAACAATAAATATGACGATTTGTGTAATTTATGCTTAAAATAGTTATTGTTATTTAATATTATTTCTTTAAAAGTTAAAGTCTTGGTCTTGATAATAACATGTAATACAAATAAAATAGAAAAGGACTTAGAAAAAAAAAGAGAAAAAGAATTTTGGTCTTGGTCTTGTTTATAAAATGTCTTACAAAAAATGGAAAAAGACTTCGAAAAGAAAAAAATTCAAGTCGACTGAGTTAGGCATGGTGAGAGTATCATGTATAGGTTTCTTAACCAGCAAGTCAAGCCGGTTGAGTTTTTTGTTAAGGCTAAATGAGTTGGCTTAACTTAAATACTCTTTATCAAGATTAAAATTTTACCTTGAACTCAGTTGAGCCAGCGGCTTGACAAGCCAACTCATAAGCAAAAAAAATGTGAGACGTAAATGTGTGTGTATAGAGACATGTTTGTGGATGAAGAAGAACGAAAGGTGGTCGATCAACATATACACAAAGATCGAAAAAGAAAATCGTCTAGTGGTTGATCTTTTGTGAAGAATCCAAGGTTCAATATCCCATGAAGAAGAATAAAGAACGGAGATTTGTGACCAACATCAGTAATTTACTCGCGTACACTTCGCACGTTAAGGGGCAATTGTACGTTAACCTTCCTCTATTTTATAATCCCTAACTAGTGATTTTTCCCCGCGCTTCGCGGCGGGAATTCAGTCGGTATCAGCTCGGTTCGTTATGATACCAACGCTCGTTATAGTAATCAAAAGAGAAAACATTAAGAAAAAAACATTACAACGATCAGAAACAAATATCGATACCGGTACCGAGTTTGTTCAGTTGATATCGGTTCAGTTTGTTTGCATTCTATGTTTATTTTATTTCAACATTATGTTATATATTTTTTTTCTAAAACAGATATCGTGTCGCTATCGTACCAAACCGAGTGAACAACATCTGTATTGGTACCCGTATTTATCTTTATTGTTTCTACTTTCGATAAACTGATAACATATCGCTACCATACCGTATCGAACTGAACCGAACAACCTCATACCGGTATGTATCATTTTTATGAGAAACAAATATATGTTTACAATCAATTAAAGTAATAAGAAAACAATAAATTTTTCTACTTTTGATAAACTCATAACATATCGCTAGAAACCGTATCGAACTGAATCGAACAACATCATACCGGTATGTATTCATCTTTATGAGAAAAAAATATAGGTTTACAATCAATTAAAGAAATAAGAAAACAATAAAATAAAAAAAAAACTTAGGAAAAATAATATTAACTTAAGTTACTGTTCATGATCACCTTCTATTAATATGTATGTATAATAATAATGTTATTTTGTAATTAATTTGACATATTTTTTACTCCTGACCCAAGTTGTTAAAGAACCAGGCCCACCAACCGCCACTTGACCCACCTATTACCGTTCCCAGTATTGATTCGGGCCGGTATTTGTGGGTTTATGTGACCTGACATGTAATCATTTTCATCTTGAAAGATCATTTTTCACTAAAAAGTTTAAATTATGACAACATTTTATCATCCGATTTTTAATCTATATGATTGACACTTTGAGTGTGACTAATATTAAGTCATATATTAGTTTTAATACAAATGATATATAAACGATATACAACATATCACATATATCAGTTTTAATACAAAAATGATATATAAACGGTATACAGCATACCTTGTAACGATCTTTTAAAATCTTACTATTAAACAACTTTTTTATTTTACGTTTTTGTGAAAAACACACTAAAAAAATTGGCGCATACCCTGCTTTTCCTTAATTATTATTTGATAAATTTCATAAAACAATATAACCTTTCGCATCGCACGAAATAGTCTTTGAACTTAAGATTAAAAAATTAATGTTGATGAATACATTACATTTAAAGTCATATGTGAAAACAATGTACAAAGAAATATACCGATGACTTATGTAGACTAATGAATGTGAATACCGTGTTACTATTTTTCGAAAACTTCAAGCACATTTTCGTATAACCTTAGATGATAGAAAAATGTGTCTGCATCGGCGTTTTTGCATGCTTGTAACTTATAACGTCACTTTGTTAAGTTTTAACTTGTTTTAAGGGATAGTAGGTAAGTTTTTCAAATTTCTCACATGTATTTTAATTTTTTCTAAAGACTTTTACAAACAAAAATTAGAGGGTTTATTAATTTTATGATATTGCTCCTTTTATATTATTGAACAGAATTTTTTTTTTTTATATTGTGAAAGGAAAGTAAAACCCTTATTTTATAAAGCAGCCCAAATGAACCATTGCTATTTGCTAGATTTCTTTATTTTGTGCAATCAGCCCATTTTGTTAATACTAGATTTCTTTACTTGGTGCAATCAGCCCATTTTGTTAATACCAGATTTCTTTACTTGGTGCAATCAGCCCATTTTGTTAATACCAATTTATTTGATACGCCAGATCCAGATTTAAAATAACTTAAATGGGCCTCAAGAAACCATAGTCATGGTTGTTCAATCCATGTTGTTGTTTATGCTTTTATTTTTTTTCACTATTTTATACGTGTGGGTTACCAGATTTTCCATAACACGTTTAAGGGGAGTACGAGCCACCAACAAAGATGTGACTAGTGACGGATAAACCAATTGGTGAGAGTTTTAAGCTCGAAACCATTGAATCTTATAAAAAACGTCACCTATAAAAAAACACTTGCATGTAGTGTTTAGCACTACTTTCAAATAATTCAAAATACACATCCTATTAGGGTTTTATCATGCTTGATGTAATTTATCTTAAAGAAAACAACTTGCAAGAAGCTAAACGACCAAAACAAGTAAAGTTACGTGAATAATAGAGGGTTTGTAGCCACTCTATCCATGAAATCTTATATTTCCTATTTCTGATTGAATACCAAAGAAAAGAAAAGTGCACAATGTCATCAAATAACGTAGCTCTTCCTATTCGAATGTTTGAGAAGACCGCATCATTCTTAACCTTCCAAACGACCCACCATATAACCACAATTATCGCCCCCAAAGCTTCTCTCTTCATTGCGGAAGTATTCATCTAATTTATCACTTCTATCTTGAGTTTCTATCTTATGTGTAATACCGTCGTTCATCATATTGTTAAATAATTAAGAGGTCCATGATTTTATTTTAACTAGAAAACAATAAATTACAACCTTCTCAGTGGCGGACCTAGCTTGTGGGAAGGGGTAGTACCCGCTGCCCCTTAACTCTTACCACGAAGTGTAATTTTTTTATTTTTTTACTTTTTTTTGTATTTCGTTACCCTTTAGAATGAATTACATTACCTCTGAACTTGTCAGATCGATGGGCGGAACCAAAGTGTGAAAAAGTTGCTCACCGGAAGTTGTTTTCGATCTTGTTGATGGTTACCTGCAAAAAAAAGTATATTTTTTGGCTTTAAAATTTATATTAGTCATGTTCTCAAGCAATTGGCTTTAAAATTTATACTAGTAATGTTCTCAAGCAATGTGTATAATAATTATGAATACTAGACGTACGTACATACACACAAGATTCATAGGCAAACATGTGGCATATGTAGTGGTGGAGCTAGCCTATTAATTTAGGGGTAGCCCAGATTTTTTTTGTCTTGAGCTAACTTTATCAATTATATTTTGGGCATCCTTTCAATTCTATTATTGTTAATTTGGACTTATTTTATCATTCGGACTTAATTATTCTACAAGTTTTCGGGTTGTAAAATATTTGAGCTTATAAGAAAAATTGGATTTTACTAAAATCAAGTATCCTATTTTTTGGTTAGGGTATCCTCGTATTTTTAAGGGTAGCCTTTGTATAAAACCGAAAAAATAAAATAAAAGATAACACTACGAATACTGGGTTGAGCCGTAACCCGTGCTACGGCTACTAATACTATAGTTGCGCCCATGGGCATATGGGTTTCCACTTCACTCATTCATTTATGGTAACCAACTAGCAACCTCCAATTGCTCAAGCAAACACAAAAATTATAAAGAAAGACGTACCCAACTTATCCAAATTGACAATGTACGAAAAGTAATTGACAATCGTGTCGTTCACACTTTTTTTGGCAAGACAACAAGGATTCCATTGTATCTTTTAGCCGAATCACTTGTCATAACGCATGTGGGCGGGGATGTAAAGGAACCAAGATTATGTGAACGGCACTCAACTTGGGATAATAACAAGTTGGGTTTTGATAATTTCAATATCATATTCGATTATAAAACAATGTCTTATAATCGTCGGGTACCCATTACTCAATACCCATCGGGACTATGTGTATACAAATAGGTAACGGGTATCCGTGTGTATGCTCGCGTGTATCACGTATAACCAAACCCCAATCTAACACTTGTCTAAAAAGCTGACCTCAAATATTATATGATTAATTATACTTATGATAACTCTATACTTTAATTAAGTTCATGTTTCTAACTTCAACACTAATTATTATATATTTCTATGAATATATAATATACTAATAAATTTAATATGGGTAAATGGTCTTTACAATCAAACGGCTATCACATAATACCATACCGTTCAAAACCCATATAAAAGTTTATAAGTAATCTCATACCCATATATATCTCTCAAATGTTATAGGTATGGGCAATGTAATCTTATTTAATGTCTTAACTTAATATGGATTTAATCATGAATGGTGTTTTTCTTATTGGTGTGATAAATAGTAATGCTCCATATTTATAAATTTACAAAGGAGAATATATATTGTTCAGTATAATATTTTTATGAAGAACACAACTCTAAATAAATTTAGGATTATATCAACTTATTATATATAAAGCCTTAATTATTATAACTTGATAAATTTGTTCAGTATAATATTATTGAAATTTGAAAGTCACAACTCACAAGAACATATGAGAACAAAAAGATTAGGTAATTACATTAAAATAAAAAATATAATTGTTTAAGTCATCTCTTGGTTTTATATATCATTTATGATGATATGATGTTTTAAATGAAATTTAAAAGCTATAATATCAAATATACCCGTTATATTTGGGCAAGCGTAACGGCAGGGGGGATAATACAAACCTTTATCCCTACGTTAGGTACCTTATACGTTAACATTACAAACATGAAGTTACATAATTACCCTCTTCCTCCTTTTCTTGACTTTAAGTTGCCGTCCAAACTTTCCTATTCTATTACTTTGACACAAAACTTTCTCAAAATAACAACTAAAACAAAAAAAATATCTTTAAATAATGACACTTCTGCCTATTATTTATGTAAAAAACCATTACGAACTAATTAAACTTGTTTACCCTTTTTAATTCGAGTTTAAGTAGTAGTTGAGTTACATACCCAAATTCTTTATTTATAGAGATAGTAGGGCTGAGCAGTTTACGGTTCCGAACCGCTAGAACCGGAGAACTGAACCGGAACCACTAGATCCAAACCGTATTTTTATAAATAGGTTCCGGTTCCAGTTCTTATTTTTTTGTGAAAATGGTTCCCGGTTCGATTCCGGTTAAAACCGACGGTTCCGGTTCCGAACCGCTAGAACCGTTTGAGATTTTAAATATTCAAAACCCTATTTAATTAATGGGCTTTTCAACTTCATACGACCAGGGTTTAGATAAAATGATTATTATAGATGAACTTCCGTTCTCGTTTGTTGAACGACCAGAGTTTAGGGAGTTTATGGAAGCCTTGTGCCCTAATTTTAATGTCCTTTCACGTTTCACCATTGCCCGTGATATACTAGACTTGTATTTGGAAGAGAAAAGAAAACTAAGAAACTTTTTTGTTAAAAATAAGCAAAGGATTTCATTTACAATAGATACTTGGACATCAATCCAACGTATTAATTACATGTGCTTGATTGCACATTTCATTGATGAAAACTGGCAATTTCATAAAATAATTATAAGCTTTAATCCAACTATAAATTCGACGAGTTCACGAAAGGTAAATATCATTATTTTGTTAATTTTATTCGTTTATTTTTTAGTTGCTAACACTTAGTCTTATGTAGATGTTTATGAGAAGATTGAGGGGATGAAGATCGAATTAAGTTTGAAGATGTTCATTTTAATTGTTAACACCAATGGTTGGAATTGTTTTATTTATAGTTCGTTTTATGTTTTAAAACTTTTTATTGTTGTTACTTTTATTTTGGATGGTTTAAACTTGAATGTTGCAACTCTTACTTATTGATGAACATTGGCAACTCTTACTTTCATTTTGGGCCTTGTGTGATCTGATCGCTCACCTGGAACTCCTTTAGGGCCGACCATGACTATTTTTTTAACTGTGATTTATAGAGTAAAACCAAACCCCTAAAGATTTAGAAATCTCAATCTTAGATGATCCAAGAATCACCTATTTTATATCTCGGCTTGGAGGGTTATAGGTCAGGTTGGTTAACGTAGATCCTAGTTCCTCTTGAAAGAGTCAAACTCCTCATACTAGTGGGTTAAATCGCCATTATGCATTGTTTAAGAAGCTTAGGTTGGTCCCAACTATTTATGTTATATTAAATAACTAGAACAAATTTCTCATAACACATCCATCTTACGAATAACAACTATGTTTAATAAACCTAATAATAATTACACTTAGGGAGAAAAAGAAGGACCAACCAATTTGTAAGAATGTAAATAGAACAAGGGCAGTTTAGGAAAAGAGAAAAGTATGGGGACACAAATCCGGCAGTGGGCACGTGCCATTCCATCAAGATGCACATGCTCCCCAAAAAGCCCCAAAGAGGCGGAACAAATTTTCAAAATTGCCAGCTGTACATTCAGTGATCGAGAATACTTATTAATTACAATTTGCCCTCAAACAATACACTTTTATCAAGTGCGCCTACAAGAATTTTCAATCGTACACATTTTATCCAAGTTTCTAAAAAACAATGGTTCAAAACAATACACGAAAACCCGACACGAACCTAACACGAAATTTATGGGTTTAGGTTTAGTCTAAACGGGTTTGAGTCAGTTTCAGGTTGAACCTGCGAACCTATTTAGGTTAACGGGTCAGATTCGGGTCAACCTAAGGTTGACCCGTTTAACACATTTATACTATATTATATTTTTTTACAATATATTTTATGTCATAAATTAAATAGGGTGTGTATTTTATGCCATGATTATAACTTAATAAGAGAAATTAACATAGATTTTATAATTTAAATATGATATTATTATATACATTTGTGTTTCTTAAGTAAATTTTAATTTTAATATATTAATTTCAGAAAAAAATCGGGTTGCGGGTCGTGTTCGGGTCAACCCACGAAATTCCGGGTCGTGTTCGGGTTCATATGTATGATATGATTTTCGGGACGGGTTCGGGTTTGTGTAAAATTTTCGGGTTCGGGTCGGGTTGAACCCGCCAACCCATGAACACGACTCGTTTAACACCCCTAAATTCTACACTTTATTTGGGAAACAGTTGCAAAAGTGGCTAGGCGCTCCCTAGTCGGTTGATCGGGTAGTTGAGAGTACTTGGCCTAAACAGAGAGTACTCGGACGTGTTAAATTATAAAGAAATTAGTTCTCGGAATTTAAATTTAGGTCAAAGAACATTAATTTACTAATATTTATAACAAAATACGTTAAAATGATAGATATTCTTTAATATGATAGGCGTAGAAATTATGTTTTGTTTTCTTTTAGTCAAACTCGGCCCGAGTTGACCTACTAGATCCGATTCTAGCCGAGGTTGACCGCGTTTGATCGATTCCGAGTAATTAGACGGAGTTGAAGAAAGTCGCATCGACAACATACCTTGTAGCGATTACTTGAGAAATACTCAATCTTGAGGACCTTGTTTTGCAACCATCTAAGACTGAACCAAACCTCCCACTAAAAAAACAAGAGAATTTTACAAATAAGCTAACCTTACATTGGCCTCAATTAGCTAGCCGGATGAATTGGTTTTTACACCCTCGTTGTCTTATTATTTCGAGTTAGTAACTAGTAATATGATTATATAATTACAAAAATATTTTTAATGGATAGTAAAAAAAAATTATATCACTTGTTCAAAATAAATCACGTGTTTAAAAATATTTTTTATTAACTAGTATATAATCATAATAACATGTTTGGTACTATATAATTGATTATCACCTTATTATAACTTGAAGTTAACAGTATACTTCATATATTGCATTTGATTTTGTATTGTTACATTCAAAATTAAACCATTTAACTTCTAAAAAAATTATATACTAAACATAAATAAAAAATATACTGAATTAAAGCAACATCAACCCAGAGTTTAGATCATATACAAACTTTATCTTGAGTAAAAACAATAAGAACCATTCACAACATGTCATGTGTTATCTATCTAATTCATATAAAAAGGACATTTTTTAAGTTGGTTTCTAGAAATTCCTAAAATTATGGAAGTAGTTTCAAATTCATGTCTTAATTATACAAATTCATGTATTGCTTGTATATGTGCTGGTTATGATTATATACGTATGTGCTGGTTATAAAATTGATGCATTGTTTATATAAACTATGTACTGGTTATAATTGTGTACGTATGTGCTAGTTATAATTATATAGGTATATGCTGATTATAGAAATTCATGTGTTGCTTTATATGTGTTGGTTACTTATTAGCACAATTATAAAACACTATTTTGCAACTTTTTAAAAAAATGTCACTTAAAAAGTATAACAATATTATATTAATATCAAAGATAAAAAAATGTTTGATACATGATATTGTTTTTTTAATACAATACTAAAGTGTATAAAAATTATTTTAATTTTAAAAACCGGGTGAAATTAGTAGTTAATGAAAATGAGAAAATGACTAAAACACCCTTGAATGTCATTAAATAGTATATTTATTGTTAGTAATGATAGCTGATCTTAGCTTTTAATTCAATTAGTCAACCTTTAAGATATGTTCTTATTGTTTTTAAATAAGACAAGGTTTGTATAAGATCTTAACTCATCCCATACCATTGAAATAGCTCAAACATGTTTGGTCCTGAAAACCCTTAACCGACCCACATTAAACAACCACGAGTTTATTATATAAGAGGTAAATCAAACTTATTATGTAATCCATTGCAGAAATAAACCGTAAATTTGATCATTTATCATGTAGATTTGATCCTAAATTTGATGGCGTCTTTGAGAATTCACGTACCCTGTTCGAGCTCGAAAAATGTGCTCATATGCTTTAACGATAAACAATATAATTAGGAAAAATGACAAAAATTGTAGTATTTGATAAACAATACAATTATGATAATGACAAAATCATAGTATTCCAATGAGTTACATACCGTAATAACTAATAAGTTAATAGTTAACCAATGATTCGTGCAGCCCTCTTGCATTCTTCATAGCAAATTGCTGGATTAACTCTTCATAGCAACTGTCTAGTATGATTAATATACAATTTACATCGTTATTTGCATATTACCGCGATCTACCAATATAGGACAATACTCAATAGTCAATTCAATACGATACGATACGCCGTACGTGGATACGGGCAACATGGTTCTGATGTTAACAACAATTAACAGACTAACAGTTTAAAAATTAACACTAAACCGAAGAACGGACCTTTTGAGTTCTGAATCTTCTGAACGATGTTCTTGTTCACGTCTCTGATCGATGTTGTTCTTGTTCATGTCTCTGAATCTTCTGTTCGCAGCAGCTCATGCCCAGCGATTCAGTGAAGTTCTGATGAAGTGATGATGTTCGACTGTTTGTTACTCTGATGAGTTTGTTCGTCTCGTCCTTTCCGATTTCAGGAGTCCATGAAATTGCCGTCGTGTATTATATTTTTAATTAAAATCATATTAGCATTGGGCCAATAAACCTAATGTGTAGTGAACTAAATTATAAACAATTAAAAAGTATTTGATAATGGGTCTATATTGGAATTGGTATGTGTTTACAATTTAAAAATAATAATAACACACACACACACACATATATATATATATGTTATAATTTTTATTGATATCATATTAGTATTGGGCCAATAAACCTAATATGTAGTGGGCTAAATTATAAACCATTAAAAAGTATTTGATAATGGGCTTATATTGGAATTGGTATGTGTTTACAATTTTTTATAAAAAATAACATATATATATCAAAAAAGAAATTAAAAAATTCCGTACCCTCGAAATCACGGACCTTGTGCGAGAGTCCTCCCCGCACACCATCACACCCGGCCATGTTTGATCCAACAAGAATAAGTCCACTTCATTTAATAAAAATCAAACTTATTTACACACAAGTTTAATATACATTTCTTTTCTAGTAATTTCTGTCTTAAAATTATCGTTAAAGACTAAAAAGCACGTAAGTCTTCAAAAAGTATGCTAATTGCTAACCTCATTCAAGCAAGATTGCTACAATAAAAGTATAAACCCCTCATATAGGGTTGTAAACAAACCGAACGAACACGTTCGTTAAGGATATAACGCATTCATGAATACTTACCGAACGAGATTTTTGTTTGTGTTCGTTTTCATGAAGGAAAGGAACGTGTTCACGAACAGTTCGTGAACACAAACGAACACCAATAAAATCGGCGAAGACGGGGGTCGATGGTGTTTTTCGATATGAATAATGAGAAGTAAAGTAGAATGGTACATAAATAAGGTGAAGACAGAGTTTCCTATTTTATTTGTTTGGATAAGGAGATAAATAAGAATTAAAGAATATAAAAGTTAAGATAAAATAAGCAAATGCTAAAAAAATCTCTAGTGAACAACATAAACAAATGTTCACCAACACATTACCGAACGTTCACCAACACAACTGAACGAACAAGAGATATGTTCGTGATCATTCATTTAACTAACCGAACGGAATTTTTTGTTCATTAATCAAACGAACAAACGTAAACAAACTTTTAGCTAAACGGTTCACAAACCAAACGTTCAACAAACGAGTCGTTGCAAACGAAAATGAAACTTAGAAACCAATACCGAAAGCTTGCCTATAGTAGAAGGACCAAAAACATAACTATTAGACAATATAAATAACAAGAGAGGTGGAGTTGTTTAGATGGTTTGATTCTACTGTAACGATTTTATTTGAAAAAACTAGCCACTTGAAACAGTAGCACCACAGCAGAATATAACTAAACAAAACGCCGTCGTTTTAGATCTCCGTTCGAACGAACATTCTGGAAATCGGAAAAATGGAGAAGAAGACGCCGGTGAGAAAACCTCACACTTCCACCGCAGATCTGTTGACCTGGTCGGAAAATCCTCCCGCCGATTCACTTTCCGGCTCTGCTCCTCGATCATCCGCCCGTTCTCACATGGTATCAACTCACCTTTTCATGTTTTTCTTCATCATTTTCTCTTAATCTGCGTTTAAATTTCACTTATCGATGTTTTAATTCTTCATATTGAGTGAATCTGCGTTTAAGTTTCACATATACATGTTTTTCTTCATCATTTTGAGGTAATCTGCGTTTAAGTTTCACTAACTGACGTTTTTTCCATTACTTTTTTGTTAATCTGCGTTTAAATTTCACTTATCGATGTTTTAATTCTTCATATTGAGCGAATCTGCGTTTAAGTTTCGCATATAGATGTTTTTCTTCATCATTTTGAGTTAATATGCGTTTAAGTTTCACTAACTGACGTTTTTTCCATTACTTTTTTGTTAATCTGCGTTTAAATTTCACTTATCGATGTTTTAATTCTTCATATTGAGTGAATCTGCGTTTAAGTTTCACATATACATGTTTTTCTTCATCATTTTGAGTTAATCTGCGTTTAAGTTTCACTAACTGACGTTTTTTCCATTACTTTTTTGTTAATCTGCGTTTAAATTTCACTTATCGATGTTTTAATTCTTCATATTGAGCGAATCTGCGTTTAAGTTTCGCATATAGATGTTTTTCTTCATCATTTTGAGTTAATCTGCGATTAAGTTTCACTAACTGACGTTTTTTCCATTACTTTTTGTTAATCTGCGTTTAAATTTCACTTATCGATGTTTTTCTTCGTCATTATGAGTTAATTCTTCGTTAATTTTTGTTAATCTGCGTTTAATATTTCATTTGTTTTCGTTAATTCTTCATTATTTTTTTCTTAATCTACGTTTAAGCTTCACTTATAGATGTTTTTCTACATCATTATTCGTTAATTCTTTATCATTTTGAGCTAATATACGTTTGAATTTCACTTATCGATGATTTTTGTTATCATTTTACGTTAATCTGTGTTTAAATTTTCACTCATCGATGTTTTTCTTCATGATTTTGAGTTGATCTGCCTTTAAGCTTCACTTATCGATATTTCCACATCACTTTTCGTCAATTCTTTATAATTTTGATCTAACATGTGTTTAAATTTCACTTATCAATGCTTTTCTGCATTATGTTTTTGTTAATCTGCGTTTTAGTTTCACTTATTGATATTTTTCGTCTTCATTATTCGTTAACTTGCGATTAATGTTTAGTTTGTTTGATGAAATGATCTGCAGCCGTCGGATGGAATCAGTAAGGTCGTGTTTGGAGGTCAGGTTACTGATGAAGAAGTTGAGAGTTTGAACAAAAGGTCTGAGATCTATCTATCTATCTGCTGATTATTATTATATTTATTTCGAAGATAATGTTCAATTTACGTTTTGTTTATTGATTGTTAGTCAGAATTTAGTGACAGAATTTGAAATTAGAAGACATCAGAGTCAAATCTGTAAACAAATAATCTCGGATCTAAAAGTCAAATTGATGATGTGTGTTACCTACAAAACAGGGGAAAGCCGTTTATATATAATTTCAAAGTGATAAAGGAGGTCATATTCAATGTTTTAAATATCGATATGAACCGGCCGGTTATACCTGTTAAACCAGATACCGGACATGGGTTCGGTACGATAAAGGCCGGTAAAACCCAAATACGGTATGTCTTATGTACCCGCGGTAAATCTGGTTCTGCCGGTTCAAACCGTTGAACCGGTTTGCATTATCTTAAAATTTGATTTTTTTTACTTATAATAAAATACGATATTAAGGTAATACCGACCGTCCATATTTCCGGTAATCAACCTAGTGTCTTCCATTCCAATAGTCCATCGTTGTTGAAACTGTCACCCACCTCGTCCAATGTAATAAAAATGCTATTAAAATGCATAATATTTTACAAGAAAATAGTGGTTTTTAGATAAAACCATGATCAATTACATAAATCTTAATTGAGACTGGTTATTTTTCTAGATGACTTTGTATTTTATGGAGTTATAGGGTTAATTAGTATGACCAAAGTTTAGTTTAATTTGAGTTTTGAAATTGTTTAAGTTCTAGGGTTGATTTCGAAAATAGTATAGTTTCTTGTAGTTGTGTAACTGTTGTTATGGTTTAAGTACAAAAGTTGATAAATTGATGAATAGAAGCATAATGAAGAAAAGCGAACCTTGGAACTATAATACTAAAAATGGTTGTACCTGTTATTGTTTTCTATAAGTTCTATGTTGAACTTTCAAAATCAAAACATAAACTACTATTTATGTTGCTTTATGGAAGGATTTTCATTTTTCAATACTTTAAAGGCCAACCTGATGAAAAAACTTCTTTATGGTTTTTATGTTGGTAAAACTTCATCGTTATAAGGTATCATGTGCACGTTTGTTATTATATTTATTTTTAATCAAACTTTTTGCGCTTCGTTTCAGGAAACCTGTTTCAGGATACAAGTTAAAGGAGATCACCGGAAGCGGTATATTTGCAGCCGGTGGAGAGAATGGTGAAGAAGACACTGATGCTGCAAACGGCACCCCGTCAAACCCAACAGGCGTTCGGATGTATCAGGTGGAATGTTAATACTATTGCAAATGGAGATGTTTTTACTTTTCCGGTCTATTTTTTTCTTCTAATTCTAATGATATGTTCATCAGCAAGCGGTTGCGGGGATTAGTCACATATCATTTGGCGAAGAAGAAACCGTGTCTCCTAAAAAGTCAATTTCTGAAGCTAAGCAACGTGAGCTAAGTGGAACGCTGGATAGTGAATCCGAAGCGAGGTTGAAAAAGCAGATTTCCGATGCGAAGAACAAGGAACTTAGTGGACATAATATATTCGCACCACCACCCGAAATTCAACCCCGCCCATTGGCTGCTCGTGCATTGGCTCTGAGGGAATCTATAACCATTGGTGAAACCGCTCCAGATACTGTACGTATTTCCATTTTAGTTTTTGTTACATCACTTATATGCATGGTTGTAAAAATCCCGACTAGCCTCTGGTTAGTTGCCGATTAATCGCTAGTCGGAGGTTCACCGAGTAATTTTTATCTAATCGGCCAATTAATCAGTAGATGATCAACAGTTGTCAAATCCAGACTATCCAGTCCTAATTGGCCAAAAATCGGTAGCCAAAATTGACCAAAACCTGTAAATTCTAATGATTAATGCTATCTACTTGAAAATATGAGTCGTAGGTGTTAAAATATGTCTACTTAAAAAAATACAAATAAAAATACGTGTATATACATATAAAACTGAAAATTACATATAAAATCCCAATCCGATTAATGCTGATTAATAGTTAGTCGGTACCGCACCGTTCGACTAGCACATAGCGATTCTTACAACACTGCTTATATGTATGTTATATGTGTGTTTTCCATCTTGAAATTCACTCAAACCTTTAAAATAGGATTACCTGAACTTCATACAACATCCAAACACTATTGTCTACATCTTATATTACAATTGATTTGTGTTTGATCAGGAAGAATCCGTGATCAAGACCGCAAAAAAGATCCCAAACCAAAAACTAACGGAGCTGTCAGGGAACAACATTTTCAAAGGAGACGAGGCGGTGCCATGTGTGGAGAAACCATTGAGTTCCGCCAAGCTTCGGGAAATGAGCGGCAGCAATATTTTTGCTGATGGGAAGGCGGAGTCCCGAGACTACTTAGGAGGCGTTCGCAAGCCCCCGGGTGGTGAGAGCAGTATCGCATTGGTGTAATTGGTTTTTACTTTTTTTTCCCTTCTAATATTTAATTGTGGGATATTGATGTTTGGAGTTGTTTTGTTTATAATCAAGTGTTTTGTTCTCTGATTGAATTTGACTTTTTTTTTTTTTTTTTTGTTGTTGATTCTGTCATGACAGTCTTTTACCTACAATGAAATAATAGGTTTGATAACGTGTTTTAAAACAAAGTGTGCATCTACAAGATTATAACATATCACGTTCGAACCAAAATTATGCATCACATTTAGGTTGACACCCGCACGTTGGTTGTCAAAGTATTTGAATGTATATATGATAGGAATCATGTTCTAGTTTCTAGTCTAAATGCCAATTGTCTATTTTAAGAGGGGGTAAGTGCAAATAATATAGTATAAGTATGAGTCGGTAATTACTTGGGAGAGGGGGATAGGAAAATACGTAAGTTTGTTAGGCTCTGTTTACAGAGAAAGGGCGTAGCCCTGGGAACACTTTGGTGTTAGTTATCGAGTTTGTATCATTTTTTTCGTATCAATTTCAATTCCAATTTGTAGTGCTTCTCTAAATTTCAATTGAATTGTTAGTAATCAGAATCGGACCCTATCAATGTATAATGTGATCGTCAACGTAGCTCAAGTGCCCATGGTCTTGCAGTCTAATGAAAATGAATAGTTTGTTGGTATTTAGGAGTAAAAATTGTAGTTAATAAAATTAGATTTTAAGCTCTTGAATTTGATTTGGTTGTGAACTTGGTCAATTTTTGATTTTGGAAATGGTTTCGAATGTTTTATAATAGCTTAATATAATCTGGCTAAGAACTTCTGAGCAAGAGCATTCACAATCGATTTTTTTCGTCACTATAATTACACTAAAAACACAACCGTATCTGTTTTTTTAATTAAATAGTATTGTTTTATACTTTTGGCATTAACTTTTTCTTTCCTTTATTCACAACCACTTTTAAAAATTTAGAAAATTATAGAGAATGAATTTCTTTATTCACAACCACTTTTAAAAATTTAGAAAATTATGGATAATGAACAATGTTTTCTTCAAATTTAATAATAAATAATAAAATTCTCTCCACTAACAAACACTCTAAATAAATAATATAGAGAACAAACTCAAATAAATACGGAGGATTGCTCTAAATAATGGATTTTGACTCAAACTTTTTACCTATTGCTAAGTCATGTTCAATAGTTTGACTATAGGAATTTCAAAATCAAAATAGGTAAAGGGCAATCCAGACTTTTCATCATTTAAAAAGTAGAAAAGCAAATGGTTTACAAAACCTGCAACTTATATTCCTACATCTGTACACAGTCGCTAAATAAAACCATGACCACCATCCCATAATAAAGGGGCTGAAATTACTCTTTTACCCTTCAACTAAACTACACAGTAGAATTTACAATTCCACAAACATATTCTCATTCCTCTATATCTGCTTCAGCTTCATCAAGGATTTCATCATATTGGTCTAACAACTTATCACAAATCTCCAAAAGCTGGTCAGCCAGCGGCGGGATTCCCGGATTTCTTCCATTGTTGTATTTATGAGCATTATACGTAATTTGCCACATATCATGTCTAAAAGCGTCTCGGCTTTTATATTCCAACTTTCGAACTTTCTCCCTCATTGTTGACAGGTCCATCGGCCGGTCAATGATTTTCAGGTAATCCGGAGCTTCTTTTCTAGTCACCGGTTTCAAGAAAAGAAACGACACATGCTGCGCCTTTAGAGTATCAATGATTTTCTCCAAGATATTAGCTAAACCAACCTGTATAGAAAAATTCTATAACAATCAATTTTTCTTCTTCACTATTTAATTTTATTCTTGGGTAAATTGCATTTTACATCCTTTAAAGTTTTAGCAAAATTGCAGGCGCTGTCCTTTAACTAATGATATTACACTGGATGTCCTTTATGTTACGACCTCTCATCATGTTGTGTCCTTTTGCCTAACCCAGTTAACCTTTTATGTTAACTCTTTAACATGTGCAACTCAACATGAGGGTATAATGGTCATTTTCACTTAAAATATATCTTCCTCTTGAAGTTTCACAGGTAATTCTTTTTTGTTTTAGTTGTTAAGTGAAAATGACCATTATGCCCTCATGTGAGTGGGCACGTGTTAAAGAGTTGACAGAAATAAGTAACTGGGCTAGGGCAAAAGGACTCCGCATGATGAGAAATTGCAACATAAAGAAAATCCGGTGTAATTTCATTAGTCAAAAGACAACACCTGCAATTTTGCTCAAACTTAAAGGGACGTAAAATGCAATTTACCCTTTATTCAAAAAAACAGAGGTGAAGGTGTTGGATTAATTACCTCACCCCCTCGGCGGCGTTTTACAGTTGACGTGTAATCAGCACCGAACCTGCCGCCCAACTCCATAACAGGCTTTCTCTTTGCAGCGCGTTCCCGTCTCTCGTCTCTTCTCAAATGGGGCTCATCATAATAGTCGTTTCGAGTCTCGAAAACAAAACTTTTATTTTTCTTCTTTTTTTCGCGCAGACGCCTTTCTTCTTCAATTTCCCGTTTTATATTCTCTTCATACAGTCTTATCTCATTCGCCCGTTTTCTTGCTTGTTCTTCTTCATAAAATCTCCGGGCCCGCTGCTCCTGCTCTCTCTCGTAACTCATTGTTGGTTGTTCTTCTTCTTCCCAATACTGATGATTGTCTACAGGTCTATTGGACTTCTGAAAACCCGATAATTCGGTAATTCGTTTCGTCTTTCTTGGCTCGATTCCTGGGCTGACTTCTTGACTAACTTGGTCAAGGTCAATGACTTCCTTGGGTTGTCTAATTACTAATCGAGACGGGTTTCGGGGAGTCTCGACAGGCGGTCGGATAACAAGAGATGACGGTTTGCGTGATTCAACTTGGACATCTTCAGTCTTTAACTTTTTGGAGAATATAATTTTGTTAACTTTAAACGAAGATTTATTAACAGTTTCGGTATCCGATGTTACCGGTCGATCAGAAACTTGCGAGGTGCTTGGAGTAGCCTTCTCCGGAACCTTGTCGTTGGCGGGCCCGCATTTGACTTTTAGAACCTTCGCTTTTAACGTTCTTTCCTCCTCAGGGGGTGCTTCTATAACAGCGAGTTTTGTGCCACCTTTTTGTATAAGTTTTTTTACGGTATTTTTTTGTTGCGGTTTTACAACGGGGTCCAAATTGATCAATTTGTTGGACCCTTTTTCGAAATCTTTACTTTCGATTTGGATGCTGGCGTTTTCTCTATATCTGGGACAGTGCTTATTCGTCTTCATATGACCATACTGAATGCCAAACGAGTAAAAACATTACAAAGAATATTTTTCAAGAAATAAAATGCAATAACTTGTATAAAACATACCTGACCACAAGCTCCACATGTAAAACTCTCTCTTGCATTTTTCTTTGTATTTACCTGCAATCACGCAGAAAACCAAAAAGAAAAGAAAAATATAATAAAAAAATTGCAGCTTTGTTTTTTTTCTGTAAAAATAGAGAGAACAAATTACTATTTACTAACCTTCATAAGATTCATTCCATCATTCAAAATTCGAAGTTTTTTATTCAATAAACCAACTTGTTCAAGATCATCTTTCTTTTTCGGTTTCATCTTTCCAGAAGAAATGCTTTTCTTGTAAGGAAACAAGTCATCCTGCCACCACAAAAAAAAAAAAAAAAACATTATATACAATCTTAGAGTAAAATGCCATTTTCGTCTATGAGGTTTGGCCAGATTTGCGACTTTCGTCCAAAGGTTTGTCATTCCGCATCTGGATCCAAAAGGTTTGAAGTCTTGCCATTTCCATCCGGCTCGTTAACTCCATCCATTTTTCTCCATTAAGTCAGGGGTATTTCCATCATTTTTCAACTTAAAGAGCAATTCGGTCTTTTTCAGGGGTATTCGATCTTTTAACATAAAGTGAAAAAGACCGAATTGCCCTTTAAGTTAGCAAAAAATGGAAATACCCCTAACTTAAAGGAGAAAAATGGATGAGGTTAACGAGCCGGATGAAAATGGCAAGATTTCAAACCTTTTGGATTCAGATGCGGAAAAACAAACCTTTCGATGAAAGTCGCAAAACTGACCAAACGTCAGGGACGAAAATGGCATTTTACTCTACAAACTTATATGTATAAATGTAAACTATATAAGATACGTACGTCTTTTAATGATCTAGTAGCATTCTCATTTATAGAAAATGATCCCGACATTGACGACTTCACAGGTGTGTTCATTGCTTTCGATTTATCCTTGTTTTTAGAATTATTATTTAACTGCTGCATAGGAACCAATCCCATATCGCCTGATTTGATCTTTTTCTTCTTCCGTTCAGCCTCATCATCTCCTGAATAATCCAATACCAACCACTTTGTCAACAATTGACTTTTAAGATCAAAGTAAAACCTAAGAGAATATAATGATTAAAATCAATACCATCCATGAGCATTCTGCACAACTCTGCAGCTTCAGCAGCTTCATCTTCGTTTTCGACTTCCGCCTGACTTTGCGAAGGCAACCGTCTCATTTTAAGTCCTTTAACTCCAGCTAAATTATTTTCATGATTCGACTCGTAATTTCCGTCTTCACCGTCATCGCATTCTTCTGCATCCAAAAGGTTTTCAAGATCCCCTGCAAATGAATCCAGATCGCTATTCGCCTCGTTGTCGCTTTCGATTTCTTCACCATCAATGGCGGAAAGATTTTGAACTTGTCGGTCCCAGATATCTTGACATTTTTCTCGTGCTTGTTGTTGAAGTTGTAAAAACGACATCCGTTGACCGCGTGCGTATTTGCTGATGGTTGTTGGATCAACTTTGACTCCGGAGGCTGCTTGTTCACTAGAAAGCTTCCGGATCATTGCGATCCGATGCCATCTTGTAAGTTTCGCAATTTGTTGCTCGGAAACGTTGAATTTAATGAGAACCTGTTGAATGGATTAGTTGTAACAACGGCTGCAAACGAACCGAACGAACACGAACAAGACCTTGTTCATGTTCGTTTGTTAAGAAAATATATGTGTCACGAACTGTACATGAACACTTACAGAACAGGATTCTTTGTTCGTGTTCATTGTTCGTTAGGGAAATGAGTGTGTTCGTTCGTTAAGGAAATGAACGTGTTCGTGTTCGGTTGTTAATTTTCAGCAACGGACGCAAACGTATGTTCATGAACACAAACAAGCGTTCATGAACAGAATATAAAATACACTAATAGGTATTAAATATTTCATTTAATGGAATTTTGAAGTATTTGAATAAAATATAACTAAAAACACTAATGAACTATCGAACACAAACTTGGTTTAAAAAAGCGGGAAGCGCACAAAAGCGATGAGGCCTAAAACCGATTTTTAAAAAGCGAAGCGCAAAAGCGGTGAGCTTTTCGTACGCGAAGCGCAAAGTGATTATATAATTTATTTTATATATCCCATAAGTGTTTAGCATCCAATACCTATGATTTAGCTATAATTAAGCTTTATATATGTTTTAAAATGAAAAAAACATAAATGTACAGCATAAAAAGCCTGGTGTACAACACTCAGAAGCATAGAAACACCCCATGTACAAAAAGCACGCGCCTCAGTTGCGCCTTTTGTCGATTTTCCCCCTAAAAAGCGCGCCTCAGCTGCGCTTCTTGTACACCCTGCGCCTTATGTCACACAAGGCGATCTACTTTGCGCCTAGGTGCGCTTCGCGCTTAATCGCGCTTAAGGCGCGCTTTTTTAAACCAAAAACACAAACGAACATAAACGAACACATTACCGAATGTTCACGAACATAAATGAACGAACGCGGCCTCCGTTCCTGTTCGTTCATTTAATTAAGCGAACGAAATTTACTGTTCGTGTACGTTCATTTATTAAACGAACGAACACAAACAAACTTCCAGCCAAACAGTTCACGAACTGTTCATTGAATGTTCGGTTCGTTTGCAGCCCTAACAAGACAAGTTGTCACAACTTCAAACGACAAAAGCAGATCCAAACACCATCTACTACAACTGATTATTCCATATCACATGATGACTAAAAGAAATGAGTAATAAGTGGCTTACCTCGCATGCGGCTTTCATGCTTAATCTCCTAAGATCCGCATCTGTTCCTGTTACGGTTATACCACCTCGATTTATCGGTGCTTTTTTCTTCGTTACTGCATTGGAAACCGGTGCCTTGGGAGCAGTGCGAACATAACTAAATCCCAAACCTCTGCCAGATGGATCACCAACACCGGTAATTTCCAACCGCTCAATATTTCCTTTGTCCTGAAAAAATTAATACAAATCAAGATTCAGCCAAATAGATATTCATGAATATTCTGATTTGAGTTCACTTGCACAAGATTTAAACAGAGAGAGTGAAATTTACCTGATTTGTACACGCGACAAAGTTGCTGCTTAAATTCCAGGGGGTTATTTGTAATTCTCGCTCGATGTGGGATGCAGCAGCTAAAGCGATTGCCTCATCGGGCAGCTGATTCATTGCGGAAGAAAGACCGGCTGGATGAGTCATGCTGATGCCCAAACGTTTGAGCCTGTACATGCCAGCTAGCATGCTTTCATACGCACACACCTAACAAAACAAAAACAGATAAAAAAATATAATTTCAGAATTAAAGACATCTTCAAGAAGCCTATGGTTTACACACGCCCCATGGGACAAAATCAAAGAGAACCATAGGCGTATTAACATAAATATTAAATACAGTGAGAAATAACTGAACTGTTAACCGAAACCAATGAAACCGAACCGAAACTAACCGAAAACCGAAGATCGGTTATCGGTTTTCTTAACCCTCTGTTCACCGAAATTAACCGAACCGAACCAAACCATTCGTATTTTCATATTTATACCTTCAATTCATGTATTTTATGTTTTATACCTCCGTATTTTCATGTTTATACCTTCAATTCATGTATTTTATGTTTTATACCTCCATTTCATATATTTATACATCCAATTAATGTATTTATACCTCAATTTTTATGTATATATACTATCATATCATATGTGTATACCTCCATTCTATGTATTTCTAAGTAAAAAACTAGCCCAAGTTTGGTTTGGTTATTAACCGAACCGAAAACCAACTAACTAACTGAATAAACCAAACGAATTAACCAAAAACCGAACAGTTAATAAAATAGATCAACCAATGACTTCGGTTTCATTTAAGGCTACTAACCGTTCCGAACCAAAGCAAGCACACCCATACTTTATACTTCGTATCCAGTTTCATTTATAACAAACGAAGCTAAAAACATGCCCAAATAGCATACAATGACAACACAGGAGTGTCTTTTTGCATTGAATAATCATTGCTTATTGATAGCTTGATACAATGGTATTATAGTCTTTTAAAATGGGCAATTTAAAGAAATAGGCATTTTTAGCCCAGATTAAATATAAACGAAACTGGATATATACTTGAGTGGTTCACAAGGTCAAACAACAAAAGTTAAACAAATAAAAGAAGTATATCAAAAAATCAAAACATACGTTTTCAGGTGTAACCAGCCTTCTAAGCTCCTCTTCCAATGGAATACGGAAATTTCGCTTCATAACCCATTGACCCCTCTGGTGGTGGTTTAACATAAACATTGAACATATTAGTGGTTGCAAAAACCATAAACCTAGATTAGTCAAATAGATTATTAATTATTATGTATCCAACTCACCTGAAAATCACAAAACAACTTTAACCTTTTTCTTAAAGAAACCTCAGCCACATTTGCAAACTGTGCTGACAGCTCATTAGCACGAATGGCAGGCACCGAGCCACGTTTTTGACAAGCGCGAAACTCACGATACATATACACCAAAAGCCTATTCATATTATACGTCTGCACCCCTTTCGATACAGGAGACATTACCTCCATGTGAGGTTCCTACATCAAGTTTGACCAAACAAATTAAAAAATCATCACAAGTGGTTAAGTATGCAGATACATGAATTAGAAAGGCTTTGATATGAACTATAATGACCTGTTGACCAACGACATAAATGCGGTCCACGCGTCTTAACGAGAGCTTTCCCTTTGCAGATCGAATTAGTAAGTAGTCAGTTGACGAGACTTTATGTTGATATATTGGAGCTCGATACATATTAGTTTCGAGACAGGATTGGGTCGAACCGGCTTTTATATCTCCTAAAAATGGTGATTTATCGGCTGGATCAAGGGTAAGAATGTTCCCCAAATTGTTGGGCCCACTGCGCAATTGAGTGGCAGTTTGATCACCAGGGCTTGATTTTTGGTAGTACGTGCACAAACGAGCACCCATTCCGGCATTTCCAAGCAGTAAAGGCCTTTCCTCACAATACCTGATATATATATATTTGTTAGAAATAAAATATTATGGGGCAATTTCATATATACCCCTACAAACTTGCAAAATATCATATATACCCATGCAAAATTATAAATATCGTACAAAGTAGTTGAAATATCATATAAACCCAATTCATTAAAAACAATTTAATAAATGACAATTTTACCCTTATTTTTCTACAACTTTGAATCTCATGTATAACCTTTAACTTCAAATATTATATTTACTAATAGAGTAAATTACAAGTTTTGTCCTTTATCTTTATACCAAATTGCAGGCTGTGTCCTTTGGCGCAAAACTTGACGAGTTCTGTACTTAACGTTTCAAAATCATGCACGTTATGTCCTTTGGCCCTAACTCAGTTAATGTTTTTGGTTAAATCTGATCATGTGCAAGGCACATGATAGTATAATCGTCTTTTTACTCCTATTATTTTTAAAAATATCTTAAAATAAAAAAATATATATATTCACCTTCTTCCACCACCACCACCAAATCTGGCCCAAAAAAACCACTACTGTAAACTTCTATTTTACACTAAAATTCCATCTCTATAAAAGAACAAAAATCATCATCAGCAGCAAAAGACAAAGAATACGATAAATCTGTGCAAATTATTAGGAATCAATTGTTCATCTTATTTTGGTGAGGAAGATAAAACAATTGATGATACCACCACCAAATCTTTGCCTCTCATTAGAATAGAACCAGATCGACAAGTTCAAGTAATCTTGAAGATCGAAGAACAGGAATAGAACCAGTCAATGAATTTGAACCGACGTCAAGCACCATCCACACCCGTGCAACCACCACTCTCTCTACCACCATCAACACCACCAT
The DNA here is from genome assembly GCA_030545235.1 of Helianthus tuberosus. Classification (NCBI taxonomy): domain Eukaryota; kingdom Viridiplantae; phylum Streptophyta; class Magnoliopsida; order Asterales; family Asteraceae; genus Helianthus; species Helianthus tuberosus. Next base: position 4,411,851 of record CM060379.1, on the reverse strand, counting down.
AGACCACCGCCTCAACCACCCACCCTGGTCAGATCCACGCCCGTCGCAGTTCACCACAGGTTTAATGTTGTAGATGTCGCCGGATAACGAAGGAGATGAAAAGGATTTGGCCACCGTGAAGCCATTGTTGTTGATGTTGTAGAAGAAGGGTGAGGTGGGGATGGGATTTGGTCGAACAAGATGAAGATGAAATTAGGGGAATCAGATGCTTGTAGGGTTTAAATTTTTTGTTTTATTTTTTTTAAATAATATTAAATAAATATGTAAAAAGACTAAAATATCCTTGGGTGACTAGATCTAACCAAAAGAAATTAACTGGGTTAGGGCCAAAGGACATAACGTGCAGGATTTTAAAACATTAAGTACTGAACTCATCAAGTTTTGCGCCAAAGGACACCGCCTGCAATTTGGTACATAGATAAAGGACAAAACTTGTAATTAATATACTCTTACTCATATCTAGCATAATTTATTTAAGAATATAAAAACCAGACTCCTAAACTAAACACAAAGACACACATTTAAACGTAAACTAAACAGCAGTTACTTCCTATTTTTCAGCCCCACTCACCCACTATTCCTTTCCTAAACAGCAGTTACTTCTGGATTCGTATCAATACATCCCCGCCGGTGAAACGACCCGTCCTCAAGTCGCCAATCTGATAATTGTTGACTGTTATACCAAGCGATGAACCATTCCATTATAGCTTGAGCGGTTTCCTGGACCCCATTATTGTTTAGAACTTTAGTAGTAGGCTGGGAAGTATCCAATGAAGCAGGGAGTTGTCTACGAGCCGCCTTGAACGCTGTAATATGAATGATAGGGTGGATGCAAGAGCCCAGTGGAAGCGCACACTCTTAGACTACTGGGTCCACCTTACCAAAGACTCTATATGGCCCAAAGAATATGGGTGATAACCTCACAACTCACATCCCTATGTTTGGTCAAATCTTCCCTTGAGAGGTTTAGTGGATCCGAATCTTCGATCACCAGATCTGTTTTCAATTGAGAATGTGGCTGCGTTAAAACAACATGCTCATTCTCATGACAAATCGATTTTTGGGGGAAGTCCCTTTGAAGTTGGCCATAGTTCTGGGAAGTACAATCAGGGACATCGATCCTACCAGCATTAGACACGGTTCTAGATTTCTGTATAAGCACTTCAGCCTTCGGTTCTTCTTTAAGATCATTCAATTCTTCATCAGTTGGCGTCCCTTTTATGCTCATCTCCACCGTCTTCTTCAAATCACTGCCTGATTCTTCAATGTTACAGCCATCTTCGATCATCTGGGCTTTGATTTCGTCAACATCGTCCCCCAAAGGTGCCAGAATGGCATCCAATTGTGCTGCAATGGTTGCTAGTTGATCCGCCAAATTCCGGGTTGTAAATACCATTCGATTTCCCGGCAATGGAACCAAATGATAAAACCCAAAAAACTAAACTAATCAGCTACAGATTTTAATCCATTTCGAGAAGGATTAAGTCTCCAAATCAGAATACAATTCTGAATTATCTAAGAATATAAAAACCAGACTCCTAAACTAAACACAAAGAAATACATTTAAACGTAAACTATTTTCAGCCCTACTCACCCACTATTCCTTTCCTAACTTCCCTCCTGAATTGAGTCTGGATTCATATCAAAGAGCATATATGAAAACTCGAAGTTAAAAAAACAAGGGTAAATGATCATTTATTAGATTGTTTTTAATAAATTGGGTATATCTGATATTTTAATTACTCTGTAAGGGCATATATGATATTTCAAGTTTTGGTAGAGTATGTATGAAATTTTAAAGTTTGTAAGGGTATATATGAAATTAATCCAAATATATCAATGTAAATATAGCGAGGATAATCAAAACAATTAAATAAATGAAGGCACTTACTCCATTAGAAATACATGGCCATCTCTTGCAGAAAGATCTGATTTCTTCTTAAAAGCGCCAGGTGGACGCAAAGATTTGTTCTCGCCAGGAAGCTTTTGGGCACGTGGTAACAAATGTATTCTCGTACGTACAAGATGCAGTAAAGAATTCGGTCTAACGTCTTGCTCAGCGAGAGATTTTTCGTCTTCAAGCTCTTTTCCCGAGTATATTATTTTTACTGGCTCTGATGGTTTAAAATCAAGCTTCTTAGTAGCTTTTCCTTTGACGGATAAAATCGTCTCCTCAGCATCTACATGAAGCTTGCTGCCTTTTCCACCTAAGCTTTTCAGTAATATTTTCATCGATCCTTTTGTAAGCGGCTTTCCTTGTTCTTTAAGTGCCACTACATTGTCATGTGGATACCATACAGCTTTCGGTCTATGAAAATATGCAATATCTTTACTGCAAATACAATAAAGATATCGTCAGTAGACATAATCTTGATACAAAAACCAAGGCACAATATACTTATTAATAGACCGATTCCAGTTATGTTTATCTTTAACGGATCAAACATGTAAATTTAAAAAAAAAATCTTTAAAGATGAAGTAAATCACATTGAACGAGACAAAAGTTGTCCAAAGTGCATTTATAATGCATAAATGATAAAACCTCCTAAATTACTTAATTCAAATATTAAAGTTGCTGATGTTAACAAACTGTTGCAATCATATTTGACACCATAATAATTTTTAAAATGAAAAAATTTTGTTCAAAATGTTTTTACGGTAACCTGGCCCATTTCAATCCAAACTAAAATTACCAGTTTTGACCCCTAGCTTTCCAAAATTACATGGATGGTCCCTATGGTTTGCACTTGGTAACGTATTTAGTCCCCAACTTTTTCCATAAGTATATGGATGGTCCCTGTGGTTTGCAATTTGTAACGCATTTAGTCCATAACTTGGACCTGCTAAAACCTTCAGATTTGTTGGTTGGAGACTAAATGTGTTACAAGTGCAAACCATAGGGACCATCCTTGTACTTTTGGAAAAATAGTGCCCAAATCCAAAATTTTGGTAAACCACAGGACCATCTGTGTACTTTACTCCAATAAGAGTTTGATTTCTACCGACTCCTTTAGCTTAAGAACACAAGTTGGTTCATGAAAAAAAAATCAAGATTTCACTCTTACTTGCTAAGTTTGGCTTTCATTGTCTGTAGCTTCAGTGCAGGTATCGAATGCAAGACTTTAACACCATGCGCTGCACGTTTCTTCGAATGCGATTTCAGCTGCTGCTGAGACGACTTCCTGCTGGAATAGAATTTATCGTTAGCGATATTGAATTTCCCACCAGATTGACCGCCATAACCACCGTGTAGCTCGAACGAATCACCGGCAGCGGCTGAGTCAGCAGACCGAGTTGTAATCATGGCTCCAGCGTGAAGCTGAAGATGCTCGCCATCCTTGTTATCCAAAATTTCAAACAGCATCTGTTCATCTTGTAGATCGAGAAGTATTTTCGGTTTCGAAACTGATTGTTGTGGGTCCCACACTATTCTTTCCATCCATGACCCGTCTAGTAAATCTTTGTTTCGTAAAGTAAGCTTGTCAAACCGTTTAATCGTATCGCTTTCAGCCGTTGGGTTTCTTTCATTGGTTTCCAAACGGGACTCTAACCTCAAAAGTTGCGGATGGTAAACCGTTTCTTCTGATGAACTGTATGACTTTGGAGATTTTCTTGAGCTCAACGGTTCTATCGAAACATGACTAAAAAGACCACCATCTTTATCATCCATTTTTGACACCGTCTGTGTCCTCGTGCGCCCGTTTAACGAGTCAGACTCGGGTCCAGATACCTCACCTCCACTAAACGTTTCAGTGGCATCTGGAGAATTATCAAAAATAATTCGGTTTTCCCAGTCTTGTTGGTCAAGAGGTAAATCTAACATTGAGTTTCCATTAAAAGGTATGACATCATCACAAACGTCTTCCTTCTGATCATCATCATCTTCTGAAATTACCATTCTATCCTCGTTAACAACCCCAGATTTTGGGAGCTCGATTTCATCCTGATTTAACGTCAATAAATCATCTTCAAACACATGCTTATGTTTCATATGAGGAAAACCGTCTAACGATCCTTTCAAAAACGCTTCTTCATCTTCCTCCACGATTTCAGAGATGTCCATTGACTTATATTTTTCTGAAATTTAAAAAAAAAACGTTAACAGGAAAACAACTTATAGTTGCATTCTAGGTAGGACTGCAAACGAACTGAACGTTCAGCGAACAGTTCGTGAACTGTTCGGTGGGAAGTTCATTTGTTTAATAAATGAACTAACATGAACAAAGGGCGCATTCGTTCATTTATGTTCGGTAATGTGTTCGTTTGTGTTCGATAGTTCATTAGTGTTTTTAGTTTATATATTGTACATAAATACTTTAAAATTCCAACATATAAACTATTTAATAAGTATCAATGTATTATATATTTTGTTCCTGAACGCTTGTTTGTGTTCGTTTGTTTCCATTTGTTTTCATTTGTGTTCACGAACGTTTGTTTGCGTTTGTTGCCTAAAATTAGCAAAGGAACACGAACACATTCATTTCCTTAACGAACGAACACGAACATAAAATCCCGTTTGATAATTGTTCATGAACAGTTCGTGAACACATATATTTCCTTAACAAACGAACACGAACAAAGTCTTGTTAGTGTTCGTTCGGTTCATTTGCAGTTGCAGCCCTAATTCTAGGAATATGATAGTTGACATATGAAACTAATACCTTTTGGAACAGAAAACCATTGATCCCTTTTTACTGCTTTCTTTAAAGGAACATGAATAGCAAAAATCTCCGAAAACCGTAAAATCACATTTCCATCTTCTACACAGAGAACAGGCAATGGTGTTGAATTTTTTGCTTCAAATGGTTCTTCTTCTTCTTCTAACAGAGTCGTGTCGTCCTGATAACAGAAATTAAATTAGCACCATATAAAACTATGAAACCAAAACAGAAAAGAAGTCAAGAGTATAAAATACTTCCATTATAGGAAATACGCGTACACACAATAAACGTATCATTAACCTTATCAAGTTCCACAACATCAGGATCCAAGTTTTCTATTTCAACTGCACCGGTGCCATCCTCTGGAGAGCGTTTTTCTTGTGCGTCGTGTTCAACCTCACCTGTGGGACCCACAACTAATTTAGAAAAAACCTAGAGAATTCCTGTTTAATAAATCAAGGTAAAGATAAGATACGGTTCTGCAAAACATTAAACCTGAGACAGAAGTGTTTTGAACTTGATCATTGTTATCCACATGATCAAGTTCTTTCGGTAATTCTTCTTCTTCTTCATCGTAATTTTCATCATCAAACAGTGAAGATGATGTAGTTAATGGTGCAGTTACGGTTGTTGAAACATAATCAGATTTTGGTAAGAGATAGTCTTCCTCAGTCAACGCTTGGACTTCCGGTCCCTCATATTGTTCATCGATATCTTCGTAATCTACTGCGTCTTCAGCTTTTTGGTCATAATCTGCTAAAATTTTACATAATCAAATCATTATTATCTTATAAGTTCGAAGTCATGAATTCAATAAACAAGAAAACGGTCATAATCTGCTAAAATTTTACATAATCAAATCATTATCTTATAAGTTCAAAGTCATGAATTTAATAAACATGAAAACAAAAGTATCACCTTGTTCAGCAGCATCACCAGATGTCTGTGATTTTCTTACCGACAGCTGAACGTTTAAAAAATAAAAAAGGAGTTAAAAGCAAGATGTTAAAATAGTATTTAAGAATATAGCAAGCAGATGGTAGCTGTGTACATCAATATCCGTTAAAGATGAACCAAGTTTATCAGCTAGTGCAGCAAGATGTTCCTTTGCATCCTGAGAAACAAAACCATGGTTAATGCATGATTCATCAATATGTGTGTGTGTGTGTGTATATATATATTTGTGTGTGTGTGTGTGTGTGGTGTGTGTGTGTGTAAGAAACTAAATATCAAGAAAAACAAATACCTCATCAAGGTAATCAATGTCAAGATCACCGGAACCATCAATATTACCAAACATGAACTCTAAAAGACGACTTCCGTCACGACCCTCTTCATATTCATCGTCATCATCTGCCAATCAAAATTGTTTAGAAATCTCTGTGTTTGTCACTGAAGCTAAAGAGTTAAGTCTCAATTTTATATACCTTCATCACGGTCATCAGTGCCCCTACCATCTTCAGAAGTATTATCAGCATTAGAATCCATTATTTAAGATGAAATCTGCAAAATCAAAAGTATCTATTTAGCATCAATAACAAACATTTAAAAAATATATTCTTTCCTTCAAAGAAAAAGGTCGAAAAAATATACAAGACGTCTAAACTCCCAAAAACACTGGAAAAGACCAATCTTTAGAAAATTCAGCAAGCTCAATAATCTTCTAAAATATATAAATTAGAAATCCGACATCTCTTACTAAGCGTATTTTTGGTTATATATGTATCACAATAAATTCTATGAATATAGCTGATTAAATTGAATACGCATGGCAAAACGGGTGTGACAATTTATACATGGTAACGGGTCAGGACAGGCCACTTAAATAAATGACCATTTTTCTTCGAGTCAGAAAGGTTTTGACAAAAAGGAGTACGCGTCAAAACGGACCGTTGTAAAACTTAAAAACACTTATACAGAAATCATCTCATATTGATCTGATCTATAGTTATTAATACAAGGTAGGCAGAAACGCATAGATTGCTCCCTTAATCCTTTCGTTCCAAAAAAGGAGCTACAGTTCGATTTTATGGTGTCAAACTATGCAATCCCTAAATGATAAAATAATTCAGATACTTAAGTTTGTTAATATGGATCACTGAATCAGGATAAAATCTAAGCAATAAGAATCAATTGATTGAAGATGCAAAAACAGAAAGCCGAACCCTAACAAAACACAAAACGGAGGAGAGCTATAGAAGCTTATTGGTTCATATCTAAGCAACTGCAGACGACTTCTTCAGAAATTGCAAAACTTGATCACGCCTACAGCTTGTCAAACCATATCTTCTACCCTCCTATCAAAATTCTATCCTCTTCCTTCCTATATTTCGCGAGGGCATAGTTGTCAATAGCGAATAGCAGTCAATAGCGACAAACTACCTATATGCCACGTAGCGATAGTGACGAAATAGTGCCCGCTATTTCATGTTTAGCGATTAAGTAGAAAAACAGAAAAATACATGTTATCAAACAGTGGAGATGAGAAATATACAGAAAAATACATGTTATAAGCCCAAACCTGAGGTATCGAGCAGTGAAGATGAGACAAAAACAAAAAAAAGGTAAAAATGTCACTATTTATCGATATATACTATATAGTAACATGTGACCTATATGCTACGTAGCGCGCTATAGTATTGACAACTATGCGCAAGAGACAAACGTTGAAGACAACAACAGAACATACAACCGCTGGCTCCCCTTCCCGAATCCAGTAGTCCGGATAAAAACCGAAGAACAAGCCATAATCTTCTTATTAAACAGGCGACGGAACGGGCACCGTAAGAAAATGCTGATTTAGGAAGAGCTGGAAACCTAGGGTTTGGGGGAAATTAGATGAACTAATTCAAACGATCAAAAAAATAGATGCATGAAATTGACTACAGAAAACAATGCGAATTGAATTCAAAGATCAACGTGATCTCTCATTCTTATACTTACAAAGCTTCATTACAAATTACACTAAAACCCTAACTTAACCAAAAACTGGCGAAAAATCAAAGAACGAAGCAAACCAAAACCCTAATTGGCTGATAATCCAACAAACTGTCCAACAACAATCATAAAAATTGGGCAAAAGGCACACCAACAACAAAATTAACTAATCATATCATGAATCAATACACGATTAACAAACAGTAGTGAATTGAGAATTACAGACCTGATTGTGCGTCGAATAGATCGATAAAGGTGTGCAGATCGATCAGTGATTGTGCGAAATTGATGATGAATTCAGAAACCCTAGTAATCTTTAATATGTAATTCAAAGTTCGCCAGTAGGATAATAATCGAAAAGAAGATCGTTAAGCAGGGGATATTTATAATGTTGATACGCTGGTGGTAAAAGCGTAATTATAATATTCTGTAAGGGTAGTTTTGTCCAAACAATTAAACACTACCGACTTAAATGCCACGGACGAATTATGAATTGGGTGGGTTATGGACTTATGGGTCACAAATCTTTATTATTCGGATAACCGAACCAAATTCAATCGAATACGTTTGAATATTGAATTCGGTTTAGTTAGGCACATTTCTAATTTTGATTGGTTTTGTATTCGGTTAGGGCAAAGAAAAAAAATCAAGACCGAATAAATCGATATCTGAAATGATAAACATTAAACACTGCATCATCCTCTATAATGTTTACCGGTAGTTTTGATATGAGTGGTATGTTAGTTGGTATGTTGTCGTTTTTATATAAAATTAGTTTTAAAAAGAGCAATGTAATGTGTTAAATTACAATCTTTTAATGTATGTATTTAAAATTGAAGACCGAAAACACGGACTTTATTTTGTTAATTAGAAAAGATGAAATACCTAAACTTCATGATTTTAAATTTAAAATAAATAAAAATAAGCAATGTGTTATAGGTTAATGTAATTTTAGCTAGAATTGATATGAGAATTATTATACCTAGTAATTAAATCCGCGCGCGTGTTGCGGCGCATGTACATTTTAAACATTGAATTGATTAGTCCAAGTGTTATGTGATGCGTTAATCATATGAAAACGCGCTTTTGATGTATCCGGTTTAACTCAGTAGCATTGCAATTGGATCAGAACTAGAATTTTGACCCGTCGCGCGTTGCAGCGGCGTCGAAACTTAAAGTGACTCGACTCTGTACCGTCAAATCCTGACTCGTTTCCTAACAAAACTACGCCAAAACGTAGACAAAATGTTAAGCTTTACAGCAATACAAATGTTATAGATTTAGGATAACAGTTAACCACTCATAAGCAACTTCCAAACAACTTATTGTAGTATTATTATAATTACAAACCGAAGGTAGTGTAACAACCCTCAGTAAAACCGACACTCTCATAATATTTCCGACGCCCCAGTATATTTTAAAATGTCTCATTATGTCTTTAAATACACCCCGTATGTGAAAACCGAGCCCGAAATATGTTATAGTATTTAAAATAAATTAAAAACAATAAAAATTAAGCTGAGGCGGGCCGCGTGAGACCCAGAATTAAGCACTATATAAGAAGGCCATCGGGTTTCATTCAGAATCGTTCATTTCTTTTTTTCTAAACGAATTTCTAAAGTTATAAGCATAATACACGGGTATTATACCCCCTAATTAGCAAGGTTCTGCCCCGTTGTAAGTATTATAACCCCAGTTTCATAATAGATACACTGCCCGATTGATTTAGGGTTCCGTAACAACTGTCGTGGTTCTGCCCGACGTAGTTGTTGGAATGCCGTCTCGGGGAGGGTATCATTAATATTTTCAAAGGGTTATGATACTAACCTATGTACATTTGTGTAAATTATAGATTATTCCCAGAAAACCCTTACGCGAAGTCTAAGATAGCAATGTGAGTTTATTCTCTTTTTGTTAACCTTTTTAGAATGTTTTACAAAACCTTAATTATTTTACAATGTGATTAAGCGGTGATTGAGTCTTTGTAGTTCTTCAATTACTGCCGGTATGTTGGGGTTTTGTATACAAAATTTACTACTGCGTGTAGTAAGTCGGATGACAGTACGTTACCATTGGACAACGAGTTAGCCAATGTGTAATATGACCCGCAAGTCAGGATTGACAGTACTGAATGAGTAATTGTGTAGAAATAAACAATGTGGTCGCTCTTAATACTGTTTTAATTGATATAATGTTTCTTGATTAAATTGGGATTCACTCACCAGTATTTCCCACTGACAAATGTTTTTAAAACGCGTTTCGGGTAACACAATGTGACAGCCAATTAGTAAAAAGTCAGCTGGAGAGCACTGAAGGCTTGGGGAAAATGTGACTATAAAAGTTACCTAATAAACGATGTTTTAAATTCAATAAATTAGGGTTTATCCCTATAAATGTATTGTAATAAGAAACTTTGATTTTACCCATGTGATTATTAATATCAAATATGGTGGTTTTACTCTGATAAACCTTTCCTAACTACGGTCCTGATGTAATTTCCGCTGCCAAATTAACCAAACTGATACCACCGAAAATCTGAGTTCGCGTCCGCCCGTTCCCGGGACACATAAGGGATCGGGGGTTGCGACAGAAGGTGGTATCAGAGCCTAGCCACTGGTCTGAGCCAAAGAAGTGTTCTGCTGACACTTAAATTCTAAATTTTGTGTTAGGAAATAAATTACGGAAATACGTGCATAACTGTATTTATATGTTATGTGTTATTTAACTATTTGTTAGTTTACAGTATGAGTGATCAAGGACCCTCAGACATGAGTCGTTAGTTGTCTGATTCACCTAGGAGTGATGTAACACCCTAGTTACTAATTAACGATTTTATGTGTAAATACCAATAGTTAGATGTGTAGCTAAGACTACACATACTATAAAAATACGGGTTTATTAAAAGCTTTTACAATCATAAGTCATTCAACATAACGTGAACGAATTCGTCGTTTAAAAATTTACAACGTGACCAAGTGCGGAAGCATGAATCTATATCGTGTTCGGTTCTTCGAGGAGCTTGGTCGTCTTTCGGCATTCTAAATGTACCTACATTTCATAAACATGAAATGCTTTAGTCATACGGGGATTAAAATATGTCTAAACAATTTCGTTAATGATAATGGAAGGAAAAAGAATCCCAACGTTAAACTCTTGATCTTAAAACATGGATTTCCAACTGGCCTCCACCGTAACTTACGGTGGCACCGTAAGTTACGGTGGCCCCTGGTGTGACATGCCCCTACCGTAAATCAGTAGGGGACTGCCGTAAAGCCTTCAGCTCCACCGTAACTTACGGTGGCACCGTAAGTTACGGTGGCCCCTGCATTCCAGCTTTCCATGTTGCCGTTTATTGACACGAAAACTTTCGTATCTTTCAATCCGCTTATCCGTTTGACCCACCGTTTCTTCCTACATGATTGTAATTTGACCCTTCATCATATGGAGTCAAAATCCAACATCCGGATTAACAAAATTTAAGACTTTTAAGTCTTCGGCTTATTACATTTTTACCAAATTTTGACCCGTTCGCGATTTTATCAAACAAACATGTTTACTTGATCTATAGACTCATGAGAATCATAATTTCAATATTTCCTATCAAATAAATCATAAATCATGGGTTTCTTACTTAGTTAGAACCCGTTTACGTTCAAGTGCTTATTTTGACCCATTAAGGTATTTAAGCACTTTAAAGCTTAAAATCGCTTTCATTCATTTCTAGCGTTATTTACAACATTCTTATCAAGTAATCTTCCACCACAACTATAATTGTGGTGGACTTAATGAGGTGATCTATAAAATCCGAGTTTTTCTCGTCTGATTGCTAATTTACGACAAAGACTCATATAGAGTCATTTGACCGAAGGTTTACATCTTTCGCTTCTTACACTTATTCCAATTATTTATTTAATCATAAAACTCGTTTCAAAACTACCTTTAAAGGTTGTTTATTCGAATTAGCCAACAAGGGCGTTTTAGTCAATTTTAGTCATTCTTTTACGACGAAGGACTATTAGTGCTTGTTTGAACCCCAAAGTCTGACCTTTTAACCATATTCTTGTTTAGAAACCAATATGTTTCTAAAACACCATAATCATACTCAATTTATTCGCTTTACCTAAAAGATAACCGAATATCTTACTTTAACCTTGTCTAACTGTTATAAAACTCCAAATTCTACATGATGAGTTGTATTATTATACATACCTGACTCGGATCAATATATTGACCCGTTTCAATACCTTTCCTTAGTAGCTACTAAGTGATAGCGATGTAAGCATCCATGTGCTATTTATTTCCTAAAATCATGCAACTTGACAACCCATTAGTCGATATCGTCAAAGGGTGATAATTTCACCTTTTGACCCGTTTGGTCTAAAAGACCAATTACCATTGTCAAATTGTCAAAATTACCATTTTGCCCTTAATGGTTATTATGATTTAACTTATATGATAACCATTAAAAGTACATGCTTCATTCGTCATAATATGATCGAATTACCGATTTAACTCATTTTTAGCCATCACTATGTTTTTTTTGTCATATTTGATTATCTTGTTCCGTACGACTACACGCCGGAACATCATATCTCAATTAGGTATTTTTCTTTTTCGTAACTAATACGACGAAAGAATATTATAAATATATGACTAATGTAAGATATACTTACCTTGCATCTTGTTTATGCATTTTCCTTCACTCCCGATTAGTTTGACCCGCTTCCTTCCCAAGCTTCCTCTTAGCTTGTCAGCGTCAAACTATCATCATAATTCATAAGATGGTTAACTTAGTCCTAATCATTCATGACTATTCCATCCTACGACTTTTATGTCGAAATTACCATTCGACCATATCATTGATCAGTTTGACTTTTAAAAGTCAACTGACTGTTGACATAATTAACTATACGAAGTAGCTTAACTACTAGTTTTAATTATTTAGCCAATTATCCGGTAAACATTATTCTTATGTTACCGTTTTAATCACGTATTTAGCAAGCTCTTGTAACTATAAGTTACCAAATTAATACTTGATGATATTAAACATCATTAATCATGAACAATCATCCAATTTTATCATATCATACAAAACCCTTTTTATAGTAGGTATAATCATATACTTAAACACATCATTTGTTCAAGTATTTATCGATTATTATCATGCATGATGATTCTAATCACAATTATATCATCTTTTTCATCATATGTTTAAAACCCACTTGATTAAGTGTAGTAAATCATCAAATCATTCAATACATAGCATGTCATGTATGATTTTCACTTAGGGTTTTGTTCCTAAGCAAGTATACATCTCTAATCTAGCCATACCTTCTCTAATCCATGCCTAATTCATGATTAGGATGATTATCCATATTTCACAACTTCACTAATCATCAAGATTTTACATACCTTACGATCCTCTTGTTCGGGTGATCGTTAATTCACGCTCGGTTGTGAATTTGGGCTTCATTTGATCCTTCAATTTGATGATTATGTTAGATGTTAGGGTTTGGCTCCTTGGGAGCTCTCCTGAGCTCGATCCAGAACACACACCTATGTGTGTGTGTTTTGTTTAGTTATTAATAAATAACTTTTCAAGTTATCCCGCTTTGCCCCCTCGTGTTTGGTTCGTCATTTAAGTAGGCGACAACCTAATTATTTTCAACAATATCCCCACTTATTAACTAGGTTTAATATTCCTAGTTAACTTAGCGGGTTTAGGAATATTTATGACTAAGCTTATTTTAAGTCCCGTTAGGTCGGGCCTTCTATAAACTTTATTTCCTCAAAAGCCTTTATACTACTTTTATTTAATATTAGGTTTATTTATTTAAAATCCTAATATTCACCGGGTTACTTTTACCACTAACGGTACTTTACCCGTCTTTTAGTATTAACGTGGGTTAATTACCAAACCCGTTTTCGGGGTGTTACAAGTGAAGGTACCTCTTCACAGCCTGCCCTTTCTGGGTATTCTGTTGATCAGGAAGAAGGGATGTTTGCTTTTAAAGCTCAGTCTGAAGAGTCATTCCCTCATAAGAAACGAGGATGGTTCAGTAAGGAAGCCTTTGCACGTTGGAAAAGAATGCGAAAGTTGCAACAGCAAAGAGTTTTAGCAGCCGCTAAGCGAAAGTCAGATGCCCATACACAGAATATGCTTAATAGAAGCCTAGCTAATTTTCATATCCTAGCTACAACTGCTGCTGACCCAAGTCTGGAACAACTAGTAGCCCCACAACCACTAATCCCAGACCAACCCATGTGTCACACCCCGATATTTCCACGTATTACCGGTGGGCCCGGTGGGGAGTATCGTGACGTAGTTGATATCATCATAGACAATTTATCACAGATTATATACATAGCGGAAGTCGAAAGATATAAACATTACAAACCGAATGGAAGTAATATCATTTATTACAAAAACGGTTGTAAAGGATCCACAGGCGGATCAAAGTTAAAAGAAACATTGTTCAGCAGATTTATAAACATCTAAGCTTGCAAGACTCTTTATTGATGCTAGGAGTAGCCAGCCTATTCCGATTAGTACCTGCACTTAACCTTTTTGGAAAATACGTCAGTTTTCACTGGTAAATACAATTAACCGACTCATTTTGAAAATGTTTAAAAATTTTGATTTGAATGCACAAGGCACAAAATATCTTTTATAGCTTGGGATAATTATTTAAAAATAAACCTGTTAAAGAATTACGTGTTTATTATACGTTCAGTGCCCGGGCTAAAAACCGGGTTAAAAATTAATTGACACACCACATAATATAATCCCGCGGCGAGTTATTCTCGAACAGGCGGTTATATCTTTTTATATATGCACCGAGAGGTGTATGCCTACACCCCGTGCTTAGGTCGTGGCCATTTCAATGAATGATGCCAAGGATATCCGGGACATGGTCATTAACCCCCCAAAGGCTTTAAGCAAACAAAACAGATTAAACGGGTCATCTCAATAAATTAACCTTCATATGATTAACAATTCAATGCCCGACCAAGCGGTATTTTATATACCGTACCCCAAGCCCGTATAAGGGAAAATAAGTTAAAAGTATTTACCTGAGCAAATTATATAAATTTATCCCAGCCGTACAAATCAGCAAGTGCAAGTATCTTTTACTGGTCTCCTAAATCTGGAACGAAAGTTTTAATTAACCTATTAGATTCCTAACGGGTCTTACTTAAGTTAAACTTAGACCGGTTAGTTTTAAAGAAAGGTATACGGTTCAAACGCAAGATTAAGCGAAGACCGGATTAGAGTGTGGTTTAGACCAGACAAGTTTGAAGCCTTGTATAATATGGGTAAACTAAACACATTCTGGATTTTGAAGTAAAAATGATAAGGTTTGACCCGTTTCGGTTAATTTATGCAAACTAGTTACATAACCCGTACCGAATGCGATAAATGCATAACGGGTAACCAAATGAGTCATGAACAGGTTTCCTAAGTTAATATACCTTAAATATGTTGTGATATCAGTAGGATACCTTCCAATATGCCCAAAACGAATTTAAACTCAAATTAAGCCCCGTAGGGGTATTTTGGTCATTTACCTAAGGCATATAAACTACCTATCATACAACTAACTAAACGAAGTGACCATAAGGTATAACCTCGGAAGGTTATTCCCTATATAACTATGGTCACCTATTGTGTTTGGTCGGATCCTAATGATCGACCAAACGGGTCTAGTTCGAAAGTCTAAGCGGTTGTTTAGACCGCTTATCTTACGACCCTACATAAGCACTAAACCTAAAGTGATGAGTTAAACATGTTAAAACATGTTTAACGAAGTTAGAAAACAAGTTTGATATCAAGACAAAGGGTCTTGATACCCAAAAATAGTTTGGTTGCAAAATACGCATAAACGCGCATTTTGACCGAAACTATGACTCGTCACTAAGCCTAAATAACGTGGTAATCAGTAGGTATAGTCACATGAGACTATAACCATCATGATTACGCTCACGTTATGAAGTTCAAACGAACTTCGTGTTGACCATTGACTGGTCAAAGCATAAAGTCAAACACTGTTTGACTTTCCCGCTTAAAAAACGCATAAAAGAACGAAAGAAGCTTACAAAGGGTCCAAGCTAGGAAGATCTTGATTCAAATTGCTCAGGTATGAAGTGTTAAACCCCAACTTAGAGCTATTTAAATCAGATTGTGAGGAATGAGAATGAAGGTGTTGGGTTTATATAGATTTCGGTAAACCGTTAGGATCGTTCCTCGTAAACCGTGATTGAATCATGACCTTACACTTGGGCCCAAGGTTTTAGAATACCATGGGAACATGTAAAACCATCAAATACCAGCCCATAGGGTGCAAAACCATGGGTTAAAACCATCAAAACCTCAAAAATGGACCAAGTTCAATGTATCTGCCAGAAATTTCAAAAATGGTCCCTCCACTTGTAAAACTTGATATTTGGCACTTTTAAGCCCCGTTAACCCCATTTCAAGGCTCTAAAATAAAGTTAAAGTATAGGGAACTTAAAATATGCTCAAAAACATCTCAGATGTCGGCTTGTTTGGTCGTACGGTTGCGTTGTTCGGTTAATTACGACGGAAGTTGTAACGAACGCAAAAACGATCCAAATTAAGCGACGAATGGAATTTTATCATGCCAATCACTAAAATAAAATATTTTAATGATTATATAAATTTTTGGATTTCCGGATATATATTCAGAACGTAAGATATGCGCGAAAATGCAAACTTATGCACTTTTTGACGCTTTTAGTCCCTGTTGATCAAATAAGTTTATTTTTGCGCACCAAACACCTCTAAGCCTATTTCTAAGCTATGTAAAGGATATTTAGGGCATGTTTAACTTATGATCATATTCCGGAAGGTTTGATACCATACGAATCGGTATACTTTTGCAGTTTGACGTAAATAGTCCCTTAAATCGCACAAAGTAGCGCGAAATATCATTTGGTGATATCCAAGCCTTCCATGGCCCATAATGGGTATTCCCAGGCATGTGTTTAAATATTACTACGCTCTCGTTTTCTGAAATGGTCACCAAAAGGCGTAGATTCAAAAGTTGACGCTTTTGGGTCCCTCTAATGCGCAAACTTGCGTATATCATCGTTTAATAGCATCGAAGCCTTATCTAATCCATGTTAGGCACTCTTGAGAGTATTATTAAACATCGCGATGCTTCGGGTTTGTAAAAAGGTCATTCAGAGGTATAATTAAACATATTGACACTTTTAGTCCCTCTAACTTGCAAAGTTGCGCGTAACTTTACTTATAGGCATAAAAGCCCTTAATGGCCAATATTAGGCATTCCCGAGAGTTTAATCAATTATTATGAAGCTCTCGGTTTGTTAAAAGGTCACTCAGATGTAAGAATTAACATGTTGACGCTTTTAACCCTTCATCGCGCAAACTTTAAATTAATTACGCAAACGACTACTCCTTGATCAACAAGTGGCTCATTTGTGAACATGATTACCGTGTAACGTTATTCAGAGGCTTATAATAAGCATGTTAACATTTCCAGTCCTTCTATAATCAAATTTTTTGATTTTTCGCAAAATTAGTCCCTCAAATTCAACGTTTGACTTTATTAGGGTTTATTACACGTGTCAATACATTATTGAATGTGATTTTTACGAGGTGTTACATCCTCACCCCCTTAAAAGAAATCTCGACCTCGAGATTTGCTAAAGTAGTGGAAGTACTTTCCGACGTATCATGGACTTATCCTCCATAGCATATTTGGGCCTCTACGGGCATCTCAGTTGACCTATACAATAGGTACGTACTCTCTTTCGGAGCTTCTTAACCTGTCGATTCTTAATCTACACAGGTTTCTCATCAAACCATAAATTTTCATTAGTCTGCATATCCTTATGTGACAATGCTTATTGACTTATTGTCTATACATATCTTTAGATCACAGTTGTGGAACATATTGATTTCCATCAAGCTCATCAGGTAAGTTTTAGCTTGTAGCTTACCAATCTTGATATATTCAATTTCCTTGAATGATTCTATATATCAGAACCTAACTAGCCCTATAAATTGAAAATTCAGCACACCCTTCTTAGGGCGATACCTTCAATTGAACCTTATTCCTTATTAAGGATTCAAGAGGGTTGCGACTTTCATCAATCCTTGATTTTTCCGCCGATTACTGGCAACTTTCAGATGATTATGAATTTGTATGATCTTATTCGTTGTTTCCAAGGCAACTTTCAGATCCTGATAATTAGACTTACCAAACTTCTGTCCAATAACAGATGTCTAACATCCCATCTATACAAGGTCTCCAAAGGAGCAGCCTTGATACTTATCACAACTATTATAGAGAAACCCACTTAAGGTGAGATGGTTATTCCAACTACTGCCTAAAACCAATCTTAAGGAATAGCAAATCCTTACGGTTAGTCGAACAAATCGACGATCCTGGGCAGCTGATGGCGATTCTTAATTGTTGCCTAAATAGGGTTGCGGTAACCAATGCATAAGCAAGAGAACCGTCTTTCCTAACTAATAATATTGAAACTCTTAGAATTACGAATTAGGCTTTAAGAACCTTTATCTTAAAATTCATCTAACTAGGGTTCCTATTATTCCCGAGTTGGAGGCACTAATCGTCACGGAGATTTCACGATACTGTAGCCCTAAGCGGGATGTTAATCTTAACTCTACTTGTCTCAGGAGGTAAACATGGTAGTCTTTGGAGAAGATAATCAAGACACAAGGAGATTACAGAGATTTTCCAAATCTCAAGCTCCGGTTCATCTATCTATACCCGTGTCAGATAAATGACACATTTACTTTACGAATGCAAGGATGCCTTAATTTGCGACACTTACTTGGACATTTCTAGATTGGATATCTTCTTTGAATACCATTAGCCGATTCTAGTACTATATGACCATCCGGATATCTCAGTGGTTCCATGCATTAAACCTCCATACTGATCAGGCATGGAAGCAATCTATGGAACACACTAGGATACGCCAATCCTCATATGGCTCTTTTATCAAGCATAGTCTAGCATTCGCAGTTGATAGAAATCAATGAGATAACAAAATAAAGTAACATAAATTGTCGTACTCGATCTGGAGAAAGAGTACTTTAGATTTTTATGAATGAAGATTATTTGATGAAAATAGAAGGAAAGGTCTCTATGATTTTCTTTGGCAAGTCTTACCGTATGCTTAATATCTGGAGTTTTTATGGGATAATTCTAAAAGTTTGCTAAGCTTATGGACTATGAAAGACTCAATAGCACCTGAATCCAAACATGATTCTTAGTAATACCATCATAATAAGGGATGTACCTGGTGTCATTTTTTATATGAACTGTCTCAATAGCGCTTCTATTCTTAGTCTCTCTATACTTGGCTATACTCTCTTTGACAGTTTTAGGGCAATCACAGCTTTGACCGGTTTATTTCTTAACCCATAAAATGTAAGTGGCTGAGGTAGATCCATAATGGATTTATAAGTAGCAAGCTTTTAATATGCCTTCTTATTTCCGATGCTAAACCACCAATATATAGTGCATTATGCTTGGATTTTGGATGAACCGAATAGGACAGTATTCCAGACAATAAATTATAGTCTGTATTATACTGTCGACAGTCTAGGTCCTTCATGGTGAAAGTAAAAAATTCTTATTCCATCATTTCTATTCCGTGTCGCAGACAACCGGTTTTTCTGATGAGTCCATAAACTTGGACCATCCTATATTGTATGAGGGTATCTTTCCTGTGGACTTTATTAACGTCCTCACCAATTAAGGGCATCGCCCTTGAATGACTGTGATACATATCTCACCATGTCTTTCTCAGCACAATCGCTGATGTCCATAATGGTTTCCATTTCATTCAACAACTTTACGAAATCAATGGCTCCCTTTCTCGCCATTTAAGTCTCTTGACTTGCAAGAGACAAAGTACTTTTAAGTACATCCTTTAGAGGAACGGGGCTCCTTGCTATATGTCATCTTATTTGGTTTGTCCTTCGTATTCGAAGTGTGAGCAGAACTCTTCTCATGAGCAGGGAAATATGATTTAGAGCAAGTAGCATTCGGCTTTTCGAACCTTTTTAGATCCTTTCTCATAGCCTTTCTAACAGCTGCATCAATCACAGTTTGGAGATTAACTCCATTAACCTTGAGATTCACCTTTGTTGCATCATTAGCATTTGTCGCACCATCGGTATTGCGACTGTTATGTGTCTCATTCAAGTTTGCCATACTTGAAGCTTGGCACTAAACACCAAAATTAAACAATTGCTTAATTGCATTTCTATAGCTAGTCATCGTCCTGACGACCAACATACATTAGCCATGGTATCCTTAAACCTTACCGGCTAATGGGGTATGAACATTCCTAATGAATGTCATTTGAATGTATATCAATTTACTTAGCCTAGGTCGCAAAAGATCCATCAATGGCAATTAAGGTTTGGACCGAGTCCATTACCCTTTTGACAGGAGATCACAATGTCACAACTGTCTTTGTCATATTGATGATTTTAGATAGCTCGAAGGCTTGCCACAATGGCTTTTACAATATGAAACATGAGTTCGTCTTGAATGATATAAAAATCATATGGCACGAAGGCCTTGTCGCAAAGGACATTATAAGATATGGCAACAAAAGCCTGTCACGGAGGACATTAATTTATAAGTCGCGATCTTATTAGATTAGGGACTTTAAGGTTCGAACGTAGTTCTTCACCTTTAGACAGGGAGTCATAGACTACAACTGTCATCGTCCTTGAACGACGATTCATTTTGGCACATAGGCAAGTCATGGGACATTACTAATGGATGTTTATATATATACACATATGTGTATATATATAATTATCGCAATTTAGTATATTAGTCATGATCTCATCGATCTTATAGACTATAAGGCTTGGGCATTGCCCATCACCTTTGACGATGGACCATAACGGTCACACATGTCAGTGTCTCTAATGGACAACATAGTATATAGCCCGTAGGCGCCATAATCTCTAATGGTGATTCCAGAATAACGCCACCAAGGGTAATACAATGAACACACTTATATATAGGAAGTACCAGCGGCGTATCCACCATGTGCTTATTGTATTACTCTAGTTTTGTTATTTAAGCACCGAAAATTTATGCATAAATTATAACCATCGGGTCGTAAGTATTTCTTAAAATCTTACTATGAAGATAGGAAGGCCTAAGTCTGAACTTCAAATATCCTATAAAATAATACGATCACCGTATCAGTTGATATTAGTTATGTTCGCACTGATCATACATGTCACACCCCGATTTCCACGTGTCACCGGTGGGCCCGGTGGGGGAGTATCGTGACGTGGTTGGCAACGTAATAGTCAAACAACACAATATAATAATGCACAGCGGAAGCAAATTTAAATAAGATACAACCGAATTTATTTATTGTAAACAAAGTCACAATTATCCGGTGTTTATCCACAGTAGGATCGAATAATAAAAATATTGTTTATGGTTCAACAGACATCGGCATCTTAAGTTTGCGAGACTTCTAGTGATGCTTAGGAGACTCCCAGCCTATTTCGCCTAGTACCTGCATTTAATCTTTTTGGGAAAATACGTCAGTTTACACTGGTAAATACATTCAACTGACTCATTTTATAAAATGATTGAAAATTGGTTTGGATGCACATGGCATAAACATTTTGTTTAACTTGGGAGAATTATTTTATATGATAATCTTGTTAACGATTTACATGTTACTTATGCGTTCAGTAGCCCGGACGTATCCGGGTTAAAGATCAATAGACACACCACTGTAAGTGAGTTATACACGGGAGTACGCCTACACCCCGTGCTCAGGTCGTGGCAATCTCGTAAGATAATGCCGAGGATATCCGGGACATGGTCATTAACCCCCCAAAGGCTGTAAAGTAAACACATCTGTTTAAAACGAGCCGATCAAATTATTCAATTAACCACTAAGCGTGGAAGATTTGATGCTCGATCAAGCGGTACGCTATGTACCGTAACCCAAGCCCGTATAGGGAAAATAAGTTAAAAGTATTTACCTTTGCAAAGTATAATCCTTAATTGAATAAATTGCAGATAGCTTTTACTGGTTCTCCTAATCTGGAACGAAGGTTTAATATAACCTATTAGAATACTAACGGGCCTTTAATTAAGCTTAAGCTTAGACCGGTCAGTTTTAATGATACGGTTCGTACGCACGATTAAGCGAAGACCGGATAGAATGTGATTTAGACCCGACAAGTTTGATGACTTGTTTAATATGGGTTTACTATTCACATTCTGGATTTTGAGATAAAAATGATATCGTTTGACCCGTTTCGGCTAGTTTATGCAAACTAGTTACATAAACCGAACCGAACGCGTATAATGCATAACGGGTAGCCGAAAGGGTCGCGAACAGGTTTCCTAAGTTAATACGCTTTAAATATGTGGTGATATCATTATGATATCTTCCATAATGCCCATAACGAGTTTAATCCCTAAATACGCCCCGTAGGGGTATTTTGGTCATTTTAAGGGTTATAAAGAGATTTATAATACTTCTGAGATACGGGTCTGATTTAATCAGAAAAACATCTTAACTTAACAGGTTATGTCTAATGGTATTAAGTCTTACGTGGCAAAATGGTTTTAATACTAAACTACGCGTTTAATACGCGTATAAAGCCGTTTTAAGCGACGTACGGGTTAAAATACCAATCTGAGTTTTCTAATCAGCAAAACAAGTTCAAAATACTATATTTATTATTTTAAATCAGTGGCAATTGGATTGGTATCAATCGGATACGTAAAACTCGTTTTATGGCTTAAAAGGGCATATTCGGTATTAACCGAATCAATGCGATAAGCCTAGCTTAAGACCAGCTTAAAAATAATTAAAAATCTTCAAATATACTAAAATATTATTTAACATCAGCGGGTAATAGTTTTGGTACCGAAAATCGGGTTTAGATAGGCTATGCGCTAATCGCGCCGTTTAATTAATAAAAAGCTTATTATTTACGCTAATGCGCATATCTCCTAATCTAGACCTCCGCTTGACGTGAAAATTTACGTACATGCTAAATAATCAGTAACTAAGATTATGGTATTTCCACATTTTCAAAATTCTCGTTATAAGGTCATAAGGGCGTTATGGTCCATTTTAAGCGATTAACGGAAACGTGCGCATGCATTGGATAATCAATGAAACAAGTACAGAGACTTATACTAGCATGTAACCCAACCCTAATGAGACTTTAAGGCATGTCTAATTCAAATTAAAACGGGTCAGAACCGAAGTCAACGAAAAAGTCAAAGTTTTGCGCCTTTCGGTTCCGAACCGGGTTTAAACAGAAATTTGTCGAGTCGGGCAAGCGTAGACAAGTTTTTATACTTATTACCAAGTTATATTAAGTTTAAAACAGGTTGCACGCCTCGCGGATTGCTAGTCGTGCATTAAATCGCATTTTGTAATTCTGTTGACTTTTTCGGTCAACGTTTGACCTGACAAACGACCTAGTTAGGTCTGGATTTGGTACTTGCCCTTATAAGGGTTTAATACCCATATAATTACCTATCTAACGGTACTTTTAATTCGACACACGACTGAGCTATCGTTAATTAATCGCGAAGTCAAACCGTAGTTACGTCGGTTTGACTTTTAAGCTAATTACTAAGCTAGAATTAATTTAGAAAGGTTAGGCAACTTACTAGATGGTTGATGAATGATTAGAAAGGCTCTTGATCAGTTTGCAAGCTCCCCAAATAATCAGAATGCTTGAAATTGGATGTGTGAATGAATTGCACTTGAAGGTCCTTTATATAGTGGGTTTACACACCACAATCAATTGACACAAGAGTCTATGCCCTTCCACAATTGTTCAACACATGTCTTCTAGTGTCTAGGGGAGTCTAAGGTTCATGCACATGCAAGAAAAACCGGCTTAAAGGGTTAAAATCGCGAAAGACAGGCAACAGCCCGTTTTTCTGGTTCTGGGCAACCCCTGCGCATCGTAGGGGTATATGTGCTACGATGCGCAGGACTTATACAGGGGCTGTTTGCTTGTTTCTTCATTTGTTCGAAAAGGCAGCCCACTTGTACGACTTTGTGGCCTCTATTTGCAACTTAGGACCCTCCTAAAGTGTATGTTCCTGTATGGTACCCTACCATTTGTATTTGTTCCATTTGAATGCATTTACAAGACCCGAAAACATCGGTTTACCATTGCTTTTCATCGTGGGATCACATCATACTTTTGAAGTTCCATTATTGGCAATAATTCCCTGAATTGAGGGTGTATAGAAGTGTAATATATTATATCGGGTCTTGGGATTTATAATTGAGGTGTTCAGAGGTAACAATTTAACATGACGCCACTTTAAATCCTACCGAAAACGTCTTTATTAAATCCGGGTTTTCAACGCGTTTTGTCTTACATGACACGTGTCATTTTATTATTAAACCCGAAATTTTCGAGGTGTTACATCCTCACCCCCTTAAAATAAATCTCGACCCGAGATTTACTGAAACAAGTAAGGGTACTTTTCCTTCATCGTGGATTCTACTTCCCACGTGAAATCGGGACCTCTACGGGCATCCCATTTGACTTTAACAAAAGGTATATGCTTTCTCCGAAGCTTTCTTACCTGCCGATCTTCAATCGACACAGGTTTTTCCACAAATTTCAAGCTCTCGTCAATATGCACATCTGTATGTGGCATGACATGTGTATCGTCAGCGGAACACTTCTTTAGATTGCAGATGTGGAACACATTGTGAATTCCACTGAGCTCTTCTGGTAAGTTCAATTTGTAGGCAACTGACCCGACACGTTCGATAACCTCGAAAGGTCCTATGTATCTCGGGCTTAGTTTGCCTTTCTTACCAAATCGCATCACCCCTTTCCATGGTGACACTTTAAGCAGGACTTTTTCACCCACTTCGAAGTGAAAATCCTTACGACTTGGATCCGCGTAACTCTTCTGCCTATCCCTGGCAGCTTGGAGATTTTTACGAATCTGGACAATCTTGTCCGTCGTTTCGAATACGATCTCCGGTCCTGATAACTGGACTTCTCCAACTTCCGCCCAACAAACTGGCGATCTACACTTTCTTCCGTATAATGCCTCAAAAGGCGCAGCCTTAATGCTGGTATGGTAGCTATTGTTGTAGGAGAACTCGATCAATGGTAGGTTCTTATCCCAGCTACCTTTTAGATCGATCGCACATGCACGTAGCATGTCTTCCAACGTTTGAATGGTACGCTCACTCTGACCGTCTGTCTGAGGATGGTACGCCGTACTAAAGTTCAAACGTGTGCCCAAAGATTGCTGGAAGCTCTTCCAAAAATGTGACGTGTACCTAGTATCCCGGTCAGAGATAATAGCTACAGGTATGCCGTGTAGGGCTACAATCTTATCCACATATAACTGGGCTAACATATCGGAGCTATAAGTCTCCTTGATGGGTAAGAAATGAGCTGACTTAGTCAGTCGGTCAACTATAACCCATATCGTATCATTTCCTTTCCTTGTCTTGGGTAACTTGGTAATAAAATCCATAGTTACCATTTCCCACTTCCACGTAGGAAGTTCAGGCTGTTGTAGCAAACCTGACGGTTTCTGATGCTCGGCTTTGACTTGCGCACATGTCAAGCATTTTGCTACATGGGCGGCCACAGACTTTTTCAAGCCTATCCACCAATAATTTGCCTTTAAATCCTGGTACATCTTGTCAGCTCCAGGATGAACGGAGTATTTGGAACTATGGGCTTCTTGGAGGATGATATCACGAAGTCCTCCAAAAATTGGAACCCATATTCGTCCGTTTAACCGTAAAATTCCGTCCTTGCTAAGAGTTAACTGCTCCTCAGTTACTCCTAACTTTTCATTAGGATAGTTAGCTTCCAACACAGCTTCCTTCTGTGCAGCTAACACCCTTTCTATCAAACTGTTCTTTATCTCCATACGCTTGGCGTTAATTCGTATGGGTTTAACCCTTTCCTTTCTGCTCAAGGCATCAGCGACTACATTCGCTTTGCCGGGATGGTATTTGATTTCACAATCATAATCATTCAAAGTTTCCATCCAACGGCGTTGCCTCATGTTTAATTCTTTCTGGTTAAACAGATGCTGGAGGCTCTTGTGATCAGAAAAGATCACAAACTTGATTCCATAAAGATAATGCCTCCACAGTTTTAGTGCGAACACAACGGCACCCAATTCCAAGTCATGGGTGGTGTAATTCTTTTCGTGCACCTTTAACTGCCGTGATGCATAGGCAATCACCTTGCCTTTCTGCATAAGCACACACCCCATGCCAGTGTGTGATGCATCACAATAAACTACAAATTCTTCAGCGCCTTCCGGTAAGGTAAGCACAGGAGCGTTGCTCAAACTTTGTTTCAAAACATCGAAGGACTCTTGCTGCTTAGGACCCCAAGCGAACTTTACTTTCTTCTTGGTCAGGGAAGTTAGGGGTGCAGCAATCCTTGAAAATTTTTCAATGAAGCGCCTGTAATATCCTGCCAACCCTAGGAAGCTACGGATTTCTGTTGGCGTCTTTGGCTCTTGCCAGTTCATTACTGCTTCAACCTTAGCGGGATCCACCTGGATACCACACTCACTGACCACATGTCCAAGAAATTGGACTTCCCTAAGCCAAAATTCACACTTGGAGAATTTGGCATAGAGCTTTTCCTTATGCAGAAGTTTGAGAATACATCGAAGATGTTTCTCGTGGTCAGCTTTGTTCTTAGAATAAATGAGAATGTCGTCGATGAAAACGATGACGAATTTATCTAAGTGCGGCTTGCAAACGCGATTCATGAGATCCATGAACGCAGCCGGTGCATTGGTGAGCCCAAAAGGCATCACTAGAAACTCGTAGTGACCGTAACGAGTCCTAAATGCAGTCTTGTGTACGTCTTCATCCATGACCTTCAACTGATGGTAGCCTGACCTCAAATCTATCTTTGAGAAGTAACTTGCCCCTTGCAGCTGATCGAACAGGTCGTCGATTCTGGGCAATGGATATCTATTTTTGATCGTGACTTTGTTAAGCTCGCGATAGTCGATGCATAGACGCATCGATCCATCCTTCTTCTTGACAAACAAGATTGGCGCTCCCCAAGGAGATGAACTAGGTCGAATGAAACCCTTAGCTAGCAGTTCATCTAGCTGCGTCCGCAACTCCTTCATTTCGGTGGGTGCCAATCTGTATGGTGCCCTGGCAACTGGTGCCGCTCCGGGAATGATATCGATCCTGAATTCGACTTGTCTAACTGGTGGTAGGCCAGGTAGATCTTCAGGAAACACTCCTGGGTATTCAGAAATGACAGGGATATCTTCTAACTTCGGTTTAGGCTCATCAATAATCACCTGTGCCATGTAAATGACACATCCCCTCTTCAAACACTTGGAAGCCTTGAGCATAGTCACCTGCTCAGGCAGTCCGTACTGGGTATCTCCCCGAATGGTAAGTGACTCACCAGACGGAGTCTTTATTACTACCTGTTTCTGCTTACAGACGATTTGGGCCTGGTTATGAGATAACCAGTCCATACCCAGAACTATGTCAAAACCAGCTAATTTAAACGGAAGTAGAGACAGAGGAAAAGAATGGTTCTTAATGGATATAGAACATCCATCTAACATAGTAGAGACGGTTTCTATGGTACCATCTGCCAACTCTACCTCATAGTTTACGCTTAGGGTTTTGACAGGTAAATTCAACAATTTACAAAATTTATGATCCACAAAAGACTTATCTGCGCCTGAATCAAACAGTACTCTTGCAAAGACATCATTTACAAGGAATGTACCTGTTATGACGTTATCATCTTGCACAGCCTCCTGCGCATCCATCCTGAAGACTCTGGCGTTAGTCTTCTTAGCTTCCTCAGGCTTCTTGTTGTTCTTGGGGCAGTTAGTCTTTATGTGGCCCTTCTCATTGCAACGATAGCACGTCGCATCTTTCATCTTTTTGCAATCCAAGGTTTTGTGTTCCTTGGATTTGCACAAACCACAAGCAAAAGACCTTGACTCGTTATTCGAGTTTGATCCAAATCTGCACTTTCCAAAGTGCTTTTTCTTGCAAGTTTTGCATGTGGGCTTCTCTTCAGAACGATGCCCATCTTTCTTCGACTCCGATCCCTTCTTGCGATCACCGCTCCCACGGTGTTTCTTGTTCGACCAACGCGAACCATCATCCTCTCGCTTCCTCTTCTCAGCATCTTTATTCCTCAGCGATCTCTGTCGGACCGCATCCAGTGTGAGGGATAAAGACAGGTCAGTTACAGACCTGAAGGTAATTGGCCGAGAAGCTTTAACACTGGCCTTGATCTCGGGTTCCAACCCACCAATAAAACGAGCAATCCTCTTTGGCTCAGGGGTTACAAGGTAGGGAACCAACCTGGACAGCGTATTGAAGCTTGTCAGGTAAGCTTGGCAGTCAAGGTTCTTCATTACCAATGACAGAAAGTCATATTCAATCTTTTCCACCTCGTGTTGAGGGCAGTAATTATCTTTGATCAGGGCAATGAATTGATCCCACGTCATGCTATACAACGGGATCTTTCCGGAGGCCTCCATCAGAGATCTCCACCAGACCAATGCTTCACCTTTGAAGGACTGCGACACAAACTTCACTATATCCCGTTCAGCGCACCCGCTTATGTCCACCACTGTGTCCATTTCATCCAGCCACGTCATGCAATCAACGGCCCCCTTTTCCCCTGAAAAATCCCGGGGCTTGCAAGACACGAAGTATTTGTAAGTGCAACCCTTGTTACGGGGTCCTTGATGCAGTACCAAATGCTGGGATGGGTCACTTTGATTGTTGGTGGACTGACGGTCATCACCGTCTTTCTTGGGTCCGTTCTTCTTGGGAGGAGGCTTGTTATGAGCCTCAGAATGTGTCCTTGGCTTTGTGTGTGACACAGAGTGGGTCCTACTCCGGGTACCACTGTATTCATCATATTGCCTATCCAAGGCTTGAGTGACAGCGCCATCAATGATTGCTTTTAGTTCGGCACCTGTCAATGTAATTTGGGCGTTCTCATTTGGCGCCACAGGATGGCTATTGACTTCATTAGAGTTAGCCATTTGTATTGAACTGCTACAGAAAACAAGAACAATATTTTATTTGAAAGTTTATTATGGAATTACCCCTTAGGGTGACTCGTTAACCATGGTAACAGAGACCCTATTTGGTTAACTTACTGATCGTATTAATTTAGGATTTCAATTAAAATTTATCCTAATCATAAAATTATAATAATATATATTAGCACATAAGGCTTGGTCACATGGACATTTTAATAAACTATGATTTCAGAGAATCAAGACTTTTAAGGTTTGAACCTAGTTCATTACCTTTATTAGACAGGGAGTCATAGCTACCTCTGTCTTTCGGCTTATATAGAAATGAGCATGGCCCGTAGGCGCTATATTACCACGTATGGTTAAGTATGATCACCTTAATTGATGATGTAAATCCAGGATTCAGAGATCATTATACTGGATTAGGAATCTTCTAAAGAATCCTTATTCATTTAAGAATGACGTGTGATTTCTAATGAATCACTTCTGCCAGGAGTGTTAACATGTTTTAAGATGTTAACAAGGATTTGAATCTTTTAAACCGGTCTTACCATTTTGGCCCGGTCTTATATCTGACACTAGGCTAGGTTTCACACTTAAAGATTCTTAATTAAATAATTACTTAGGCAGATTAAAAAGAACGATTTTAATTTATTTATTTCATTTATAATTTATTTATGCACAAATGGCAAACATGAAATTTATAAAAACAACACTCCAATAATTTATAACAATATTACATATTGCCCTAAACGGGTCTTTCACACATGAAATTTGCCCACGTAGGAGCTACAACATACCATCATGCCCACACAGGGGTCTTACAGAAGACATAAGTCCTCGTAGGGACTAACACACTAACAATTGTCCACGTAGGGATTTAAACAAACATAAGTCCACGTAGGGACTAAACAAACATAAGTCCTCGTAGGGACTAATCATACAACATAAATGACCACGCAGGGACTTAATTTTAAAGTAGACATATACACATAAAAGATTTACTGATCCTTCTTGCTCTTTCCCTTGATTAAGTTCGTCAAGGTCTTAAACATTCCCTTGGTGCGCCGTCGATCTTCCCGTGCCTCATGTCGCACCTCTCTAATACTTTGCAGGATCTCCTGATGCAGTGGTGGCGACATTTGTAGAGACGGCGGGGGTTGTTGGTAAAACGGGGGTTGTGTAGGCATCTGGTACCCCTGGACTGGGTACCCTACTCCCCAAGGACCCCCATACGGTCCATCAGGGTTAAGAGCGTTGTAATTTGCAGCTACCAGGTATGGGTCGGCTTCAGCGTAACCGGGGTTAGTGTGGGTTGGTAGCTCAAACGGGTTATACATCGAAGGACCCGTGTATGCTGGTATCTGATTATCGAAACCCATTGGTGGCGGTTGCTGCGCGAAGGGGTTTGATGGTCCACCCATCTGTGGAACTTCTGGAAGCGGCTGATAATTTCTGCCACTTGATTGTAGAGGAGAGTTAAAGTGAAACTCTTCTCTTCGTGTGGACATCCGGGCTCCGGATCTCCTATGTCTTTGCGGCTGTGGAGGCGCCGGCTGAACTGGTGGCGGTGGAGGCGGTGGCGTAACTGCCTCAAACTGGTGATTCCCAGAGGAATCTTGATGATGCTGCTGCTGCTGCTCATGCGGCGGAGAATAGTGAGGCTGCGGCTGCTCATGCGGCGACGAATGGTGAGAAGGTGTATAATACCATTCGTGCCGAGTAAAGATAGCCTGGAAGCTATCTGGACCATTATAGGGTGGCCCGTGATAAATGGAACTATCCGAGACCTCGATTGGGTGGTTGGGAGTTCCTGATGCGGGTTCTTCTGGGTCGTCTTCCTCATCCATATCGTTTCCTCCAGAAAAATGGTCCTCCGGCCCCAATGGGTTAAAACCCACTGGTTCTTGTATATAATCCGCCGGGTTAAACTGGCCTCGAAAGATTGGAGTGGGGTCTCCAAAAGGGCGGTGCGACATAGATCGCTGTAACGGTATGTGCGAATGGTGGGGGTCTCTAGGCTCATTTTCTGATTGTGGCCCGTATGAGTCTTGAGCGGGAGTCGTAGAGCTATTTGAAACCGACCGTCTTGACGGTTGAAAGAGACCTCTCTGGTTCCGCCGAGTACCGTCACTCTCGGCAGGTGTAGGAGCTCGTGTATTGGACGGCCCAGCTTCATGGTCGTTGGGGGCGGTGGTCGGCCCCTTTCCTCCTCGTCCTCGCATACGTAAAAATCTTGGCGGCATTTTGTTATTCCTGTCAATAAAGCATGAGATAACAATAGCAAAATATAAAATTTTAAAGGACAAAACAAAAACCCGAAAAGGTGGAATTTGTCCTATGTTATAAGTCTAGACTCGAAAGTTTAGATATGTGCAATTGTGTAACTGAGATTAAACACAAAAGGCTAGTGTTTAATTCACTCAGTGTTGGCTCTGATACCAGCCTGTCACACCCCGATTTCCACGTGTCACCGGTGGGCCCGGTGGGGGAGTATCGTGACGTGGTTGGCAACGTAATAGTCAAACAACACAATATAATAATGCACAGCGGAAGCAAATTTAAATAAGATACAACCGAATTTATTTATTGTAAACAAAGTCACAATTATCCGGTGTTTATCCACAGTAGGATCGAATAATAAAAATATTGTTTATGGTTCAACAGACATCGGCATCTTAAGTTTGCGAGACTTCTAGTGATGCTTAGGAGACTCCCAGCCTATTTCGCCTAGTACCTGCATTTAATCTTTTTGGGAAAATACGTCAGTTTACACTGGTAAATACATTCAACTGACTCATTTTATAAAATGATTGAAAATTGGTTTGGATGCACATGGCATAAACATTTTGTTTAACTTGGGAGAATTATTTTATATGATAATCTTGTTAACGATTTACATGTTACTTATGCGTTCAGTAGCCCGGACGTATCCGGGTTAAAGATCAATAGACACACCACTGTAAGTGAGTTATACACGGGAGTACGCCTACACCCCGTGCTCAGGTCGTGGCAATCTCGTAAGATAATGCCGAGGATATCCGGGACATGGTCATTAACCCCCCAAAGGCTGTAAAGTAAACACATCTGTTTAAAACGAGCCGATCAAATTATTCAATTAACCACTAAGCGTGGAAGATTTGATGCTCGATCAAGCGGTACGCTATGTACCGTAACCCAAGCCCGTATAGGGAAAATAAGTTAAAAGTATTTACCTTTGCAAAGTATAATCCTTAATTGAATAAATTGCAGATAGCTTTTACTGGTTCTCCTAATCTGGAACGAAGGTTTAATATAACCTATTAGAATACTAACGGGCCTTTAATTAAGCTTAAGCTTAGACCGGTCAGTTTTAATGATACGGTTCGTACGCACGATTAAGCGAAGACCGGATAGAATGTGATTTAGACCCGACAAGTTTGATGACTTGTTTAATATGGGTTTACTATTCACATTCTGGATTTTGAGATAAAAATGATATCGTTTGACCCGTTTCGGCTAGTTTATGCAAACTAGTTACATAAACCGAACCGAACGCGTATAATGCATAACGGGTAGCCGAAAGGGTCGCGAACAGGTTTCCTAAGTTAATACGCTTTAAATATGTGGTGATATCATTATGATATCTTCCATAATGCCCATAACGAGTTTAATCCCTAAATACGCCCCGTAGGGGTATTTTGGTCATTTTAAGGGTTATAAAGAGATTTATAATACTTCTGAGATACGGGTCTGATTTAATCAGAAAAACATCTTAACTTAACAGGTTATGTCTAATGGTATTAAGTCTTACGTGGCAAAATGGTTTTAATACTAAACTACGCGTTTAATACGCGTATAAAGCCGTTTTAAGCGACGTACGGGTTAAAATACCAATCTGAGTTTTCTAATCAGCAAAACAAGTTCAAAATACTATATTTATTATTTTAAATCAGTGGCAATTGGATTGGTATCAATCGGATACGTAAAACTCGTTTTATGGCTTAAAAGGGCATATTCGGTATTAACCGAATCAATGCGATAAGCCTAGCTTAAGACCAGCTTAAAAATAATTAAAAATCTTCAAATATCCTAAAATATTATTTAACATCAGCGGGTAATAGTTTTGGTACCGAAAATCGGGTTTAGATAGGCTATGCGCTAATCGCGCCGTTTAATTAATAAAAAGCTTATTATTTACGCTAATGCGCATATCTCCTAATCTAGACCTCCGCTTGACGTGAAAATTTACGTACATGCTAAATAATCAGTAACTAAGATTATGGTATTTCCACATTTTCAAAATTCTCGTTATAAGGTCATAAGGGCGTTATGGTCCATTTTAAGCGATTAACGGAAACGTGCGCATGCATTGGATAATCAATGAAACAAGTACAGAGACTTATACTAGCATGTAACCCAACCCTAATGAGACTTTAAGGCATGTCTAATTCAAATTAAAACGGGTCAGAACCGAAGTCAACGAAAAAGTCAAAGTTTTGCGCCTTTCGGTTCCGAACCGGGTTTAAACAGAAATTTGTCGAGTCGGGCAAGCGTAGACAAGTTTTTATACTTATTACCAAGTTATATTAAGTTTAAAACAGGTTGCACGCCTCGCGGATTGCTAGTCGTGCATTAAATCGCATTTTGTAATTCTGTTGACTTTTTCGGTCAACGTTTGACCCGACAAACGACCTAGTTAGGTCTGGATTTGGTACTTGCCCTTATAAGGGTTTAATACCCATATAATTACCTATCTAACGGTACTTTTAATTCGACACACGACTGAGCTATCGTTAATTAATCGCGAAGTCAAACCGTAGTTACGTCGGTTTGACTTTTAAGCTAATTACTAAGCTAGAATTAATTTAGAAAGGTTAGGCAACTTACTAGATGGTTGATGAATGATTAGAAAGGCTCTTGATCAGTTTGCAAGCTCCCCAAATAATCAGAATGCTTGAAATTGGATGTGTGAATGAATTGCACTTGAAGGTCCTTTATATAGTGGGTTTACACACCACAATCAATTGACACAAGAGTCTATGCCCTTCCACAATTGTTCAACACATGTCTTCTAGTGTCTAGGGGAGTCTAAGGTTCATGCACATGCAAGAAAAACCGGCTTAAAGGGTTAAAATCGCGAAAGACAGGCAACAGCCCGTTTTTCTGGTTCTGGGCAACCCCTGCGCATCGTAGGGGTATATGTGCTACGATGCGCAGGCCTTATACAGGGGCTGTTTGCTTGTTTCTTCATTTGTTCGAAAAGGCAGCCCACTTGTACGACTTTGTGGCCTCTATTTGCAACTTAGGACCCTCCTAAAGTGTATGTTCCTGTATGGTACCCTACCATTTGTATTTGTTCCATTTGAATGCATTTACAAGACCCGAAAACATCGGTTTACCATTGCTTTTCATCGTGGGATCACATCATACTTTTGAAGTTCCATTATTGGCAATAATTCCCTGAATTGAGGGTGTATAGAAGTGTAATATATTATATCGGGTCTTGGGATTTATAATTGAGGTGTTCAGAGGTAACAATTTAACATGACGCCACTTTAAATCCTACCGAAAACGTCTTTATTAAATCCGGGTTTTCAACGCGTTTTGTCTTACATGACACGTGTCATTTTATTATTAAACCCGAAATTTTCGAGGTGTTACAATACATCGACTATTAGGCTTGAGCATAACTCACTACCTTGGACATGGGATCAGAAGGATCACAATGTCAATGTCACTAATGGACAATATATTATACATAGCCCGTAGGCGAAATATTATTAAGGATATTTACACATGATCATCTTTTTGATAATATTAGTCTTGATCGCATTGATCATATAGACTATGTGGTTTGAGCATAGCTCACTACCTTGGGCAGGGATTCATAGGAGATCACCACTGTCCTTGTCACAATGGATAATATAATATGGCCCGTAGGCGAAAACATCTCTAAAGGATGTCAAATAATGTGATCATCATATTTATACGATATTAGTCATGATCGTAATGATCATATAGACTATTATGCTTGGACGTAGTCCAATATTCTTAGACAGGAGTCATAGACCACTACTGTCGTTGTCTTTATCAGACAACAAATTTAGCCCATAGGCACTTCATCACTAACGGATGTTTACATTTTGATCATCACATTGATGATACTTGCCAATATCAAATTCAATCCTATAGGCTTTAAGGCTTGGACATAGTCCAAAATACCTTGACGGCTGGCGTGGTTTCTCAAGTCACACTGCCAGGAATGTTAACATGTTCTTAGATGTCAACAAGGATTAATTTGTCTTAATGGTCACACAACATTACCATGATCGCATTGATAATATAGGCTTGGAGGCTTGAACATAGTTCGCCACCTTTGGATAGGAGGGGTAACTCCTTTAACTATCATAGTAGAAGGAATAATTATCCTTAACTACCGAAAGTTTTGGCCAATTAATGTGGACTTGCCACTTGGCAGGGGTAAACCATTAAGAAGATCTTTTGAAATTTTTTAGCTGAACGATAAAGTTCGAATAAAATTCATACTAATGATTGATAAAGGACGATATGAGTACCTATATAAATTTTTTTTTTCAAAACTCCCAATAAATCATTAGGAAATTTTACCATAGTGCCTCAAACAGGACTTTTAATATCATACTTGTCCATAGAGGACTTAAAAGGAAATTATAAGTCCGGCTAGGGACTATAAAAATATCATATGTCCGTATAGGGACTATATTAAAATAGTTTGCCCATGAAAGGACTATAATAAAATATCAGGTCTACAAAGGTTGTGATGAAATATCATGTCCACTAAGGGACTATAATGAAATCTCATGTCCACGTATGGAATATAATAGGGTATAATGTCCATGAAAAGACTATTTGAAGTATAATGTCCTCGAATGGACTATTATTAAAAGATAATATCCTTAAAGGGATTTTCAATAGGTAGACGTATATATTTATGGGGTCTTATCAAAAGAGGTAAGTCTATAAGGACTTTGATGAATTAATATGTCCACGAATGACTACAATAATTAAATGCCCAAACAGGGACTTAAATGAAAAGAAGTATGATGGAAGGAGGGTCTTCTAATGTCTTCTTTCCCTTATTCTGATTGTTTCTTCATCTTTATTTGTCGTACGCAGTAGCGACCCTGAAGATTTTAGTGAATAAATAATATTTCAAATCAGGACCCATTGCAGAAGTAGAATCCAAGGATTCAATGATTAAAGGAATGACATGGATTACAGATTAGGTTTTGACTAGTATAGTCTAAGTTTGAAATTTGAAAACTCGGAGGTAAGAAATAGGGTTTAATGACACCCACATGTATCATCTTCAATATGGGAGCCTCAGGGACCTTCTGGTATGAACTCTGTAGTCTGGATAAGGGTTTAAACAAGTTTAGTTTTTGGGAATAGATTCATAAAGGTCTTTCCTCCAACTGGTTGTACGCTTATCCTAGCCGTGGTACGAAGCTTGGCCTTTCTAGGCTTCGGATGTGGAGAATTTCCATCGCTGGCTTCCTTGCCTGGCGATATATTTAAAATACATAAAATCGAAAGCAATGTTTACTTAATAGGGATGAGAGCATTCCTATGTTTAGTCTAGACTCAGAAGATCTAAGGAATGTGCTACTGTGTCATTTGAGATTAAACGCTAAGGGCTAGTGTTTAATTCACTCAAACGTTGGCTCTGATACCAACCTGTCACACCCCGATATTTCCACGTATTACCGGTGGGCCCGGTGGGGAGTATCGTGACGTAGTTGATATCATCATAGACAATTTATCACAGATTATATACACAGCGGAAGTCGAAAGATATAAACATTACAAACCGAATGGAAGTAATATCATTTATTACAAAAACGGTTGTAAAGGATCCACAGGCGGACCAAAGTTAAAAGAAACATTGTTCAGCAGATTTATAAACATCTAAGCTTGCAAGACTCTTTATTGATGCTAGGAGTAGCCAGCTTATTCCGATTAGTACCTGCACTTAACCTTTTTGGAAAATACGTCAGTTTTCACTGGTAAATACAATTAACCGACTCATTTTGAAAATGTTTAAAAATTTTGATTTGAATGCACAAGGCACAAAATATCTTTTATAACTTGGGATAATTATTTAAAAATAAACTTGTTAAAGAATTACGTGTTTATTATACGTTCAGTGGCCCGGGCTGAAAACCCGGTTAAAGATTAATTGACACACCACATAATATAATCCCGCGGCGAGTTATTCTCGAACAGGCGGTTATATCTTTTTATATACGCACCGGCAGGTGTATGCCTACACCCCGTGCTTAGGTCGTGGCCATTTCATGAACAGGTTTCCTAAGTTAATATACCTTAAATATGTTGTGATATCAGTAGGATACCTTCCAATATGCCCAAAACGAATTTAAACTCAAATTAAGCCCCGTAGGGGTATTTTGGTCATTTACCTAAGGCATATAAACTACCTATCATACAACTAACTAAACGAAGTGACCATAAGGTATAACCTCGGAAGGTTATTCCCTATACAACTATGGTCACCTATTGTGTTTGGTCGGATCCTAATGATCGACCAAACGGGTCTAGTTCGAAAGTCTAAGCGGTTGTTTAGACCGCTTATCTTACGACCCTACATAAGCACTAAACCTAAAGTGACGAGTTAAACATGTTAAAACATGTTTAACGAAGTTATAAAACAAGTTTGATATCAAGACAAAGGGTCTTGATACCCAAAAATAGTTTGGTTGCAAAATACGCATAAACGCGCATTTTGACCGAAACTATGACTCGTCACTAAGCCTAAATAACGTGGTAATCAGTAGGTATAGTCACAAGAGACTATAACCATCGTGATTACGCTCACGTTATGAAGTTCAAACGAACTTCGTGTTGACCATTGACTGGTCAAAGCATAAAGTGAAACACTGTTTGACTTTCCCGCTTAAAAAACGCATAAAAGAACGAAAGAAGCTTACAAAGGGTCCAAGCTAGGAAGATCTTGATTCAAATTGCTCAGGTACGAAGTGTTAAACCCCAACTTAGAGCTATTTAAATCAGATTGTGAGGAATGAGAATGAAGGTGTTGGGTTTATATAGATTTCGGTAAACCATTAGGATCGTTCCTCGTAAACCGTGCTTGAATCATGACCTTACACTTGGGCCCAAGGTTTTAGAATATCATGGGAACATGTAAAACCATCAAATACCAGCCCATAGGGTGCAAAACCATGGGTTAAAACCATCAAAACCTCAAAAATGGACCAAGTTCAATGTATCTGCCAGAAATTTCAAAAATGGTCCCTGCACTTGTAAAACTTGATTTTTGGCAATTTTAAGCCCCGTTAACCCCATTTCAAGGCTCTAAAATAAAGTTAAAGTATAGGGAACTTAAAATATGCTCAAAAACATCTCGGATGTCGGCTTGTTTGGTCGTACGGTTGCGTTGTTCGGTTAAATACGACGGAAGTCGTAACGAACGCAAAAACGATCCAAATTAAGCGACGAATGGAATTTTATCATGCCAATCACTAAAATAAAATATTTTAATGATTATATAAATTTTTGGATTTCTGGATATATATTCAGAACGCAAGATATGCGCGAAAATGCAAACTTATGCACTTTTTGACGCTTTTAGTCCCTGTTGATCAAATAAGTTTATTTTTGCGCACCAAACACCTCTAAGCCTATTTCTAAGCTATGTAAAGGATATTTAGGGCATGTTTAACTTATGATCATATTCCGAAAGGTTCGATACCATACGAATCGGTATACTTTTGCAGTTTGACGTAAATAGTCCCTTAAATCGCACAAAGTAGCGCGAAATGTCATTTGATGATATCCAAGCCTTCCATGGCCCATAATGGGTATTCCCAAGCATGTGTTTAAATATTACTACGCTCTCGTTTGCTTAAATGGTCACCAAAAGGCGTAGATTCAAAAGTTGACGCTTTTGGGTCCCTCTAATGCGCAAACTTGCGTATATCATCGTTTAATAGCATCGCAGCCTTATCTAATCCATGTTAGGCACTCTTGAGAGTATTATTAAACATCGCGATGCTTCGGGTTTGTAAAAAGGTCATTCAGAGGTATAATTAAACATATTGACACTTTTAGTGCCTCTAACTTGCAAAGTTGCGTGTAACTTTACTTATAGGCATAAAATCCCTTAATGGCCAATATTAGGCATTCCCGAGAGTATAATCAATTATCATGAAGCTCTCGGTTTGTTAAAAGGTCACTCAGAGGTAAGAATTAACATGTTGACGCTTTTAACCCTTCATCGCACAAACTTTAAATTAATTACGCAAACGACTACTCCTTGATCAACAAGTGGCTCATTTGTGAACATGATTACCGTGTAACATTATTCAGAGGCTTATAATAAGCATGTTAACATTTCCAGTCCTTCTATAATCAAAGTTTTTGATTTTTCGCAAAATTAGTCCCTCAAATTCAACGTTTGACTTTATTAGGGTTTATTACACGTGTCAATACATTATTGGACGTGATTTTTACGAGGTGTTACACCATGGAGATAGAAAACCCTGAAAACCAAGTGGAGATGCATGACTTTAACCCAGAGGAAATCCCTAGGGTACCTGCGCCAAACCCCCTAGACCCAAATTACGACCCCTGGTGGGACGATAATAGGGACTTTGTGCAACGTTACCCGATACATGAAGACACACCCATACAGAACATAGGAGCCTATCCCGGTATGGACCCTTTAGATCCCTATTACCACGATGAATATATTAGGGAGATCTTAGAAGATCCTTACCGATTTCAGGCACTTTCACCCCCATATCAGGAACCCGCACCCCAGATTCCGAACCCAGTCCTAGAACCTGCACCCCCAATGAGTGCAGAAAACGTACAAGAACTTAGGACTTTTGGGGAGGAAATTTTAGAAAGCAGTGAGAGAATGCGACAGATGGGAGAGCGTCTCGTATGGAAATATGATGAGCGCAATATGGATTTTTGGATAAATCCATATCCGTAATATGATAAAAGAAACGGTGATAGTAATAATAATATAATATAATAAAATAAAAATAAAACAAAATATGTGTGTACGTATGCATATTACTATTAGTGTGATTCTATTTTCTGTTGGTATTGTAATTTTTTTTATTTCAGTACTAGTTTGTAATAGTATATGGAAATAGAGTAAAAGTAGCAATGATCTGCGTTTTTGGCTAGATTGCGTATCATGTGATTAACTATATTAAATATTATCTTGTGATATTAATATGGGGTAAATGTTTAAAATTCAGATGGCCGATGACGGAAACCAAGGAAATCTGAATAATGATAACCAGAGTAACATTAACGTGGTTAATGAGAATCCAAGCATCAATAACAATGGAAATCAAATGGATAATAGTGTTGTTCAACATATAGTGGCACAAGGAATCATAGATGCAATGCCATTTATTATTCAAACTATTCAAGAAGCGAATAATAAAAGTAAGCATAGTAGTAAGCGACCAATTGAACCCGAAAACAACGTGAACAATGGACCTGTACTTCAAATGCCCATTCCCAAAAAGAGAAGAACCGTGTCTTACGGTTGTTCTTATAAAGAATTCTGGTCTTGTAAACCAATGGAATTCTCGGGCAACGAAGGGGCCATTGCAACCTTACGCTGGATAGAGAAGACTGAGGCAGTCTTAAGAATAAGCAAATGTGCTGAAGAAGATAAGATATTGTTTGCTTCTAATATGTTTAAGAATTCAGCACTAGAATGGTGGAACACTGTCCTCCAATCAAGAGGAAGTGATAGAACTTACAATATGGAATGGGAAGAATTTAAGAATAAAGTAGAAAGGAAATTCTGCCCACCTAATGAAAAGGATCAGATAGCAAACAAATTCCTAAACCTCAGAATGACTGGTGTGGATAGTAAGGGATACACTAAAATATTCTTCGAATATGCTAGAATAGTGCCAACTCTTGCTTCACCTGAACCAGTGTTAATCTCCCGTTATATCTGGGGATTAATTGGAGAGATAAGACACGTAGTCAAGGCAGCTAGACCTCAAACTATAGAAGAAGCTGTAGAACTAGCAAATACCTTGACAGATGAATTAGTTCGTACCCGAGAAGAGGATCAAAGGAGGAACCTAACCTAGAAACTCACACAAGAATTTCGTTCTGAAAATTTTAATCGTGGGAAAAATATAGGTTCTACCTCTACACCTTACTGTAAGAATTGCAAAAGAAAGCATTCAGGAAAATGCTCTATATACTGTAACTTTTGCAAAGTATCGGGACACAAGGAAGAAAACTGCGGGAAGAAAGTTAACAACAGGATATGTTACAACTGCGGAGAACAAGGTCATGTCAAGCTTAATTGCCCGAAATTAGCTCCAGCTACGAACAACAAGAATACTCAAAATGCTAGAGCATTTGTTCTAACTGCAGATGAAGCTAAGATGATTTCAGATGTCATCGCTGGTACGTTTTTAGTTAATG
This sequence comes from Helianthus tuberosus, assembly GCA_030545235.1. Lineage (NCBI taxonomy): Eukaryota > Viridiplantae > Streptophyta > Magnoliopsida > Asterales > Asteraceae > Helianthus > Helianthus tuberosus. The sequence continues at coordinate 4,370,677 of CM060379.1, read as the reverse complement.
ATATTTTTGCTAAAGTATTATTCGACTCTGGTGCTAACCAAAGTTTTATTAATACATCATTTTGCAAATTCCTAAATCAATCATTAACTAAACTACCACAAGAATGCTTAGTAGAGACAGCTAATGGAGAAACCGTTAGGATTTCTGAAATCTTGCAGGGAGCAAGCATAGAAATTTTAAATCAGAAATTTATTGCAAATCTTTATCCCATGAATCTGGCAGGATTCGATGTTGTTTTAGGAATGGATTGGTTAATAGCCAATAAAGCCAGTATTTTATGTGATCAAAATTCAATCCAAGTAAATTCACCAAAAGGCAAAACGATCACAATTAAAGGAGATAAACCATCTAGAACTACAAAATTCATCTCTATGATGAAAACTGCAAGTTACATAAGAAAAGGATCATTAGTGTACTTGATTTCCATAATCACTAACACTAAAGGAAAGGATTTAAAAGATATTCCAGTAGTATCTCAGTTTTCAGATATATTTCCAGAAGAATTGCCAGGACAACCTCCAGATAGGGAAGTTGAATTCAGGATCCATTTAATACCAGGAACATCTCCGATTTCCAAAGCACCCTATCGTTAGGCACCCACTGAAATGCAGGAACTGAAGAAACAATTGGATGAATTGTTAGAGAAAGGATTTATACAGCCAAGTTTATCGCCATAGGGAGCGCCAATACTGTTTGTTAAAAAGAAGGACGGATCAATACGTATGTGCATTAACTACCGTGAATTAAACAAGGTTACGATTAAGAATCGGTACCCATTACCGAGAATCGATGATCTGTTCGATCAACTACAAGGAGCTCGATTTTTCTCTAAAATCGATTTAAGGTCAGGATATCATCAATTAAAGGTACAGGAAGAGGACATTCCTAAGACCGCATTTAGAACAAGGTATGGTCATTATGAATTTACCGTCATGCCATTTGGTTTAACCAATGCCCCAGCTGCATTTTATGGACATGATGAACCGAATATGTAAGCCATATTTGGATAAATTCATAATCGTCTTCATAGATGATATTCTCATTTACTCTAAGAATAAAGAGGATCATGCAAAGCATTTGCACGCACTTTTAAGTTTATTAAGAAATGAAAAGCTTTATGCTAAATTTTCCAAGTGCGAGTTTTGGTTAGAATAGGTACAGTTTCTTGGACACTTAGTCAACCATGAAGGAATTCATGTGGATCCAACAAAGATCGAGGCAATTACTAAATGGAAAACCCCTGAATCACCAACCAAGGTTAGAAGTTTCTTAGGATTGGCCGGTTATTATAGAAGATTTATTCAAGATTTTTCTAGAATAGCCATTCCATTAACTAAGTTAACCTGTAAATCTGTTAAGTTTGAATGGGGATTTAAACAAGAAGAAGCATTTAAAATCCTTAAGCATAAATAAGTTCTTGACCCACCGGATGGTGAATGTGGATTGTCATGGTTATACTTCGACATTCTTCAAATATGCTAGAGTGGTACCAACGCTGGCTTCGCTAGAACCGGTACTCATTTCTCGCTATGTTTGGGGATTAATTAGTGAAATCCGTAATATCGTTAAAGCTGCGAGACCTCACACTATTGACGATGCGGTAGAACTAGCTAACACCCTAACTGACGAACTGGTACGCACAAGAGATGAAAACAGGAAGAAGAAACTGGCTCAGAAAATTACCCAAGGATTTCAGGTGGGTAATAATAGCAACTTCAAAAGAAGAGGAACAGGGCAATCTTCAACTTTGCCATTTTTGTAACACCTCGAAAAATTCACGTCCTATAATGTGTTGACACGTGTCATAAAGTTTGAACGTGTGAAAGAATGTTATAAAAGGACAAAAGTTGACAAACATGGAAAGCATGTGATTATACAGGTTCTAAATGTCAACAGTGAATAAACATACTTCATAATAACCCTACATGATGTTCATATCATCAAACGAATAAATCATGGATCATACGAAGCAAAAAGTGAGAGATTACAAACTACAGGGGTCAAATGTGTCAACATGTTTAAGTTATACCTCTGAGTGACCTTTTGACAAACCCGAAGCTTTGTAACTGATAATTATGCTCACTAGAATGCGCGATATAAATTTCATAAAGTTTCGATATCGTATGAGAAAGTTATGATCAAATTCGTGTGCGAGGGGTTAAAGCGTTAACGTTGAAAGTTATGACTTTTCGGGTTAACCGGAAGTGTCCAGGGACTTGGCAAAGTGGGTACAAGTCTTAAAGCCCTTGTAGGTAAATACTAAGGGGTCAAATTGCAATTTATAAGCTTAGTTGACCTTTCGTGAAGCCAAGGGACAAGTTGCAAAAACAAGAAAATGGGAATTCTGATTTTAAGGCTCATGCGGGCCGCGTAAAGGATGCTTAACCTTTACGCGGGCCGCGTCCAACGCCCAGACACAGAATATGCAAACAGCAGCCTGTATACGCAAAAACTCGACCCAAAACGGATGTTTCACTTCATGTGCGACCCCTAAGTGCCTCCTAGAACACTAGGGACATGTGTTGATCAGTTGTGGTCACTAATAGAACCATGTGTCAACAAATTGTGGTGATTAAATCACTATAAAAGGCCCTCGTGTGCAACAACTTTGATCACACCTTCATCTGCAATTGTGGAGCATTTCTAGAGCTTAGAAGCAGATCCAAGACATCCCTACTCGTGCATAGGACCCTTGTAAGTACCCTTGACCTTCCTCGATTAAGTTTAGCTTAGTTATTTAGCTAAAAGTCAAACCGTCGTAATTACGGTTTGACTTCGAGATTAGTCAACAATGGCTCAGTCATATATCGAATTAAAAGTAGTTATAAGTTGGTAATTATGTGGGTAATAAACCCTCAAAAGGGTTCCCCCTGATTCCCACTCTAACCAGGTCAAATGTCGGGTCAAACTTGTATTTAAAAAGTCAACAGAATGTGTAAATTCTAATTTATGCATAATTAACAATGTAGAACATACACAACCTGTTTGATCATGGTTATAACTTGGTAATAAGTGTAAGAACATGTCTAAACATGTTCAACCCGACAATTTCCTGTTTAGACCCGGTTCGGAACCGAAAGTCGCATAGTTTGACTTATACTTTGACTTTCAGTTCTGACCCGTTATGGTATGTTTTAGAAATACCTTAGAGCTTCATTTGGACCAGGTTACATGCTAGTATAACCCTCTGTGATTATACACCTCGGATCATTAGTTATCCAATTAATACGCATGATTCCGTTAATTGCTCATATGTTGACCATTATGCCCTTTTCACCTTAAAACGTGATTTTTGGAAATGTAAAAGAGTAGAAACTTTAATTACTGATATATAAACTTGTATGCAAAGTTTGATATCAGTTTGAGGTGTAGATTGAGAGTTATGCTCATTAGCGTAAATTGAAAGCTTTATGTTAATAAAACGGCGTAATTAGCGTATAGCCTAGTTAAGCCTACTTTTAAATACAAAAATCTTTACCCACTGATGTAATATATTATTTTGGGATTTTTAAAGATTTTTAATTAATTTTAGGATGAGCATAACTAATAGTCGTAGGCTTAATCCGGTAAATGTCGGTTTTGCCCTTACGGGCCATAAAATGAGTTTTACATATCTAAACGACTCCAAACCTTTTGCTACTGATTATATATGTTAAATAAATTATTTCAAGCCTCCTGGAAGTATAAAAATATCAGCTTTATGTATCGAACCCGTAAACGGCTTTTAATCGCCTTATTAAGCGTTTTTAACGCATAGTATGTATTAAAATTATATTGAACATACCCGGGTTGATACCTACTGATATTTGAGGCAAATTATAATATTTTAACAGTAAGCAAAGGTTTTTAAACTCAGACTTCAGTTTTGAGCTTTTCGGCTTATGTGAAATTACCAAAATACCCCTACGGGGCATAGTTTGGTTATAATTGATAAATTTCACATATATACTTTACCCTAATGTTATAACATAGTAAAATAAGTATTTTTTCTGATTACATCAGACCTGTAACTCAGATAAATACTTAAACTCTTTTATCACCCTTAAAATGACCAAACTACCCCTACGGGGCATAGTTTGTGTTTAAACACGTTTCGGGCATAATAAAAGACATCTTACTGATGTCACAACATATATGAAGCATATTAACTTAGGAAACCTGTAAATGGCTCTCATTACTACCCGTTACGCTTATTACGCGTTCGGTTCGGTTTATGTAGCAAGTGTACATAAACTAGCCTAAACGGGTCAAACCTTATCGGTTTTATCCCAAAATCCAGAGTGTGTATGAAATACCCATATTAAACAAGTCTCTGAACTTGTCGGGTCTAAATCACACTCTATCCGGTCTTCGCTTAATAGTGCGTACGAACCGTATCAGTGAAACTAACCGGTCTAAGCTAAGGCTTAATTAAGGACCCGTTAGAAATCTAATAGGTTATTATAAACCTTCGTTCCAGATTAGGATCCCAGTAAAAGCACTTGCATTTGCTGTATTTGATTGATACTTTGCTCAGGTAAATACTTGTCACACCCCGACTTTCCACGTGTCACCGGTGGGCCCGGTGGGGAGTATCGTGACGTAGTTGATATCATCATAGTCAAACAACACAATATATAAATGCACAGCGGAAGCAAAAGATAAAATATATTACAATCCGAATATAGAGTAATATCCAGTATTACAACGGAAAGTAACAGAATCCACAGGCGGATCTTAAAATATAAATATTGTTCAACAGACTTTAGACGCCTAGAACTTGCAAGATTCTTTATTAACGTCCTGAGCAGCTTCCAGCCTATTTACGTACTTGTACCTGTCACTAAGACTTTTGAAAATACGTCAGTTTTCACTGGTAAATACACTCAACTGACTCATTTGAAAAGAGTTTAGGAAAATTGGTTTGAATGCGCTTTGGCACAAAATATGTAGACACGTTGATTAAAATGCACAAGGCAAAATTATTCTTTTGTACTTGATTTAGATGCACAGAGGCAAAACAAATCTTTTATACTTGGGGCAAACTATATCTCATGTTATCAGTTTTACATAACTTGCTCTACATACGGGGCCCGGTTCTATGCCGGTTCATGATTAACCGACACACCACTATTCCCTTATTGGGAATCCCTTATTGGGTATAATTAATTAATTAGCATATAGCATCTGTCAGGTGTATGCCTACACCCCGTGCTTAAGTCGTGGCCATTGCATTTAATGAGTCAAGGATATCCAGGACACGGTCGCATTAATCCCCAATGTTTCAGTCAAGCAATACGAATTAAAACAGGTTATTTGGATTTCCCGACTTATTGGTCTTTGAATCCCATACCTGACCATGCGGTATTTATATTACCGTATCCCAAGCCCGTAATAGGGAAAATAAGTTAAGAGTATTTACCTGAGCTAGCTCCTGTCTTAAATAGCAAGGTTTATAATAACTCAGCCGTATTCACTTAAGTAAGCGTAGGTACAATTTACCGGAAGGCTCTAGTCTGGATTGATGGTATAAATAACCAATTAGAATGCTAACAGGTCTTTAATTAAGCCTAAGCTTAGACCGGTTAGTCTTAGGGAAATATGCGGTTCAAACGCACTATTAGGTGAAGACCGGATAGAATGTGATTTAGACCCAACAAGTTCAGAGACTTGTTTAATATGGGTATTTTATACACATTCTGGATTTTGAGAAAAACCGTTAAGGTTTGACCCGTTTCGGCTAATTTATGTAAACTTGTTACATAAACCGAACCGTACGCGTAATAAGCGTGACGGGTATTCACGAGAGCTATATACAGGTTTCCTAAGTTAATTATGCCTCAAATATGTTGCGACATCAGTAGGATGTCTTTCATTATGCCCGAAACTAATTTAAACACAAACTATGCCCCGTAGGGGTAGTTTGGTCATTTAAAAGGTTATAAAAGAGTTTAAGTATTTATCTGAGTTACAGGTCTGATGTAATCAGCAAAAATACTTATTTTACTAAGTTATAACAGTAGGGTAAAGTATATATGAGAAATTTATCAATTATAACCAAACTATGCACCGTAGGGGCATTTTGGTAATTTCACATAAGCCGAAAAGCTTAAAACTGAAGTCTGAGTTAAACAACCTTTGCTTACTGTTAAAATATTATAATTTGCCTCAAATTTCCATAGGTATCAACCCGTGTATGTTCAATATAATTTTAATACATACTATGCGTTAAAAACGCTTAATAAGGCGATTAAAAGCCGTTTACGGGTTCGATACATAAAGCTGATATTTTTATACTTCCAGGAGGCTTGAAATAATTTATTTAACATATATAATCAGTAGCAAAAGGTTTGGAGTTGTTTAGATATGTAAAACTCATTTTATGACCCGTATGGGCAAAACCGACATTTACCGGATCAAGCCTACGACTATTAGTTATGCTCATCCTAAAATTAATTAAAAATCTTTAAAAATCCAAAAATAATATATTACATCAGTGGGTAAAGATTTTGGTATTTAAAAGTAGGCTTAACTAGGCTATACGCTAATTACGCCGTTTTATTAACATAAAGCTTTCAATTTACGCTAATGAGCATAACTCTCGATCTATACCTCAAACTGATATCAAACTTTGCATACAAGTTTATATATCAGTAATTAAAGTTTCTACTCTTTTACATTTCCAAAAATCACGTTTTAAGGTAATAAGGGCATAATGGTCAACATATGAGCAATTAACGGAATCATGCGTATTAATCGGTTAACTAATGAACCATGGTGTATAATCACAGAGGGTTATACTAGCATGTTACCTGGTCCAAATAAGGCTCTTAGGTATTTCTAAAACATGCCTAAACGGGTCAGAACTGAAAGTCAAAGTGAAAGTCAAACTATGTGACTTTCGGTTCCGAACCGGGTCTAAACAGGAAATAGTCGGGTGGAACATGTTTAGACATGTCCTTACACTTATTACTAAGTTATAACAATGATCAAACAGGTTATATATGTTCTAGATAGCTAATTATGCATAAATGACATTTTAATCATCCTGTTGACTTTTTAATTATAAGTTTGACCCGACTTTTGACCTGGTTAGAGTGGTGATCAGGGGAAACCCTTTTGAGGTTTTATTACCCACATAAATACCAACTTATAACTACTTTTAATTTGAGATATGATGAGCCATTAATGACTAATCTCGAAGTCAAACCGTAATTACGACGGTTTGACTTTTAGCTAATTAACCAAGTTAAACTCAATTAAAGAAGGACTAGCAGACTTACAAGAGTCCTATGCACGACTTATGATCAGTTGGACCTGCTTGAGAGCTCCAGGAATGATCAAATTGCACTTGAATGATGTGAAGAACAATTGTTGCAACTAAGGCCTTATATAGTGGTTTAATCCACCATAACATGTTGACAACAAGGTCTAGCACACTCCACAACTGATCAACACTTGTTGCCTAGTGCTTAGGAGGTGTTTTAGGGGTCAAGGGATGTGGAGAATCGAGTTAGAATCGATCAGATTGCACTCAGCAGGCCAAAAATCAAAGAAATCGAAGCTGGGCACCCCTAGCGTGACGCTAGGCCCCCCTCGCGTCGCGCTAGGCCCCTCCTGATCAGAATCTGAATTTTTGATTTTTTGCAATAAGATCCTTGCCCCTTCAAGACTCGATTAGGCACTTGTTTATTGCATTATGAACCCTCAATATTGATCCATAAGGGCTTTAAAACATATACCCACTTTGTTAAGTCCCCGGTTAACTTAATTGTTACCCGAAAAGTCCTAACTTTCAACGTTTACGCTTTAACCCCTCGTATACGAATTTGGTCATAACTTTCTCATACGATAACGAAACTTTATGAAATTTTAATCGTGCATTCTAGTGAGCATAATTAACTGTTACAAAGCTTCGGGTTTGTCAAAAGGTCACTCTGAGGTATAACTTAAACATGTTGACACATTTAGTCCCTGTAGTTTGTAATCTCTCACTTTTAGCTCCGTATGATCCATGATTTATTCGTTTGAAGGTATGAGCATCTTGTAGGGTTAATATACAATATATTTATTCACTGTTGACATTTAGAATACGTATATCCACATACTTTCCATGATTGTCAACTTTAGTCCTTCTATGATATTTCTTTCACACGTTTAAACATTTGACACGTGTCAACACATTATAGGACGTGAATTTTCGAGGTGTTACAATACTCTTAACTTATTTTCCCTATACGGGCTTGGGATACGGTGCTATAAAAGTACCGCTTGGTCGGGTATGTAGTCATTTAAATCGGATTGTGATTAATGTATTTACATAACCCGCTTTATTCTGTATTATTTGATGTATGGCCCTTGGGGGTTAAATGACCATGTCCCGGATATCCTTGGCATCATTTTACGAAATGGCCATGACCTAAGCACGGGGTGTAGGCGTACACCTGACAGATGCATTATGTAAAAACTGGTAATCCACTAAAGGAATCAACCTTGTGGGCATTATACCTGTGGCGTGTCAGTTAACTTAAACCGGCTCTTCTAACCGGTGCTAATGGATGGCAAATAAGTAAAACTGTATACATGATTATTTCAATAATTATCCCAAGTTATAAAAGATATTTGTGCCGAAGTGCATTCAAACCAATTTACAAACTCTTTTCAAAATGAGTCAGTTGAGTTGTATTTACCAGTGTAAACTGACGTATTTTCCAAAAAGGTTAAGTGCAGGTGTTAGACGAAATAGGCGGGCTACTCCAGACATCATTACTCAAGTCTCGCAAGCTCTAGATGTCAAAGTCTGTTGAACTATTGTTTCTATTTTATTTTCGATCCGCCTGTGGATCTTTTACTTTCCGTTGTAATACTGGATATTACTTATTAATCGGAATGTAATATATTTATCTTTTGCTTCCGCTGTGCATTTATATAATTGTGTTGTTTGACTATTATGTTGCCAACCACGTCACGATACTCCCCACCGGGCCCACCGGTGACACGTGGAAAGTCGGGGTGTGACAATTTTGCAGAAATTGCAAAAAGAAACATTATGGAAGATGTAATGTAATCTGCAACTTTTGCAAAGCCATAGGACATCGTGAAGAAGACTGCAGGAAGAAAACCAGAATCTGCTATAACTGTGGAGAAACAGGACATTTTAAGCCAGAATGTCCTAAATTGGTCAAACCGGCAGACAACAAAACCAAGGCGATCGACGGAGCTACTAAGAAGAATGTCAGAGCATTTCAGCTAACCACTCAAGAAGCAGAACTCATTCCAGATGTGATAGCTGGTACATTCTTAGTTCACAACGTATATGCAAAAGTATTATTTGTCTCTGGTGCAAACCAAAGTTTTATAAATACTTTATTCTGTCAAGCTCTTAAGTTACCTTTAACTAACATTAGGCAAATTTTTACAGTCGAAACCGCAGATGGGAATTCAGTTAAAATAGATCAGGTTTTGCAAAAAGTAGAAATAGAACTTTCAGGTCATAAATTTTCTGCAAATCTGTTACCTATGAAATTAGCTGAATTCGATGTTGTGTTAGGAATGGATTGGTTAATAGCCAACCATGCTCGAATTCTTTGTGATAAGAATTCCATAGAAATTCAAGCACTTACTGGAGAAGTAATCGTGATTACAGGAGATAAGCCACGTAAACCCATGAAGTTCATATCAGTAATGAAAGTTGCTAGTTATGAACGAAAGCAAGGAATAATATATATGATTTCAGTAATCATTAGTACTAAGGGCAAAGAACTTAAGGAAATTCCTGTAGTCTCAGAATACCCAGATATATTCCCAGAAGAGTTACCAGGATTACCACCAGATAGGGAAGTAGAATTTATGATTCATCTAATTCCTGGAACTACACCGATAGCCAAGGCACCTTATCGGTTAGCTCCTACCGAAATGTTAGAATTAAAAACACAATTAGATGAGTTACTAAGTAAAGGATTCATACAACCTAGCTCATCCCCTTGGGGAGCGCCAGTGTTGTTTGTAAAGAAAAAGGATGGTTCAATGAGAATGTGTATTGATTATAGAGAATTGAATAAGGTTACAATTAAGAATCGATACCCATTACCTAGGATTGATGATCTATTCGATCAACTTCAAGGAGCTAGATATTTTTCTAAGATCGATTTACGTTCCGGATATCATCAATTGAAAGTACAAGAGGAAGACATACCTAAAACTGCTTTCAGGACTAGGTATGGTCATTACGAGTTTACAGTCATGCCCTTTGGATTAACAAATGCTCCTGCCGCATTCATGGACATGATGAATAGAATCTGTAAACCGTATTTGGATAAATTTGTAATTGTCTTCATAGACGATATACTTATTTATTCAAAAAGTCAGGACGAACATTGTGAGCACTTACATGCACTCTTAACTTTGTTAAGAAAAGAAAAGCTTTATGCCAAATTCTCGAAGTGTGAATTTTGGCTACAAGAAGTGTAATTTTTAGGACACATGGTGAATCACGAAGGTATTCATGTAGATCCTGCTAAGATAGAGGCAATTACCAATTGGAAGGTTCCGCAAACCGCAATGGAAATTAGAAGTTTTATAGGTTTAGCTGGATATTATAGACGGTTTATTAAGGATTTTTCCAAGATAGCTGTACCATTAACTAAGCTAACCTGTAAAGCAGTTAAGTTTGAATGGGGACCTAAACAAGAAGAAGCCTTTAGAATCTTGAAACAGAAATTAACAAATGCTCCAATCCTAGCTTTACCAGAAGGGACTGAAGATTTTGAAGTTTACTGTGATGCTTCAAAACTAGGATTAGGATGTGTGCTAATGCAACGCAAGAAAGTAATTGCGTATACTTCAAGGCAATTGAAAAAGCACGAAGAAAATTATACGACTCATGACTTAGAGTTAGGAGCCGTAATTTTTGCCCTTAAGATTTGGAGACATTATCTTTACGGAAGTAAATTTACTCTCTATACCGACCACAAAAGTTTAAAATATATTTTTGGGCAAAAAGAGTTAAACATGAGGCAAAGAAGATGGATGGAAATCCTAAGTGATTACGACTGTGATATTCAGTATCACGAAGGAAAGGCAAATGTAGTTGCAGATGCCTTAAGTCGTAAGTATCATGAAAAACAACGACGGGTTCGTGCTCTCAGGTTAAATCTACAATTAGATTTAATGGAACAAATAAAGAATGTTCAGGAAACAGCAATCAAGGAAGATGTTGAAGGAATGAAAGGAATAATAAAAGAGTTAGAACAAGGATCTGATGGAATTTGGAGATTCCATAAGAAAATGATTTGGGTACCGAAGCAGGGAGAATTAAGAAATAAGATTTTAGAAGAAGCTCATAAATCTAGGTATACCATACACCCTGGAAATAATAAGATGTACCAAGATTTAAGAAATAATTTCTGGTGGATAGCTATGAAGAAGGATATAGCTAAATATGTTTCAAAGTGTCTTACTTATTCACAAGTTAAGGCAGAACATCAGAAACCTTCAGGTCTACTACGACAACTAGAAATGCCTGTATGGAAATGGGAACTCATAACAATGGATTTTGTTACTAAGTTACCCAAAACCAGAAAAGGTAATGATGCGATTTGGGTAATTGTGGATCGATTAACCAAATCAGCTCACTTTCTACCTATGAAAGAAACCTTTAGCATGGAAAGATTGGCAAAGTTGTACGTAGACGAAGTAGTATCCTTACATGGAGTTCCACTCTCCATTGTATCAGATAGAGATAGTCGGTTCACTTCTCATTTTTGGACAAGTTTCCAGAAAGCAATGGGAACTCGACTAAACTTAAGCACTGCATATCATCCCCAAACAGACGGGCAAAGTGAAAGGACAATCCAAACTCTGGAAGACATGCTCCGAGCATGTGTGATAGATTTTGGTGGAAACTGGGATGATCACTTACCATTAATTGAATTCTCCTATAACAATAATTATCATGCAAGTATTGAAACTGCCCCATTCGAGGCACTATATGGAAGAAAGTGCAGAACTCCAGTTTGTTGGGCAGAAATAGGAGAAAGTCAATTGTCAGGTCCTGAAATAGTACAAGAGACGACCGACAAGATTACTCAAATCAAGGAAAGACTGAAGGCAGCTCGAGATCGTCAAAAGAGCTATGCCAACAATCGACGTAAACCGTTAGAATTTCAAGTTGGAGAAAGAGTACTGTTGAAAGTTTCTCCTTGGAAAGGAGTTGTTCGATTCGGTAAGAAAGGAAAGCTAAGTCCAAGGTACGTAGGACCATTTCCAATAATCCAACGTATAGGACCAGTTGCTTATCGTTTACAACTACCAGAAGAGTTAGCTGGAGTACATGATGTATTTCATGTATCCAATCTCAAGAAATGCTTAACAGACGAATCTTTGGTAGTACCTCTTCAAGATATAGAGGTAAACGAAAAGTTAAAATTTGTTGAGAAACCTCTTCAGATAGAAGACAGAAAAGTGAAATTTCTCAAACACAAGCGACTAGTTCTAGTTAAAGTCAAGTGGAATTCAAAGAGAGGAGCTGAATACACTTGGGAGCTGGAATCAGAAATGAAGCGAAAGTATCCTCACTTATTCCAGTAAATCTCGAGGACGAGATTTTTATTAAGGTGGGGAGAATGTAAGAACTCTCACCAAAACTATTATTTATTATTATATTTAGTTCAATAAGAAATCCTAATTAAGACACCCAAGTGATTCTGCACAAACCCTAAAATTTTCAGAACAATCAGAATCAGGATCAGGGCCCCTAAAACTCAGGGGGGGGGGTAAACCCTAGTTACGATTATCTTAAAATCTCGCTGTCAAAATCGAATTTTACGAAGTTGTCAACTCAGATAGGCTAGTCCAGGACGTGGCTACCCTAGGGTGATTTCGTGTCCCTTACGGACCGTAAGGGATGAGGCTTACGGTCCGTAAGCTAGTCAAAATTCGTGTATAAATAGTGGATATTGGGACTTGATTTCTGGAATTAAAACGACGAACAAACTCGCTATACACACTGAATTACGTTCTGTTTACTACAAAAACACACACAAATCCCGAATTGCTGCCGCAAAACAGGGTAATAACTCAATCGCTGCTACGATTCATTGTCCGATCGAATAAAATATCCAATGGATGTTTAAGTGATGCCCACATTAGGGTTATGCTTTGTCATTCGTCGTTAATTTGATGGATGTTTAAGTATCGCACTTTGTCATTCGTTGTGAGGGTTTAATCTCGTGAGTTATCGTAAATGCTGTATTGATTACTAACCCAGTTTTGTGTGCATTGTTATTTAAATTAGGTTAACAAGGCTAATTAGTAGACTAGATTATGTCCATGTTATATCTGCAATGTGAGTCATTCTCTTTTTATCAAATTTGATTTCAAAAGCATGTTTATTTTCAAAGTTATAATTACAGGGATTAAGTCTTTGTAGTCACCAAATTACAGCCGGTATGTGGGGTATTGTATACATTACTTTTTCCCGCCACCATTGGACAACGAGTTAGCCAATGGGTGGTCTGACCACAGTCACAGAAATAAGTCGAGTGACAAATACTGTGGGTAGTTGGTTGATATAGAAACAATGTAATCACCCTTAATACTGTAAATTATAACAAACAGATCATTTTATTAAATAGAATGATTCACCAGTATTTTCCACTGACAAAACCTTTTTCAAACATGTTTCAGGTGATCTGTTGTGATTCAGGAAAGGTGCTGTGGAGCACTGCAAGCTTAAGAAAGTGGCTCATTATAAAATAAAGAAATATGTTTTGTAAAATAAAGATTTCTCCATGAAATCATAGTATTGTAAATTACCGGGGTTTTATCCCAAGTTGTGAAATAAAATAATCGGGAAAATTTTAGCTTTAAAAAGATCCTGATGATAAACTTCCGCTGTTAAACTCAATTAAATAAATACCACGGGATTTCTGTCCCGCGGCTCCTGAAACGGGTTAAACCGGGTCGGGGGCCGTGACAAGTTTAAGGTATATTTTCAAGCAAAAGGAGTTGAATATGAGACAAAGACGCTGGATGGAGATGCTTAGTGACTATGATTGTGATATCCAGTATCATGAAGGAAAAGCAAATGTAGTGGCAGATGCTTTAAGTCGAAAGTATCATGAAAAGCCAAAAAGGATACGTTCTCTTAAATTAAATCTGCAAGTAGATTTAAATGATCAGATAAGAGAAGCACAAGAATCAGTAATCAAGGATGATACTGAGAAATTAAAAGGTATGCTAAAAGAATTAAAACAAGGAACAGATGGAATTTGGAGATTCCATGAAAAGAGGATGTGGATACCTAAATTAGGAAACCTACGTCATCGTATATTAGAAGAAGCCCATAAGTCTAAGTATACAATGCATCCAGGAAATGATAAAATGTACCAGGATTTAAGGAAAAATTTATGGTGGATAGGAATGAAAAAGGACATAGCAGCCTATGTTTCTAAATGTTTAACTTGTTCACAAGTCAAAGCTGAACACCAGAAACCCTCAGGATTTCTACAACAATTAGAAATGCCAGTGTGGAAATGAGAGTTAATAACAATGGATTTTGTTACTAAACTACCCAAAACAAAGAAAGGAAATGATACAATCTGGGTGATTGTAGATAGGCTAACCAAGTCAGCTCATTTCCTACCAATGAAGGAAACATTCAGTATGGAACAGTTAGCTAAGTTATATGTAAATGAAATTGTTTCTTTACATGGCATTCCTTTATCAATTGTTTCTGATAGGGATAGCCGATTTACCTCTCATTTTTGGTCAAGTTTCCAAAAGGCAATGGGAACCAAGATAAAATTGAGCACAACTTATCACCCTCAAACAGATGGACAAAGTGAAAGGACAATTCAGATGATGGAGGACATGCTTAGAGCTTGTGTAATTGATTTCGGAGGTAATTGGGACGATCACTTACCTTTAATAGAATTTTCTTATAATAATAGTTATCACACAAGTATCAATGCTGCACCATTCGAAGCACTTTATGGACGAAAGTGCCGAACCCCAGTCTGTTGGGCAGAAATTGGGGAAAAGCAACTATCTGGACCTGAGATAGTACAAGAAACAACCGATAAGATCATTCAAGTCAAGGAAGGACTAAAAGCAGCATGTGATCGACAAAAGAGCTATGCAGATAATCGACGCAAACCCTTGGAATTTCAAGTAGGGGACAAAGTATTATTAAAGGTCTCTCCTTGGAAAGGAGTAGTAAGATTCATCAAACGGGGAAAGCTAAGTCCCAGGTATATTGGACCTTTTGAAATTATTAAAAGAATAGGACCTGTAGCCTATCAGCTATAGTTGCCAGAAGAAATGGCAGGAATACATGATGTATTTCATGTATCTAATCTCAAAAAGTGCTTAGCTGATGAATCACTGATAGTACCTCTTAAGGATATAGAGGTAAATGAACAACTCAAGTTTGTAGAAAGATGTAACACCCCGAAAACGGCTTTGGTAATCAAACCACGTTAATAGTAAAGACGGGTAAAATACCTTTAGTGGTAAAAATTTACCCGGTAAATATTAGGATTTAAATAATTAATCCTAATAATAAATAAAAAGTGAATAAAAGCTTTTAAGAAATAAAAGCTTAGAAGGCCCGAGTTAACGGGACCTAAAATAAACTTAGTCATAAATATTCCCGAACCCGCTAAGTTAACTAGGAATATTTAACCTAGTTAATAAGTGGGAAAATTGTTAAAAGAAATAAGTAGGTTGTGGCCTACTTAATAACGAACCAAACACGGGGGGTTAAAGCGGGATAACTAGAAAAGTTATTTAATAAAAACAAACACACACACACACAGTGTGTGTTCTGGATCGAGCTCAGGGGCGACCAAGAAGGGTCAAACCCTAATCAACACAATTTCATCAAATTGAAGGGGCAAATCAAGTCCAAATCAAAATCCGAGTATGAATTAGTGATCTCCATTGAAAAAGGAGTCATGAGGTATGTAAATTTCTTGAGAAATCTCTAGTTGAAATTCTGAGCAAACCTAGAGAACTCGAATCTGAACTTGCATGTTTGTTGTTTGGATGAAATTAGTGATGAAACTATGTCTAGGAGTAAACCCTAGTCATGTACTTGTTGAATTGATGTTCATGGTTGTGAATCCATGATCATACACTCATGTGTCAAGTGGGTTTTGATTATGTAGTAAAGATGATGATGTACACATGTTTAAAAACATCATAGTTGCTAGTAGGAACAAGATACTTGAACAATTTGCAAGTTCGAGTAATTGATCATAAGTGATAGTGGTGATTTTTGATGTTAATCTTGGTAAAAATAACTAGTTAGGAACTAGTTAGTAAATATGTAAAATCATGCACATTAGGTGTTTGTTAAAATGCCTAAATGAGAACTAAGTGTTGATAATGTGCCTAATTGAGTCTTGTGAACTTGATAGTGCAATCATATGTGTTAATTGGTGATTTGACTTTTAAATAATCAAACCGACCATTAATAAGATCGAATGGTAATTGTGATAGAAAATATGTAAGATGGAATAGTCATAATTAATGATGACTAATATAACCGTCTTACGAATTATGATGATAGTTTGACGCTTGACAAGCTAGGTGGAGGCTTGGAAAGGAAGCGGGTCAAACGAAGCAAGAATGGCGGAAAAGCATAATTCGGATGCAAGGTAAGTATAGCTTACACTAGTCTTAAATTGTGGAATGTTTTCTTATCATATAAATTATGAATGAGATATCTAAACAATTGAAATATGATGTTCCGTCGTGTAGTCGAACGGAACAAGAAAATCAAAGATGATAGAAACCATAATAATGGTTAAAAAGAAGTAAATCGATAAATTGGTCATATTATGTCGAAAGAAATACACGGTTTATATTTAAAATTACCGTACGGTGTTAAACGGGAAGAGTCATGTAGAGGAGATGATAATAAATATCATTTCGCAAAGATAAATGGTCAATTCGGCCAAACGGGTCAAAAGGTGTAGACAACACCTTTTGACTATATAGACTAATGATTCTTTTGTCGAGTCATATGCTTACAGGAATAGATATCCAATGGATATTCGCATCGTTCTTAATTAGCGAATATAAAGCAAGGTATTAAAATCGGGTCTATTTGTTGATCCGAGCCAGGTACGCTTATTTATGATGTATGTAAAAGTGCTAATTTGGTCGAATAATTGGTGATAGCCCTTCATTGTAAAAGAAGGACCAAAATCGACCAAAACGCCCTTGTAGGCTAAATTGAACAAAGAACTCTTAGAGGTTGTTTGGAAAGGAGTCTTATGATTAAACAAAAGTTTAGAACGTGTACGGGTAGTGAAAGATGTAATTCTTGGGCCAAAAGACTCCATATGAGTCTTTGCCGTAAAATGATATTTCAAGAAGTATAAATTCGGAACACATAGATATCTACTTTAAATCCAACACACGTTTAGTTGTGATGGAAGAGTACTAGATAAGAGATATAGGTTACAACGCTAGATTAGAATGAAAGCGAAATTGAGCTTAAAAGTGCTTAAAATATCCTTAACGGGTCAAAATAAGCATACTAGTGAAAACGGGTTTAATTTGTGTAATAAACCTATGATTAGAACCTAATATGGTATATCACAATTATTTGATGAAGTGTATGAAATATAGGAATCAAATAAATACGTTTGTTTGATAAAATGCATAACCGGGTCAAAATTTGGTATAAAGGGTAATAAGCCGAAGACTTAGAAGTCTTAAATTTTGTTAAGCCGAATGTCGGATTTTAACTCCAAATGATGGAGAATCAAATTACAAACACGTAGGAAGAAACGGTAGGCCAAACGGACAAGCGGTTTGAAAGATACGGAAGATTTCGTGTCAAATTACGGCAAAAATGGAAAACTGGATGCAGGGTCCACCGTAAATTACGGTGCCACCGTAATTTACGGTGGAGATAAAAAGCCTTACGGTGGCCCCCTACTGGTTTACGGTAGGGGCATGTAAAACCAGTGGCCACCGTAAATTACGGTGCCACCGTAATTTACGGTGGAGGTCAGGTTGAAATTTTTGTTTTTGTTATCAATTGTTTCTCGGACTCGTTTAGACACGTTTTAAGTCCTGTATGACTAAAGCATTTCATGTTTATGAAATGTAGGTACACCTTGGATGCCGGAAGACGATCAAGCTCAACGAAGAACCGAACACGATATAGATACACGCTTCCGCACTTTGCCATGTTGTAAATCACCTAGGGTCAAAACCATTAAAACATTAGTTTTGACTTTGATACATAAGGATTAAACATATGATCACGTGATGTAGAATAACTCATGATTTGTAAAAGTTTTAATAAACCCGTATTTTTCTAGCATGTGTAGTCTTAACTACACATCTAATCGTTGGTAATTACATACAAAATCGTTAATTAGTAACTAGGGTGTTACAAAAGACCTCTACTAATTGAAGATAGGAAAGTCAAGAATCTCAAGCACAAGAGACTAGTTCTGGTCAAAGTAAAGTGGGACTCCAAAAGAGGACCTGAGTACACATGGGAGCTTGAATCTGAAATGCAAAGGAAATATCCGCATTTGTTCCAGTAGATCTCGAGGACGAGCTCTAAAACAAGGTGGGGAGGATGTAACAACCCTCAGTAAAACAGACACTCTCATAATATTTCCGACGCCCCAGCATATTTTAAAATGTCCCATTATGTCTTTAAATACACCCCGTATGTGAAAACCGAGCCCGAAATATGTTATAGTATTTAAAATAAATTAAAAACAATAAAAATTAAGCTGAGGCGGGCCGCGTGAGACCCAGAATTCAGCACTATATAAGAAGGCCATCGGGTTTCATTCAGAATCGTTCATTTCTTTCTTTCTAAATGAATTTCTGAAGTTATAAGCATAATACACGGGTATTATACCCCCTAATTAGCAAGGTTCTGCCCCGTTGTAAGTATTATAACCCCATTTTCGTAATAGATACGCTGGCCGATTGATTTAGGGTTCCGTAACAACTGTCGTGGTTCTGCCCGACGTAGTTGTTAGAATGCCGTCTCGGGGAGGGTATCATTAATATTTTCAAAGGGTTATGATACTAACCTATGTACATTTGTGTAAATTATAGATTATTCCCAGAAAACCCTTATGCGAAGTCTAAGATAGCAATGTGAGTTTATTCTCTTTTTGTTAACCTTTTTGGAATGTTTTACAAAACCTTAATTATTTTACAATGTGATTAAGCGGTGATTGAGTCTTTGTAGTTCTTCAATTACTGCCGGTATGTTGGGGTTTTGTATACAAAATTTACTACTGCGTGTAGTAAGTCGGATGACAGTACGTTACCATTGGACAACGAGTTAGCCAATGTGTAATATGACCCGCAAGTCAGGATTGACAGTACTGAATGAGTAATTGTGTAGAAATAAACAATGTGATCGCTCTCAATACTGTTTTAATTGATATAATGTTTCTTAATTAAATTGGGATTCACTCACCAGTATTTCCCACTGACAAATGTTTTTAAAACGCGTTTCAGGTAACACAATGTGACAGCCAATTAGTAAAAAGCCAGCTGGAGAGCACTGAAGGCTTGGGAAAAATGTGGCTATAAAAGTCACCTAATAAACGATGTTTTAAATTCAATAAATTAGGGTTTATCCCTATAAATGTATTGTAACAAGAAACTTGGATTTTACCCATGTGATTATTAATATCAAATATGGTGGTTTTACTCTGATAAACATTTCCTAACTACGGTCCTGATGTAATTTCCGCTGCCAAATTAACCAAACTGATACCACCGAAAATCTGAGTTCGTGTCCGCCCGTTCTCGGGACAGATAAGGGATCGGGGGTTGCGATAGGTAGACAGTACCAGGGCCGTCTCCGAGAATGATAATAAAAACTTGGGCCCCAGGCGAAACAAAAAAATTGGTATAATATAAACTAATCAAATATATATCAAGAAACCACAATATGACATGCTAATCATGGGGTTTGAACTCATGACCTCAAGATGATCGAAGAGTCAATTAATTAAGTGAATTGATAGTCCAAAACAATTTAGGAAATAAAAAATGTATGGGATTAACTGAAAATTGTTTAGGAAATAAAAATGTAAAGGAATGGTTTAGAACTCATGACCTTGGTTTTCAAATTTGAGTATCTTAACCATTGAACTAGCTTCATTTTTTGTTACCGAAGTCATTTATTAAACATTTAAGATAACAGTGCTCATTTAAAAATCTTGACCCTAAATTTTTGTTGGGCCTTATAAACCTTTTGGGCCTTGGCATCTGCCCGGGCTGCCTAGCCCCCAAAGTCGGGCCCGGACAGTACAGTAATCAGTTTTGAACTTATTATAAAACACCTTTTTTTTTTTATTTAGTATGGTACTGGTTTGAGACTTTTAACGATACCATATCAAGCCGGTATCGACCGAACATATACGGTATGGTATTCATTTTTAGTTTTTAACTATTGGTATTATACAATACGGTACCGGTTCAGTACGTATAATTCATTCGATCGCTTCTAATGTGCTAGTAATGGCTACTTGGGTCGTGTCGTCTTATGCTCGTTTGTATCACACATATACATGTTACATTAATAACATCAAATTAAATATTTAATTAAGTTGTCGGTTCGACTATGCCTCTCTGTTTACCATGCTTGACCTACTGTTGTCTGACTTTGACTTGGTTGAGTATGTTTGACCATGGTTAATCCTGACCCGAACACCATCACTAACCACCACTGGTCACAACCACTATTGCCGGATATGTCACCTTCTTCTGTTATTCATCACCACCTGGAGAAGATCACATAAAACACTGCCATACATCAAATCAACCCAATAAGCTACATTCAACAAAAGAAACAGAGCAATGGATGTCAAGTATAACCTCATTCGTAAGAACAGGTACCTAGTTTGGCTTATTTATTTATAGCATTTTAATTTTAATTACCTAAAGCAATCAAATTTTTACTGTAGAATCATAACGTATCGATAAGTAACCCGACTAGTACATAGGAAACATACAAAAAAAACATAAAACATGTATAAAGGGGAAACTCACACATGTAATCAAAAGACACATTCACATCAAGGATTGAAATTTTACTTGTAGCACGTTGCGGCGTGGTTCAAACGTAAAATAACTTTAATTTATATCGTCATCAAATGAATGCGTATTATATTTGATCCTGCTCGATTTGGAACTAAATTTAGGGCGAAACTATAACTAGAAAAGTATACAAACTAAGCACGAAAACACATTATATTTTACCCGATTTATTTTAAAAAAAAAGTTTATTTTGAAACGTATACCAACTCGAATTTATACTGAAACTATTTCGTCCCAAATAAAGTCGATCCAATTCACCACTTTATTTTGCACCTTTTGTTATGTCCAAACAAGGCCCACCACATATAATTTTTTTGGTTGATTACTTGTGACACCAGATTGCAATCACCAACAAAACAAATATATTCTTTGTATTCTCTATTTTATTACTATAAAATAACTAATAATATAATCCATGTAATTTAAAGACGGGTTGAGCTTTCTCATGGGCAAAAACAACCTAACAAGTATAAGTTAAAATTCGATTTTGTGAGGAATTGGTGTTTGAGAAACCCGAATAGTCGCCTAGAGCTCATATACAAAATCGAAATTTTTAGTTATGTCCATGAGAAATTGTATAGTTTTGTCAAATACAATTTCACTTTGTTGAATAAAAATTGCAACTATATTTACATAAAAAAAATGCAAAAGAAAATAAAATAACGGGTTCATTTAAACATATATATTCAATAATTGTTGTCTATATGGTCTAAACAAAATAGAATTAAGATTTCGATCCTTTTGAAGTGTTGTAAATCCAATTCAAATGTAGCTTAATTAGCTGGATGATATGTACGTCCACCACTTATAAAAAGCATACCCGTAAATAATCGTGTAAATTGTTGTTCTGATCGGGTAGAACCTAAACCTGCAAATAGAACACAATAAATTAGTTCAAATATAAGAGTATTTGATCCTATGTTCAAACATGGGCAAGGGATATAATTTAACTTGTTCATCTAAATTAATTTTTGATACGGTTTGATTTTGAAACAAGATATAACGAACCATATATTTCGGTTTCCAAAAGAATAAAAATAAAAAGAACCCGAACCGTTGCTTATTAGTTTGTGTAAATTATTTCAGTTCGGTTTCAATTAATTAGTTTTTCGTTCACCCGGAGTATTTTCTTAATTAAGTCATGTGTGCCCGTAAGTTCGTAACATGATCCATCAAACCATACCATAGAGTCAATCAAGTGATCAACTTACCCATCTACCGACTAGGCATTCTTGATCGCTACATTGAGTTCATTTAGTGATATTTTTTTTTCAATTAACTTAATCTAAAAGGAAAAAAGAAAATCCCATACCATAGGAACCATTTTCTTAACCTTCACACTTTTACACCATTTTCATAGCTCATAGAAAACACATAGACTAAATAAAATTGCAATTAACTCTTAATTGCCATTGTGAACTAGCCTAGATGGTAGAGGTGGACGCCTCTTAGGTGGGAGTCTTTGATTTAATACCAAACAAAGAGTAAATTATGATTAATGTGATACAACTTAGAAGCAAGTAGGGGCAGAGTAACATTTGCGGTTAAAAAAAACATCCTCTTAATTATTATTACCAAAGGACATTTGACCTAGCGGTAACAATACGTTGGATAAGACTTTGCATTTTTCAAGTGGTGAGGGATCAATCTACGTGATGAACAAATATGTGTAATTTTCTTCTAGTAGAATTAGAGAGTGTCAGTTGCAGCTCTAAATAAACATCGATAACTCTAATTCAACATACTAGATGATAATTGACAACAAATTAACTCTTAACTCTAATCAAACAAATTATATTACAACCAAAAATTTATTAGCGATAGAAAAACTACATGAGGATGACATGTAAACGGGTAACAAGCGATGGGAGATCTTTAGTTTAATCCCAGACAAAGAGTAGATTGTGATTAATTTGATATAACTTAGAAGCGAGTAGGGGCAGAGTAGAATTTGCCATTTGCCATTCACAAAAAAAAAAAAAAAAAAAAAAAAAAAACCTCTTAATTATTATTACCAAAGGACATTTGACCTAGCGGTAACAATATGTTGGATAAGACTTTGCATTTTTCAAATGGTGAGGGATAAATTTCTGTGATGAACAAATATGTGTAATTTTCTTCCAGTAGAATTAGAGAGTATGTCAGTTGTAGCTCTAAATAAAAACCGATAACTCTAATTCAACATACTAGATGACAGTTGACAACAAATTAACTCTTAACTCTAATCAAACAAATTATATTATATTATAACCAAAAATTTATTAAGGATGACAGATAAACGGGCAACAAGCTGCTGCGTTTTGAATAGAAAAATGACCTGGATGGAGAAGGAGGTGAGTGAGGAAGCATATGAGGAACAGACAAGGGAGAGGTCCATTGAGAAACCGGACGATCAAAGAATTCCCAATCGGGAAGAACGATTCCAGCGACCGCAAACATCCCGAACAGGTACGTAGCCATCATCTTCTTGAATGAGTATGTGTACAATCCAACAATTAGCATAATTGCAGCTAAACATACTAGTGATTTTCTCAGAGCTGCATCATCCGCCATTAATATTAATGGATGATTGATTATTATTATTATTGTTTTGTGTTTATAAAACTGAAGTGATCAAAGAGGTGGGAGAGAAAGAGGTGGTTGGAAGGTGCCATAAATGCATTCTTGCATATTCATTTAATGGTGACAGCTTTTTTTATTTAAACTAGTTATTTTCCGCCCGCGCGTTGCGGCGGGACCTAATGGCTACAAAAGGCGTGTCAGCAACGGCAAACAGATACCGAATATCAAAACATAAATAAAATGACGTAGTAAGGATAGTCACTCCGTCATAAAAAAACGATTTTAAATAACCTAATATACAATAATAGGACCCACACGTCCTACAATTTGGAAATTCGTTTGTTTTCAGTTCAGTTATTCCGGTGCTAACACGTTAAAATATGGATGAGCTCGGTACCGGTAACGGCAGCGAAAGTACCGATCCGGAAAATTATCGAAATTAGGTACCGGCACCGAAAATGCTCGGTACAATACGGTATGGTATTTGAAGGTAAAAATCAATAAATACAGGTATGGTGCTAGACCGGTGTCGAACCGAAAGTAACGATTCTGAAAACGCCAAAAGGTGGGTACCAAATTGGTACCGAAAATGATTTGGTATAGTAAATTTGGTACTGATATGATACCGGTTCGTTTACAGGATTTGATACGATTTGCTCATCAATATTCTAAATATCCAAATTAATTTTACATGCTACAATTTATTCATTACAGAAAAATACAAAAAAGAAAGCAAAATAAGTTGTTGTGTATATAAAATCTCATTCAAACGAAATACAGTTAACTTACTGTGTGTATGAAAAGTAATTTAAACGGTGCAATTATTTGCATTGCTGCGTTGCTACACGATTTGATGAGTTCGGTACAAAACGGTACCGAAAATACCGTTACCGAAATCCCCAAAAGTGGGTACCGGTACCGAATATACCTAGTATGGTACGGTTCTGTACCGGTCGGTACTGGTACGGCACCGGTATTTGTGGGTAAAAACCGGTGAATACCTGTGCAGAACCGGTACCGAAAATACACCGGTTTGGTAAATTTGAGACCGGTACCTATACCCGATACCATTTGTTCATCTATTAATGATGTGTTCTAATTTTAATTTAAAAAATAAATAATAAATTACTGTTCATTCCGTTAATTTTAATTTAAAAAATAAATAATAAATTACTGTCCATTCCGTTTTATTTTTATCATATATAGATAGAGTTTAACACGGAAGTTATGTACGTTTTTTTAGAGATATGTACGTTTTTTTTAAATTTATATGGATGCATATGTACGTTTGTTTTTTTGAGATAGATGTGATGAATTTGTGTCTGATGTGTTTGTTTATGCTAGTGTATTAACTTTCAAATATTTTTTTTTACAATAAGTTAGAACATCCACAAATAGAGATGTTTATGATGTTTTCAAAGAGAGAGAGTGTGAGGTGAATGAGAGAAAGTGTATTGATTGATGTATGTGAGAAAGAATGAATGGAGAAAGAGTATGTAAGCGAGAGGAGAGAGTGTGTTTTTTTATGTATGTGAGTGGGTCAAAAAAGAGAAATACTCTCATTGGTTGGGCACGTGCCACATTGGCACCAAGAAACACCTCTATTGGTGATGCTCTAGCTCTAACATGTATGTTAGGCCGGTGGGTGTGGCATGACGCCACCCCGCCACATCACCCTCCATAGCGCCCCCGGGGCGCCATCCTCCACAGCGTCGCATTAAAAGGGGCGCCATCAATGTCTCGCCACCATGATAACGAGCAAAAAAGGGGTATGCAGGTGGGGCCCACCTCTTTTCAACCAATAAATTTTTTTTTAATTTTGTCTAATAGGGGGCTTTATACCATACCATGCAAGTTAAAGGAAGGGGCTTTAAAGCCCCTCATATGACGTGGCGCCTAGATGGATCTAATGTGGCGTGATAAAGCCCATATGAGGGTGTGTAAGTGTCGGTTTTGGGTTCAAACTAAATATTCAAGTTTGGTTTTCAAAAACTATTTGTTTTTCGGTATTTACATATAGCTTCGGTTTCAGTTTTTGTGGTTTTAAAAAAGAGGCTAATTCAAACACCCTGATATTTGAGAAGGAAGATATGGACATAATATGAGTTTCCTGAATATGTTAAAAGTTTTGGATTCAGTGGAATAAAAAGAAATGTTTTTACAACACTTGGTCATGGAATCATATCACTAAAGTCGTCCTTTTTGATATAAGTGATTACTTTGATGTCTTTATACCAAAATTGTGACTTTATTACAAGTTGTCAACCTCACCAATAACATACCACTAAGTCATGAGTTGTCTTTTGCCAAAGTGTTAACAAACGTTGCCAATTACGTCATTTTAGAGTGTATGAGACTATCCAAATTGCTTGTCTAGTTTAATGCGAGATGATATTATTATAACTGTTTGTGGGCGGGACTAGAGGGCCCGGAGAGAATCACTAATCATCCTATTGATCGGTACTAAGTGACTGAGGATTTAAATACCGTAAAAAACAGAAGTAATGATTTTTATTGTTAATAAAAAGTAGCGGTAGCAAACATCTTTATTTCCTCACGATTTAATCATCAAAATTATTGCGACATTTTCCCCATCATGGATGTTATGACTTTAATATGTATATCAGTTATTTTAAAGAACTTTCATATTACTTCAAACTAGTTTTTTTAAGGGGAAATCACGAGAATAGCCATTAAATGGTCAATTTTCCAGAAATAGCCAATTGAAACGGCTCTACGAGCCTTTTCAATCTCCTGAAACGGCTTAAAAAAGTTCTTTCGAGTCAACCAATCTAAGATTGCCACGTGTCCGACAATTTGAGATCTTTCAAAGATGGCTTGAGAACTTTCAAAGACAGCTTGAGATCTTTCAAAGGCGGCTTGAGAACTTTCAAAGACGGCTTGAGATCTTTCAGTGTAGCGGCTTGGCTTGGCTTAAGATCTTTCAACACGGCTTGAGATCTTTCAATGTAGCGGCTTGGCTTGGCTTATGATCTTTCAACACGGCTTGAGAACTTTCAACATGGCTTGAGATCTTTCAACATAATTTAAATATAAACGAATAATTAAAAAAATCTTAGTTAAATGTGAGAACTTGAAAATCTCAATTAAAAAATCTGAAATTTTTAATTTGAAAATAAAAATTACTAGGTTAGAACCCCGTGTATTACACGGGTTAAATATATTTAATTTTTATTCTAAATAATAAAAAAATATAACTTTAAAAATCTCGTTTATAACACGAGTTAAATAAATGTAATTTTATATATTAAGTAACAAAAAAGTTATATATTTAATAATCCCGTGCATTGTACGAGTTGAATAAATGTAATTGTATATACCAAATAAATAAAAATG
Organism: Helianthus tuberosus; assembly: GCA_030545235.1. Taxonomy (NCBI): domain Eukaryota; kingdom Viridiplantae; phylum Streptophyta; class Magnoliopsida; order Asterales; family Asteraceae; genus Helianthus; species Helianthus tuberosus. The sequence goes on along the minus strand of CM060379.1, from coordinate 4,343,677 downwards.
TTATACCTTAAAAAACTCCGTGCATTATACGGGTTAAATAAATGTAATTTTGTATACTAAATAATAAAAATGTAATATCTTTAAAAAAACTGGTGTATTGTAAAAAAAATAATATCTTTAAAAAACTCGTGTATTGTCGGTTGAATAAATAAATGTAATTTTGTAAACTAAATAATAAAAATGTAATATCTTTAAAAAAACTGGTGTATTGTAAAAAAATATCTTTAAAAAACTCGTGTATTGTACAGGTTGAATAAATCTAATTTTATATATCAAATTATAAAAAAAAGTTATATCTTAAATCTAAGATCCTTAAGCCAAGCCAATGAAAGATCTTAGCCAAGGAAAGATCTTAAGCCAACCCAAGCCGCTACACTGAAAGATCTCAAGCCGTCTTTGAAAGTTCTCAAGCCATCTTTGAAAGATCTCAAATTGTCGGACACGTGGCAATCTTAGATTGGTTGACTCGAAAGAACTTTTTTAAGCCGTTTCAGGAGATTGAAAAGGCTCGTAGAGCCGTTTCAATTGGCTATTTCTGAAAAGTTGACAATTCAAAGGCTATTCTTGTGATTTTCCCTTTTTTTAATCCCATTAACTAACTACTTTAGTATATAAAATTTAGTATACACTAATATGCGTGGATCGTGGATGATGAATTGTAACTTTAATAATTATTTTTATTATTTTGTTATGATAATTAATTTTGAGCATATATTGCTTGTTATCCACGTATTTTGCTGCAACCTGTCTAGTTTTATCCACGTCTAGATATAAAAATGAAATCTATACATGACTTTCTCATTGGCGAAGCTACATAAAAAAAAAATAAACCAAGTTTGAGGAGTAAGGTACAAGTAATCAAAACACAAAACCATATGTTACAAAACCACCTCACTTTATAAAATGGCATCTTCACCCTTTTCATTATTTTAATAACACAATGTAATACTTTATAAAATTCCGAATAAATTTTTGCAATATGCATTTTTATTTACATTTAGACAATTACTTTTTATAAATCGAACGAGCCTAGTATAACTAATTTTTTTTGTTACCGTGAAGAATCAAATCAATATCGTTTGAACAACTTCGATACCAGTACCGATATTCATTTTTATGGTTTCCGATATAAATTTCGTTGAAAACAGAGTTGTATTCACAATAAAACATTTTTTTTGTATCGTAAACTCATGAGTACCGTGATAACCCCAACCCATATCGTCCGAATACAATACGCATCAATACCAATATTCATTTTTATCTTCTTCGATTGCTATACTAAACATCAGTACCACATCAATAACAATAAACAATAATAAAACTGAATTGATACCGATTGAATTTTCGTAAATGTAAAGGAGAAAAATGGTAATTAATTAATTATAGAAATCATTCTACGCGGCATTGGTCAACAAGCATCTGAAGTCAATGCTTGAATGGGTCTTTTCCCCCTTTCCTTTTCTTCTTATAGAAAATTTGTAACGCAGTTTCATTTATATACCCAAAAATTAAACCTCAATTACCATGAATTTTGACTACAAAAATTGACACTATCATTTCTTTATCTTAATTGTTTCGTGTAAGCAAACAATTTGTTCAATTCCTTGTATTATTTCAAACTCCCCTGTTTTTTTCTTACTTTCTTGTTTAGGGTTCTATAAAGATCGATAAAGTTCACTGCTTTTTATCTGGGTTCTGCTTCAAAGTGTTGGATGTTCAAGATTCTGCAGATTATTTGATGGATAACTTATGCTGTTTGCCGGTAATTCCTTTTTACTGTTTTTTTTTTTTTTTTAATAATCTCTCAATTTTGCAGTTGATTGATCTTATTGCATAGTTTAGATGATCAATTGTTGGAAATTTTGTGTTTTGTATTTTGTTTGTTTTTTTTTTTTTTTTGATTTTGCATTTTTTTGTTGTGTGTATTCACTATAATTTTAAGATGGGTTTGCTTGATTAATCTGTATATGCCTGTTTAGATTAATAAATAATTTGATAATCAAAACTAGTTGTATTTTTGAAAAAAGAATAAAGCAAACTAAAGACAGTAGAACTTTAAAAGCTTATCTTGACTTTTAGGGTGACTTTTGTTGACTTTTTCAATTTTGGTGGATGCTAGTTAGAACACTGAAACTGATCATCTTCTTGTAAAAAAATGTTAAAAAAAATTTATATTTTGTACCAATAATTGGATTATGCAGAATTATTAGTTAGTTATATTTGCCATTAATAATCTGAAAATTATGCATTTATACTAATCAGTTATTGCCAAACACTGTCTGATTTTCGCCTTTTCGGTTTGTATATGTGCACATAGTTCAGAGGAGGCCCGTCGTCTTATAGTTCCGGTAAGGGAAAAAGCCATGAAGGTGATATCAAGTATGGGTTTGACTTGGTCAAAGGAAAAGCTAATCATCCAATGGAGGATTATCATGTTGCTAGGTTTGTGGAAATAGATGACCATGAACTCGGGCTTTTTGCCATTTACGATGGCCATTCGGGGGATCGCGTACCCTCTTATCTTCAAAAGCATTTGTTTGATAACATCTTGAATGAGGTATGCAATTGTTTCTAAAGTGGAGTAAAATGCCATTTCCGTCCCTGAGGTTTGGCCAGTTTTGTGACTTTTGTCCAGAGGTTTGTTTTTTCGCATCTGGATCCAAAAGGTTTGAAACATTGCCATTTTCATCCAACTTGTCTTAAAAGACGATTATACCCCTGACTTAATGGAGAAAAATGGACGGAGTTAACAAGTCACATGAAAATGGCAAGATTTCAAACTTTTTGGATCAAAATGCGGAAAAACAAACCTTTGGATGAAAGTCATAAAACTGACCAAACCTCATGGACGAAAAATGGCATTTTACTCTTCCAAAGTGTGATATTATAGCATGAGGTAGCTAAGTGGTCGGGTCAAAATGCTTTCGGGTCAAGTGCATTGGTTCAAAAGGTCAACCACTCATTCTTTTACCGTTTCATATGTTTGATTTTTTTGACATAATGTTACAGAGTGAGTTTTGGGTCGACCCAAAGCGATCGATAGCGAAAGCATACGAGAAAACCGATGAAGCAATTCTTTCAGACGATTCTGATTTGGGACGAGGCGGGTCAACCTCAGTGACAGCTATTCTTATGAATGGTCAAAGATTATGGGTTGCAAATTTGGGTGATTCTAGAGCGGTTATTTCGAAAGGTGGTGAAGCTATACAATTGAGTACTGATCATGAACCAAGCATGGAAAGAAGCAGTATTGAGCATAAAGGAGGGTTCGTCTCGAATATGCCAGGTTTGAGTTCGGTTTATCAGTTGGGTTGACCGTTTTGTTGTTTGTCTTCGATTTCAGGACATGAAACTCTCTCAACGTGCTTCTGATTTCGGGACCTAAACGCCTTGGAGCGTCTCACGCTTTTTAAAATCAAGTTTCCTGATTTTAGAAACCAACTTTATTCTAACTTTTTTTACGACGTGTCATTGGATGATGTCACATATGCAAAAAAATGCGTATGTGAAAACAAATATTAAAAACAAGTATGCAGAAACTATTGTTTTAAGAAACGTTGAAAAATAATTATTAAAATTGCAAGGAAATATTACAACTTTTTAGTATCGAACGGACTGTAGCCTTATTTTCGAAAAGAAAGTTTCTTGCTTTCATTTGTTGTATTCTTTATTCCTATCATTTTCTTTCGTTTTCAGGGGATGTTCCTCGAGTGAACGGACAACTTGCAGTATCTCGTGCATTTGGAGACAAAAGCCTGAAATCCCATTTGAGATCCGACCCTGCCATTCAAGATACACTTGTAGATAACAAAACCGATCTTCTTGTGTTGGCAAGTGATGGTCTTTGGAAGGTAACAATTTTATTATTAATGCAAACTTTAACATATCATAGCCGTCATAGGATTGTTAATTATCGTTTTTATTGATTAATCAAGGTTGTGGATAATCAAGAAGCGGTTGATATCGCAAGAAAAATCAAGGACCCCCAGAAGGCTGCTAAGCGATTAGTAGCCGAAGCTTTGAAAAGAGACAGTAAAGATGACATATCTTGTGTGGTAGTTAGATTCAGGTGAGATTTTTTTGTACCTTTTAATCATTTTCTGTCCTTTTTTTCATTTTCATTTTGTGGGTCCGTTTGATCATCACAAACAGACCGTAAAATGAAAATGAGAAAAGATTTGCACGCATTTTATGTAAAGAAAAACTTAAATAATAACGAGAACATAAACCCTCTTGGGGAGCTGTGAGTATGCTAGATTGGTGAAGAACATATTATTGAGTAGTTGAGATTATTGTGTTATGTAAATTTGACCCTCGTTGGTGTTTTGTTGACTTGATTATTGTAAGAGTATGAAGACTTGGTGAGCTTGTTTGGATCTTGGAATGAAATATTACATTTGTTGGTGGTGTTCAGTGTTCATGATCAAGTTCAAGTTTGGATGAATTTTATGAAATTTCGGTTACCGTTTTGAAAAACGACAGAAGGCACTGGTTGGGTCGACCAGACTGGCTAAACCGGTCAACACAATTCGGTTTTAGTTGTTTATACCCGTTTTTGTTTTCTTTTTCAAAATCATTAATGAGAATAACATCAGCAACGGAAATAATAATAATAATAATAATAATAATAATAATAATCTAAGATGAGTTAAACAAGTGGACGTGATTGATTCAAAAAATAAAAAGAACCAAAACTAATCTATTAAACATGTTAGATAACACTATCATGTATATAAATCAACTTATATGATGTGTGAAAATACATTTCAACATTTAGATATACGCCTATACTTGTTATATGTTGGCATATTATAGGGCTACTATTATACGTTTGGCATATTACAAAGGTACTATATCAATATCTTATCGCCGACTTATGACTTCCTACAATACCTTATTGTTAAAGTCGCTAAAGTTTTATTTTAACCTTTTCGGTTTTTATGTTAAGCATACCATAATATAAACTACCTCAAGCGTCTTATACACTTGCTATTTTCTCGTTATTGGTAACAAGTTAATATCCTTTTTATTGGACTTCTTTTACTGGTAGTAAGGTATACAGAAATGTGTCCTTTCACGTAAGACCGAGGGTTCATGTCCCCTAGTGTACAAATGTATATATCTAAGAGTATGTATAAAAGGTGATTAAGTAAGCCTCTAGAAAGCTTCATACATTTTCTCTTTCCTCTTTCTTTTAAAACAACCAATGCATTTTTCTAACATGATGACATTGCCCACAATCTTGACCAATTCAACTTGACAATGTTGCATTCTTGACTCTTTACAATTGACATTTTAAAAGGAATAGAAGTAGGTTTAATCTTTAATATTGGGTCTAGACTCAATAGCTCACAGGGGAGCTAGAGATGATTAATTAATAAACTAGTTTAGATAGAGATGATTCATTTAGTTACTAGTTAGTAGTATTTGTAACAAAATTTGCAAATATAAGGTATGATTAAAGTTGTGTCTAAATAAGTTCAACATGCTTAACCCATTTGTAACACGTTTAACTTATCATGTTAAAGAGGTTGATAGGTTGACATGGTGTATTTGACCAAAATAACATATTATATAGTTTTATAAGTAATTAAATTTATATAGTAACTAAATATGGACTTTCATTTTTGGCATACTTTTTTTCAATTATGTTAATTGTCTTTATTAGTTTATAAGTGTGTTAATAGTTTTATGTCATTTGGGTGATACTCATGTTATTCAACCGATTATAATCGTGTTAACATGTCGTGTCTTGTGACTCACTTATTAAACATATCGATGTTAGTTTCCACATTTACTAATGTCACACCCCCAAAATACCACATGCGGGAATACCGCGGGACGTGTGACGTACCAGAATCTAGCTACTAATCACATTGAACTCATAACAAGATTTCTAATAAAAACTTTCATTCATTAAGATAAAGTGTTACAAAACATTATTTATGACTCGTTGTGTTTAGCGGAAGCATAATACAAGTTTAACTAAAACCCAAGTGTATGAAATCATCTAGTCTCGTTTCAAGTTTCCATGTTCCTCGACCCATGACCACTCCAGCATCCCAGACAGCAAGTTCCACATCATCACGTATCAATAACATGCGAGCATGCACACATATGTATCAGACAACGCTGGTGAGTTCATAGTTTTACGAAAACGTTAGTTACCAAGTGTTTAGTTCCGTTCATTGATTACAATGTTGATAATACCCCGAATACAAGACGGCTCCTGATTTACATTGCCCTTTCCCCAATGCTCCTATCAAAGCATTGGGCATGACTAAGTCATTAGTTCACACCCGTCCTCTCAGGTACGGGGTGAGGGTGCCAAACCTAGATAGCGCTACCAACTAATACTCCGTTACCTCTCAGGTAACAAACAACAAGGAGGGACTTTAATGGTGATAGGATGAGTGTATTATCCAACATTCCAGATTTACCCACAAGACGTATTCCTCTCAGGAATACCCAATTGATTTACCCAAAAACCTATCCCTCTCAGGGATACCCAATGACTGTCCCAACCACCGGGACGCATGCTCAAGAGAAATGAACTCACCTTAGATTTGCTCGGTAAGATATGTAACGTTATATTACTTGTTCCAAGTTGGTCAACCAAACCCTAATGTGGTTACCAATAACAGTCAGTTTCATATTCACACTAAACACGTATTCTCTACACATATCACATCAGTAGCGCACAAGGATTTCACATATCATCACACAAGTCACACCGATTATTCATGCAACCTATCAATACATTGTCATCGTTTACACATAACGGTTATTCATGCCTCATACACGTTTACATTTCATGCCTTGCACATCTTTTTGCAAATTAGACAGTTAGCACACATTCCAGGTCACAACACAATTCACATTCCTACCAACAACGAATTAGCGCATGGTTCAATCAATACAAGGCCCAAAGTGATTGTGCAACTGGGCCTCTAGTGTGCGATCACGTATTAACATGCAGTTCACATAATACTCGGCCCGTTATTGTATAAAACCCGAGTGAACTATGCGATACATTCCCTAATGTGCAACCAGCCTACTGTGCGACCAACTCATGAACGTGCGGCCCATCAGTGGTCGGCCCACCATGCAAATGTGCGATCGGTCACAAGCGTTTGGTTCAATAAGCCATCTGGCCCAATGAAGTGTGCGACCTAAGCTTCAGTGTGCGACCGAGCCAATTACCATTGTGCATTACAAAATCAAAAGGATGCAATTCATAAGTTGTGTGACCTACAAATATTAGTGCGGTCTGGGAAGTGTGCGAGTAGCACCTTCCACTGCGCGATTGACCCGTCATTATCGAAGTGGTTACATGATTGAAACGGTTACATAATTATCCCGCCAATCTCGGTCATAACAGTTACATGGTTAAAACATTCATGCATTCCAAGTCTTACCAATTCACACAAACTTCTTGAAATATCCTACATCATTGTCATGCCTTAAATCGAATCAGTCAATATTAAATCATGAATTTTTATCAATCAATACATATGCGTACAAGAGGATGAAGTGGGCCGACCCGCAACCACAAGGTTGCGACTCGAAACCAAGAGTGGGGTACGGGTTGCCTTTGTATCACGCACATGTAACAATCAAGTATAATTTACACCCGTTCATTACGTTCGCATCACGTACACGAAATCACAACGCTCAACCGACAAGAGTAGTGCACCATACAAGTCTTGAAATTTCGAGTTGTCACAACTAATCGTTCTAAACATATCATGTCATGCTCCAATTGTTTAGCATAACATGACACATTTTGAGCCAAATACTAAAGAAAACCCAAAAATTTCGGTGTGAGCCAATTGATTATCTGGTTCGGCCACACGCTCGCTGCAAACTGACCATGATTTCAAGCCAACACGAATCGTACACAACCGGATCATTCACCTTGCCAAACCCCGAACCTACCTTGCCAAACCTCGTTGCTTTTCTTGAAACAATGTAAAAGTTGTCATAAACTATATCCTTAAGTAACCGTTGTGTGATTAATTTGGAATAGGGAAATAATAAAGTCGTGTAAATACTTACCGAAGTGTTTAATACTTAGATGTTGCATTGATGAGGGACAAACAACAATGGTGGGGACAAAATCTAGGTTCATACATGGACTTATTAACATGACACGAACTGAAACGTTTTTAACAGGTTTTGTCATCATCATACACAGTAAATCTCACCAATAACAAAGTTAAGGTAGGGTCTAAGGAGGGCAATATGTAGACAGCCTATCCTCTACCCCGTAGGAATAGAGAGGTTGCTTTCGGTGAGACCCTCGGTTCGATAATAGTTTTGCATCAAGCCTTGGACATAAGACACATAACACTCAGCAATTAAGACAAATGCTGATTAGTGCATGTACTCCCTTGTCTTTCGGCTATCAACGCCACCACATGATGCATGATTAACCATCCCCCTCTTTTAGTGTTATTTTCACGAAATTAGTAAAATAACGCTAAAATTAGTGCACTTTCACTTTTCCCCCGAGCGCTCACACATATATACATTATATGCGCATACCGCAAGCGGTGCACTCTTAATAGGTTTTATGTTTGGGCTTAACAGGTTCAGAAAAGAAAAGTGGTGTTATATTTGTTACACTAAAGTTTTTGGTGTTGATTTCGATTTAAACGTACCAGATATAAAACTAAAAAGAATATAAGTTTGTGCTTTTTGTTTTGATTAGAGGAAAACTGTGGATATAAGCACTTGTATGTAATACCTGTTAAGTAATAAATGAGTTCATATTCTGTAGTTCATCAATACATTCCTCAATCGATCCATCAGTACATTAGTCAAAGAGATAAAGGAGTTCATCTTCTACAGTTCATCTGTTAAGTAAATTTTTTTAATAATCTTTTTGTTCTTCTTGTCGATTAGGTTTCTCGGTAATGTGCTGATATAATGTATATATGTGTGGACGCTCGAGGGGGGCAAAAGTGAAAGTGCACTAATTTTAACGTTATTTTACTAATTTTGTGAAAATAACGTTAAAAGAGGGGGATGGTTAATCATGCATCATGTGGTGGTGTTGATAGCCGAAAGACAAAAGGGTACATGCACTAATCGGCCTGTGTCCCGATTGTTGAGTGTTATGTGCCTTGTGTCCAAGGCTTGATGCAAAACTACTCGAGCCGGGGGTCTCACTGGAAGCAACCTCTATTCCTACGGGGTAGAGGTAAGGCAGTCTACATCTTACTCTCCTCAGACCCTACCTTAGCTTTGCTATGGATGGGATTTACTGAGTATGATGATGATGGTAATGTGCTGATATGATTATTGATTTGATAATCAGTTAATCACATATGTGTTTTTAGATATAAGCATGTAGTATGTATTGTGTTGATATGATTATTGTTGTGATTTGTTGGGTCATTAGAGACACACTCTAGGTGTTCGATGAAATGTTGGAATTTGTTAATTGTTGTTATTTTCAATCATCTGAACTCTAGGAAACAGATACTAAAACAGGACTAGGGAGTGAGTTCATTGTAGTTTAACTTGACAATCGAGAATTGAAGATGGAAAAACATAATATAAATGCACCAAGCTTTGGTAAATAGATATAGATTGCTTCTTGGTAGGGCTGGCATATCGTGTATACCAGTACACGATCATACACGAACACGATAATACACGATACACGAAATCCCATACACGAACACGATACGATACGAACAGGTTTCGTGTCCAGTTTTCCATACACGAACACGAAATATTTTTTAACAGGTATACACGATAATTACCTGTTAATACTGTTTACGAATGTTTCAATAATTACATATCTAGGAACCTGTTTAGTGAATCAAAAGTTGCCAAAAGTTCACAATAGGCTTAAATAATGCATAAACGCAAGTTCACATGGGTCTTTCTTCTCAAATCTTCAATTAAAAGTTCACATGGGTCTTTCTTCTTGACGGCCGGTGGTTTGAGTGGTGTCGCTGGGAGTGGGGCTGGAGAAGGGAAGAATTAGGGTTTTTTTAATATGTCCATTGGACTGGGAACGGGCCGGAAGGGTTAGGGAAACTAGAGAGATAAGTAATAAGATCAGGTTTTCAAATCACATGGTCCCACTAAATTATATTTATTATTATACTAAAACTGTTAACATGTATTAACAGGTACTAAACAGGTATTTTACCTGTTTAGACACAAAAATTAACAGGTATTTTTGTGTCTACCTGTTTAGTACCTGTTACCTATTAAGGCCATACACAATACGTGTTAACTTTGTGTAGATTCGTGTACGTGTCTAAAATTGCTAATTCTAGGACCCTACATTCATTATATAGAAAAACACCAAACTTGAAAAAAGTTAAAACACAATGCAATGTATTATAGGCATGAAATTTAACACATAACTAAAACACACTTCTTAACACTTAAATTACACTGCTTAATTTTCTTGGCATGGTGTTTTAAGTTTTAAGCCAAGAATAGATTGCATTGTATTTTTTTGTTGTTACGTCTGGTGTTTTTATATAATACCATGCTATAACAATAAAAAAACATGATGCCTAAGTCTAAAACATAATACCTACATGTAAATTCCTATACATATAACTATAGAGCAATTATAATAAGAAGTCCTTGGTGAGTTAAGAAAACCATTGAAACTCAATTTGTGGTCAAGAATCATGCCACATAGTAATTGTTACATAATATCACAATGGTAGTTTTGTAACTTAACAATTTGCAACCCCTTTGACTGACTTTTAGTCAGAGGAGAGAGAAAATGTTACAATTTTCCCTGTTACATTTTTTAAGTTCATTTGTTACAATTTCGTGGTCTTTTATTCTAGTTGTTTAAAATTTATGAACTTTTTAATTGCAGTGCATGTAAAATATATGTTACATTGTTAGTAGGAAGATGAATTTTTTAACGATTACAGAATCCGTTACATTCAGATGTGTTACAGTCTCTGAAAATACCCTTTTTGTACCTTGTAAGTTGTTTTTATTCAAAAAGCAAAAGTAGGTTAATCTCCACCATAGATCATAACTAATCAATGACTCCTATTTAGTTTTCTAGATGTTTTGAACTCAATTGGGTTTTCTTATTATCCTTCCCACACATATATACACACACCCCTACCTCTTAGGTCTATCCCTGACCCCTAGTGTAAATCACAATATGGGTAATTCAGCTTTAATGAATCGAATATACTAAACCAAAAAACCAAATATTATTCGGTTTGGTTTTTTGTTGCAATCTTGGTTTGGTTTCTTTGGCACATCTAATGTTTAAAAGTTTGGAATCCATAAATTTGCAAATATAAAAAAAACTACAAGATACTTGCAAATGGTCTCTGACTTAGCAGACCACACACAATGGGTTCCAAGTGGATGACCTGTAGATGTGGATGTGTAACTACCTAAAAATTTCTCATGGTACATAGTTGGTATGAATTTGGGTTTGAATTAATAAAGTGAGGTTTTATTTAAATAAATGGATTTGGGCCCAAGATAGAGTTAGTGGTGGAAGGCCCATGGATTATGGAGTATAAAAAGAAAGAGATGAAACCCTTGCCTACATAATTGACATCTTCACTAATTCTAGAGAGAGAAAGCAAGAGATAGAATGTGGAATTTTAGAGAGAGAAAGTTAAAGAAAAGGGATTCAAGATCAGGTAATCATGATTTGAACTTAGAATTGTTTAGAAAGCGATTAAGAATCATCCCAACAATGTTTTAGTTGAAATTTGGGTAAGAATAGACATCTAAATCTATGTTTTTATGAAAAAAAGTTTTTTTTTTTTGTGTAAAACTTGGGTTTTCATCATAAAGATAAAAAAATTTTCGTGTTACCGAAGCTAAAAAGCTTAGATCTTGTTTCATGGAAGTTAAACAAATGAATTGGATGTAAGAGGTATGCTTAGTCTTAAAGTACAATCATCTCATACACAAATATACATTACTTGAAATAATACAAGTTATGTCAAAGGCGCTAACGTATAAAATGTTGTTACGGTATGCAATTATAATGACTTTCCAAAGTTTTAAGTTGATTTAATATGCACACCCGGTTGAAGATCGGAATAGAGGCTTGTCCGTGGCGAAGGCTCCCCATGGCAACTGGCATCATGTATAACTGTGTTATGTTTAAAGACAATAATTTTGTTACTTGCTAGCTAAAGACTATTATAGAAAGGTTGGAATAAGAAGTAATGATCACTACAAGCATAACAACAATCTCCATGTTACAATAAAGGATCGTCATGAGACTGATGAAAAAGTAACCCCACGGGTTCTCTAACGTATGTAGGTAAACTCATATTAGATACAAACATATAAGAATTGAAAGGGCCACCAATGCTGAAGTGACATGAACTACCAAATACTCGCAAATAATCTCAGACTTGGCATACCACTCACGGTGGGTTCTGAGTGGATGAGTTGTAGATGTGGATGCCATATATGCTGCTGTAGAGGCGATATTAATGGGATGAGCCACTGCGGTATATGAGGATGTAGATGTGCATGTGACTGCATTAATGATCAAAAGCATCACGAACACACCAACCACAACGCCATATATCACATGTGTCCATGTCTCTATGGTAGAAAGGTAGTGGGTATAATAGGCGACAATCACCGCCAACATAGCAACGATCCCCGTGTCATAACAGAGGATTGTATGAAACGAAAGAAAAAAATACTCCCATGGGTCCTCTGACTGTAACGCCATGCTCTTTCGTACTTTCCATAATTAGAAAGAATTGTTCGTATTTCTATTTTTGGAAAGTCTCGTGTCTTGTAATCGTCCATTCATTGTAATCGTTGTAAATCCGAGACTTGAATCATAAATAAAACTCGTATTTCTTTAAATTTGTGTTATACATACTTCATACATACTCATACGATTAATTTCGTGAAACATTTGTTACATATTCGTAATTCTTGAAAACTATGTGTTAATCTTGCAAATACGTGAAACTTACGATTAATACGCCTTTTGAATGCATACGATACATGATTACGGCATTCATACACCTAATCATACACCATTATGTTTGCTTTATGTTAATTATACTTGATGGACCCTTAAACTATGTTTATATGTCATAAAAGACCCTAAAACTCAACTAAACCTAACTTAGTTAAACATCAGGGGGCTAAATTGCCAAATTTGGAACTTATTTCTAGAATTTTTAGCCTTCGCGTCGCGCCACAGGTACCCCTCCCTCGTCGTCACTGCCGACGATGCCTTCAATCCGTCAGAATGGGTTACCAGCTCTTGGATTGGTCAAGTTTGTGTTTGTTTATTGTGTTTTCTTCATTTATTAGCAACCTAACTAACCCTAATCACCTCCTATAAAACCCAACTCACTTCCACACTTCTCCCACTTTACAAACACTTCATCCTCACTCTCTAAACACCTCAAATCAGTTGCAAAACAGTAGCAAAAGTCAGATTCAAGGCAGAATCATTCAAGTGCAAAAGTGAGCATATCTCACTCATTTCTCAACCTTTTTCCTTGATTCTTTTTCCTACTTGCTTGGAACAACCTTAGGTATGTTTTCAACAGGTTTTCCATGGAAAACCAAGGCTTGAACATCACCAAATAAGGCTCCAAACTTTCTATTTTGCTTAAACATTTACTAAACTCACTTAACTTGAGGTTTCTCATACACATTCCTATGTCCTTATGCTCATAATCACTTCTATGGTTAGTTGGGTTTAAATACAAGGTTGTGACACTTATAATTAGAGGTTAAAACCTCATAAACTTTCTGTTTTGGTTAGGGTTTAACCCACAAGTTATGAACAAGCTTCAAGCTTGTTGTTTGTGTGATTATAGGACTAGCTTGGGCTATCCTACTTGAAAAATCCACACATTACTTGATGATTTCTTAGATTAGTTGTAGTTAACTTATTCTTATTTGTATGTTCATGATCCTCCTTGATTGTTTATGACAACAAGTGTAGTGGTGAACAATGGAGGTACCTAAATGGGAGCTTTGTTCTTCCTACCTCATGCATGATTTCTATGGTACTAAGAGGTTCCTAAATGGGGGATTCATCCCTCTACCTCATGCTTGACCAATATAACAAATTAATATTCATATAACTTATATAATATATTCAATAAACCGAAATCTTGATGATGAACGAATGGACATTGTCAAGTTAGTAAGTATATAATCTAAGCATCATATGTGATAGATGATTATTTTCATATGTCTATGTTTATGATATTAAATTCCGAAGCTATAATCTTCCGTTAACATCCAATACTCACACACCTATGTTTCTTCGTGTAGAAGGACAAGGTGCTCCACTCTAAACAACCAACTTTCTCGCGGATTCAAGTAGGAACAACTTGCAAAACCGTGAGTATACTCGAATCCTCTCTTTACGTTTACCACTTTTTGGGGTGTAACATGTTTGCTTACAAAACTTACACATGAACTTTATACATAAATGCACAAACATTCCTATAACATGCTTGTATACGTGATTGCTTGATACATTGAACTTGGGTTTATTTCATCTTGTGTTAAACTTATCATTAGCTTCGATCGAGCCTATCCTTGACATATATAGCGCTATAGGATTAACGCACCGCCCGTAGACTTGAGGTTATGTCATGAGCTTATTGCGTTTCATCATTGGTTTGATATGTTAGACACATGCCGATTTTAATGTTTATCTTGTATCATTTGCTTGCCATGAGGAATCGTTTAAACTTATCTTTTTATGCTATGTATGTATCAAACTTGTATACTCGCCTTTGCTTTTGCATTGAACTTTATTTTAAACATGTTACAGGTTGAGGATGACGATTGCTATGAAATGAAGCAGTGATGATGCCTAGATACACATTTAGACGTGTAAGGTTTAAAATGTTGTGTCAAATTTTGTTATTGTTATGTTATGAACATGTTGTTATTTGAATTTCCTTGTAGTGTTTGACAATTGATTTATGAAATGAAAAACGGTTGATTTAAATATTGTCACAAATAGTGTTATGAAGTCTCTTGCAATCTCGTTTTCGTCTCATCCCGATGTTTCCGCCATCGGTTGGGGTGTGACACTGACGCACGCAAGTAATACCATATCATATAGAGAACTGAAATGGCCCCCAATGCTAAAGAAACATACATGACATCAGTCGGAATAATAACTCGAGGGTGCCTCTCAAACCTGTAAGTAAAATATGATTGACATCATATTTCTTGTGTGTTTGTCAAAATAAAAAAAGTATATTTACATTCAAGATTTTTAGATCGGACAAAAAATCACTGAGGTGCCACTCCTGTCGTTGTTAGATCCTCAAAACACTTTGCACATTCACTGTTGTTCCAACATTCCACAACAATTACAACTAAAACATCCAGAAGTGCAATTATTTTTGTGAACAGAATAGTATGGTGACCATGAATGTAGAGCTACATGAAGGTCATCGGAAGAGTTATGATTGTTGTGGCGATACAGCTCGAGAGGACTAGCATGAAGAACATATGCTTCATAGGGTTAGTTGCACTCATCTCATACACAAACGCCAGTAACAACCATAGAAGGAAAGAGGTTGCGACCAGGAGGGCTATATTATCCATTATTGTGTCGTAGTCCTTTGGATGAGCATGCATGTAAGCTATGCTCAACAAAGTTGCTCCCCATGCAATAACTAGATAACTGGTCTTTTCTTTTTCGAAGAGCGGAAGTCACTATTATCATCAAGAAAAAAAAGTTAGTGATTAAAAAAATCATACATATCTTTCAGGCGCGCAACCACCCCCTCCCTCTCTTACTTCCCCTTCTCCCGTCAATGGTCGTCAATAGTCACAAACATTTACCTCAAATTTATTATGGTAAAATGTTATTACAAAATTTTGGTATTTTTTGCAGTGGTTATGTTTTGAAATTTATTATGGTACAATGTTAGTACAAGATTTTGGTATAAATGTTATCACTTATTTACGATTCTGGTATTTGCAATAATCAATACAACATTCGGTTTGTGTAAAAGGTTCCGGTATTCGTGGTAGTGCAATAATCAGTACAACATTCGGTTTGTGTAAAAGGTTCCGGTATTCGTGGTAGTAGTATTGAATAGGTTCATTAAACATTTTGGTATAAATGTTATTTAACACAGAGTTGTAAAGTATTTTTGGTATCGTAAACTAAGGGTGTTCATCAGTTCGGTTTATGGTTTATTTGGTTTTCAAAATTTTGTACCCCAAACCAAAAACCAAAACAAACCAAATTAGGAATATGCAAACCGAACCAAATCAAACCAAATTCAATTCGGTTTGGTTTTGGTTAGAAACCATATAAACAAAATTCAACCAAATTGTACCTAAGTACTTTTTTCCTAATTTATATTTATGTTTGTGTTCTAACTTCCAAACATCAAGTCAACAACTAATTTGATCCGAACAATATATAAATAAAAGATATAGCAAAATAAAACAAACACATCCATCAAATAGTGGCACACACTACCACGAAGTTAAAACTTCAAACATAGATCATATAAACTATAAATAGTCAACAAGTCTAATCGCACAAAATATAAATAATCTCCAAACATAAGTCTTTCTCCAACTCGAGTGAACTTGCATATATCAAATGAAGAAAATTTAATAAATAAATATGTATTTTGATCAACATTTGATGCAGCCATATTAATCTATGTGTTATATGTAGGGCTGGCAATTTATCACGTTATCCATTAACATAACATGACATGACCCGACACGCAACTAAATGGGTTGATGTTTGGTGGTAAACGCCTGCACATATTTGGGTC
This sequence comes from Helianthus tuberosus, assembly GCA_030545235.1. Taxonomy (NCBI): domain Eukaryota; kingdom Viridiplantae; phylum Streptophyta; class Magnoliopsida; order Asterales; family Asteraceae; genus Helianthus; species Helianthus tuberosus. The sequence continues at coordinate 4,326,893 of CM060379.1, read as the reverse complement.
ATAAATGGGTTGACACGTTAATGACATGATTAAAGTTGTATATAAATAAGTTCAACATGCTTAATCCATTTGTAATACGTTTATCTTATCATGTTAAAGAGGTTAGTAGGTTGACATGGTTTTGTAAGTATTTGACCAAAATAACATATTATATAGTTTTGTAAGTAATTAAATTTATATAGTAACTAATTATGGACTTTCATTTTTGGCATACTTTTTTTCAATTATGTTAATTGTTTTTATTAGTTTATAAGTGTGTTAAAGTTTTACAAAAAAAAAAAAATGTATATATAAACAATTACATTTTAATTATAAATCTTATATCAATTTCTCTTTGAGTGATAATTATGGAAAAAATTACCCAACCATTTTGTTTATAACATAAAACACATTTTGAATATATATATATATATATATATATATATATATATATATATATAGGCTAGGAGTTGGCTAGAAAGTCCAAATTTCCTAAAAAGTATAAAAAGTCACAAAACACCATAATGTCAACCATAAAACACACAAAAAACCCACAAATAACATAATGAAGATTACTAAAACATCATGTATGTGGGTTTTGTGTTGTGTTTTAGGTGTTAAGGCTCTCATTTTGGAATGACAAATATTATTGTGTTTTATGTTGTTTAGCATTTTGTGTTTTATATTCATAGTTCTACGATGGTGTGTTTGAAGTTTTTATAGGCTATTAGGGTTTGAATATAGTGTTTTAGTAATCTTCATTCTATTATTTGTGAGTTTTAGGTGTGTTTTATGGCTGAAATTATTGTGTTTTATGACTTTTTACACTTTCTAGGAAACTTGGACTTTCTACCCGAACCCCACCCTATATATATATATATAAATAGGTTATATGGGTCAATCCGTCAACCCGCCGGGTTGACATGAACCCGACATGTTTAGTCAAACGGGTTCGTTAGTTCAACCTGAAACTGACCCGAACTCGGTTAGACTAAAACCCAAACTTACGAATTCCATATTAGGTTTGTATCGTGTTTTCGCATCTTTTCACAAATTCACACCCCTACTCTACATGATAACTTCTCGCATACCTTCACCACCCTCATAAATTCACACTATTTTAAACGAAATTCATTCGGTTTTCAACAAACTAGTTAAATTTCTGCCCGCGCGTTGCGGCGGAGATCCAATGATTGCAAAACGCGTGTCAGTAACGGCAAGCAGATAGCGAATATCAAAACATAAATAAAAATGTCGTGAAAAAGATAGTCAATCCGTCCTAAAAAAGCGTTTTTAAATAACCTAATATATAATAATAGGACCCACACGTCCTACACGTTGGAAATTCGGTTGTTTTCAGTTCAGTTATTACGGTGCTAACACGTTAAAATATGGATGAGCTCGGTACCGGTAACGGCACCGAAAGTACCGATCCGGAAAATCATAGAAATTAGGTACCGGCACCGAAAATGCTCGGTACAATACGGTATGGTATTTGAAGGTAAAAATCAATAAATATAGGTATGGTGCTAGACCAGTGTCGAATCGAAAGTAACGATTCTGAAAACGCCAAAAGTTGGGTACCAAATTGGTACCGAAAATGATTTGGTATAGTAAATTTGGTAACGATACGATACCGGTTTTATTACAGGATTTGATACGATTTGCTCATCAATAATTGATGTGTGTAAAATGCAACATATAAATTACATCAAATGAGGCATAAAACTAACCCTTTTTAAGTACTAATATTGGAAAAAGAGTGTTTTTGTCTTCCTTTTGTATTTTCAGGATTAAATGAGCTCAAAAACACAAAAGGAGCAAAAAGACAGCTAAATCCAACATAAATACAAGAAAAGGAACATAAGTGGACAGCCCGACCCCTCAACGGCATCTTCCCAAGCAAAATAGAGAAGGCAGAAGCCTAAACACGCCCCGTGCTCAGCCAGCACGGGGCCGTGCCCAAGAAGCAGCAGAAAAGACAAACCTATAGAAGCTTCTATTGCCCACCACGGGGCCGTGTCCAGTGAACACGGGGGCGTGGCGAAAGTACAGCATGCGCATTAATTGTAATTGCGAATTACAATTAATTAAGAGAGAGAGTGTCAGACATGCACGGGGGCGTGTCCAGCGGACACGGGGCCGTGCCCAGCCTTCTGTTCAGCCTATAAATAGGAGTGCTTGGTTTCATTTCAACTCATCCCTTGGCACACCACCTCTCTCACACTTCATCCACCACCCACCACCATCACAACACCATCATCCACCACCATCATCCATTGTCCATCGTAGAGTGTGTGAGTCGTCTCGGGATCCAAGATTGATCGTAAGAGTTCTTGACAATCAAGGCCATGTTTGCCTAAGTCTCTTACATCACTTGGTGAAGACAAAGTGTCTAGTATAATACTTTTTATTTCTAATCTTTTGCACTTTTTATTTGGTTTTGTATTAATGACTTTAATAACTAGTTACTTATGTTGAAGGTGATCTTTCCTTATCGTTTGTCCGTGGTGTCTTGGCATTATTTTACTGTCTATATAAAATAAAAGATTTTCACCATTCATATCTCCATGGTCTATATGGAGGTATGTTGGCTACCTGGTCGGGGGTTAAGGGAACGGTTTGGTAAAGGTCTTGCCATTGTTCAGCGTTTAGAGGTCCCGCAATGGACCTGGGTCAAATTTAGTAGGACCTCCTTCAATACTTCACGGTATTGGATGGCGGGGGTCCAAACTCTTTGATCCCCTCATAAGTTAACTACTATTAATACTATAACCCGGCTATTTAGGACTGTATCCCTGCTGACTCAGACTACTTAGTCGAGGGTAACGTCACCTCCAAAAGAGGGGCCTACCATAATATTGCATTAATAACTTAATTCATTATCTTCCAATAATCCACCCTTTTAGGATTGTATCCTTGCTGACTCAAACTACTGGGGTGAGGGTAACGTCACCTTCAAAAGAGGGTCCTACTACAATAACTAAGATAATCTCTTAATTATGTGCAAAAGTGCGGAAATAATCAAAGGTTATACTAGATACTGTCACACCCCGAATTTCCACGTGTTACCGGTGGGCCCGGTAGGGGAGTATCGTGACGTGGTTGGCAACATAATAGTCAAACAACACAATATTTAAATGCACAGCGGAAGCAAAGTATAGATTTAATTCAACCAAACGATATTGTAATATTAAGTATCACAAACAGTCGAATATAAATCCACAGGTAGATCAAAATAAAAGGAAACAAATGTTCAACAGTTTATGACATCCAAGCTGGCGAGACTTAATGTGGATGCTAGGAGACAAGCCAGCCTATTTCGCGTAGTACCTGCACTTAACCTTTTTAAGAAAATACGTCAGTTTACACTGGTAAATACAATCAACCGACTCATTTTGAAAAGAGTTTAAGAAAATGCATTTAAGGCACAAGGCACGAATAATATTTTATAACTTGGGATAATTATTTAAATATAATACTTGTAGGGATTTACATGTTCCTTATGCGTTCAGTAGCCCGGATCGAGCCGGGTTAAAGATCAATAAACACACCACTTTATTTATGAGACACTGACAGGTGTACGCCTACACCTGAGTGCTAAGGTCGTGGCCATTTCGTAAAATGATGCCAGGGATATCCGGGACACGGTCATTAACCCCCCAAAGGCTTTAAGCAAACAAAACAATATTAAACGAGACGTCTCAATACTTTAATTATCATTTATTCAATCAAAGATTCAACGCCCCGACCAAGCGGTATTTTATATACCGTACCCCAAGCCCGTATAGGGAAAATAAGTTAAAAGTATTTACCTGAGTAAGTATAGTTCAAAATCAGCGAGTGCAAGTATCTTTTACTGGTTCTCCTAATCTGGAACGAAGGTTTATAATAACCTATTAGAATCCTAACGGGTCTTTAGTTAAGCTTACGCTTAGACCGGTTAGTTTTAAAGATACGGTTCGTACGCACGATTAAGCGAAGACCGGATAGAAGGTGATTTAGACCCGACAAGTTTGAAGACTTGCTTAATATGGGTATATGATACACATTCTGGATTTTGAGATAAAACCGATAAGGTTTGACCCGTTTCGGCTAATTTATGTAAACTATTTACATAAACCGAACCGAACGCGCATGAAGCGTAACGGGTATCCGTAAGAGTCCTAAACAGGTTTCCTAAGTTAACACGCCTTAAAATAAGTTGTGATATCAGTAGGATTTCACCCATGATGCCCAAAACGAGTTTAATCTCTTTATAAGCCCCGCAGGGGCATTTTGGTCATTTTAAAGATTATAAAAGGGTTTAATTAGACACCTGTGATCCGGGTCTGATTTGATCAGTAAAATAGCTTATTTTAACAGGTTATAACCTTTGGTAATAAGTCTTATATACTAAAATAGTTTTAAACCCAAACTATGCGTTAAATACGCGTATAAAGTCGTTTTAAGTGATGTACGGGTTAAAATACGATTCTAAGTTTTCTGATCAAATAAACAGGCTCAAAATACTCCATTTATTATTTAAAATCAGTAGCAATTGGATTGGCGTTAAAAGGATTTGTAAAACTCATTTTATGGCCGAAAAGGGTATTTTTGGTATTAACCGAATCGAGGCGATAAACCTAGCTTATGATCAGTTTAAAAATAATTAAAAATCTTCAAAAATCCCAAAATATTATATCACATCAGTGGGTAAAAGGTTTGGTGTCCAAAATTGGGTTTAGATAGGCTTTACGCTAATGACGCCGTTTAATTACTTAAAAGCATTCAAATTACGTCATTAAGCATAACTCTTTATCTAGACCTCCAACTGATGTGAAATTTTAGGTACAAGTCTAAAAATCAGTAACTAAGATTATGGCACTTTCACATTTCCAAAAATCTCGTTTTATGGTCATAAGGGCATTACGGTCAATATTTAGGCGTTTAACGGAAACATCGGACGATTAGGGATTCGAGTGGTATAAACGCAGAGGCTTATACACACATGTAACTAGGTCCTAATGGAACCTTAAGGCATGTCTAAACCTATATAAATCGGGTCAGAACTGAGGTCAAAGCAAAAGTGAAACTTTTGCGTCTCTCGGTTCCGAATCGGTTCAAAACATAAAGTTGTCGAATCAAACAAGCTTAGACAAGTTATTATACTTACTTTCAAGTTATATGACTGATAAAACAGATTACACGCCTTTTATATTGCTAATTACGCGTTAATTCCAAAATACTAATTCTGTTGACTTTTTCGGACAACCTTTGACTCGATAAACGATCTAGTTAGGATTCGAATCAGTGAGTGTCCTTTTAGGGGTTTATTATCCACATAAATACCAACTTATAACAACTTTCGATTCGACTATACTCTGGACCGATTGTGATTTATCGCCAAGTCAAACCGTAATTACGACGGTTTGACTTCTAGGCTATAAACTAAGCATAACTGAATTAGGAAGGGTTAAACATACTTACACACAACTAATGGACGAATTAGAATGCTTGTGGCCTGCTTGAATACTCCAGAACTTCTCAGAGGTGATGAATGAACAATGTGGTAACATGTGGGTCTTGATATAAGGCTTCAAACACTCTTAGATGATCAACACATAAGTCTAGGGGTGTTGCATTATCATCCACAAGTGCCCTATAGGCTAGAAACCATCTTAGGCAGCCCAAGGTTTCGAAAAAATGAGATTGGAGTCGGTTACATGCATCAACAGGCAGCTGCCTGTTTTTTCTGCACCTGCAGGTCGGACGCGGCCCGCTTGGGCTTTTGTTAATCCTGATGCGGGCCGCCTGGCCCATCCGGATCTGGTTAACATGTTTCTTTAATTGCAATTTGGTCCCTGGGTCCCCCGAAAGGTCATTTTCAAGCTGTTTCTTGTATGCTAAGACTTTGTAATTTATATATGGGGCTTTAATACTTATACCCACTTTGTCAAGTCCTCGGGTAACTTTGTGATCACCCAAAAAGCCCTAAATTTCAATGTTGACGGTTCTAACCCTTGCACACGAATTTTATCACAACTTGCTCATACGATAACGAAACTTCATGAAATTTTTGTGGTACATTCTAGTGAGCATAATTAATCGTTACAAAGCTTCGGGTTTGTCAAAAGGTCACTCAGAGGTATAACTTAAACATGTTGACACATTTAACCCCTGTAGTTTGAAATCTCTCACTTTCTTTCACAATTCGCTTCGTATGATCCATGATCTATTCGTTTAAGGTTATAAACATCATGTAGGGTTATTGCAAAGTATATTTATTCCTTGTTGACACTTTGAACCCTTATACTTACATAGTTTCATTGTTTGTCAACTTTAGTCCTCCAAGAACTTTATTTTACACGTTCAAACCTATGACACGTGTCAACTTATTATAGGACGTAAATTTTCGGGGTGTTACAGATACGAGTCGGAACCAAGTGATTCATCTTGTCTATCTGTTTTTTCTTTTTATTTTTATTTTCAGCATTTTAGTTAGTTTTTATTTTTCTTAGTTTAAAACATTTTTCTAAACTTTTTATTTTGATTAGACGTTGAGGATAAACCGGTACTAAAAGCTCTTGTGTCCTTGGATGACCTCGGTATCTTACCAACGCTATACTACGCTCACGATGGGTGCACTTGCCCATATGTGTGTTTAGTGTTAGTAAAATATCGTGTTTTATAAATTTAAAACTTGGCTAAAAATAAGTGTTAAAAGGGCTTAAAATATACACCTAATATATATAACACTTCACACGCATCAAGTTTTTGGCGCCGTTGCCAGGGATACAAGGATTTTAAGAAAGTTAGGAATCAACGGCCTAATCATATTTTTATTTTTCTTTTTAATTTTTTAGGATTTTCTTAGTCTTTCAGTTTCTGCAGAGCTCAGCACGGGCCGTGCCTGGTCAGACACGGGCCGTGCCCAGCATCATCACTGGCATTTTTTATTTTCTGAGTTACAGAGAGCTGAACACGGGGCCGTGTCGGTGCAACACGGGGTCGTGTCCAACTCCCAGTAACAGGGATCCAGAAGACAATCACTGTACCTCTGACCACGGGCCGTGTTCGCTGAGCACGGGGCCGTGGTGAATATTCTGACCAACGTTCTTTTCTGTTTTTATTGCAGTACTTGGAACCTAGGCGCCACATTTGAACCTCCTACGTAGTGCATGAGCTCCAATTCTAGTAGAGACATAAAAGAACCTCTAGAAGAACCCGAACGCTTTCTCAGAAAAAGACTTAAAGCCAAAAATCAAGAGAAAGTTTCGGGGGACCCACTTCCAATGGCGGATCAACGTACCCTCAAGGATTACCTACGACCCACCGTAGGCAATCTCGGCGCCGCTATCAATGCACCAAATGTCGAAGCCAATAACTTCGAACTTCGGCCGCATTTGATACAAATGCTCCAAAACTCCGCAACCTTCCATGGGCTTGCGGACGAGGATCCCCATCTGCATATTACTAACTTCTTAGAAATATGTGATACCTTTCGGATCAATGGAGCATCAAATGACGCCATCCGCCTTCGAATGTTTCCATTTTCACTAAAAGACCGAGCTAAGGCTTGGCTTAACACCCTCCCAGTTGGCTCGGTAAACACTTGGGATGAACTTGCCCAAAAGTTTCTATATAAGTATTTCCCTCCTGCTAAAACGACTAAATTAATGACTGAAATTAATACATACTCACAAGAGGATGGGGAATCCTTATATGAAACTTGGGAAAGGTTCAAGGAGCTTCTAAGAAAGTGTCCTCATCACGGTCTAGCAGTGTGGCAACAAGTATCCACTTTCTACAATGGGTTGTTGCCACACACAAGACAAACACTTGATTCAAGCTCCGGGGGACTTTTAGGTAATCGTCGCCCAAATGAAATATATAATCAAATTGAGGAAATTGCTCAAACCAATTTTCAATGGCACACTCCCCGAGGTAATAAATCTATTGCCCCGGGCGCCCATAAGGTTGATGAAAGCACCTCTTTACAAGCCCAAATCGAGGCCCTCTCTTCAAAAATCAAAAAGCTAGAAATGACAAAAACGGCCTCGGTTATGGCTTGTGAAGGGTGTGGTGGGTCACATGAAAATTGGAGTTGTATGAAAGAATTAGATGAACAAACAGAAACGGTAAACTACATTGATAATAGACCTAGGCCGTCGGGTCCTCCAACGGGTACCTACAACCAAGGATGGCGTAACCACCCAAATCTTGGTTGGAGAGATCCCGGCAATAGTAGTAACCAACAAAACCAACGAACTAATTTTCAACAACCACAAAATTTCTCTCAACAACAAGGTGGAAGAGAAAGGCTTGAAGATACTGTATCTCGCCTCATCTCTGACACTGAAAAGAAAAACTCGGATCGATTTCAACAATTGGAATCGAATTTTAGAAATCAACAAGCTAGCATTCAAAACGTTGAAAAACAATTAAATCAACTAGCTCAAAATTTCTCCGAGAGACCACAAGGCGCGTTACCTAGTAATACCGAAACCAACCCGAAGGCACAAGTACATCTCATCACATTAAGAAATCGAACCGTGGGTCCCGAGGATGCTCCATTGCCGCCAAATGAAAGAAGCCAATCTAGCCAACCTGTGACTCCTCCTACATCAGAAAAGGCTTCTCTACCAACTCAAGAGCCCACCAAGACTCCTCCAATTCCGTACCCCGGTAGGTTGAATCGTCAAAAGACCGATGAGCAATTCGCTAAATTTGAAAATTTACTAAAACAATTGCATGTTAATATTCCTTTTATCGAGGTCCTAACCCAAATGCCTAAATACACAAAATTTATGAGGGATTTCCTCACAAACAAAAGGAAAATTGAATCATTGCAATTAGTTAACTTAGGCGAAGAATGCTCCGCCTTAGTGCTCAACAAACTTCCACAAAAGAAAATCGATCCCGGAAGCTTCACAATTCCTTGCTCGATTGGGGAGTCTCCCGTTCGTAATGCATTAGCCGATCTTGGGGCTAGCATTAACCTCACGCCCACATCGATGTTCAAACGACTCGGCCTAGGAACAACAAGCCCTACAAAGATGAGCATACAACTCGCCGACAGATCCGTCAAATTTCCACAAGGTGTCGCTGAGAATCTATTGGTAAAAGTTGACAACTTCGTTTTTCCAACCGACTTTGTCATCCTAGACATGGAAGAAGACACCGATGTCCCTCTCATCCTCGGGAGCCCATTTCTAGCCACCGCCCAAGCGGTGGTAGACATGAATGACGGAACGTTAACATTGAAGTTTGGGGATAAGGAGGTAAAGTTTGAATGTGGAAAAAGAATTGAGGACGAAGACCCGGTCAACTACATGCAGGTCATAGACTCAAGCTTGGATGACGCTCTCCGACGGTATAACATGGGATGCAATACATCCCACTTGGGTGACATATGACCGGCTTTGGGTCTAGCCAAGGACCCTTATAAACGTGGCGCACCACGGAGGCATTCCGCGGAACTATCCTTAGTTTAATTTAGATTAATTTTTATGTTTTCTAGTTAGTTTTAATTTTCAGGAATAAAACACACTTGAGATGACAAAGGATACAAGGGAAACTTGAACCAGCACCCCATGCAGGAAAACAGAACCGTCCGACAAATCTCTCCATTACAGTAAGCTCGGCACGGGCCGTGTCCAACCAACACGGCCCCGTGCTGAACCCCCTGCAGAAAAATGCCCAGTTCAGGTAACTGGACACGGGCCGTGTTCACCAGACACGCCCCCGTGTCCAGACTTCTGTTTCTTTTCTTTAATTTCTGTTACTGGCACCTGAACACGGGGCCGTGTCCGGTCCCCACGGGGCCGTGTCCAGACTACCAGTAACATAAATCTTTGCTTTTAACACCATTTTACACATCTAATCAACCTAAAAATTTATTTTTGGGACACATTGAGGACAATGTGTAATTTAAGTGTGGGGGGGGGGGGGGATGCTAAAACCTTGAATCTTGCAAGTCCTAAATACAAGCCTTACACAAAACTCTATTGGAACCGCTAATCACCCCAAAAATTTTTTTCAAAAATTTCATTTTTTTTACTTGTCTAGGTTTAACTCGGGAAATTCAAGTTCTCAAAAAGGTTATATTTTTACGAATTTACAACCGATAGCGTAGTGATAAAAAGAACCAACATAAGAAAATTATGAAAAGGCATGGCAAACTTAGTTAAAATTTGATTATATATACTTGATCACATAAAAACCCATTCACACAAAAGTGAGTTTTGAGCCTTTATTGAGCATACAATTACATATCATTAAACTAAATGCTCATTTTTTGTTTCTTGTGTGAATAGCCGCTTGGTTCTTACGACTCTAGAACTTGCCATGACGATACATTCCCGGTCCTTATCAACCTAAACCCGAGTAAGTAAATGATGGAGGCATTAGGACTAACCCCTTTTTATTTCTACACCATTATTTTTCTTTTTCTTTTACCACCTACCCAAAAAATCCCCCTAGTTAGTCCCTTTGAGCCTAAACCTTTTCATTTCATTTCCCAAACCAAACACCCTTTTACCCACCAAAACCTTTTTTTTAACCCTTTGTTTTAGTAACAAGTTCGGTTTTTTTCGTATGATCGTTCAAAAAAAAAAAATATGTTGATGATGAAGCAAAAGATAAACAAACAAGTTCATCAAAAATAACTTTGTTTGAATAATAGCTTCATCAAAATAAAAGTTACAAAAATAGAAAGTCTTACGAAAACCGACACTTGTTACGCTTTTCACCCTTTTTCTACTAACCACTAACCACTATCCCAACCACCTACCTTTAACCCAAGCCTAACCCTTAACCCATGAAGTCCTCTTGATATTTACAAAAGGTATAAAAGTTAAAAAGGAGGATGATTGATTGCTTGGCAAGCTTATGGTAGGGGTAAGTTCCATGCCGCTCTCGAGTGATTCACTAAAAATACACCTTCGGCCGAGTGTGAGTGATTTCTCCCGTGAGGTATGTGAACTTGTATATAAATGGAATTTTAAAAAGGCATGTTATGCCCAAATAAGTAATTTCTCCTATGAAACGTTCTAAACAAATCATTACGAATAAGATTGTAAATAGATAAAAATAAAACCTAAAAGGATCTTGGATTCCCAACACTCTATGACAAGCCAAAACTTTCTCTTCTACCCATTCCATTTGGGAGTGTAAGCCACATATTAAAGAGTTTTGCTTGAGGACAAGCAAAAGTTCAAGTGTGGGGGTATTTGATGTGTGTAAAATGCAACATATAAATTACATCAAATGAGGCATAAAACTAACCCTTTTTAAGTACTAATATTGGAAAAAGAGTGTTTTTGTCTTCCTTTTGTATTTTCAGGATTAAATGAGCTCAAAAACACAAAAGAAGCAAAAAGACAGCTAAATCCAACATAAATACAAAAAAAGGAACATAAGTGGACTGCCCGACCCCTCAACGGCATCTTCCCAAGCAAAATAGAGAAGGCTGAAGCCTGAACACGCCCCGTGCTCAGCCAGCACGGGGCCGTGCCCAAGAAGCAGCAGAAAAGACAAACCTATAGAAGCTTCTATTGCCCACCACGGGGCCGTGTCCAGTGAACACGGGGGCGTGGCGAAAGTACAACAGGCGCATTAATTGTAATTGCGAATTACAATTAATTAAGAGAGAGAGTGTCAGACAGGCACGGGGGCGTGTCCAGCGGACACGGGGCCGTGCCCAGCCTTCTGTTCAGCCTATAAATAGGAGTGCTTGGTTTCATTTCAACTCTTCCCTTGGCACACCACCTCTCTCACACTTCATCCACCACCCACCACCATCACAACACCATCATCCACCACCATCATCCATTGTCCATCGTAGAGTGTGTGAGTCGTCTCGGGATCCAAGATTGATCATAAGAGTTCTTGACAATCAAGGCCATGTTTGCCTAAGTCTCTTACATCACTTGGTGAAGACAAAGTGTCTAGTATAATACTTTTTATTTCTAATCTTTTGCACTTTTTATTTGGTTTTGTATTAATGACTTTAATAACTAGTTACTTATGTTGAAGGTGATCTTTCCTTATCGTTTGTCCGTGGTGTCTTGGCATTATTTTACTGTCTATATAAAATAAAAGATTTTCACCATTCATATATCCACGGTCTATATGGAGGTATGTTGGCTACCTTGTCGGGGGTTAAGGGAACGGTTTGGTAAAGGTCTTGCCATTGTTCAGCGTTTAGAGGTCCTGCAATGGACCTGGGTCAAATTTAGTAGGACCTCCTTCAATACTTCACGGTATTGGATGGCGAGGGTCCAAACTCTTTGATCCCATCATAAGTTAACTACTATTAATACTATAACCCGACTATTTAGGACTGTATCCCTGCTGACTCAGACTACTTAGTCGAGGGTAACGTCACCTCCAAAAGAGGGGCCTACCATAATATTGCATTAATAACTTAATTCATTATCTTCCAATAATCCACCCTTTTAGGATTGTATCCTTGCTGACTCAAACTACTGGGGTGAGGGTAACGTCACCTTCAAAAGAGGGGCCTACTACAATAACTAAGATAATCTCTTAATTATGTGCAAAAGTGCGGAAATAATCAAAGGTTATACTAGATACGAGTCGGAACCAAGTGATTCATCTTGTCTATCTGTTTTTTCTTTTTATTTTTATTTTCAGCATTTTAGTTAGTTTTTATTTTTCTTAGTTTAAAACATTTTTCTAAACTTTTTATTTTGATTAGACGTTGAGGATAAACCGGTACTAAAAGCTCTTGTGTCCTTGGACGACCTCGGTATCTTACCAACGCTATACTACGCTCACGATGGGTGCACTTGCCCATATGTGTGTTTAGTGTTAGTAAAATATCGTGTTTTATAAATTTAAAACTTGGCTAAAAATAAGTGTTAAAAGGGCTTAAAATATACACCTAATATATATAACACTTCACACGCATCAATAATCTAAATATCCAATTTAATTTTACATGCTACAATTCATTCATTACGTAAAAAGACAAAAAAATAAAGCAAAATAAGTTGTTGTGTACATCATTCAAACGAAATACAATTTACTTACTGTGTGTATAAAAAGTAATCTAAACTGTGCAATTACTTGCATTGCTACGTTGCTACAAGATTTGATGAGCTCGGTACCAACCGTTACCGAAAATACCGTTATCGAAAATACCGTTACCGAAATCCCCATAAGTGGGTACCGGTACCGAATATACCTGGTACAGTACGGCTTGATACGGTCGGTACTGATACGGCATCGGTATTTGAGGGTAAAACCCGATGAATAACGGTGCCGAACGGATACTGAAAACACACTCAGTTTGGTAAATTTGATACCGGTACCGGTACCCGATACTATTCATTGACTAATCATTCATTTCTCTACTATTCATTTACTTCGATTTTTAATATATAGGTAAATGTTCCAATAAAGATCGACCTTGAAGTTATTTGGTCTTATCAACTATGTTTGTCATTATTCTTTCCCTTTTTAGGCTTGTGTAGTGGCTTGCGTCACCTACCACATCATCCCAATGGGGGCGTCAAACACAGAGGCGGATCCAGGCCACATTTGTGGGTTTTCAGGAACCCAGTGCGTTTCGAAAAAACGGAAAAAAGTTAATGAGAACTTTGTAGAATTTAGAAAAAATTAGTGAGAATTAAAGAGAATTTATCAAAAGGAAACCCATTAGAATAAAATCTTGCATCCGTCACTGATCAAACACCGTGTCAAAGAGACGCCAAAATCTTGAACGTGAGATAGGTAACTGGCATAAGGCTGGAGGGTGTGGTATAAAGCCCCTAGGGGTTTTATCACGCCACGTCAGATCCACCTAGCCGCCACGCTATATGAGGAGCTTTAAAGCCCATCTTTTTAACTTGTATGCAATGGTTTAAAGCCTTCTATTAAACAAAACTAAAAAAAGATTTTATTAGTTGAAAAGAGGTGGGCTTCACCTACACACGCCTTTAACGCTTGTTATCACCATGGCAGAGAATCCATAGCGCCCCCTTTTAACAAGCACGAGATGATTGATGACGCCCCAAAATGCTAAAGATGATGATGTGGCCGGGGACGCTAAGACACACCCCCGACCTAAAGCTACAACTTCAATATGTTATATTGTGTCACTTTTTTTTCCAGCAAATGAAAAACCTTCAAATGGATAGTGGGCTCATGACCACTACACTTAATCTTAGTTTTTTTATATTTTTTTTATTGGCAAATTGGAAAATAATAATCCCATCTTTCTGAAATTGGCCGATAATAATCCCAAGTCAGTTATTAGCCAATAATAATCCGACCTCGTCCATTTTTTTTGTAAAATAGTCTGCCGTTAAAATAAGCTTAACGGAGTTAAGTGTTTTTCAGAATTACAAACCGATGTTTTAGGGTTTTTGATCAGAACGAGGATACGAGTCGATTGATGTAAAACTTACCTCGAAATTGTGTTCGAATGGCTTGAATTTTGTTAATTGGAAGTTAAACACCCGAATTGAAGCACTGTTTTCGTGGGTTGGGAGCAGTATTTCGAGATAAGTTTTACATCAATCAACTCTTATCCTCGTTCTGATCAAAAGCCCTAAAACATCGGTTTGTAATTCGGAATAACACTTAACTCCGTTAAGTTATTTTAACGGCGGACTATTTTACAAAAAAAAAAAAATGGATGAGGTCGGATTATTATTGGCTAATAACTGACTTGAGATTATTATCGGCCAATTTCAGAAAGTTGGGATTATTATTTTTCAATTTGCCTTTTTTATTTTACTCTTTACTTTTGTTTTAATAACAATAGTAATCGGTAGATGTATGTATAAGTTTCAATAAACCTAACTTTCATAAATCATTCAAGAAATAAACTTATATCTAAAAACAATAAAGAGTAAACTTCCGTTTTGCTTCCTGTGGTTTGGTCACTTTAATGGTTTTGCCCCAAACCTTTAAAAACAGCCATTTTCCTCTAATAGTTTGTTATGGTTTTTCCATTTTGCTCCCCGCCTGTAACTCCATCCAAATTGTCTGTTTTTCCATTTTGCTCCCCGCATGGAGCAAAATGGAAAAACCATGTAACACCCAAAAAACGGGTTTGGTAATCAAATCCCGTTAATACTAAAAGACGGGTAAAATACCATTAATGGTAAAATTAACCCGGTAAATATTAGGATTTAAATAATTAAACCTAATATTAAATAAAAAGAGAATAAAAGTTTTGAGAAAAACAAAGCTTATGATAGGCCGACTTAGCGGGACTTAAATAAGACGGGTTATAACTCCCGGAACCCAATAAGTTAACTAGGAATAATAATAACCCAGTTAGTCGAGAGTCTTGTAATAACTTGCTAGAGGGTTAATGTAACATCCCGAAATTTCAAAACTTTATACTAGAATTATAAAGTGTATAATAAACAAGAATAAACTAACTAGGATAAATAACCCAGTTAGTTAGAAGTCTTGTAGTAACACAAGGATGAGTTAAAAAGGTCAAAGATGTAAACTAAATAAGAGTGGAGGGACCAAGGTTGTCAAACTTGAAACTTGAATTACTAATAATTAGTAAAACAAAAACCAAACACTCCATTTTTGGAGTCTGGTAGATCAAGGAACACAGGGGGCGACACCCACTCCTTCACAACCCTAAATTCTACTAAAATCTCAAATTAAAGGCTCAAATCATGTCATAATCGAAATCTGAGCATAGAATCGTGATCTCCTCGTCAAGGAGGTCATAAGGTATGTCAAATTAGGTTGTTTTGATACAACTCAAATTCTTGCATGTGATTGAAATCGAAGGTTGAGCTTGATTATGTGTTGTAAAACATGAAATTAGAAGTAATGTGAAGTCTAGGGACAAACCCTAGATGATTTCTTGTCAAAGTCTTGCATGTTAGTTGTAAGGATCAAAATCACTATAGTGGGTGATTAGTAAGTTAGTAGAACTTGATAAACACTAGAACTAAGACTCTTGTTCTAGTGAAAACTGAAATTTTGAGATAATCTCTGAAATTGTTGATGTTAAAATATGTGTATATTGTCTAATTGAAGTTAATTTGAGTGATAAATTCAAGTCATGAACTTGGTTTAAATCATGTAGAAATCTGACCCGCAAGGTGTTTGATAAAACGCCTAAATGAGGGTTAAAATGTTAAAGAGTGCTAAAAACGCAGATTTGCATATGTTATGAATGAATGCGTTAAAGCTTATGAAAGAGAGTTCTAATCTTGTTATGAATTGAACTCTTTAGGCAAGGAATCCGGAACGTCAAGTGGACACGCCGGAAGTGATACCCGCGGAAAAGGTGTGCTTTAAAGGTACGTGGCTTTAGCCCCGTTAAAATTTTGTGTAAATAATCAGTTTTGTTGTGTGAACGGTGTTGAATTAAATTGGATGCGTTTGATGCGTTGTTAAAGTGGCGAAGTACACTTGACCATCAAACGGGTCAAAGTAAAGATTTGGTATATAGTTTGGCTAGTCAATAAAGTGATGGTTTTCACTAAATAGCCAAACGGGTCAAAATGATGTTTTCAATAGAATCATGAGAGTAGAGACTTGAAATGTCTTATACCTTGTTAAATGATGAATTGTACCATATCAATGAATTGGTGATGTTAACCTAAGTATAAGGACCCGGAATATGGGTCAAATAATAAATGTTAAATGAAAAAGGGTTATTTGAAACGGAATGCTTGAATTCCAAAGAAACAAATATTAGTTCTAAAGAAATCGCAAAGCCATGGAATTGGCGCGAATACACCAAGTAGGTGAGCTCGGGCGATTGGGTAATTATGTCTATAAGGTCTTAAGAATGGAAAAGAGGTGCTATGCACTTACACTAATGGGTTGGATAATGAAAATAAGGAAATTGCGAACCAATAATCGGTATCTCGGTTTCCGCGATGTAAAATTTATATGGTTGAGTCCGTAATTTTATTACGAACTCGTAGGAAAAAGAAACGGTTAAAACGGATTAACGAGTAGAAAGTTATGATCATTCAAAGTTGAAAAATGGTTAAATGGCAAAAGTGCAGGACCTGCCGTAAATTACGGTCCCACCGTAATTTATGGTGGAGGTCTGAAGTCTTACGATGAAAGTCTCCTGAGTTACGGCAGACCAGATTGTCCAAAGTCTACCGTAACTTACGGTAATACCGTAAGTTACGGTGGAAACCTGAAAATTTGTATTTTGTTTGTTATTTTGAATTGTTAGAATTCGTTTATACGCAATGCATTGATGTCAAAACTAATATTTTAGTGTTTGACCCTAGGTATGGATGAGTTTTCCCCGGATGGTGATCAAGCACTTTGTCAAGAACCGAACACGCATTTTGAAGCTTCCGCATTAATCTTAATCTTGTCTAGACGTAATCATGTTGTAAACACTTTTGTTAATCACGTTTTAAATCCCTTAAACTAGTGGTTAGTATGCTAACAAGGGTTAACTTTTAAACTTGTTATGGATTATCTTGGGATGTGTTTGGTACTATCTCAAGTGTGTATGGTTTAAACACGAAATGCTTTTGTAAACTCTGATTTTTATAAAGTTGTATGTAATTCTTAGTTAAATTCTGTCAAATTAATTAAGGGTGTTACAAGTTGGTAATCAGAGCCCAAGGTTGTTAACAAGTGTTCGGTTCAAGCTTGATCAAACATCCGGTAAGAGTAAATTGTTCTAAAGTAGAGTTACTAAGTATAAAAAGGGAAGTAATGAATGGAAATGCATAGGAAGAGCGTGTTAACACACTCAAACCCGGACAGTGCATTAAATAAGAACGGTGAAAACAAGTTATGAACTTGAACAAACCGAAGTGAATAAATTATACGTCATAAATGAAATGTTAACGCTTAATGTAAACATTTCAGTTAAAGATGACGGATAAAGGCAATGATGATACGGTGCCAAGAGTCACCGAGCAAACGAGAGAAGTGATTGCTGAAGAGGTAGGAAAAGCAATCGAAAACAGTTTGTCGGGTTTCATCGACAAAATCCAAACCACGGTATTATCAGTGGTGGAAGAAAGAATCAAGAAATTGGAGGATAATAACAATTTAGCAAAGGAGAAGTCAGGAGGACGAAAATCTTGTTCTTATAAAGAGTTCATGGCGTGTAAACCGCCCATTTACAATGGGGAGGTTGACCCGATCATATGTCAACGATGGTTAAGCGATATGGATGGGGTGTTCGAAAGGACTCATTGTGATCCGGATGACTACGTAGCCTATGGCACGGGTCAGTTAAGGGGTCAAGCGAAAGACTGGTGGGATAACAAGAAAAAGGAAATTGGAAGCGAAGCGGCTAAGGCTATGACATGGGATGAGTTTAAGACGCCGTTTCTTAAACATCACAGTCCCAAGGCAGTCATTAACAAGATCAAGGAAGAATTCATGCAGCTTCGACACAAGGGTGAATCTATTGACAAAATCACGGGAATATTCATGGATAAGATGAAGTTTTGTGATGAGTTGATAACGAATGAGGAGCAGAAAAGATATTATTATTATCATATGTTGAGCGCCGAGTATAGGGAGTTTATGACTCCTTCAAAGTATGAGACTCTCACCGAAATCATAAACGTTGCTCGGGAACGGGAGATAGAGTTGAAGAAACAGATTGAAAGAGGTGAAAGAAGGGCTCAGATAGTCAATCCAAGCCCAACGAAAAAGGCGCGCACAACATAATCCTCAAAGAAACAAGAAGGTAAAGGCGGGTCATCAAACTGCAAGATATGCGGGAAAGGGCACAAAAGTGAGTGCCGGTTCAAGGACAAACCGTGTCCTATATGTGGGAAGACGGGACACACGGCTGCATTGTGCCCGGGAAAGGTGTCGGTGTGTTACAAATGCTACCAACCGGGTCACAAGAAATCTGAGTGCCCGGAGTTGGTTGGAAAGAAAGATGACAAGAATACACAAACTGAGACACCAAGAGCAAAGGCGAGATCTTTCCAGTTGACAGCAATGGAGGCAAAAACAGAGCCCGATGTGGTCTCAGGTATATTTGCCATAAATTCAATTCCTGCACATGTGTTATTTGATACGGGTGCGAATAAATCTTTTGTTTCATATGGATTTATTCGACATCCTTCTTTTGTACTAACAAAATTGCCTATGCCATTAGAGGTAGAGATAGGTGATAACAAAAGTTTTCTTGTATGTGATGTATGTCGAGATTGCAAAATAAGCGTTGATGATGAGGAATATTTGATAGACTTGATCCCTATGTCAATGGGAGAATTTCAAGTAGTGGTAGGGATGGATTGGTTATCCCGACATCATGCAAAGGTGATATGTTTCCGCAAGGAGATACAGTTGACATCTCCAAGTGGAAAGCAAGTCACCATTTATGGCGAAAAAGGGGGCAGTCCCGTTATGTGCTCAATACTAAAGGCCCACAAACTTATGAGGCGCGGATGTAAAACATTCATGATATACGCAAACGAACCTAATAAAGAGACGCCAAAGATGGAAGACGTACCAGTGGTACGTGAATACGCCGATGTATTTCCGGAAGATTTACCGGGAATACCGCCAGTACGGGAGGTAGAGTTCGGGATCGAATTGGTTCCGGGCGCAAAACCTGTGGCCAAGGCACCGTATCGACTCGCACCATCAGAATTGCAAGAATTGATGTCACAAATCCAAGAATTGCTCGACAATGGATTTATTCGGCCAAGCGTGTCACCATGGGGCGCACCGGTATTATTCGTGAGAAAGAAGGACGGGAGCATGCGTATGTGCATTGATTACCGGGAGTTGAATAAACTCACGGTAAAGAATCGATATCCGCTTCCAAGAATTGATGACCTATTTGACCAATTACAAGGTGCAAGTTGGTTCTCAAAAATCGACCTCAGATCTGGGTATCATCAGTTGAAAGTCAAAGAGGAGGATGTACCGAAAACGACTTTTTGTACACGGTACGGACATTACGAGTTTCTCGTGATGTCCTTTGGGTTAACTAATGCACCCGCGGCTTTCATGGATCTCATGAACCGGGTTTGCAAACCCATGCTAGACAAGTCAGTGATAGTGTTTATCGATGATATTATGATATACTCCAAGAATGAAGCAGAACACGCAAGTCATTTGCGTGAAGTGTTGGAGACGCTCAGGAAAGAGAAATTGTATGCGAAATTCTCAAAATGTGCCTTCTGGTTACGAGAGGTGCAATTTCTTGGGCATATCATTAGTGCAAACGGAGTGTTAGTAGATCCGTCAAAGATAGAAGCTGTGTCAAGATGGACTCCACCAAAGAATCCTTCGGAAATCAGAAGTTTCTTAGGGCTTGCGGGTTATTATCGGAGATTCATACAAGATTTCTCCAAAATTGCTACGCCGTTGACCAAACTAACCCGTAAGAATGAAAAGTTTATTTGGGCCGAGGATCAAGAAAGGGCGTTCCAAACGCTCAAGGAAAAATTGACCCATGCGCCGGTGTTGACATTACCGGACGGAACGGAGGATATGGTAGTTTACTCGGATGCATCGCATTCGGGACTTGGCTGCGTTTTGATGCAGCGGGGCAAGGTTATAGCCTATGACTCAAGACAGCTAAATACTCATGAGAAGAGATATCCTACCCATGACCTCGAGTTGGCAGCAGTGGTGTTTGCCTTGAAGATATGGAGGCATTACTTGTACGGGGTGAAGTGCACTATCTTTACCGACCACAAAAGCTTAAAGTATTTCTTCGATCAGAAGGAATTAAATATGAGGCAGAGGCGGTGGTTAGAAACTGTCAAAGACTTTGATTGCGAAATACATTACCACCCCGGGAAGGCTAACGTAGTGGCAGACGCGTTGAGCCGAAAGACGGATTATATGCCTATTCGAGTACGATCGATGCAATTAATTGTGACATCGGGTTTGCTTGAACAAATCCGAAAATCTCAAATTGAAGCAATCAAGGAAGAAAATGTGAAGAAGGAAATGATAGTTGGGCAACTAAAAGACCTGGAGGATGGTAATCAAGGATTGAAAACTCGATTTGGGAGAATTTGGGTTCCAAATACGTGTGGGGCCAAGGCGCGTCTTCTTGACAAGGCCCATAAATCTCATTATTCAATTCATTCGGGGGCGACCAAAATGTATAATGACGTAAAACAAAACTATTGGTGGCCCGGAATGAAAAGAGATATTGTGAAGTATGTGGAGAAGTGTCTGACTTGTTTACAAGTCAAAGCGGAGCACCAAAAGCCATATGGTAGGTTGCAACCGCTGGATATCCCAGTTTGGAAATGGGAACAAATCACGATGGATTTGTTAACCAAATTGCCCAAAACCAATCGCGGATTTGATGCTATATGGGTAGTCGTAGATCGATTGACAAAAAGTGCTCACTTCATTCCGATTCGTGAGACTTATACATCCGAGAAGATGTCGGAAGTGTACACCAATGAGATCATAGCACGTCACGGAGTGCCGATATCCATTGTGTCAGACAGAGATACTCGGTTTACCTCTAAATTCTGGCACGAATTTCAAGAGCAAATGGGGACTAAACTGTACATTAGCACTGCTTATCATCCGCAAACGGATGGGAAAAGTGAGAGAACGATACAAACGTTGGAAGATATGTTGCGGGCTTGCATCATCGACTTCGGGGGCAGTTGGGATGTCCATCTACCCTTGGTCGAATTTTCATATAACAATAGCTATCAGTCGAGCATTAAAATGGCCCCGTATGAAATGTTATATGGTAGGAAGTGTCGAACCCCGGTGTGTTGGGGAGAAGTGGGACCACGAGGATTAGCACATACTGACATAATCCGAACTACGAATGAGAAAATTGATGTGGTTCGAGCTCACCTAAAAGTAGCTCAGGATCGACAAAAGTCGTATGCGGATAAGCGAAATAGACCTATTGAATTTCAAGTTGGCGATAAAGTAATGCTAAAAGTATCGCCATGGAAGGGAATTATACGGTTCAGAAAAAGAGGAAAGTTGAGTCCGAGGTTCATTGGGTCATTCAGGATCACTGAACGGGTTGGTAAGGTAGCATATCGCCTTGAACTACCCGAGGAGTTGAGTGGAATTCATAACACCTTCCATGTGTCACATCTCCGAAAATGCTTAGCAGAAGAAACTGCTCGTATCAGCTATGATGACATTGAAGTGGATAACAGCCTCAACTATGCTGTGAGGCCAATTGCAATTTTAGATAAAAAAGAGAAGAGTCTGAGGAACAAAGTAATTAACCAAGTGAAGGTTAAATGGGAGCACAGGAAGGGTGCGGATACCACGTGGGAATCCGAAGAAGAGATGCAACGGCTCTACCCAAAACTATTTGGTACGTATCTCGGTTTCGGGGACGAAACCCTTTTAAGGGGGGTGGACTTGTAACATCCCGAAATTTCAAAACTTTATACTAGAATTATAAAGTGTATAATAAACAAGAATAAACTAACTAGGATAAATAACCCAGTTAGTTAGAAGTCTTGTAGTAACACAAGGATGAGTTAAAAAGGTCAAAGATGTAAACTAAATAAGAGTGGAGGGACCAAGGTTGTCAAAATTGAAACTTGAATTACTAATAATTAGTAAAACAAAAACCAAACACTCCATTTTTGGAGTCTGGTAGATCAAGGAACACAGGGGGCGACACCCACTCCTTCACAACCCTAAATTCTACTAAAATCTCAAATTGAAGGCTCAAATCATGTCATAATCGAAATCTGAGCATAGAATCGTGATCTCCTCGTCAAGGAGGTCATAAGGTATGTCAAATTAGGTTGTTTTGATACAACTCAAATTCTTGCATGTGATTGAAATCGAAGGTTGAGCTTGATTATGTGTTGTAAAACATGAAATTAGAAGTAATGTGAAGTCTAGGGACAAACCCTAGATGATTTCTTGTCAAAGTCTTGCATGTTAGTTGTAAGGATCAAAATCACTATAGTGGGTGATTAGTAAGTTAGTAGAACTTGATAAACACTAGAATTAAGACTCTTGTTCTAGTGAAAACTGAAATTTTGAGATAATCTCTGAAATTGTTGATGTTAAAATATGTGTATATTGTCTAATTGAAGTTAATTTGAGTGATAAATTCAAGTCATGAACTTGGTTTAAATCATGTAGAAATCTGACCCGCAATGTGTTTGATAAAACGCCTAAATGAGGGTTAAAATGTTAAAGAGTGCTAAAAACGCAGATTTGCATATGTTATGAATGAATGCGTTAAAGCTTATGAAAGAGAGTTCTAATCTTGTTATGAATTGAACTCTTTAGGCAAGGAATCCGGAACGTCAAGTGGACACGCCGGAAGTGATACCCGCGGAAAAGGTGTGCTTTAAAGGTACGTGGCTTTAGCCCCGTTAAAATTTTGTGTAAATAATCAGTTTTGTTGTGTGAACAGTGTTGAATTAAATTGGATGCGTTTGATGCGTTGTTAAAGTGGCGAAGTACACTCGACCATCAAACGGGTCAAAGTAAAGATTTGGTATATAGTTTGGCTAGTCAATAAAGTGATGGTTTTCACTAAATAGCCAAACGGGTCAAAATGATGTTTTCAATAGAATCATGAGAGTAGAGACTTGAAATGTCTTATACCTTGTTAAATGATGAATTGTACCATATCAATGAATTGGTGATGTTAACCTAAGTATAAGGACCCGGAATATGGGTCAAATAATAAATGTTAAATGAAAAAGGGTTATTTGAAACGGAATGCTTGAATTCCAAAGAAACAAATATTAGTTCTAAAGAAATCGCAAAGCCATGGAATTGGCGCGAATACACCAAGTAGGTGAGCTCGGGCGATTGGGTAATTATGTCTATAAGGTCTTAAGAATGGAAAAGAGGTGCTATGCACTTACACTAATGGGTTGGATAATGAAAATAAGGAAATTGCGAACCAATAATCGGTATCTCGGTTTCCGCGATGTAAAATTTATATGGTTGAGTCCGTAATTTTATTACGAACTCGTAGGAAAAAGAAACGGTTAAAACGGATTAACGAGTAGAAAGTTATGATCATTCAAAGTTGAAAAATGGTTAAATGGCAAAAGTGCAGGACCTGCCGTAAATTACGGTCCCACCGTAATTTATGGTGGAGGTCTGAAGTCTTACGATGAAAGTCTCCTGAGTTACGGCAGACCAGATTGTCCAAAGTCTACCGTAACTTACGGTAATACCGTAAGTTACGGTGGAAACCTGAAAATTTGTATTTTGTTTGTTATTTTGAATTGTTAGAATTCGTTTATACGCAATGCATTGATGTCAAAACTAATATTTTAGTGTTTGACCCTAGGTATGGATGAGTTTTCCCCGGATGGTGATCAAGCACTTTGTCAAGAACCGAACACGCATTTTGAAGCTTCCGCATTAATCTTAATCTTGTCTAGACGTAATCATGTTGTAAACACTTTTGTTAATCACGTTTTAAATCCCTTAAACTAGTGGTTAGTATGCTAACAAGGGTTAACTTTTAAACTTGTTATGGATTATCTTGGGATGTGTTTGGTACTATCTCAAGTGTGTATGGTTTAAACACGAAATGCTTTTGTAAACTCTGATTTTTATAAAGTTGTATGTAATTCTTAGTTAAATTCTGTCAAATTAATTAAGGGTGTTACAGTTAAAACACTCAAAATATGAACTAAGGAAAGTGGAGGGACTAAACGTGTTAATTCTGAAACTTGATTTAATAAAAAGAAAGTAAAATAAACCAAACACACACAAGAGTGTGTGTGTCTGGTCGACAGAAACATAGGGCGACCAGGAGAAACCCCCACAACGCTAGTTCTTGCTAAATCTCTCAAATTGAAGGTCCAAATAAGTCATAAATCAAAATCCGAGCACGAATTAGTGATCTCCACTGAAAAAGGAGTCACAACGTATGTAAATTTCATGAGAAATCTCTAGTTGAATTTCTGAGTAAACCTAGAGAATTCAAAAATTGTTGATGCATGCTTGTTATATGGATGAAATAGGAACATTGTAGTGTTTAGGAGTAAACCCTAGACAAATACATGCTGAAATTATGCTTAATTCTAGTAAAATCCATAAACACCATTGAAGGTGATAAGTGGGTTTTGTAGAAACATGTTAAACACTAGGATTTTGATAGTTATTCTAGTGTAATTTGAGTTCCATGAAGTAAATTCAGATTTGTTGATGCTAAATTCGTGTATGTGATGTTTTTAGGGTTTTGATTGCTAAAAATAAGTGTTATAATGTCTTAAACATGTTTTAATTGAAAGCTGAATTCAAACAACTTCTGATCAGAATTTACAGCCGACTTATATTGGCTGTAACGCGGACAAAACATGACAAAAACATGTGTTTCTTGAGTCTAAAATGTAATTCCAGGAAATATCTTTAAAACCCCACTGGAATTGCATTTTTTTCGACGAAAATTGAATGTTTTATGAATTTTTTGGTATCGAAGGTTCACGCTGCGTTTTCTGGCAGAATTTGCAGCCCATTACGAATATCATAACTCAATTTAAGAACTGATTTATGATCTCAATTTTTTACTGTAGGTAGCTTCAGGTAATTCCAAAAAGCTCCAATTGGAATTTCGTCAATCGGATAAACGTGGAATTTTAAATGAATTTTTTCGTAAGCTGCAGTCAGAAGTGACGAATCTGATTGCAGCTTAATAAATGAATTTTTACGAATTTTTGGTAAAGAGTTAGATCTTGAAATTTTAACACAAGGCCTATCCCTCCGAGAGGTACGTCTCATAATAAAATCATAATTTTTGAAGACTTGTAAACAGGTTAAACAGGTCACCAAAAACAGTCTATTTTTTGGTGATATGAACTTGCCTAATTGATGTTAATCTTGGCTAAATGACAAGTTATAAACTAGTTGTTGAATATATGGCATGCTTTAATTGATAAGCGTGTAAAAAAAGGGGTCCATAGGGTGATGTCCATTGTATAGAATGACCAATCTAACAATCTTATGGATGTTATGATATAGTTTGACTCTAAACAAGCTAGGTGGGGGCTTGGAGAGGAACGGGTCAAACGGATCATGGATGCGAAGAATGTTTGCGCGGACGCGAGGTAAGTAAAGCTTACACCCAATTTAATTGTACGTATTTATTTTATAGGTGATAAATATGACAACGGATTGTATCCGGATATGGGTTCCGACACAAAACAATATGAATCAGAACGAATTAAAACGATTAAAACTATGGTTAATGGAAAAAGAATCTTGTGGTAAAAAAATCCGAAATGGGTCGGATGTGTGAATGGGTAGTTAAAACCATGTTTTGTTATAAATGTAAATGTTTGGTCGTATAGGCCAAACTGATCAAATGGTGGTGATAACACCATTTGACTATATCGACTAACGTTTGGTTGTCAAGTCATATGTTCACAGGAGTGAACGGGAAGTGGATAATTGCGTAGCTATTAAGTAGCGGCTAAATAAAGTAAGGTATAAAACGGGTCTATACGTTGACCCGAGCCAGGTACGCATAAAGTAAGTTTATAGTTAAAAGTGCAATTTGGTCAAATAACTAGCGAAAGTCCTTCGTTGTAAAATGAAGGACTAAAATTGACCAAAAAGGGCCTTGTTGGGTAAACGACCCCTTAGTGGTCGTTTAGAAACTTATATTATGACCTTGTAACCCTTAGATGTGAATAAAAGAGGTAGGCATAAACTTTTAAGGGTCAAATGCCTAAAAATGAGTCGTTGCGTAAAATGACTAGTTGAAGGGTAAAATTTAGGACTTTGGATTCCTTATGTTAAATCCACCACAAAAATGGTTGTGGTGGAAGATAAGTAGATAACTAGTATGGAAATGCGAGGTGCGAAAGGAAAAAAAAATAACTAGTTGATGCTTAAATGCCTAAAGGTCCACTAAACGGGTCAAAATAAACTAAGAAGCTAGTTGAGGATTAAGTGATTAGAAAGTTACAAATAAATCTGGGAATGTAAACGTGTACGCAAATCTTGTAGTGAGAACAAGACGCTAAAGTTTGACTAGTCCGGAATGGGTAGTAAGGACAAGGCATGCTCTGTTACATAAGTTTATAGTGTGAGGTTATAAACAAACGGGTCGAATAATTATAAAAGAAAAAGGATTTATAAACCTTAAGCTTATAAATCTGATTTTGATACGAACAAAGATGACAACCGGGTCCGTAATTAAATTATGGACGTGTAGGAAAAAGAATCGGCTGAAACGGACATCTTGATCAAAAGTTATGAAACTTTACAGTTAGAATTCCGATCGAAAATCGGAGTTGGGAAAATGCAGTAACTAGCTGCAACATTCTGGAAAAAAAGAGGCGTCGCGCCGCCCGACGCGACGGGGTGCCAGTTGCGCGAAAATCGTTTGTTTAATCCGTTATCCATTGCGAACCCATTTAAATACGTTTTAAGCTACGTATGACTAATCTAACTCATGTTTTATGAGTTGCAGGTAAAATCCTAGTATCGGAGGACGATCAAGTTCAACAAAGAACCGAACACGTTCAAGATACAAGCTTCCGCACGGCGTTTCGTTGTCATTTTTAACGACGAACTTATTTATATTATGCTGTAAACTTTTAAGTTGTAAAAGTTTTAGATTACTCGTATTTTCTAAGGATCCTTAATAGTAAATACATGATTATTTTCGTTATATATACGAAAACCTTTAAAATAATAACAATGGTGTTACAAACCATAACAAATTATTGGAGGAAAATGGTTATTTTTAAAGGTTTTAGGCAAAACTGTTAAAGTAACCAAACCACAGGGAGCAAAACGAAAGTTTATTCAACAATAAATTTTTGAACTACCTTGATCTACATGATAAATTCTCATATACCTCCACCACCCACATAAATTCACACCCTTTTGAACGAAACAGGAACATGTTCAACAATAAATATATCTAAATTTATCATTACTGTTAAACTCCTTAATTATGACATTCATAAAAATATAGATATAAATATAAATATGAGTTGATTTAGGTAAAACTACTTCTTTATGGATTCATTTGAGTTTAGTTAAACTATACTTTGAATCAATTTTGATTACTCAGATTGTATAACTAAACAACGGGTCATCTTGTATCTCTATAAAAAAAAATTAACAAACTAAACATCGATTATATCTTATTATTGACCTGTAACCAAACCATGACCCATGTTCATACCAAATTATAGGTTTGTAAAATGTATTTTAGACGTCTTAACTTGCATACTCAAAATTATAATTTATCTTTAGAAAACATAAATAATAATTATTTTCCCGATACTTTTTAAATATATATTTGTTTTTTATAAAATCCATAATCGGGGTTGTATTTTTTATTTTCTTCTTAGAATTAAGAACCATAACTTTGTTTTCAGTAGAATCAGTTTTATAATTCAAAGGAGGTTGCAGTGGAGCTTATCGCATGTTTACCTATTGCTATTATGTAATTTCCTACTATAAAATTTATGCAATTTAGGTTTGAATTAAGAGTAAAATTAAAGGGTGCGAAATAACCATAGTACCTAATCCGTTAATCCTAAACACCAAGTCCCCTTGCTAAACGTACCCCTCTCCTCTTATAAAACATAAGAAAAACTTACCAGTTATCATTCAAAATTATTTCCCTCTTACATAAACGGGTACATTTAATACATATGTTCAAGACATCAGTGGCGAACCCAAAAATTATTTGATGGGGTGCGGATGAGACGTTCAACCATATTTTCAAGAGGTACAGTCAGATTATTTTTTTTCCTAAAATATACAAATACCAAACACATTACTTATGATCCACTTATTCTCAACACACACACACTGAAAACACCTCAACTGTGTGTAAGCTCTTAACCAATCACACATGCCAAAGTGTTTCAGTCTAGTGGCCTCCCGAAACTGGTGTCTCCGGTCAACTTTCTCCACCTCCGGTCTCCGGTCAACCACCACCGATCTCGGTGACGGCACCATCATCCACTGCTGGGTACCCAAAACCCGTAAACCAACCCGACCCGATCTCCTCCTGCTCCATGGGCTCGGAGCTAATGCCATGTGGCAGTGGGGCCCACATATCCTCCCTAAACTAGTTCACCACTTCAATGTCTACGTGCCGGATTTGGTGTTTTTTGGTGACTCGTTCACGACTCGGTCGGATCGGTCTGACTCGTTCCAGGCTCAGTGTGTGTACCGAGTCATGGAGGTGAACTCGGTGAAGAGAATGAGGGTGGTGGGGCTGAGTTATGGGGGGTTTGTGGCGTATAGTTTAGCGGCGCAGTTTAAGGAAATGGTGGAGAGGGTGGTGATATGTTGCGCCGGGGTGTGTTTGGAGGAGAAGGATTTGGAGGATGGGTTGTTTCCGGTGAAGAGTTTGGAGGAGGCGGCGGAGATATTGCTCCCGCAAACGCCGGAGAAGATGAAGGAGTTGATGCGGTTTACGTTTGTCAAGCCGCCTGTGAAGACTCCGAATTGTATACTCGTTGACTTTATCCAGGTAATTCTGAATTCATACCGGTAATTTGACCAATGACACGTAAATTAAGAGAATCCCAATGTAGCGGAGAACTATCGTCGTTAGTTCCATTCCGTTGATCAAAATGCTAAAAGTCATTTTCAACGACGTTAGGTACAAGTTAGTCTTTCGTTAGAGTAAAATTACATGAATTATTACCGACCGATGGATGTTGTATCCAATTTACGTATATTTTATGAAGAAGTATGGTTAATTGGTAATTTCTTTTGATTTATTACATGAAATATTAAAAGAATTATTTAGTTATATATCTTTGTGAACGTATAAAGTCACAAGAGTTTTTTATGTACCGTTATTAATTAAATTGTACATGATAATAAAGTATAATATATAGAAATAGAAAAGGACGAAATTCCACGTATTGACAAATGGGGAAAAATCTTACCGGAATGCTTCATTTATGACAATAAGAGACATATAATTCCAAATCATTTTATCCTAAGGTGATAACATTTACTCATTTTATTTAATAAGAGACATATAATTCCAAATCATGCTCGTTATGATTTTATGACCGGTTACCCGTTCTTTGGGTAAAAGAATATAGTAATGATGTTGGTATCTTTTAATTTGGCATAACATCAAGTGTCGAGTGCAGGAAATGAACAAAGAACATTTAGAGGAGAAAAAGGAGTTGATTCATGCTCTAGCCAAAGACCGTAAACTTTCTGAAATCCCCAAAATACCCCAGGTCAACTTTCACACTATATATATTAAGTATTGGAGTAAACTACACGGATGGTCCCTGTAGTTAACAAAAAAATTTGGATTTAGTCCCCAACTTTTTTAAAGTACATGGGTAGTCCCTATGGTTTGCACTTTGTAACGTATTTAGTCCCTAACTTTTTCCAAAAGTACATGGACGGTCCCTATGGTATGCACTTTAGTGACTAAATGCGTTACAAAGTGCATACCATAGGGACCATCCATGTACTTTTAAAAAAATAGGAAATAAATCCAAAATTTTGGTTAACCATAGAAACATAGTTTACTCTAAATATTAACTCGTTTCAGTTCATCATTTTAAATTGCAGCCAACAAAGATAATATGGGGTGATAAAGATCAAGTTTTCCCACTTGAATTGGGTTACAGATTAAAAAGGTTTGACTTTAATTAACAATAAGACTTTTATAGTGTGTGTTGACTTTTGAAGTCAACGAGATAAAAATGAGTCAATGATTAATGAATGTGAATTTAAATTATAAAAAATGCAGGCATTTGGGTGACAATGCAGACATGGTGGTCCTTAAGGATACAGGGCATGCTTATATTGCAGAAAAACCAAAGGAATTCTACAAACACCTTAAGTCCTTTTTACTCCCTTCGGTCCCGCCTCTTCCTTCATCAACCACCACGACCACCACCGCCTCTGACACCACCACAACCATCACCAACAATAACAACCATAATCATCAACATCATCTCCACAATAATGGCCGAGCGACGGTTACTACCTAATTTCTATGGTAAAAACAATGATGAACACAATCGACAGTGGCATGATATATGGATTAAAAGGTGGCAATTTAAACTCGTTTACATGTAAACGGGTCGAAGTGAATTTTTATTTCCTACAAGTCTAAGGTTTCTCAAAGTGTATTTAAGTGCTTACAACTTCAAAATCAATTTATTCAGAAGGGTTGTATTGTTACTCTTAGTTTTTGTAACAAGGTTTAATAGTTTAACTATTATATGAATCAAAAGATAGACAAAAAAGTGTTTGCAGGACAACCTAACAAGACATCGTTTGACCCGTTAACCAACCAATGTGACTCGTCCATTATGCCACCTCTACATGTCATGTTCAACACACATTGGTTTTAGGTTAACAAAAAATGTAATAATATTTTCTCAAAAAAAAAAAAAAAAAACCAGGCTAGATAAATTTTAAAAAATGCATGTTTTGACAAAACAAGTAAACTTTACACAAAAACATGAGCTACACGCATATACAAAAAAAAATCAAGAAGAATCATGGTGAACATAGATTTTTGATGAAAGAAAGAAGAAAAGATTAACTCTGCAACAATCTTAAGACCCTCAACATGTGTAACATGAATTTTATGAACAGGTCGATTTGGGTTATTTTTTAAAGAGTTAATTACTGTTTTCGTCCCTGAGGTTTGTCAAAAATAACGGTTTCAGTCCATTAGTTTAAAAATTGCGATTTCAGTCCATTAGTTTCATTTTCGTAACCATTTCAGTCCACTTTTCAAACGGCGTTTGTTTTATGCAGTTAATGGAAGCACGTGCTTGTCACGTGATGGGCAATTTGGTCATTTCCATTCCAATTCTCACAAACCCAGTTGTATTAAACACCACCTACCCGTATTAAACAAACGCCGTTTGAAATGGAAATGACCAAATTGCCCATCACGTGACAAGCACGTGCTTCCATTAACTGCATAAAACAAACGCCGTTTGAAAAGTGGACTGAAATGGTTACGAAAATGAAACTAATGGACTGAAATCGCAATTTTTAAACAAATGGACTGAAACCGTTATTTTTGACAAACCTCAGGGACGAAAACAGTAATTAACTCTTTTTTAAACTTGGGTCAAACAGGTTGAAAGTCGTCTTTCTTCAGTAATTTAGATTATTATTATTATAGGAATATAGTGTAAGATTATCCCTAATCAGCTGCATGATTAAACAACTATCCTTGTATGATTCTTCATCAAGGATTCAAGATTCATGTTAGAGGGATAAGTATGTGGAAGCCAATTTTAAGGGGGTGTTTGGTGTTGCGTTTTCAAAATAGATTTTGCGTTTTCAAAACTGCGTTTTGAAAAAGCATGTAGATACATGCTTCTCCAAAACTTTTGGAGGCATATAATCACTTTTTCATCCAAATACTTTTTTAGATTATTTATGTTTTACAAACGCAATAATCAAATAATCACTTCAAAACGTAATCCCAAACACCTTCTAAGTATTCAACTTTTATCATCAAATATTTTGTTGAAGTTGTATCAATTTTAGAAGAAAAAAATGCCAATCTATAACATGTTGACACCTCATCAAAATAATTTTTATCTTATCTTTTCAAGAACTTTAAGGGCATTTTCATCATATGACATACTTTTGGCCGAGACAGGTATACATGAAACTGAATACATATATCTAAGGAAGAGGGGGTATAAAGTAGTTTCAATAAATGGGGACCATAATGAGATAAATTTGCATACATATGTGACCTCCACATACATTAACCCTATAAAGGCTATAATATAATAGAAAGCTATGTAATTTTCTAGTAACTGAATTGCTTCTTTAGAAAAGTGCAAGGGTTAATAATGGTAAAAACAACGTGTATACATTATTTGGAAGGAGGCATTGAAAGGAGTTATAATAGTATCATGTTGATTTTCGTGGAAGGCCAGGAACGAACTTAGGTTCACTGGTAAGAGACGTAATGTCGAAGAGGTCTTTAGTGAGGTTAGATCGGCTAGCTTTTTATGGTATAAATATAGGGCTAAGAAGGGTTCGTTAGATTGGGGAGATTGATGTAAATTTGTAAATATGTAATTTTGTTTTTGCCGGCTCGGTTTTCGGGTTCGGTGTGCGTTAATGAAGTTCTCGTTTCAAAAAAAAAAACATTATTTGGAAAATATATAATAGAAAACTATGTTTCTTTTTGGAGATTGAGGGCATGTTTGGATTGGCTTCTTAGAGTTAAAAAGGACTTTTGGGAAAAGGACTTTTTGAAAAGGAGTTTTTAAAAAAAGTGTTTGGATTAGCTTATGGAGTGGGAAAAGCCAATAAGTCAATAAGTTGTTTTTTAAAAAGTGTTTGGCTTAGCTTATTGATGTAAAATGACTAAAATGGACATTCTTTCATAAGTCAATAAGTTGCTTTTTAAAAAAGTGTTTGGCTTAGCTTTTTTGTTTCTCTTCTCTTAATAAAAAGTTTAATTTAATAAAAAAATCTACAAAATAAAAAATATGTCTTTTACAAAAGTTAAAACACAATAATACCACCATAGTTCTCATATTACATTCGTCCATACAATTGAAATGATGTCATGTTCATCTCCGCAATGCCATTATATCTCCCGCAATGCTATCTCGGACCGCTA
Organism: Helianthus tuberosus; assembly: GCA_030545235.1. Taxonomy (NCBI): domain Eukaryota; kingdom Viridiplantae; phylum Streptophyta; class Magnoliopsida; order Asterales; family Asteraceae; genus Helianthus; species Helianthus tuberosus. Next base: position 4,293,409 of record CM060379.1, on the reverse strand, counting down.
ACATATACATATCATCATTTGCACGACGTGTAGCCTGATCTTCTTCGCGAACTTCATCGCTAGTACCACCTCGTCTAGGATTGTACGATTCTTGTTGTGCCCTATCAAATGCTTTATCAAACTCACCGGCCTTTCTAATATAGTTATGGATCGCCATCGACGCTATCACAATACTCACTTGGTGTTCGTACGTGAAATTAACATGCATATCTCTCAATAACGCCCACCTAGCTTTCCACACTCCAAAAGTACGTTCAATTATATTTCGCAATGATGAGTGGTAATAGTTATATGTCTCTTTTGGTCCGCGGGGAGCACGCATAGCACTAGTTTGTGCACGCCGAAAATCCGGTATATGATAACGAATGTTCGTACCTTTGTATGGAGCAAGATACCCTCTAGTATTTGGGTATCCGGCATCAACAACATAATATTTATCTGCAAAAAAAAAAAACAGCTGTTATTCGTTTTAAATAAGTATTAAAAGCATAAAAATATCATTAATAAAATTATACTAACCACCCGTGGGATGTGGAAATTGAAGTTCCGCTCTATCTAACGCTTCATTGAAAATTCTCGTGTCATGTGCAGTCCCCTCCCATCCGGCCCACGCAAATGTAAAACACATGTTAAAATCACACACAACCATTATATTTTGTGTAGCGTATCCCTTTCGACCAATGTACTTCGGTTGTTCGTTCAATGGAACCGATGCCCTCACGTGTGTCCCGTCTATAGCGCCAATGCAGTTCTACAAATACAAAACGATATCATATTTAAAACGTTTATTAAAGTAATTGTAGCATTAGATACATCGAGCAATAGATAATACCTTGAACATTGGATAATACCGAGGATTGTTTAATATATGTGCAGGTACATCATCATTATAGTTTGCGGCTGGCTTGATGATATCAACACTCATCCTAAGCACGGCCGCCAAAACTCTATAGAAATGTCTATGAATTGTTTCCCCGGAATGATTAAAAGATTCTTGCACGAACCTATTTGTACATCCATGAGCCAAAGTCATCAATAAGATTCCGACCGACTCCTCAATAGACACATTACGTGTTTGTTCCAATCCGTATTTAGTAACAAGATCAACGCATAACTGTCTAAAAACAGGTATGTTCAGCCGAAACATATCATAACACCGTCTCGGATGGCCATTAAGAATTTCATTAATAAACTGGTGCCCAGTGCGTTCCGAAGTGTGACATGGTGTTCGCGCGTTACGCAAATTACGAGCTCTTATAATCCCTCTCACAACTTCGGCACATAACCTTTTAAATCCTATAACCTCATCATCCATATACTCTTCATCACTGTCATCTGAATCAGAGTAGTCACTATCCATCCTGTATAAATGTCAAACGATCACATATATTTAAATGTCAAACCATAGCATAAATTAAAACGTCAAACAACACATAATGTCAAACGATCACATATATTTAAATGTCAAACCATACTACCATAGCATAAATTAAAATGTCAAACACATAATGTCAAACGATCACAGAAATTAAAACGTCAAAATATCAAATAAGTCATTCTTCCATAAGTAAATTAAGGAACTCCATCTTTGCTTCACGAGTCGTTGGATACATAAAAGCTTCACGGTTTTGCTTTTTGATGAAGACACGCAAGGCTTGTGAATACTTTTTTGAACCTTCTTCAAAGTCGGGAAAAGTGACGACAATGTTCATGCAATCCGCTATTGTAGCCGAGGGACCATTTGGTGGAAAAGTTTGAGTGCTTTTTGTTGATAAGGCATCAAGTACAACATCTAGCTTTTCCTCAAAAGATGAGCTCTTACTCTTGGTTGAACGTTTGTTGGCAACATCCTTATTCTTCTTCCTTTTACTCGAACTACTTTCAAGGAAACTGGTAAACATAGGCTCATCATCACCTGAATTGATTTCGTCACTGTCTCCTTTCCCCTCCACGTTTTCCTCGAGTCGAACATCGCTCGGATTGTTATCGTTTAAAAATTGCATTGGCGTCTGAGTTTGATCCCCAACGGCAACACAATCCCGAAATAAAGGAGCATAATGCGACTCGTATATTTCCAAATTTGCACCCTTAAATTTGACAAACTCTTTATTTACCTACGAGATAAGACGGTTGATTAATGGATTTTCAAGTTGCAATCACAATTTCATTAATTAATAACTTACCTTTATTTTCTCCTCCCACCACTCATCCGATGCCTCGATTAAGCTTCTTGTCCCACCGATCCCAGTTTCAAGCCTTATTAAGCGGTCATAAAGCTTCCAATCTTTTTTCATGGCGTCCCATTTGTTTTTAAGTTGTTTTCTATCAAAGACTTTGCCGGTTTTTTCGTTCATGGTTTTTTCTATATTCTCCCACCCCATCTTATTAAAGAAACCACAAGGTTTATTCCCTCTTAAAGTTTCAAGCTTGCAAGCTTCGACAAAGTCCATAAACGCATCATTTGTCCACAAGAATTTTGGTTTATTCTTTTTAGTTGACGTTTCACAATCAACAACATTTGTGTGATAAGCATCCATTATCTGATACATATACGCATAAAAATGGATCCTAATCTGATTAATCGAACCCATACAGCAAACAATACAACAAACAGATGCGTTAATTTTGTTTTTACACTACATATCCAGCAACAATCAACAATACAGCAAATCTGATGAACAACTGATTGCTATACAGTCCAACTAGAGAGAACACAACTTAAATCATCTACCAAATTAACGAAATAAAACACTGAATCACGATGATTCTCTAACCCTAACGAGCTTCAGTCCTTCAATCCTACTAGATGAACATCTTGTAAACTATCCAAAATCAATCTAAGCTACTTGTAAACAACAGTATGACATAAATTCTCACACTAATATGAACAAACTGCTATACAATCCAACTACAGAGAACACAACCTACATCATCTGCCAAATTAACAATAACAAAACACTAAATCAAGTTGATTCTCTAACCCTAACGAGCTTCAGTCCTTCAATCCTACTAAATGAACATCTTGTAAACTATCCAAAATCAAATCTAAGCTACTTGTAAACAACAGTATGCCATAAATTCTCACACTAGTATGAACAATGTCAAACTCGTTCCAACATTCAATCACACAATTCAACAAATTAAACGGATAAAAACTGCATATAGATACAGTTACAGGTGTATATGTATCGATGATACCTTAGAGGTGCCGCCGAAAAAGCAAGCCGGAGGTAGGAGAACAGATGTGTCGGCTGGCTGCTGTGTCGGCTTGCTGCTGTGTCGCCCGTCGGAGAAGGAACCGCCGGAGAAGGAACCGCTTGCTGCTGCTGTGTGTCGGGTGCTGCTGCTGTGAGTCGGCTGCTGCTGCTGTGTTTACGAGAGAGAGAGAACAGGAGTGATGAATGTATTAGGGCACACAGATATAAGGAAACAAATATAAAGGGTAATTTAGTAAATTCATTGTTGAAAAGTCATAACTGGGATCAAGAAGTCAGGAATTCTTGGCTTTTCAAAACCTCCAATTTCCTTCTTTCCATTAAGCTATTTCAAAAAGGCCTTCTTCTTTATCCAAACATTAAACCAGCTTATTGACTTATCAATAAGTCAATAAGGTAATAAGTTGGTTTGAGAAGCCAATCCAAACATGCCCTGAATTGCTTTTGTAAAGTGATCCACTTATTCTCAACACACACACACACTGAAAACACCTCAACTGTGTGTAAGCTCTTAAGCAATCACACATGCCAAAGTGTTTCAGTCTAGTGGCCTCCCGAAACTGGTGTCTCCGGTCAACTTTTTCCACCTCCGGTCTCCGGTCAACCACCACCGACCTCGGTGACGGAACCATCATCCACTGCTGGGTACCCAAAACCCGTAAACCAACCCGACCCGATCTCCTCCTGCTCCATGGGCTCGGAGCCAATGCCATGTGGCAGTGGGGCCCACATATCCTCCCTAAACTAGTTCACCACTTCAATGTCTACGTGCCGGATTTGGTGTTTTTTGGTGACTCGTTCACGACTCGGTCGGATCGGTCTGACTCGTTCCAGGCTCAGTGTGTGTACCGAGTCATGGAGGTGAACTCAGTGAAGAGAATTAGGGTGGTGGGGTTGAGTTATGGGGGGTTTGTGGCGTATAGTTTAGCGGCGCAGTTTAAGGAAATGGTGGAGAGGGTGGTGATATGTTGCGCCGGGGTGTGTTTGGAGGAGAAGGATTTGGAGGATGGGTTGTTTCCGGTGAAGAGTTTGGAGGAGGCGGCGGAGATATTGCTCCCGCAAACGCCGGAGAAGATGAAGGAATTGATGCGGTTTACGTTTGTTAAGCCGCCGCTGAAGACCCCGAATTGTATACTTGTTGACTTCATCCAGGTAATTCTGAATTCATACCGGTAATTTGACCAATGACACGTAAATTAAGAGAAGGGAAAATTACCAAAATATCAGTTGACCAAAACATTTTTCAAAAAAATCACCCTCGGTGGAGAGGCGCATCAAGCTTGGGATGCGTCTTTCAAGCACGGGAAGCATCTGTGAGCGAAACCCAATAAAAAATGGACACGTGGTCACGGGACGCGTCCAGCTAGTTTCTGAAGCGTCCGGTGTGTTTTCCGGCAAGTTGCCGGTTTCCCGCGAGTTGCAGGTTTCCGGCAAGTTCTCATTGCTTATTATCTCTTTTCTGTAAGACACCAATCAAGTTCACAATATCGCACATGAATTTGGCCCCAAATAGATCCCAACAGATCTTGAAGATGACGGACACCTTGTCTCTTAAGAAGATGACGGAATCAACAAATCTCGAATATTTTTCTGTTCATTATCAAAGAACGAATTCAAGAAATCAGTACCGAATTCCCAGAAACCAAAACCTATATTTTATGTTGAACTCGCCGAAAACCTGTAACTCGCCGGAAACCTGCAACTCTCCGGAAACACACACCAGACGCTTCAGAAGCTAGCCGGACGCATCCCGTGCATCATGCGTCACTCCAAGGACGCATCCCGTGGCCAAGTGTCCGTTTTTTATTGGGTTTCGCTCACAGACGCATCCCGTGCTTGAAAGACGCATCCCAAGCTTGATGCGCCTCTCCACCGACGCATGAGGGTGACAAATTTGAAAAGTAGTTTGGGCAACCGACATTTTCGTAATTTTCCCTTAAGAGAATCGCAATGTAACGAAGAACTAACTAACGTCGTTTGTTCCGCTGATCAAAATGCTAAAAGTTGTTTTTAACAATGTTACTTTTTCGTTAGAGTAAAATTCCCTCTATAAGTGACATAGTTAAATTTCCTGTATGAATTATTACCGACGGATGGATCATTGTATCCAATTTACCTATAAAGAAGTATGGTTAATTGGTAATTTCTTTTGATTAATCACATGGAATTTGATGTTACACTTACTATTAAAAGAATTATTTTGTTATATATCTTTGTGAACGTATAAAGTCACTAGAGTTTTTTATGTACAGTTATTTAATAAATTGTACATGATAATATAATAAAGTATAATATATAAAAATAGAAAAGGACGAAATTCCACGTATTGTTAAAATTGACAAATGGGGAAATTGTTGCACACGTCAAATCCTTGGGATATCTTTGGTATAGGAGTAGACATAAAGAGGGATCGGTTGATTGGCGAAATTAGTGTAATTTTAATTTTTCTGTGATGTAACTTTTTTTTGGACGGTTCTTCTCTAACTTGGAGAAGTTTAATTTTTTTGGTTTTTATTGAAGTTCACCTTCAAAAAAAAAAAGACAAATGGGGAAAGATCTAACCGGCTTTTGGATGCTACAATTATGACACAATAAAGTGTGACGTATTTTAATCAAACTAAAGTATTTGCTTATTAAAAGCAAGAGTTAAATGTCATTTTAGTTCCTGTGGTTTGAGTAATCTTGTCAGTTTAGTCCAAATGTTTTATTTTTTGCATGTAGGTCCAAAAAGGTTTCACCGTTGCCATTTTAGTCCATTGTGTTAACTTCATCCATTATTTCTGTTAACGAGAAGGGCAATTCGGTCATTTTATATGGCCGAATTGCCCTTCTACTTAACAGAATTACATATAAAATGACCGAAGTGCCCTTCTCGTTAACAGAAAAAATGAATGAAGTTAACCTAGTGGACTAAAATGGCAACGGGGAAACCTTTTTGGACCCACAGACGAAAAATGAAACCTTTGGACTAATCTGACAAAATGGCCCAAACCACATAACTCTAAAAACAATTAAGTTATTAAGTTTAATTAAGTGTTTTGAGTGCAGGAAATGAACAAAGAACATTTAGAGAAGAAAAAGGAGTTGATTCATGCTCTAGCCAAAGACCGTAAACTTTCTGAAATCCCCAAAATACCCCAGGTCAACTTTCACACAATTAAACTTTGACTCTTTTCAGTATATAAGGGATTTCAATATATTATATATACATCATTTTAAATTGCAGCCAACAAAGATAATATGGGGTGATAAAGATCAAGTTTTCCCACTTGAATTGGGTTACAGATTAAAAAGGTTTGACTTTAGTTAACAATAAGACTTTTATAGTGTGTGTGTTGACTTTTGAAGTCAACGAGATAAAAATGAGTCAATGATTGAAGAATGTGAACTTAAATTATTAGATATGCAGGCATTTGGGTGACAATGCGGACATGGTGGTGCTTAAGGATACAGGGCATGCTTATATTGCAGAAAAACCAAAGGAATTCTACAAACACCTTGAGTCCTTTTTACTCCCTCCAGTCCCGCCTCTTCCTGTTGGAAAATAAGTGAAAATAGCATTTTTCACAAATATAGGAAAATGATTTTTTCCTATTTTGGACTAGAAATAAATATAATAAAATGAGCGGGTTTTATATATTTATTTGTGGGTTTGTGTTCTATGTTGGAAGACCTTCGCAACGAACTAAACCACGTCCAAAACGGAGCTAAGATGAATGAGATATCGATGCTCAAAGTTGGGTGTTTGGAACATTCAATGCTGAAACAAAAGGGAAAGTAGCACCTTGTCCCACATCGGATGAGAGTTGGAACTTAAATGGGTATTTAAGGTGGAACTCTCCATCCTTATTGTTTCATGGAAGCACACACTAGTGTCCTCGCGAAGGGTGCGGAGCACCCTAACTCGCACACGCTCGCGCGCGCGTGGCGTGGGCGATGAGGCGCAATGTGGCGCACTTTGCACTTTGCACGCTCGCGCCGCTTGAGAGCCGCCTTTGTATTTTTGACCACGTGCGCGTGGTGGAGCACTAGGGTTGCAAGGACCAAGTGGTAGGTGATGCGGCGCATGACGTGGCAGTCATGCGCATGCGCGCGCGGGTGCACGCATGGTGCATGGGTCCTGCTGTGGGCGCGCGGCGCACGGCTGTGAGCCAAGAGGCCGCACCACGCATGGGCGCGCGCGCGCAGAAAGCTTCCAGCATTGAATAACAGAGCAGTTTCAGTTCAGCTTCGTAACTGACGAGTTAATGAGCTTAGACTGAGAATTAAATGACGTCTTAAATTGCATTGAAGACGTTTAATGCGATTTAAACCTCTCTTTAATTCGTTTTGACTGTTTCAACTTAGGAGCTGTATAAATACAGCTCCATACCCAGCAGAAAAGATCACCAGCAACAACAGCTTATGCATACAACTTTCTTTCTTCTCCTACTCTTTTCTTTGCAGATTTCAAGGTAGACATCGGGTCTTGTGCTAACTCCGGCAGTACTACTGCTCCGGCTGTTGTACCCTGGGAAACAAAACGAGTACTCCTGGGAGACTCGGAATTTGTTTTAAGGGAAGCGTGTGTTCACGTGCCTCAGCCTTCTTCTTCATCTTAAATTCTTGTATTTCTTTTATTTCAGTTGTAATTGTACCAGCAGTTTGTTTTCTTATTTCTGTATTGTAATCTAGTAATATAAATTTGTTATTTTAATTATTTTATGCGAACGGTTCCTACAATCTTAAAACAAATTTTTAAAACCGTTCGTGTAATCAAAACCATTCTGTTTGTGATTCAAACCAGTTTTGTTTTCACTCAGTTTGGGTTTTAAAAACAGATTTTTTGTGTTTTCATCTTCAAAGGAGCGACTTTGGTTGAAAACATTTTTTGATTACTTCAGAACTTGTCCTAAAAATTGATAAAACTTTCTGATTTGGTCTTCAAAGTTGGACTTAGAAGCCAGTCAGTAAGTTCTAAAATTATAAATTTTCTGTTCTTGGTCTTCAAAGTTGGACTTAGAAGCCGAAACAGTAAATTGTGGTAAAATTAAAATTTATTAGTTTACTTCTGTTTTGTGCGTAAAACAGAATTTTTTGGACTAAAAAGTTTAAATTTTTAATTTTACAGCATGTCGAACGAGAATGTCAACGTTAACAACACTGCGAATGTTGTGACGGGAACCCCCTTGAACGCCACCACTGTGGGAGCGTCCACAGTGGCCAATCACGCGGAACGACCCGAGAAGTTCTCGGGTCTACACTTCAAAAGGTGGCAACAGAAGATGTTCTTCTACCTGACCACCATGAACCTTGCGAGGTTCTTGACGGAAACCGCTCCCCAACCTGTGGAAGGGGAGACCGACGCACAAAGACAGTGCGCGGTAGATGCGTGGAAGCATTCGGATTTCATATGTCGTGGCTATGTGTTAAACGGCCTAGCAGATGCGTTGTATAATGTGTACTACAACGTCAAGACTTCCAAAGAACTTTGGGATGCCTTGGACAAGAAGTACAAAACGGAGGATGCTGGCACAAAGAAATTTGTGGTAGCCCGTTTTTTGGATTTCAAAATGGTTGATTCTAAAAGTGTTACGAATCAAGTCCAAGAATTCCAAATTATACTACATGACATCTTTACGGAAGGCATGACACTTAGCGAGACATTTCAAGTGGCAGCGTTGATTGAAAAGTTACCTCCTGGTTGGGTGGATTTTAAGAATTATCTTAAACACAAACGAAAGGATATGACTTTAGAGGACCTTATTGTTCGTCTTCGGATTGAAGAGGGCAATAGAATTGCCCTTAAAGGCAACCAAGCGCAAGCTTCTGCTAGCGCAAATTTGGTTGAGCATGGGCAATCCTCTAAGGGCGCGAAGGGTAAGGGGAAAAAGGACAAGGAGAAAGCAAAGGCTAGCAAACTTGGACCGAAGAAAGGGCTGTCAAAAAGGACATGAATAAAATTGCTACTACTTCTACTTATATGCTTGAGTTTTCTGAATCGAATAAATGGCATGGTAGATTAGGTCACGTTAATTTTAATTCTTTACGCCGGTTAATCAATTTAAATTGCATACCAACATTCCATATTGATTCACACTATAAATGTGAAACATGCGTTGAATCCAAACTTACAAGAACATCGTCCAGATCGGTTGAACGAATAACCGAACCCCTTGATTTAATTCACACTGATATTTGTGATTTAAAAGCGGTACCCACAAGAGGTGGAAATAAGTACTTCATCACGTTTATTGATGATAGTACTAAATATTGCTATGTATATTTACTAAAAAGTAAAGATGAAGCAATAAGTAAATTTATCTTGTATAAAAATGAAGTTGAGAATCAACTTCAAAAGAAGATAAAAGCTTTGCGAAGCGACCGAGGAGGCGAATATGTTGCACCTTTTTCCGATTTATGCGCAAAAAGTGGCATTGTACATGAATGTACACCTCCTTATTCTCCACAATCAAATGGCGTGGCGGAACGAAAGAACCGCACATTGAAAGAAATGATGAACGCCATGTTGATAAGTTCTGGGGTGAGCCAGGAAATGTGGGGGGAGGCCATTCTCTCGGCCAATAATCTTTTGAACAAGATACCATTGAAAAAGAGAGACGAGACTCCATATGAGTTATGGAAAAAGAAAAAGCCTTCATATAAATACTTGAAAGTGTGGGGGTGCCTAGCAAAGGTGATTGTACCACCTCCTAAGGCTCTTAGGATAGGACCCAAAACTGTTGATTGCATATTTATTGGGTATGCGCATCAAAGTAGTGCACATCGATTTCTTGTACATGAGTCCAAGAATCCTGATGTACACGTAAACACTATCATGGAGGTGAATCCTAACGTTGTGTCTTACTTTGAAAATGTGTTTCCTTTGAGAAGACAAACACATGCAACGTCATCAACACCTATTTTTGAAGTAGGTGAAAGCTCATCTAGACGAGCTAATGAGGTAGTTCATGATAAGACACATGAACAACCTGAGGTTGAAGAAAGTGACCGTAGGCGAAGCAAAAGGCCAAGGGTTGAAAAATCCTTCGGTCCAGACTTCGTTAGCTATATGGTAGAGGGCGAGCCCAATACATATCGCGAAGCGGTTTCTTCTTCAGAAGGACCTCAATGGAAAGAAGCAATAAGAAATGAAATAGATTCTATATTGCAAAATCATACTTGGGAGTTAGTAGATCTTCCACCTGGTTGCAAACCACTTGGATATCGTTGGATATTCAAAAGGAAGATGAAAACTGATGGAAGTATTGATAAGTACAAGGCTAGGTTGGTGATTAAAGGATTTAGACAAAAGGAAGGTCTAGATTACTTTGATACCTACTCGCCTGTGACGCGCATAACCTCGATTAGATTGGTTCTTGCTATAGCGGCTTTAAGAAATTTGGAAGTTCACCAAATGGATGTTAAAACCGCATTTCTAAATGGCGATTTAGAAGAAGAGATTTACATGGAGCAACCTGAAGGTTTCTCCGCCCCAGGTCAAGAGGGTAAAGTATGTAAACTCGTCAAGTCTTTGTATGGCTTGAAGCAAGCACCAAAACAATGGCACCAAAAGTTTGATCATGTCATGATTGACAATGGTTTCAAAATAAATGAGTGCGACAAATGTGTTTATTTCAAAGACACAAATGAAGGTTATGTGATTTTATGCCTTTATGTAGACGATATGCTTATCATTGGGAGTAATGATAAAATTATCAAAGCTACTAAAAGCATGTTGAAAGCGAGATTTGACATGAAAGACATGGGTTTAGCGGATGTGATTCTTGGAGTAAAGATCATAAGAACCCAAGATGGTCTTGTGTTAAGTCAATCTCACTATGTGGATAAAATTCTTGAAAAATTCAACTCGGGAGATACGAGTGTAGCTCGAACTCCAGTTGATACCTCCCAACATCTCAAGAAGAATAAGGGAGATGGAGTTGCTCAGTTAGAGTATTCAAGAATTATTGGCAGTCTAATGTATCTAATGACATGTACTAGACCCGACTTGGCTTACGCGGTGAGTAGGCTAAGTAGATGCACCAGCAATCCGTGCGCGGATCATTGGAAGGCTATCACGAGGGTGCTTAAATACATAAGATACACAAGAGATTATGGACTGCATTATACCCGACAACCAGCAGTGATTGAAGGATACACTGATGCAAACTGGATATCGGATAATAAAGATTCCAAATCAACAAGTGGTTATGTATTTACACTTGGAGGAGCTGCTATTGCTTGGAAGTCTTCTAAGCAAACGGTCATAGCAAGATCCACAATGGAATCTGAATTTATCGCCTTGGATAAGTCAGGCGAGGAGGCGGAATGGCTACGTCAATTCGTGGAAGATATTCCAAGATGGCCAAAGCCTTTGCCAGCCATATGTGTACATTGTGATAGCCAATCAGCGATTGGTAGAGCTCAAAGCTTGATGTACAATGGCAGATCAAGGCATATGCGACGTAGACATAACACGATACGACAACTACTCTCAACGGGTGTTATCACAATTGATTATGTGAGATCAGCGGATAACATTGCGGACCCGTTTACAAAAGGCTTAAGCAGAGAGTTAGTAGAAACGTCGTCAAGAGGAATGGGACTAAAGCCCGTGGTAAATGGGAATATGAGGGAAACCTAACTTAGTTGACTGGAGATCCCAAGATCTAAGTTCAATAGGACAACTTAATCATATTACCAAACGGAGTCACTGTGGGGGAGTACCCCAAACCAAATAAAAGGGAGTTAGTTATATACTTCCTAGTCCATTCCAATCAGTGACATTGAAGTAAGGCTAAGCATATTAAGGTTAAGGATTTCGGGAAATCAAATAACCATGATGCTTTTAATGATTCAGAGGAATCACCTATGTTAGAGAGAAGTAGGGTCGCTTCGAATGGATTTGTGGGGTGCGCAAATCCTAGAGCTCTCGCAGAACCAGGCTAGTGTTCCAGGACCATAATAGGACACAACAATGAGGAGTTGGCCAAACCAGGGAGAGTATTGTGTGAAGTGTATTGTCGTTTACACAAATGGGGGTATGTTCAAGGACATCGCGTCTACACACCGCTAGTAAGCTAAGTGCGCTTCACAAAAGAAGGTTCAAAGAGGAAAATCTACCTATCTTGCAATACTCAACTGTCGAAGTTTATCGTTGAAAAGTGTAAGGAAAAGATCCATTTCCATACATGTGGGGGATTGTTGGAAATTTGATGAAAATAGCATTTTTCATGTGGGGGATTGTTGGAAAATAAGTGAAAATAGCATTTTTCACAAATATAGGAAAATGATTTTTTCCTATTTTGGACTAGAAATAAATATAATAAAATGAGCGGGTTTTATATATTTATTTGTGGGTTTGTGTTCTATGTTGGAAGACCTTCGCAACGAACTAAACCACGTCCAAAACGGAGCTAAGATGAATGAGATATCGATGCTCAAAGTTGGGTGTTTGGAACATTCAATGCTGAAACAAAAGGGAAAGTAGCACCTTGTCCCACATCGGATGAGAGTTGGAACTTAAATGGGTATTTAAGGTGGAACTCTCCATCCTTATTGTTTCATGGAAGCACACACTAGTGTCCTCGCGAAGGGTGCGGAGCACCCTAACTCGCACTCGCACTCGCACACGCTCGCGCGCGCGCGCGTGGCGTGGGCGATGAGGCGCAATGTGGCGCTTTGATGGCGCACTTTGCACTTCGCACGCTCGCGCCGCTTGAGAGCCGCCTTTGTATTTTTGACCACGTGCGCGTGGTGGAGCACTAGGGTTGCAAGGACCAAGTGGTAGGTGATGCGGCGCATGACGTGGCAGTCATGCGCATGCGCGCGCGGGTGCACGCATGGTGCATGGGTCCTGCTGTGGGCGCGCGGCGCACGGCTGTGAGCCAAGAGGCCGCACCACGCATGGGCGCGCGGCGCACGGCTGTGAGCCAAGAGGCCGCACCACGCATGGGCGCGCGCGCGCAGAAAGCTTCCAGCATTGAATAACAGAGCAGTTTCAGTTCAGCTTCGTAACTGACGAGTTAATGAGCTTAGACTGAGAATTAAATGACGTCTTAAATTGCATTGAAGACGTTTAATGCGATTTAAACCTCTCTTTAATTCGTTTTGACTGTTTCAACTTAGGAGCTGTATAAATACAGCTCCATACCCAGCAGAAAAGATCACCAGCAACAACAGCTTATGCATACAACTTTCTTTCTTCTCCTACTCTTTTCTTTGCAGATTTCAAGGTAGACATCGGGTCTTGTGCTAACTCCGGCAGTACTACTGCTCCGGCTGTTGTACCCTGGGAAACAAAACGAGTACTCCTGGGAGACTCGGAATTTGTTTTAAGGGAAGCGTGTGTTCACGTGCCTCAGCCTTCTTCTTCATCTTAAATTCTTGTATTTCTTTTATTTCAGTTGTAATTGTACCAGCAGTTTGTTTTCTTATTTCTGTATTGTAATCTAGTAATATAAATTTGTTATTTTAATTATTTTATGCGAACGGTTCCTACAATCTTAAAACAAATTTTTAAAACCGTTCGTGTAATCAAAACCATTCTGTTTGTGATTCAAACCAGTTTTGTTTTCACTCAGTTTGGGTTTTAAAAACAGATTTTTTGTGTTTTCATCTTCAAAGGAGCGACTTTGGTTGAAAACATTTTTTGATTACTTCAGAACTTGTCCTAAAAATTGATAAAACTTTCTGATTTGGTCTTCAAAGTTGGACTTAGAAGCCAGTCAGTAAGTTCTAAAATTATAAATTTTCTGTTCTTGGTCTTCAAAGTTGGACTTAGAAGCCGAAACAGTAAATTGTGGTAAAATTAAAATTTATTAGTTTACTTCTGTTTTGTGTGTAAAACAGAATTTTTTGGACTAAAAAGTTTAAATTTTTAATTTTACAGCATGTCGAACGAGAATGTCAACGTTAACAACACTGCGAATGTTGTGACGGGAACCCCCTTGAACGCCACCACTGTGGGAGCGTCCACAGTGGCCAATCACGCGGAACGACCCGAGAAGTTCTCGGGTCTACACTTCAAAAGGTGGCAACAGAAGATGTTCTTCTACCTGACCACCATGAACCTTGCGAGGTTCTTGACGGAAACCGCTCCCCAACCTGTGGAAGGGGAGACCGACGCACAAAGACAGTGCGCGGTAGATGCGTGGAAGCATTCGGATTTCATATGTCGTGGCTATGTGTTAAACGGCCTAGCAGATGCGTTGTATAATGTGTACTACAACGTCAAGACTTCCAAAGAACTTTGGGATGCCTTGGACAAGAAGTACAAAACGGAGGATGCTGGCACAAAGAAATTTGTGGTAGCCCGTTTTTTGGATTTCAAAATGGTTGATTCTAAAAGTGTTACGAATCAAGTCCAAGAATTCCAAATTATACTACATGACATCTTTACGGAAGGCATGACACTTAGCGAGACATTTCAAGTGGCAGCGTTGATTGAAAAGTTACCTCCTGGTTGGGTGGATTTTAAGAATTATCTTAAACACAAACGAAAGGATATGACTTTAGAGGACCTTATTGTTCGTCTTCGGATTGAAGAGGGCAATAGAATTGCCCTTAAAGGCAACCAAGCGCAAGCTTCTGCTAGCGCAAATTTGGTTGAGCATGGGCAATCCTCTAAGGGCGCGAAGGGTAAGGGGAAAAAGGACAAGGAGAAAGCAAAGGCTAGCAAACTTGGACCGAAGAAAGGGGTTGTGAAAAAGAAACCTCCAACGTTCCAAGGAACTTGTTACAACTGTGACGAGCCGGGGCATCGGGCTAACCAATGCAAGAAACCAAAGCGTGAGCGTGCGCATATGGTGGATGAAGACGGAATGCCTTTGGTGGCAATGATTTCCGACAAAAGCGCGATGATGGATGAGGTCAATACTGTGACCAACACTCCAAAAGGATGGTGGATTGATACGGGCGCGACCCGTCATGCTTGCGCGGACAGAAGCCTATTTACCACCTTCAAGGCGCTTTCTGGAGAAGATAAGCTGTATATGGGAAATACAGCCACCGCTGACATCATGGGTGAAGGAACGGTGATCTTGAAGTGGACTTCGGGGAAGGAGCTCACTCTAAGCAACGTGTTGTATGTCCCGGACTTGCGCAAGAATCTAGTCTCGGGTTGGTTGCTTAACAAGTTTGGATTTCGTTTAGTCTTTGAGAGCGATCAATTTGTGTTAACTAAACGAGGAATGTATGTAGGCAAGGGCTATGCCCAAAATGGTATGTTCAAATTGAATGTAATGGCTGTAAAAAAGGACATGAATAAAATTGCTACTACTTCTACTTATATGCTTGAGTTTTCTGAATCGAATAAATGGCATGGTAGATTAGGTCACGTTAATTTTAATTCTTTACGCCGGTTAATCAATTTAAATTGCATACCAACATTCCATATTGATTCACACTATAAATGTGAAACATGCGTTGAATCCAAACTTACAAGAACATCGTCCAGATCGGTTGAACGAATAACCGAACCCCTTGATTTAATTCACACTGATATTTGTGATTTAAAAGCGGTACCCACAAGAGGTGGAAATAAGTACTTCATCACGTTTATTGATGATAGTACTAAATATTGCTATGTATATTTACTAAAAAGTAAAGATGAAGCAATAAGTAAATTTATCTTGTATAAAAATGAAGTTGAGAATCAACTTCAAAAGAAGATAAAAGCTTTGCGAAGCGACCGAGGAGGCGAATATGTTGCACCTTTTGCCGATTTATGCGCAAAAAGTGGCATTGTACATGAATGTACACCTCCTTATTCTCCACAATCAAATGGCGTGGCGGAACGAAAGAACCGCACATTGAAAGAAATGATGAACGCCATGTTGATAAGTTCTGGGGTGAGCCAGGAAATGTGGGGGGAGGCCATTCTCTCGGCCAATAATCTTTTGAACAAGATACCATTGAAAAAGAGAGACGAGACTCCATATGAGTTATGGAAAAAGAAAAAGCCTTCATATAAATACTTGAAAGTGTGGGGGTGCCTAGCAAAGGTGATTGTACCACCTCCTAAGGCTCTTAGGATAGGACCCAAAACTGTTGATTGCATATTTATTGGGTATGCGCATCAAAGTAGTGCACATCGATTTCTTGTACATGAGTCCAAGAATCCTGATGTACACGTAAACACTATCATGGAGGTGAATCCTAACGTTGTGTCTTACTTTGAAAATGTGTTTCCTTTGAGAAGACAAACACATGCAACGTCATCAACACCTATTTTTGAAGTAGGTGAAAGCTCATCTAGACGAGCTGATGAGGTAGTTCATGATAAGACACATGAACAACCTGAGGTTGAAGAAAGTGACCGTAGGCGAAGCAAAAGGCCAAGGGTTGAAAAATCCTTCGGTCCAGACTTCGTTAGCTATATGGTAGAGGGCGAGCCCAATACATATCGCGAAGCGGTTTCTTCTTCAGAAGGACCTCAATGGAAAGAAGCAATAAGAAATGAAATAGATTCTATATTGCAAAATCATACTTGGGAGTTAGTAGATCTTCCACCTGGTTGCAAACCACTTGGATATCGTTGGATATTCAAAAGGAAGATGAAAACTGATGGAAGTATTGATAAGTACAAGGCTAGGTTGGTGATTAAAGGATTTAGACAAAAGGAAGGTCTAGATTACTTTGATACCTACTCGCCTGTGACGCGCATAACCTCGATTAGATTGGTTCTTGCTATAGCGGCTTTAAGAAATTTGGAAGTTCACCAAATGGATGTTAAAACCGCATTTCTAAATGGCGATTTAGAAGAAGAGATTTACATGGAGCAACCTGAAGGTTTCTCCGCCCCAGGTCAAGAGGGTAAAGTATGTAAACTCGTCAAGTCTTTGTATGGCTTGAAGCAAGCACCAAAACAATGGCACCAAAAGTTTGATCATGTCATGATTGACAATGGTTTCAAAATAAATGAGTGCGACAAATGTGTTTATTTCAAAGACACAAATGAAGGTTATGTGATTTTATGCCTTTATGTAGACGATATGCTTATCATTGGGAGTAATGATAAAATTATCAAAGCTACTAAAAGCATGTTGAAAGCGAGATTTGACATGAAAGACATGGGTTTAGCGGATGTGATTCTTGGAGTAAAGATCATAAGAACCCAAGATGGTCTTGTGTTAAGTCAATCTCACTATGTGGATAAAATTCTTGAAAAATTCAACTCGGGAGATACGAGTGTAGCTCGAACTCCAGTTGATACCTCCCAACATCTCAAGAAGAATAAGGGAGATGGAGTTGCTCAGTTAGAGTATTCAAGAATTATTGGCAGTCTAATGTATCTAATGACATGTACTAGACCCGACTTGGCTTACGCGGTGAGTAGGCTAAGTAGATGCACCAGCAATCCGTGCACGGATCATTGGAAGGCTATCACGAGGGTGCTTAAATACATAAGATACACAAGAGATTATGGACTGCATTATACCCGACAACCAGCAGTGATTGAAGGATACACTGATGCAAACTGGATATCGGATAATAAAGATTCCAAATCAACAAGTGGTTATGTATTTACACTTGGAGGAGCTGCTATTGCTTGGAAGTCTTCTAAGCAAACGGTCATAGCAAGATCCACAATGGAATCTGAATTTATCGCCTTGGATAAGTCAGGCGAGGAGGCGGAATGGCTACGTCAATTCGTGGAAGATATTCCAAGATGGCCAAAGCCTTTGCCAGCCATATGTGTACATTGTGATAGCCAATCAGCGATTGGTAGAGCTCAAAGCTTGATGTACAATGGCAGATCAAGGCATATGCGACGTAGACATAACACGATACGACAACTACTCTCAACGGGTGTTATCACAATTGATTATGTGAGATCAGCGGATAACATTGCGGACCCGTTTACAAAAGGCTTAAGCAGAGAGTTAGTAGAAACGTCGTCAAGAGGAATGGGACTAAAGCCCGTGGTAAATGGGAATATGAGGGAAACCTAACTTAGTTGACTGGAGATCCCAAGATCTAAGTTCAATAGGACAACTTAATCATATTACCAAACGGAGTCACTGTGGGGGAGTACCCCAAACCAAATAAAAGGGAGTTAGTTATATACTTCCTAGTCCATTCCAATCAGTGACATTGAAGTAAGGCTAAGCATATTAAGGTTAAGGATTTCGGGAAATCAAATAACCATGATGCTTTTAATGATTCAGAGGAATCACCTATGTTAGAGAGAAGTAGGGTCGCTTCGAATGGATTTGTGGGGTGCGCAAATCCTAGAGCTCTCGCAGAACCAGGCTAGTGTTCCAGGACCATAATAGGACACGACAATGAGGAGTTGGCCAAACCAGGGAGAGTATTGTGTGAAGTGTATTGTCGTTTACACAAATGGGGGTATGTTCAAGGACATCGCGTCTACACACCGCTAGTAAGCTAAGTGCGCTTCACAAAAGAAGGTTCAAAGAGGAAAATCTACCTATCTTGCAATACTCAACTGTCGAAGTTTATCGTTGAAAAGTGTAAGGAAAAGATCCATTTCCATACATGTGGGGGATTGTTGGAAATTTGATGAAAATAACATTTTTCATGTGGGGGATTGTTGGAAAATAAGTGAAAATAGCATTTTTCACAAATATAGGAAAATGATTTTTTCCTATTTTGGACTAGAAATAAATATAATAAAATGAGCGGGTTTTATATATTTATTTGTGGGTTTGTGTTCTATGTTGGAAGACCTTCGCAACGAACTAAACCACGTCCAAAACGGAGCTAAGATGAATGAGATATCGATGCTCAAAGTTGGGTGTTTGGAACATTCAATGCTGAAACAAAAGGGAAAGTAGCACCTTGTCCCACATCGGATGAGAGTTGGAACTTAAATGGGTATTTAAGGTGGAACTCTCCATCCTTATTGTTTCATGGAAGCACACACTAGTGTCCTCGCGAAGGGTGCGGAGCACCCTAACTCGCACTCGCACTCGCACACGCTCGCGCGCGCGCGCGTGGCGTGGGCGATGAGGCGCAATGTGGCGCTTTGATGGCGCACTTTGCACTTCGCACGCTCGCGCCGCTTGAGAGCCGCCTTTGTATTTTTGACCACGTGCGCGTGGTGGAGCACTAGGGTTGCAAGGACCAAGTGGTAGGTGATGCGGCGCATGACGTGGCAGTCATGCGCATGCGCGCGCGGGTGCACGCATGGTGCATGGGTCCTGCTGTGGGCGCGCGGCGCACGGCTGTGAGCCAAGAGGCCGCACCACGCATGGGCGCGCGCGCGCAGAAAGCTTCCAGCATTGAATAACAGAGCAGTTTCAGTTCAGCTTCGTAACTGACGAGTTAATGAGCTTAGACTGAGAATTAAATGACGTCTTAAATTGCATTGAAGACGTTTAATGCGATTTAAACCTCTCTTTAATTCGTTTTGACTGTTTCAACTTAGGAGCTGTATAAATACAGCTCCATACCCAGCAGAAAAGATCACCAGCAACAACAGCTTATGCATACAACTTTCTTTCTTCTCCTACTACTCTTTTCTTTGCAGATTTCAAGGTAGACATCGGGTCTTGTGCTAACTCCGGCAGTACTACTGCTCCGGCTGTTGTACCCTGGGAAACAAAACGAGTACTCCTGGGAGACTCGGAATTTGTTTTAAGGGAAGCGTGTGTTCACGTGCCTCAGCCTTCTTCTTCATCTTAAATTCTTGTATTTCTTTTATTTCAGTTGTAATTGTACCAGCAGTTTGTTTTCTTATTTCTGTATTGTAATCTAGTAATATAAATTTGTTATTTTAATTATTTTATGCGAACGCTTCCTACAATCTTAAAACAAATTTTTAAAACCGTTCGTGTAATCAAAACCATTCTGTTTGTGATTCAAACCAGTTTTGTTTTCACTCAGTTTGGGTTTTAAAAACAGATTTTTTGTGTTTTCATCTTCAAAGGAGCGACTTTGGTTGAAAACATTTTTTGATTACTTCAGAACTTGTCCTAAAAATTGATAAAACTTTCTGATTTGGTCTTCAAAGTTGGACTTAGAAGCCAGTCAGTAAGTTCTAAAATTATAAATTTTCTGTTCTTGGTCTTCAAAGTTGGACTTAGAAGCCGAAACAGTAAATTGTGGTAAAATTAAAATTTATTAGTTTACTTCTGTTTTGTGCGTAAAACAGAATTTTTTGGACTAAAAAGTTTAAATTTTTAATTTTACAGCATGTCGAACGAGAATGTCAACGTTAACAACACTGCGAATGTTGTGACGGGAACCCCCTTGAACGCCACCACTGTGGGAGCGTCCACAGTGGCCAATCACGCGGAACGACCCGAGAAGTTCTCGGGTCTACACTTCAAAAGGTGGCAACAGAAGATGTTCTTCTACCTGACCACCATGAACCTTGCGAGGTTCTTGACGGAAACCGCTCCCCAACCTGTGGAAGGGGAGACCGACGCACAAAGACAGTGCGCGGTAGATGCGTGGAAGCATTCGGATTTCATATGTCGTGGCTATGTGTTAAACGGCCTAGCAGATGCGTTGTATAATGTGTACTACAACGTCAAGACTTCCAAAGAACTTTGGGATGCCTTGGACAAGAAGTACAAAACGGAGGATGCTGGCACAAAGAAATTTGTGGTAGCCCGTTTTTTGGATTTCAAAATGGTTGATTCTAAAAGTGTTACGAATCAAGTCCAAGAATTCCAAATTATACTACATGACATCTTTACGGAAGGCATGACACTTAGCGAGACATTTCAAGTGGCAGCGTTGATTGAAAAGTTACCTCCTGGTTGGGTGGATTTTAAGAATTATCTTAAACACAAACGAAAGGATATGACTTTAGAGGACCTTATTGTTCGTCTTCGGATTGAAGAGGGCAATAGAATTGCCCTTAAAGGCAACCAAGCGCAAGCTTCTGCTAGCGCAAATTTGGTTGAGCATGGGCAATCCTCTAAGGGCGCGAAGGGTAAGGGGAAAAAGGACAAGGAGAAAGCAAAGGCTAGCAAACTTGGACCGAAGAAAGGGGTTGTGAAAAAGAAACCTCCAACGTTCCAAGGAACTTGTTACAACTGTGACGAGCCGGGGCATCGGGCTAACCAATGCAAGAAACCAAAGCGTGAGCGTGCGCATATGGTGGATGAAGACGGAATGCCTTTGGTGGCAATGATTTCCGACAAAAGCGCGATGATGGATGAGGTCAATACTGTGACCAACACTCCAAAAGGATGGTGGATTGATACGGGCGCGACCCGTCATGCTTGCGCGGACAGAAGCCTATTTACCACCTTCAAGGCGCTTTCTGGAGAAGATAAGCTGTATATGGGAAATACAGCCACCGCTGACATCATGGGTGAAGGAACGGTGATCTTGAAGTGGACTTCGGGGAAGGAGCTCACTCTAAGCAACGTGTTGTATGTCCCGGACTTGCGCAAGAATCTAGTCTCGGGTTGGTTGCTTAACAAGTTTGGATTTCGTTTAGTCTTTGAGAGCGATCAATTTGTGTTAACTAAACGAGGAATGTATGTAGGCAAGGGCTATGCCCAAAATGGTATGTTCAAATTGAATGTAATGGCTGTAAAAAAGGACATGAATAAAATTGCTACTACTTCTACTTATATGCTTGAGTTTTCTGAATCGAATAAATGGCATGGTAGATTAGGTCACGTTAATTTTAATTCTTTACGCCGGTTAATCAATTTAAATTGCATACCAACATTCCATATTGATTCACACTATAAATGTGAAACATGCGTTGAATCCAAACTTACAAGAACATCGTCCAGATCGGTTGAACGAATAACCGAACCCCTTGATTTAATTCACACTGATATTTGTGATTTAAAAGCGGTACCCACAAGAGGTGGAAATAAGTACTTCATCACGTTTATTGATGATAGTACTAAATATTGCTATGTATATTTACTAAAAAGTAAAGATGAAGCAATAAGTAAATTTATCTTGTATAAAAATGAAGTTGAGAATCAACTTCAAAAGAAGATAAAAGCTTTGCGAAGCGACCGAGGAGGCGAATATGTTGCACCTTTTGCCGATTTATGCGCAAAAAGTGGCATTGTACATGAATGTACACCTCCTTATTCTCCACAATCAAATGGCGTGGCGGAACGAAAGAACCGCACATTGAAAGAAATGATGAACGCCATGTTGATAAGTTCTGGGGTGAGCCAGGAAATGTGGGGGGAGGCCATTCTCTCGGCCAATAATCTTTTGAACAAGATACCATTGAAAAAGAGAGACGAGACTCCATATGAGTTATGGAAAAAGAAAAAGCCTTCATATAAATACTTGAAAGTGTGGGGGTGCCTAGCAAAGGTGATTGTACCACCTCCTAAGGCTCTTAGGATAGGACCCAAAACTGTTGATTGCATATTTATTGGGTATGCGCATCAAAGTAGTGCACATCGATTTCTTGTACATGAGTCCAAGAATCCTGATGTACACGTAAACACTATCATGGAGGTGAATCCTAACGTTGTGTCTTACTTTGAAAATGTGTTTCCTTTGAGAAGACAAACACATGCAACGTCATCAACACCTATTTTTGAAGTAGGTGAAAGCTCATCTAGACGAGCTGATGAGGTAGTTCATGATAAGACACATGAACAACCTGAGGTTGAAGAAAGTGACCGTAGGCGAAGCAAAAGGCCAAGGGTTGAAAAATCCTTCGGTCCAGACTTCGTTAGCTATATGGTAGAGGGCGAGCCCAATACATATCGCGAAGCGGTTTCTTCTTCAGAAGGACCTCAATGGAAAGAAGCAATAAGAAATGAAATAGATTCTATATTGCAAAATCATACTTGGGAGTTAGTAGATCTTCCACCTGGTTGCAAACCACTTGGATATCGTTGGATATTCAAAAGGAAGATGAAAACTGATGGAAGTATTGATAAGTACAAGGCTAGGTTGGTGATTAAAGGATTTAGACAAAAGGAAGGTCTAGATTACTTTGATACCTACTCGCCTGTGACGCGCATAACCTCGATTAGATTGGTTCTTGCTATAGCGGCTTTAAGAAATTTGGAAGTTCACCAAATGGATGTTAAAACCGCATTTCTAAATGGCGATTTAGAAGAAGAGATTTACATGGAGCAACCTGAAGGTTTCTCCGCCCCAGGTCAAGAGGGTAAAGTATGTAAACTCGTCAAGTCTTTGTATGGCTTGAAGCAAGCACCAAAACAATGGCACCAAAAGTTTGATCATGTCATGATTGACAATGGTTTCAAAATAAATGAGTGCGACAAATGTGTTTATTTCAAAGACACAAATGAAGGTTATGTGATTTTATGCCTTTATGTAGACGATATGCTTATCATTGGGAGTAATGATAAAATTATCAAAGCTACTAAAAGCATGTTGAAAGCGAGATTTGACATGAAAGACATGGGTTTAGCGGATGTGATTCTTGGAGTAAAGATCATAAGAACCCAAGATGGTCTTGTGTTAAGTCAATCTCACTATGTGGATAAAATTCTTGAAAAATTCAACTCGGGAGATACGAGTGTAGCTCGAACTCCAGTTGATACCTCCCAACATCTCAAGAAGAATAAGGGAGATGGAGTTGCTCAGTTAGAGTATTCAAGAATTATTGGCAGTCTAATGTATCTAATGACATGTACTAGACCCGACTTGGCTTACGCGGTGAGTAGGCTAAGTAGATGCACCAGCAATCCGTGCGCGGATCATTGGAAGGCTATCACGAGGGTGCTTAAATACATAAGATACACAAGAGATTATGGACTGCATTATACCCGACAACCAGCAGTGATTGAAGGATACACTGATGCAAACTGGATATCGGATAATAAAGATTCCAAATCAACAAGTGGTTATGTATTTACACTTGGAGGAGCTGCTATTGCTTGGAAGTCTTCTAAGCAAACGGTCATAGCAAGATCCACAATGGAATCTGAATTTATCGCCTTGGATAAGTCAGGCGAGGAGGCGGAATGGCTACGTCAATTCGTGGAAGATATTCCAAGATGGCCAAAGCCTTTGCCAGCCATATGTGTACATTGTGATAGCCAATCAGCGATTGGTAGAGCTCAAAGCTTGATGTACAATGGCAGATCAAGGCATATGCGACGTAGACATAACACGATACGACAACTACTCTCAACGGGTGTTATCACAATTGATTATGTGAGATCAGCGGATAACATTGCGGACCCGTTTACAAAAGGCTTAAGCAGAGAGTTAGTAGAAACGTCGTCAAGAGGAATGGGACTAAAGCCCGTGGTAAATGGGAATATGAGGGAAACCTAACTTAGTTGACTGGAGATCCCAAGATCTAAGTTCAATAGGACAACTTAATCATATTACCAAACGGAGTCACTGTGGGGGAGTACCCCAAACCAAATAAAAGGGAGTTAGTTATATACTTCCTAGTCCATTCCAATCAGTGACATTGAAGTAAGGCTAAGCATATTAAGGTTAAGGATTTCGGGAAATCAAATAACCATGATGCTTTTAATGATTCAGAGGAATCACCTATGTTAGAGAGAAGTAGGGTCGCTTCGAATGGATTTGTGGGGTGCGCAAATCCTAGAGCTCTCGCAGAACCAGGCTAGTGTTCCAGGACCATAATAGGACACGACAATGAGGAGTTGGCCAAACCAGGGAGAGTATTGTGTGAAGTGTATTGTCGTTTACACAAATGGGGGTATGTTCAAGGACATCGCGTCTACACACCGCTAGTAAGCTAAGTGCGCTTCACAAAAGAAGGTTCAAAGAGGAAAATCTACCTATCTTGCAATACTCAACTGTCGAAGTTTATCGTTGAAAAGTGTAAGGAAAAGATCCATTTCCATACATGTGGGGGATTGTTGGAAATTTGATGAAAATAGCATTTTTCATGTGGGGGATTGTTGGAAAATAAGTGAAAATAGCATTTTTCACAAATATAGGAAAATGATTTTTTCCTATTTTGGACTAGAAATAAATATAATAAAATGAGCGGGTTTTATATATTTATTTGTGGGTTTGTGTTCTATGTTGGAAGACCTTCGCAACGAACTAAACCACGTCCAAAACAGAGCTAAGATGAATGAGATATCGATGCTCAAAGTTGGGTGTTTGGAACATTCAATGCTGAAACAAAAGGGAAAGTAGCACCTTGTCCCACATCGGATGAGAGTTGGAACTTAAATGGGTATTTAAGGTGGAACTCTCCATCCTTATTGTTTCATGGAAGCACACACTAGTGTCCTCGCGAAGGGTGCGGAGCACCCTAACTCGCACTCGCACTCGCACTCGCACACTCTCGCGCGCGCGCGCGTGGCGTGGGCGATGAGGCGCAATGTGGCGCTTTGATGGCGCACTTTGCACTTCGCACGCTCGCGCCGCTTGAGAGCCGCCTTTGTATTTTTGACCACGTGCGCGTGGTGGAGCACTAGGGTTGCAAGGACCAAGTGGTAGGTGATGCGGCGCATGACGTGGCAGTCATGCGCATGCGCGCGCGGGTGCACGCATGGTGCATGGGTCCTGCTGTGGGCGCGCGGCGCACGGCTGTGAGCCAAGAGGCCGCACCACGCATGGGCGCGCGGCGCACGGCTGTGAGCCAAGAGGCCGCACCACGCATGGGCGCGCGCGCGCAGAAAGCTTCCAGCATTGAATAACAGAGCAGTTTCAGTTCAGCTTCGTAACTGACGAGTTAATGAGCTTAGACTGAGAATTAAATGACGTCTTAAATTGCATTGAAGACGTTTAATGCGATTTAAACCTCTCTTTAATTCGTTTTGACTGTTTCAACTTAGGAGCTGTATAAATACAGCTCCATACCCAGCAGAAAAGATCACCAGCAACAACAGCTTATGCATACAACTTTCTTTCTTCTCCTACTCTTTTCTTTGCAGATTTCAAGGTAGACATCGGGTCTTGTGCTAACTCCGGCAGTACTACTGCTCCGGCTGTTGTACCCTGGGAAACAAAACGAGTACTCCTGGGAGACTCGGAATTTGTTTTAAGGGAAGCGTGTGTTCACGTGCCTCAGCCTTCTTCTTCATCTTAAATTCTTGTATTTCTTTTATTTCAGTTGTAATTGTACCAGCAGTTTGTTTTCTTATTTCTGTATTGTAATCTAGTAATATAAATTTGTTATTTTAATTATTTTATGCGAACGGTTCCTACAATCTTAAAACAAATTTTTAAAACCGTTCGTGTAATCAAAACCATTCTGTTTGTGATTCAAACCAGTTTTGTTTTCACTCAGTTTGGGTTTTAAAAACAGATTTTTTGTGTTTTCATCTTCAAAGGAGCGACTTTGGTTGAAAACATTTTTTGATTACTTCAGAACTTGTCCTAAAAATTGATAAAACTTTCTGATTTGGTCTTCAAAGTTGGACTTAGAAGCCAGTCAGTAAGTTCTAAAATTATAAATTTTCTGTTCTTGGTCTTCAAAGTTGGACTTAGAAGCCGAAACAGTAAATTGTGGTAAAATTAAAATTGATCAAACATTTTTTGATTACTTCAGAACTTGTCCCCTATTTACTTTTTTCACCCCCTCCTCTCACATACTTACAGGTGGGGCCTGCGTGGGACCGACAGTTTTTCTCTCACAAGAAGGGGGTGTAATCAGGAAGGAGGGGGGGTGTGTATAGAATGAGCCAATAGAAAAATATGTTTCTTTTTGGAGATTGAATTGCTTTTGTAAAGTGATCCACTTATTCTCAACACACACACACACTGAAAACATCTCAACTGTGTGTAAGCTCTTAACCAATCACACATGCCAAAGTGTTTCAGTCTAGTGGCCTCCCGAAACTGGTGTCTCCGGTCAACTTTCTCCACCTCCGGTCTCTGGTCAACCACCACCGACCTCGGTGACGGCACAATCATCCACTGCTGGGTACCCAAAACCCGTAAACCAACCCGACCCGATCTCCTCCTGCTCCATGGGCTCGGAGCCAATGCCATGTGGCAGTGGGGCCCACATATCCTCCCTAAACTAGTTCACCACTTCAATGTCTACGTGCCGGATTTGGTGTTTTTTGGTGACTCGTTCACGACTCGGTCGGATCGGTCTGACTCGTTCCAGGCTCAGTGTGTGTACCGAGTCATGGAGGTGAACTCAGTGAAGAGAATTAGGGTGGTGGGGTTGAGTTATGGGGGGTTTGTGGCGTATAGTTTAGCGGCGCAGTTTAAGGAAATGGTGGAGAGGGTGGTGATATGTTGCGCCGGGGTGTGTTTGGAGGAGAAGGATTTGGAGGATGGGTTGTTTCCGGTGAAGAGTTTGGAGGAGGCGGCGGAGATATTGCTCCCGCAAACGCCGGAGAAGATGAAGGAATTGATGCGGTTTACGTTTGTTAAGCCGCCGCTGAAGACCCCGAATTGTATACTTGTTGACTTCATCCAGGTAATTCTGAATTCATACCGGTAATTTGACCAATGACACGTAAATTAAGAGAAGGGAAAATTACCAAAATATCAGTTGACCAAAACATTTTTCAAAAATATCACCCTCGGTGGAGAGGCGCATCAAGCTTGGGATGCGTCTTTCAAGCACGGGAAGCATCTGTGAGCGAAACCCAATAAAAAATGGACACGTGGTCACGGGACGCGTCCAGCTAGTTTCTGAAGCGTCCGGTGTGTTTTCCGGCAAGTTGCCGGTTTCCCGCGAGTTGCAGGTTTCCGGCAAGTTCTCATTGCTTATTATCTCTTTTCTGTAAGACACCAATCAAGTTCACAATATCGCACATGAATTTGGCCCCAAATAGATCCCAACAGATCTTGAAGATGACGGACACCTTGTCTCTTAAGAAGATGACGGAATCAACAAATCTCGAATATTTTTCTGTTCATTATCAAAGAACGAATTCAAGAAATCAGTACCGAATTCCCAGAAACCAAAACCTATATTTTATGTTGAACTCGCCGAAAACCTGTAACTCGCCGGAAACCTGCAACTCTCCGGAAACACACACCAGACGCTTCAGAAGCTAGCCGGACGCATCCCGTGCATCATGCGTCACTCCAAGGACGCATCCCGTGGCCAAGTGTCCGTTTTTTATTGGGTTTCGCTCACAGACGCATCCCGTGCTTGAAAGACGCATCCCAAGCTTGATGCGCCTCTCCACCGACGCATGAGGGTGACAAATTTGAAAAGTAGTTTGGGCAACCGACATTTTCGTAATTTTCCCTTAAGAGAATCGCAATGTAACGAAGAACTAACTAACGTCGTTTGTTCCGCTGATCAAAATGCTAAAAGTTGTTTTTAACAATGTTACTTTTTCGTTAGAGTAAAATTCCCTCTATAAGTGACATAGTTAAATTTCCTGTATGAATTATTACCGACGGATGGATCATTGTATCCAATTTACCTATAAAGAAGTATGGTTAATTGGTAATTTCTTTTGATTAATCACATGGAATTTGATGTTACACTTACTATTAAAAGAATTATTTTGTTATATATCTTTGTGAACGTATAAAGTCACTAGAGTTTTTTATGTACAGTTATTTAATAAATTGTACATGATAATATAAAGTATAATATATAAAAATAGAAAAGGACGAAATTCCACGTATTGTTAAAGGAGTTTTGTATTGACAAATGGGGAAATTGTTGCGCACGTCAAATCCTTGGGATATCTTTGGTATAGGAGTAGACATAAAGAGGGATCGGTTGATTGACGAAATTGGTGTATTTTTAATTTTTCTGTGATGTAACTTTTTTTTGGACGGTTCTTCTCTAACTTGGAGAAGTTCACTTTGGTTGGTTTTTATTGAAGTTCACCTTTCAAAAAAAAAAAGACAAATGGGGAAAGATCTTACCGGCTTTTGGATGCTACAATTATGACACAATAAAGTGTGACGTATTTTAATCAAACTAAAGTATTTGCTTATTAAAAACAAGAGTTACATGTCATTTTAGTCCCTGTGGTTTGAGTAATTTTGTTAGTTTAGTCCAAATGTTTTATTTTTTGCATGTAGGTCCAAAAAGGTTTCCCCGTTGCCATTTTAGTCCACTAGGTTAACTTCATTCATTTTTTCTGTTAACGAGAAGGGCAATTCGGTCATTTTATATGTAATTCTGTTAACTAGAAGGGCAATTCGGCCATATAAAATGACCGAATTGCCCTTCTCGTTAACAGAAATAATGGATGAAGTTAACCCAGTGGACTAAAATGGCAACGGTGAAACCTTTTTAGACCCACAGACGAAAAATGAAACTTTTGGACTAATCTGACAAAATGGCCCAAACCACATAACTCTAAAAACAATTAAGTTATTAAGTTTAGTAAAGTGTTTTGAGTGCAGGAAATGAACAAAGAACATTTAGAGGAGAAAAAGGAGTTGATTCATGCTCTAGCCAAAGATCGTAAACTTTCTGAAATCCCCAAAATACCCCAGGTCAACTTTCACACTATTAAACTTTGACTCTTTTCAGTATATAAGGGAATTCAATAATATTATATATACATCATTTTAAATTGCAGCCAACAAAGATAATATGGGGTGATAAAGATCAAGTTTTCCCACTTGAATTGGGTTACAGATTAAAAAGGTTTGACTTTAGTTAACAATAAGACTTTTATATGGTGTGTGTTGACTTCTGAAGTCAACGAGATAAAAATGAGTCAATGATTGAAGAATGTGAATTTAAATTATAAAAAATGCAGGCATTTGGGTGACAATGCAGACATGGTGGTGCTTAAGGATACAGGGCATGCTTATATTGCAGAAAAACCAAAGGAATTCTACAAACACCTTAAGTCCTTTTTACTCCCTCCAGTCCCGCCTCTTCCATCATCGGCTACCACTCCCACCACTCCCACCACGACCACCACCGCCACCATGTTGGTAATCTTAGTGATTATCAACATTTGTGGTTAGGGTAGGGAGCTCGATCAAACATTCTTTCATTTGCTGAAAAGCCTTTTCTGCTTCAGTGGTCCATTTGAACTCTTGCTTCTTCACACAGTTGCGCAGCGTGCTGATAAAAGGATACGACTTCGCGGCGTGATTTGATAAAAAGCGGTTAAGTGCGGCGAGGCGGCCGGCTAACCCTTGCATCTCTTTGATTGTTCGCGGTGATGGCATTCGCTCTATTGCCTGGACTTTTTCCGGATTCACCTTAAAGCCGCCGTTTGTGACTATGAAGCCTAAAAACTTCCCTTCTTCCATGCCAAAAGAACACTTGGCTGGATTCAACTTCATATTTACGCTGCGCAATGAATTGAACGTTTTCTCGATGTCCTTCAACATTTGGTCCTCTTCGGGACTTTTGACCACCAGATCATCAATGTAGACCTCAATGTGCTTCCCGATGTCCCCTGCGAAGGTCTTATCCATCAGGCGCTGGTATGTGGCGCCAGCATTTTTGAGGCCGAATAGCATCTTTGTGTAGCAAAAAATCCCAAGATCAATACGAAAAGCCGTCTTGTCTTCATCCTCAAGCTTCATTTGAACTTGATGATACCCCTTGTAACAATCCAAGAAGCACTTCCATCTGTATGGCACGAGAGAGTCTATCATTTTGTCGATCTCAAGCAAAGAGTAGCAATCTTTAGGGCATTCCTTGTTGAGATCGGTATAGTCAACACACATTCGCCATCCACCATTAGACTTCTCTACCATCACGGGGTTCGCAACCCAACTTTGATAACGTACTTCTCGCAGGATGCCGGCTTTAAGTAACTCGCATACTTGCTCATTCATTGCTTTCGTTTTGTCTGCCCCTAAGCTGCGCCTTCTTTGGACCTTCGGTTCAACAGAGGGGTATGTGTTTAAACAGTGCTCGGTAATGTCGCGCGGGACTCCGGTCATGTCGGCCGGGGTCCAGGCGAAGATGTCCATGTTTTTGAACAGGAGCTGCTTGAGACGAATTCTGATGTTTGGTGAGATCGCGTGCCCTATCGTCACCGTTTGCTCCGGGTACTTGCGATTTAAAACCCACGTTTCGGGCTCGGTTGTTGAAACTTTCGCCGCTTTTGTTGGGCGCATCTCTTCTGTTGACATCACTTCTTTTTTTGTATAAACGATTGCCACCCCGGTCTTGGTTGGGAAACCAATCGCTGAGTGGGGGGTGGAAGTTATCATATTCAGCTCACCTTGCGTCTCTCTCTCGATCAGCACATCATGTCGTGACTTAACAGGCATCACCATGAAGTTAACGTTCGTTGTTCTTGAATGCTTCCCGTCAGAGAGTGTGACGGGGAAGCTAATTTGGCCTAGCGGGAAGACCATTTCATTGCAGAATCCAGACAGCGGGTAGTCAACTGGTTCAAGTCTCGCTTTGTCTTCATCGTCGAACTGGTTAAAGCATTGCTCATAGATGATGTCTGCTGTACTACCCGGGTCGATGAAGACGTATTCAGTTTCATAATGGCCGATGATACCGGTGATGACGATGGGTCGTGTGGCGCGAGGACCCCCGCGCACCACCGGGAAAATGACCTGCTGCTCTTGCCATGAAGGCTCATAAGGTCTCTTGCCTTTTTCTTTCGCGCTATACCTTGGTCCGTTGACCATGTGGGTCTCTAAGCGTCGGACTTTCTTGTGATTTCCCTCATCATGGCGATGGAGCTGTCGAGTTTCTTTGCGCACGTTTTTCACCAAGTGGCTCAGCTTTCCACTTTTCAGCGCTCTCTCGATCTCTTGACGTAAGCTGTAACAATCATCTGTTAAGTGGCATGTATCCTTGTGGAAATCACAATACAGATTGGGGTCTTGCCCCTTTTTGTTCGTCATAGGCCTGGGAGCCTTAAAATCATGGTTCTCCGTCATTAGCACCTCTTTTGGTGTTTTTATGAGCGGAGTCCAATGCTTTTCACGATTATCATCTCGGACTGTCTTTCTGTGGCCGATGCGATCAATAGTATCTCGCGCGTCTTCCTTATAACGGGATCGTTCTTCATAACGGGGTCGTTCATTATAACCGCTGGAGTGGTTGGCCTTCCACCCAGGGTTCTTGCCTTTGTTGCGTCTGTTGTCGTCGCGCGAGTGACCCCCTTTAGAAAATCTATCTTCAGAACGATAGCTGTTGTTTCGTGCGAGAGACTCTTCAGTTTGCGCGACTATCTTTGCGGCTTCCATGAGTTTATCCCACTCCTTGTGCATTCCATTTTCCCAGTGATGGTTCTAATCAGGCTATCACAGCGGATGGCTTTCTTGAAATGGCAGCACATGAGTTGTTCGCTTACGCCACCGATTTCCAAACACTCTTTGTTAAAGCGAGTTATGAAATCTTCCAAACCCTCGTTATCTCTGCGCCAGATGTCTTCAACTTCGGCTGTGTCGCGCTGGTATCGTCTTTGTTGACTGAAGTGACTCAAAAATTGAGTCCTGAAATCCACCCATGATTTTATCTTTCCCGGAGGAAGGCTGTCGAACCAGGCGCGAGCAGCCCCCGTTAGTGTTTGGATAAACAGATGGCACCACATGGGCATATTCCATCCTCCCATGCAGCCCACGCTAGTGAATACTCTAACGTGATCATCGGGATCAGTCAATCCGTTAAACTTTCCGACAGTCGGAGGTAACTTTTCTCTCTTGAGCGGCGCTAGTGCTATCTTTGGAATGAACTTTGAATGCTCTATAGCTTCCTCTGGTCGATAGGCGAGGCGAAAGTCACGCTCTGCCTCTTCGGTATACCCAACGTGCTGCCTTGGTTTGTAGTACTCGTGATTTCTTTGTAAACGATTGAAGACCGAAGACTCGTCATCGTTCTCCCAAGTTGGATCATTCGGGTCAGTCTATTCCCATTCATCGTTCATGTTGCGCGGCGTGAGCCGGCTATGAACTGGACCTCTTTGGAAGTTTGACGGTTCGTCATAGTAGCTTTCTGTTTCTCCCCGTGTGTCGCGCGTGTCCTGCACGCTTAGTCTTCGGGTAGGGGGAGGTTTGTTGGCTCTTCCTTGGATATTTTGCGGTGGTGGCATCTGGCGCAGCCCGTGACTGGGACCGGTTGGTGTAACCAAGGAAGGTTCTGCCGTTAAAACTGCTTGTTGCGCGCTCAAGGATTGATACGCCGCGTTAATGGTGGCGAGTTGCTTGGCGTACCACGAGGCTGGGGTTTCGCCCTCTGGTAGCCCTAGTAGCGCCGAGATATTCTGAGGTGGAGCCGGGTTCGAAGGTCCAGCACCATTGTTTCCTGGGGTAATTTGAGTGATGCGGGTGAAGCTCCCACGCGGACCCCCTGTGTTGGCTATCTCGACTTCACCGATTTCCTCAACGTGCTGGGGTTGGATGTTTTGCTTATCCACCCCCAACGCTGCATTAGGGTCTGCTCCAAGACCAACAAACTCGGGAATGATTCCTTGACCAGCCATGGTCGAAGGAAGAAAAACGACGAAAACTCAGGAAGGAAGATGAAAGTGGTTTGTAGAAAAATCGGTGGGCGCCAATGAAGAAACACGGAACTAATTAAGGGACTAATCAGTTTGGTTTATGTTTCTACCATGATGGTTAATCTTCTTCTAAGTTTCCTGAGCTCCTTAATGACCGTGGTTATCTGCAAAACAGAACACCGTTACTCGTTAAGAGGGGAAGGTGGGGGTTTCCCTCTTAACCGGGCTCCGGCGTGAGAATAAGCGACTGCTTTGGGGAGAGGATTTAAGTATTAAGTGAGAGAGTAGAGGGACTAGAATGTTTAACCTGTGAAGTGAGGTCTCTATTTATAGCCGGAGTAGTGTAAGAGGGTGTGGGCTGATGGGCCTTGGGCCGGAAGGCGACAACATGAAGGATATGCTCTTTGTCTCACTGGTGTCGACCGTTAGTGGCTTCTAGGAGCTTTCTGGAGCTGGCGCAGTTTGATTGGAGCCACGTGTCACCGTTGTCGGCCTGACCGCCCTTCTGCCATCAGCAGGTAAGTGGAGATCGTGGGGCAGTTGTCTCTGCCTTATGATTGGTGCCATGTAGGCGTCCTTGAGTACTTTTTGTCTCCTGCAAGTCAGATGATCGTGGAGCACGATTGAGCAGAGCCAGAGGGACATTGATTGGCTCTTTCCTTCTGCCACTTGTACCTTGTGTACTATTTGGGGCAGCCTTGCGCTGCTTTCCTGCATGAGTCTTGATGGGCACGTTCACTAACTTGCGCGGGGTTTAGGTGACTGAGTATTCCTTCGATATGCTAAGTGTTGTTATTGCAGCTTCTTATTGGCTAGGTCTCGCGCAAGGTAAAGTAGAGCATGGTGTAACTCGCGCGAGGTTAAAGATAGGAAGCTTTTTGAATAAGGAGTATGGTCCCGCGCGCAACCTATACGGAGGTTTGCGCGGCTTTTTGGGACCATACCCCTTCAGTGGTGGTATTATTGGATTAACTCGTTGAATAGGCGTTCTCGTTATATATTAATCGAGTTAGGTGATGTAGGAATGACGAGCTTGGTTGTTATAACGAGCGTGTGTAACCGGATTTGGGCCTAATTAATTATATATGCACCTAATTATTTAATTGATTTGTTAATATATGAATTGATTGGGCCTATAAATTACATCAGTATGGTAATTTAGTGATTGTGGGCTTTTGCCTTTGGCTAGTCAACGATTCGAAAATCTACGTTATCTCGTTACAAAGATTGATATAATGGTGCACAAATCGGGTTTTTTTAAAAACCGGGTCGGATCCGGGTCCGGGTTTTCTACCAAAAATGTATACCCTATATACCCGGGTTCGGGTCGGGTTTTATAAAACCCGGGTATTATAATACCCTATTTCCGGGTTCGGGTATTCATCGGGTAGGGTTCGGGTATGCATCGGGTTGGGAAAAAACCCGCACTGGGTATTAAAAAAACCCGACCGGGTATTAATGCTTCTTTATATGTTTTAGTGGATGGTGCCTATTGAAATTTTAATGACATTTCTAAATTTAAATTTGATAGTGCTAGATCGAAGGAATAGTCCTGATTTGAATTCTTTTGGATTACATAAACAACAATATATTTTATTTGTTTTTCCCTTCTGCAGTAAATAATCTCCAACCACTCTCTGTTTTAAATGTCTTCAAACTTTCAAAGACTAGTATACAGTAAGGGGAGTAGGGGACAAAAAAAATTCAATCAACTTTGTGAGTGATATTCCCCCAAAGCTTAAAGGCCCTCACAAAGCCCATAAGCTTAAACAGAAGTGGAATGTCGATAATTAGGTGTGTGTAATCATATTTTCAAAGATGCATCTACTTAAAACTAGAGGTAGCTATATAACCGGGTATAAAAAAACCCAGTTCCGGGTATTTATAAAACCCGTTTCCGGGTATTTATAAAAACCGGGTTTCGGGTATAAACCAGGTATAAAAAAACCCGGTTCCGGGTTCGGGTTTTAGATCAAATATGAATACCCGGTCCCTACCCTATGGGTAGGGTCGGGTTCGGGTATAGAAATCCCGGTTTTTATAATACCCGGTTTCGGGTTTTTTTCCGGGTCCAGGTCCGGGTTCGGGTTTTTTGTGCACCACTAGATTGATATATCTATACATATAATAAAAGAAACCATATTAGGGACACTTGTCATTATATTAGGCCTTCTCTTATAGATAATTGTTCTTTTAGTTTAATCTTTTTTAATTAATAATTAATTATAGATAATCATCCTATTAAATATTATATATTTTAATATCTTATGGATAATTACTATTAATTTAATCTCTTCTAACTAATTATAGATAACTCTCCTACTAAATATTATTTAGTTTAATATCTTCTAATTAATTATAGATAACTCTCCTACTAAATATTATTTTGTTTAATCTCTTCTACTTAACTATAGATAATTATTATTTATTTTAAATTTAATGCATACTTCTCATTTATAATATTAACTAGGTTAGAACCCTGTGTATTACACGGGTTGAATAAAATAAATATACTTAGTAACTACATACGTTTTTTGTAATAAGATATTATTAATTTTTTTAATTAAAATTTTAAATTTGAATCCGGAAGTAATATATTAGTAAACTTAATACATAAATCGAAAGTTAATAACAAACCCGACCGTGAAATGAAACCGATGACCATTTTGATCGGTTTCACGGTTTTAAATCAAATTGTGAACATCCTTAGTAATAACTAATAAGGTCAATTTGTGTTTTTTTTTTATAATAAGTTATTAAAATAACTTTTTAAAATATTGTAAAACCACAAAGTTTGAAATATATATATATATATATATATATATATATATTTTTTTTTTTTTTTTGTTTGATGAAGATATAACTTAATTAGTTTTATTATATATCTAGAGTTTGAACCTGGGTTATAAACCTGGTTAAATCAGTATTTAGAAAGAACAAGTATACTTTATATACTTTAATATTTCATTTCTTAACTGTTTCTTTTATTTTCTCTTCTTATTACTAACTAAATAATATTTCATTGATTCAACTACGTGTCCCCATAGGTATATAATCTGAAAGAGAATGAAATAAGAGGGGAAATAAATCTTCGACTCACTAAATTATTTTATTTTTAGTATATAAAAATTATTTATTCAACCCGTGTAATACACGGGGTTATAACCTAGTTATAAGATATATTAAATCTAATATTTAACAAAAATATAAGTTGGTTTTTTGGAGATAACTGATCCGTGAATCAAGGGATCATGACAAGATTTTCAAAACAACTGTACACACAAAAATAAGTCCTATTCGGTTCTGGAGTTCTGGAACGTATACGGTATCTTTTTACATCTCAAATACCAATCCTGTTCTTGAAAGAATTGAGTTTAATCCGTTCGATATACCTATCAAATAGTTCGTTCTGATAGTTTTCATACGACTCTCAATTCAATCCAAGCAATTTTATTTTGATTCACTCTGGTCTCATCAAATTCAACCAACACACCACCACCAACAACCACAATCATCAACATCTTCACAATAATGGCGGAGCGACGGTTACTACCTAATTTCTATGGTAAAAACAATGACCCATTTCTCGGGTCTTTCAATTTTTTATAAGTCTTAACTCTTAATGCCTTGATACGACTATTGTAGTCTGATGATATTGAACTTATTGTACTATTACTACGTTGAACACAATCGACAAGACATAGTTTGACCCGTTAACCAACCAATGTGACACGTTCATTATGTCACCTCTACACGTCATGTTCAACACAGATTGGTTTTAGGTGAACAAAAAATGTAATAATATTTTCTCAAAAAAAAAAAAAGAAGGCTAGCTAATTGATTTTTAAAATGCATGTTTTGACAAAACAAGTAAACTTTACACAAAAACATGAGCTATACGCATATACGGAAAAAAAATCAAGAAGAATCATGGCGAACCTAGATTTTTGATGAAAGAAAGAAGAAAAGATTAACTCTCCAACAATCTTAAGACCCTCAACATTTGTAACATGAATTTTATGAACAGGCCGATTTGGGTTATTTTTTAAACTCGGGTCAAACAGGTTGAAAGTCGTCTTTCTTCAGTAATTTAGATTATAGTTATTATAGCAATATAGTGTAAGATTATCCCTAATCAGCTGCATGATTAGACAACTATCCTTGTATGATTCTTCATCAAGGATTCTTTAGAAAGCTGGGTAATTTTCTAGTAACTGAATTGCTTCTTTAGAAAAGTGCAAGGGTTAATAATGGTAAAAACAGCCTGTGTATACATTATTTGGAAAATATATAATAGAAAACTATGTTTCTTTTTGGAAATTGAATTGCTTTTGTAAAGTAACTAGTATTGGAGCCTACTTTACATAGTAGGGGGCTGATGATGATGTATTTGTTACATGATATATCGATGAGTTATTACAAACTATGCAGACTTTAATCTAAATGAGAATAAAAATAGGCAATCAACACCGTTAAGTAAACATGTCTAGAGTTAAAAATTAGTTTTAACTATAATAAAGTAAATAAAAAAATAATTAAATTTGTTACCTAGTATATTGAAGGGTTAATATAAATGATCTAGGCTTTAATCTAAACGATAATAAAAATAAGTAAACAACCGGATTAAGTAAACATGTCTAAAGTTAAAAGTTAACTTTAATTATAGCTAGTAGGTTTCCACCTCGCGCGTTGCGGCGGGGACGCGGTAGAAGTTCGGTCGATATTGGTTCATTTGTTAGTTCGGTCGATATCGGTGCATTTGTTACGATATTGTCGCGTGCTATAGTAAGCGAAAGAGTATATGCATATGACCAAATCAACATCTACACATGTTCGACTTGTTGCAATGGCTACATTATTAACATTGAAACGAAAATTATAAAAAAAAACATAAGAAAAACCGAAATGTAAAGTTTGCAAAGTGTGACATAACCAAATTTATTACGATTAATGAAAATTTTCACTCAAGAACGTAACAAAAAAAAAAAGCAATTCTAATAATTGTGATTTTAGAAAACATATCAAGATTATATGTCGATGTATTTAATGTCCAAATAATCTTGTTCTCATGTTATTCGGTTAAATTAATAGATAATAAAAAACTCAACCAGAACCAAGGTGGGGGGAGCACGGGCCAATCATATATCACTATTGCATTGCATCAATTAATTGCATTTAGTATTTTACAATTCATTGAGTGGGTTTTTAGTTTAGTTTTTTTAACTAACGCGTCGATACTCTTTTGAACATCTTTTTTTTAATTTGTTTTCTTTGTTATAACGAGTGCACCGAAGCCGACCGAGTTTTTATCGTTTTCTTTTTCATTTACCTTCTTTTACCTCTGTTACTTACTATATTGTTTTACATTTTCTTATTATTTTGATGTTCAGAGCCGAGTTACGACGCAAATAACATAACGCATTTAGATATTATTTTATTTAATTTACAAATTTATTTATCGATTGTCGTGGTGTACTATATGTTCTGAATTCCAACCGCACCGCTGCGCAACGTGCAGATAACTACGACCCTAGTTATTATTATAGTATAGAATATAGAATGGTATAAACAACTTTCAACATTTTGGCAGTTCAACACTCAACTTCTTTTTCACAGTGGTTGCATCCCTGAAGCTTTTTTACAAGTAAGAAAAAGGTTAAAGAATGAAACAACTACAAAAAAAATTAAATAATAAATACAAAAAACTTATGTTGGCTTGTTTTTACCATTATTAGGCCAAAGGGTATGGGGTGTCACCCTTGCCATCTCAGCCTCTATGGCGCCTAGGTGGTGGCGCCACCCCACACCATCAATTTCAAGGTGGGGCCCCAGCATGGTAACGAGGAGGAAGAAGTGTTCAGGTGGGGCTCACATGCATTTCAACCAATACAATCTTTTTATTTTTTAATTTTGTTTAATAGGGGGCTTTATACCATACCATGCAAGTTAAAGGAGGGCATTATAAAGCCCCCTGGTTGACATGGATCCTAGGTGGCGCTGACGTGTCCTGATAAAGCCCCCAGGGGCTCCATCCTACACTCTCCAGCCTTAACGCTAATCGAAAATAGGGATGGGCCCTTATTCCCAAATACTTGTATCAATACCGATTTTAGGTATTCGGTATATGTACCGGTACTCACTTTTATTGACTTTGGTATTCAGTACTTTCGGTATTGGTACGAGTACGAGTAAAAACAGTTACTGGTACTGAATTTTATATCAACCTTTATAAGTTTTTTTTTTATATTATGTTTTATTTCTGTGACAACCCTCACTAAACCAGGTATCCGTATGACTTAATTGATAATTAATTACTGCTTAATTACTGTGCTTGTTTGAAATTACTGATGAACTGCTACTTGATTTCTGATACATGCATATACCTGCATCATACTTTACTTACCGTCACTACATTATTTACATGCTGAACCTTAGTGACAAACATGATGCACAAAAAGCACAGTAGCACTATAACGGATAACCTATTGAACATGCTGATAAAGCCAGCATCAGGTAAACACTGCCTCTAAGGCCTGTATGAGCCAGAAATATTTTACTACACTAGTGGTGAGTGTAGGGATACAAGGGTTGTAGAACTGCGTCTCTAGGAATAAGTTACAATGACTGGATGTGCCTAAAACGTACTCTAAGTACAAAATTCAGCACTTTACATAATAATTCAGCTTTTAGCTAACTAATAAAGTGCCAAAACATGAGAAAAATATTACTAGACACTTTCCAAAGTGTCAGAAATGAGTTGTGTCACTAAAAAGGGTATTAACGACACTTTAAAGCTTTGTTAGCACTTTAACGGATTACTATCCAACCGAACAACCGGACTTTACCCGGAACATGAAAATATTGTTATTTTCATTATTTATCTTTTTCTGAGCCAATTAGGGTCCCTGAATACCCTAACATCCATTGTAACGCATGACACACCACTAACCAGGTTAAGCACTTAACTAACTTACTTAACCTAACTAATATTCAACTAATTAGTTGAAAATGGACTAGAACCCCCCCCCCCCTCTCTAACCGTCCCCAACTAGAGGGGACACACTTGTCCTATTTGTTGATTATTATATTAAGTGTGCTTAGTATCTAAATGACACAATATCCATTGGTTAAACATGTTGAGATTGTCTATAAGTATAAGCTTAAACCCACATGATCATTCACACATCACAACTCAACACAATCAACTCTCTCCCTCTCTAAAGAAGCTACGGCCGAACACCCCCTTGTGCATCCATCATTTTCGAGTTTTGATCTTGCCTTTCCAAGTCCATACAAGTGATAAGGATCGCGTATAAGGAACTTCGGTGCAATCGGAAGGCGAAGGACCTCACTACATTGCTTTTATCCACCCTATTTGCGCTTAGATTCTTCCCTAGCCTCGAGCTAGTGGTATGTTACTTAAATCACCTACTCGAACTATTTTGAAGTGGTTAATATGATTTGTAACGGTTAAAACTCGTTAACATACAAGTTGAAGCTTAAAAGTCCACTTAAAATGCTATAAATGTTGGTTAAAAGCTCATATGTTGTGTAAAACTTGTAGTATTTGATTTGTGTGAGTTTTTGGACCCGATCTATGTTGTGGTAGCTCGGATCGTCATTTAACCCGGGTTGGTCATGATCATGGATCATGACATAAGGTTGTTTTGGAAGAAGCAAGGGTTAAAGGATGAACTCTACCACACACGAATCATGAACTTGTGTAAAAACGATTTTACTTACAAAATAGTGTTTAAAACCAGTAGATCTACGGATCTACAAGCGGTATTTTCAAAAGTCCTCGTGTCAAGAGAAAACATACTTTAAAGACAGATCTTACACTAACACGAATGGTTTTTAGAACACACAAGTGTGTAAACACATTGTGTAACACAAAGTTTCGACAAAATAACTATTTTGGAAAAGATGACGAGAAGTTGTAAAGATGGAATTTCTTTAAAAACGAGGTTTTTACAAAATCGGATTGTTTTATATAAAGATCCACTAAAAGTAATGGGATTTACTTCATAGTTTGGATAAATCACAAGTTCATGAAATTTATGCGATTTATATACATATTTTGACTAGTTTGTGGTTTGAACATTGTTTTGATTGAATGATAAAAATGGTTGGTTTGATTTATAAAAGAAAATGATACGCTCGAAAGCGTGGCCGCCTCCAGTTACAGAGGAAACTCTGGCGAAATTTTTCTAAAAACCTAACACTTAGAACTATTTTCACTATAAGGTAGTGTTTGGTATACAGGAATGAGAGGTGGAATGGAATGGATGATTACGAGGGAATGAAGAAAAAGGTGTTTGGTTGGTCAATGGAATGGAATCACCCATTCCAAAAGGCATTCCATTCCCTCAAAATCATTCCTTCCACCCCCCCATGTTTTTTTTCCATTCCATCCCCTCTTGCACCATTCATCAACACCACAACCCACCACCTTCGCCACAACCCACCACCACCCACCACCGACGCCATCGCCGCCACCCGCCACCACATCACCCCGACAGCCACCGTCGCCGCCGCCACATACTCGCCACCGTTATCACCCACAGCCGCGACCAACCGCAAACGCCACTCGCCGCCGCCGCCCACCACTATCGTCGACGCCACCACCACCACCAACTGCCGCCGCCACCCACCGCCACCTCTGCTGCCACCCACCACCAACGGCCACCTTGCCGCCACCACCACTCGTCTTCACCGCTGCACCGCCACTCGCCGCCACCACCACCACCCATCGCCGCCGCCGACACCCACCACCGCCACCTACAACCACCCACAATCACTACCACCGACCACCACCACCACTGATTTTATTACTCTGTTTTTCTTGCCAACCGAACAATACACAATAATAATTCATTCCATTCACACATGTTAACCAAACAAGACATGGAATGGTAATGATCCATTGCATTCTCTCGTCCATTCCATTACCTCGTCCATTCCATTAATTCGTCCATTCCATTACCCCATACCAAACAGACCCTAAGTGTTAGAGATACTTGTCGACTTGTTTTCAAACTATGAATTTCGCCACGACTTTATTTACAAAATATCGGAGGTGGGATTTCACAAAATAAAACGTGATACATATATATATTTAGTATATATTTTTCACAACATCACTTGTATAAGTGTTTATGATTATTTTGTGAACTACGTAAATATTATTTTTAGAGTAAAAATAATATTACTAAGTATTATTTTGGGAAAATCACATGTATTAAAGTATAATATTTTTTAGAAGAATATTTATATTTTGAAGTTGGAAATAAAATATATTAAGTGAGACTTAATAGTGTAATCCGAATTATACGAACGCACATGTATTAAATCCCCCATCCTTGGGAAGGAAAATGACTACCAAGTATATACAGGATGTAAACACGAAATAGTTGCCTAACTATTTCCCAAAAACTTAAACCATAAAGCTAAGGCACGGCCGTCCGTCTAATAGAGTTAGTACGTGTAGGTCGTCATACAGCTGCTTGATTTGGAGGCATACTTGGTAGAGACGCACCACTGTGAGTTCATGTCCCCCCTTTTCTCTTAACTGTTTTCAGTTTTCTAACTACGGGGGTGAAATACATGTTACTTTGATTACAAGTACTTTATACATGGTATGGTTAGCGTAAGGAGGTTTACTACTTAGATCATGTGAGTGGGTAGGCAGAAACTGGAGGCCATTAATCCTCATTGTAGGACCGAGGGACGTAAGCGGTAGATCTATCTGGGTGTAGCGAGCCCAACCCCAGGCCCAACCAGAACGGACCTCGGGGTGACTTTGTACCCATCGCGAAATCTGCTAGGTTTGAGTCTTCCTACTTGCACTTCACACATATCAATGGTCTTGCAAGCCATTGGTGATCTCTTTTTCCTTATTTGCTACATACCAGGATTTTTATACTTACAAGTGTTTTACATACTCACTTACACATGAACTCGCTCAACATTATTGTTGATTTTTCAACTTACAT
Source organism: Helianthus tuberosus (assembly GCA_030545235.1). Lineage (NCBI taxonomy): Eukaryota > Viridiplantae > Streptophyta > Magnoliopsida > Asterales > Asteraceae > Helianthus > Helianthus tuberosus. The sequence continues at coordinate 4,249,972 of CM060379.1, read as the reverse complement.
GTATTTCAGGGAACTAAAGATCTGGCGCGGTATGTTATGTTTTCCCGCTGCATATGGGTTACGAGGTCATCCGGGTTTGGGGAATGTGACTCTTTCCTGGACAAGTCACAGTCCTTAAACTGTGTTTATGTCATGTTGATGTTTATGTTTGTTGAACAATGTCATTAGGATGTGTTTCCGTTAAGACAATGTTGTTGTGTTTGGTTTTTAAAAACTTAATCTATGGATGATCTTGCATGGTTTTATTTCATATAGCTTTGTTATGGTTAAGCTATGGTATTAAGAAGTCACACCAAAATTAACCACGCTTCCGCAAAGCCAGGGTGTGACAATTTCGTATTATGGTATTTATAATACTCGTATTAATTTTACCTATATGGTACCCGGATCGTATTGGTACCACCTACCAACTTTGACCTATTTGGTATTCGTACTATATTGCTACTCAAGTCAATTTTACCTATTTAGTAACCGTACAACTGCTCAAAAACTAAATAAAAACAAAATGGTACCGAAGCGGATACCGTACCAATACCCGTACACGTACCGTACCAATATATTTGGTACGGTATTTTGGTACCTAGTTTTGTTCAAATTTGATACCGGTATTTTCGATACCGATACGGGTACGGATGTTGTACTAATCCCATCCCTAATCGAAAATACTCACATCTTATGATATAATCATATTCTTTAGTTATTGATTATGGGAGCAATACTCTCAATTATGTCATTGCATATTGTTTTTTTTAAGGAAAACTTCATTAAAACACGACCAACCCAAAAATCGGGCGGCAAACAGCCAACAACACACTATACAAATTTACGCCACGCTTCCCATGTTAAATCTTTATACTTCGACTTATTCCTAAACCAAAGAAACCCGAGTGCAAGTTCATCTTCCACCCTCTTCATTTAATCCTTTATTCTTTTCATATTTTGCTCACGAGTCACGACCCTTAGTAGTTTCTTTATGTTCAATAGTTGATAATATACCGGTGTCCATTATGGGACTTGAACCCTCAATCTTATGAGGATGACAATTTACACAACTTAATACCACTAAGCTAGAAGCCCTTTTGTTAACTATTTTTCAAACTATAAAAAGGCATAATAGTTTGTGGAAAACCCAGCTGACCGGCCTACATAACAGAATCACATGTTTTGACCCGTTACCCAACCCGCCTATCCCGTCCACTTTGCCAACTTTACATATGACATATAAAGGATTCACTTATATCAAAATAGTCCATTTCTACCATAAAAATTGGTAAACATTCTCATTACAGGATATCCCATTTTAAGGGGAGAGGGGGCACTTGCAAAAATTCCATCACTCACAACATCCAATCAAGTTCCGCCATGTCATCAACCATTATTCCATCACTCACAGCTTTTTTTAGTGGAAATGGTCATCACTCACAACACCCAACAATAAACTCTCACACCCCCTCACATCCAATTATCACATAATACCCCATAACGCGTGAAATATATCACGTACAAATTCCATCACACGTTGAATATGATGGTGGCGGTGGTTTGTTGCCTTCCATCACTCGTGGTAGATTCCCCATCACAGAGAAACAACCACCACCCCCAGTCCCCTAATTGCAACATGCTTCTTTTTTTTGGCAAACAATCAAATCAAAATTACATAGCCGCCCCCGTAATCACTATTTTTAATATGATTTTGGTCACAAAACTTTGTTTTAAATGTTTGTAACTTGGTAATATAATATAACCCAACTTCCTCTCTGTTTTCTCTCAAGCTTTTAACTTACAAAAAAAAAAAAAAAAAAAAAAAAAAAAAAAAAAACATCTAACCATTAGTTAAAATATTTTTGAAGAATCAAATGTTTGAACCTGCTACAATATAGAATACTGTTGGTGTCTATTTTCTAATAAAGTCCATACAAACTACTATAAAAAAACTAACAGGTTTGATTGAGAACCTTGAGTATTTAAATTTTGAGATGCATATAGTAGTCTTACTTGTCACAATAACACCTCAAATTAAAAAAAAAAAGTGTTACAATTATTACAATAAAACCACACATATTAAGAAAGAGCATATATGGATAACGGGTAGGGCTATATAGAAAACCCTATATATATAGAAAACCCAACCTCCCGACAATTTTTTTTTTGAAAAAAATAACACATGTAATATACATGTTTTTAAGAGTTTTGGGCCAAAAAAATAAAAAAACGCGTCGAAGGAATGATTTAAAAAAAAATCAGCAATTTCTGTCTTTTGTGCCTAACACATGTTAGGCAACCGGACATTGCTGAAATTTGTTTATTTTTTTTTTAAATCCCTTCGGCGCTTTTTTGTTTTTTTTGGCCCAAAACACTTTAAAACATGTATATTACATGTGTTATTTTTTTCAAAAAAAATGTCGGGAGGTTGGGTAAAAATGGGGGGAGATTTGAGTTTCCAGAGTTTTCTAAAAATTTAAGGGTTTTCTGTCTAGCGTTCCCCTATGGATAACAATCATAAACATGGAAAGTCATACCAAACATATATCATATTAGTGGTATCCCCACCTTCAAGGACATTGCCTAGTGATAACTATTACAACCAACTTTAAAAAATTGTGTGATTAAATTTGATCTTCAATGAAATTAAGATACGACAACATAACCGAGATCTAAAAGGCTAGTGTCACGATCCACCAAAATGCAGATAATTTTTTCTTAGGTTTCGGAAGGTTCTTGAACAATTTGACGTCATCTCGAGCTGCCTGAAAATCTCTGAAACAACTTACATTATTCGAGATTGATTTAGTAGCTTTAGAACACTCTAGACCAGCCTTGATTGAAGAGGATAGAAAGGTTTTTGAATTGCTGCTCAAAAGAGTTACCAAGAAGTCTACAAAAGGAACCATCTAGAATACACCAGGGAGATATTTTCTATGGAAACATTTAGGTTAGAATGATCTAGATCAGCCCAAATTGGTATATATAGGACATGAGGGGTTATTTGCAAGCATCCACAATCTACACAAAAAACCCACAAGTTTTTGTACTCTTGTTAATAAACATTATAAGGAGTTGCTTGATTATAAGCTTCACATGAACTGGAATTGTTTACCTTCATGTTTCTATAGTGTATCGATCACCTAGGGAGATTTTAACCGTCTTCTAGTTTCGATTCCCCATGAGTTTTGCTTTCAGTGTTACGTACGTACGTTTGATACCTTTTTGGAGATCATAAGAAAATCGATATTCTTATGATCTCCAGAAAAGTATCAAGCGTACGGAATATTGAAAGCAATGGGGAATGAATACCTATGTGCCTGGGGTTTGGTTTTTACCCCTTATTATTATTATTATTATTATTATTATTATTATTATTATTATTATTATTATAAATCTTTAAAACTACACCACCTCTTACCACACATACTCGCCACGGTATATCCTCAACTACCCGCTATCTATCACCGCATAAATATTAAATGTTAAGTTTATTAAATAATTTATTAATATGATGAGAAAAACAAAATAGTAAACGAAAAGTTATTTATGATTGTACGTATCAAAACCTTTATGAAATGCATTCTTAAGTGTATACATTATACTTTTTTTTGCATGATCAACTAAATCACCGGATAAACATTCTTTGATGCTCTCAATCGAGTAAATGCATTCCCTCTTCTATAACGGTCAAAGTTGGGTGCATACCCTAGCCACCAGTTTGGTGTAAAACTCGCCCAACCGAAGGCCCATTACGGTAAAACCCGGTTCGGCTCGGTTTCGAACTAACGACCTACAGAAAGATCTAATTTTAAACTTCATTGCCATCACCAATATCATACAATGTACCTTTATGCTACTAGAGAATACAATAGATTAAAACAGCGAACCACCTTAATATGAAATGAATATCACTAATAGAAAATAAAACGTTATCTTAATTTTTAACCAACCCACCACCACCCTTCCTTGTCTTTTTTCTCTCTCCCTGAAAACAAATCATCCAACGACACATGCAATCGATCGCTGTCTCAAACCCACATAACCCTACCATTAGATCTGAAAACAAAAAACCGTGATCAGATAAGATCTGCTTCAGTTGACCAGAAAACGACGGTTCATGGTGTGGCCGGAGGTGGCTGAAATGACGAGCTTTCATGGGATGTTTGTGTTCGATTTTGATTCATTGCTAAACGTAGATGAAGGCGTTTTGGGGTAAAGTTCAAATCCTCATGGGTATTTCATTTTAGTTTATACAAAAAACATGTAAATTTTTATGGGTAATTACATCAAGTGGTTGAAGATCTTGTAAAAACTTGATTTGATTATTTCATTTTTGAAGTTTAGGTAGTGATGTTTATGTTAATTTCGATTGATTGCTAAACGTAGATGAAGGCGTTTTGGGTAAAGTTACAACCTTTATATGTATTTCATTTTAGTACATAAAAAAAAACATGTAAAGTTTGAATCTTTATTGGTATTTCATATAATTACCATGGTTTTTAAACCCGGACTGGACCGACCGGTTCAACCGGTTTAACCGGGAACCGGTAAGGTTACCGGTCCGCTTTGACCATTCGAACCGTACCTGCAAAGAACCAGACGGTTTTTGTTATAACCAGGTTGAACCGTAACCGGGTCCAACAGCTCGGGCCGGCTTAGAGAAAGCTTAGGGGCCATCTCTATTTTATAGATAAGAAGAGAGCTCAAAGTTTGTTTTGCTAGCGATGTGGGACTGACATGCGTGCGGATGTCTATATTTTTTTAGTATATTTTTAGCTCTTTTTACTCGCCGATTCAAGTTTTAAATTTATAAAACACGGTATTCCATTATCACGCTACACACACGCTAGGGCAAGTACACCCATCGCGGACGTAGTATATAATGATAACAAGATACCGAGGTCGTCCAAGTACACAAGAGCTTTTAATACCGGCTTATAGTTTACGTCTAATCGAACCAAACTTTGAAGAAAAGATTTCTAAAGCTATTAAAAAGATAAACTGAAAAGCAAAAATAAAATAAAAGGAAAAAATAGATACACAAGAAAGAATCACTTGGTTCCGACTCATCTTTCATGTATCCTTTCGATGATTTTCGTACTTTAGGCATTTTAAGAGATTATCTTAGTTATAGTAGTAGGTCTCTCTTGTGAAGGCGACGTTACCCTCAACCTAGTGGTCTAAGTCAGCAGTGATACAGTCCCACTAGGTCGGATTATTGAAAGATAATTAAGTAAATTATTAATGCGAAAAGTGGTGGGCCCCCTTCCAGGCAACGACCACCCTCAACCTTTTGGTCTGAGTCAGCAGGGATACAGTCCTCGCAGGGTTGGTTTAAAGTTTTAATAGTAGTTTATAGATAAAGGATTCAAGCGTTTGGCACTTCTCCTGTGGTGGGTAATGCCCGCTCCGACTCGTGAAGTGTTACTAAACTTGAACCAGGTTCTCGCAGGATCTATACACTGAACGAGACATAAAATTTACCCAACCACCCTTCTAACCCCTTCTAGGCAATTAACGCACTTTATATAGACCGTAAAGATACGAATACGTGAATCAACAACATATGAAGAATGATTAGATAAATTTGCCTTCAATATAAAAAACTAGTTATTAAAGTCATTAATACATACCCAATTAAAAAGTTGCCAAAGATTGGAAATCATAAAAGAAAATACATAAAAGATTTGTCTTCACCAAGTGATGTAAGAGTTTAGCCAAGCATGGCCAAGGGATGGTTTGGAATGGAACCAAGTACATCTATTTATAGCTGAAATCAGAAGCTCTATCACGGCCCGTGCCCGCCTAGCACGGCCCCGTGGTCATCTCTCTTTCTCTTCCTCATTAACTGTTTTGTCAGGTCTTGTACTAACACGACCCCATGTGTCAACGGCACGTCCCGTGGCCAAAGTACTTGCTATACTATCACAGATTCTGAAAATCTTTGAGTTGACCATGCCCCATGTTGGCTTAGCACGACCCCGTGTTGGCTTAGCACGGCCCCGTGTTGGCTGTCAGCTTTGTCCTTTGCTGTTGTCTTTTCTTCTGCACAGTATCCAGTCTCAGACACGGCCCGTGTCTGGTGGACACTACTATTCTTGGGGTTTGGATGTGGATTGGGGCTTGACGAGTTGCGTCAATTCCCCCTTCTTTGTATTTATGTTGGTTTTTGCTGCCTTTTTGCTCCTTTTGCACATTTAAGCTCTTTTGACCCTGTAAATTAAAAAGGAATAGAAAAACAAGTTTTTTTTCCAATATTATTACTTACGCCGTATTTGATATAATTTATATATTGTATTTTAAGCACATCAGGGACACATACAACTTTTAACAGAGATGAAATGGTTGAGTATTTATGTTATGATCGATGTGGGACAAAGGCAAGTTGAAGGTTGAAGGTAATTTAAAAATTAAGACATAACCGGTATTAAGATTGAACCCATGAAACTAATGTTGAATTAATGAATTGTCATTTACCAGCTATGCTACAATCCCACATACGGTAAATGTTAGTTTACAAATTTACAACCAGTTTACAAATTTACAACTAGCTTCTAAATTTTCAAACTCAATTTAAAAAAAAAAACACAAACGATTATACATACAAAGGGTCAATGGAGACACTAATTTTCATTTTATGGTGTTAAATTCAACTATTAATGTTTTTAAATTTTCTTATATTTAATTAGTATCTTTTTTTGACATTTTGGATTTTTTATTACATTTCATATATTGCCATATGTCTAAAATTATTACGATGTTATCCGGTTCGACCGGTCCGAATAGTGGACCGGTAAGATGACCTGTTTGATGTCCGGTCCGGTTATAAAAACATTGATAATTCCAGCAAGTGGTTGAAGATCCTGTTTAAACTTGAATTTATTATTTCATTTTTGAAGTTTAAGTAGTGATGTTTATGTAAATTTCGATTGATTGCTAAACGTAGATGAAGGCGTTTTGGGTAAAGTTCAAATCTGTATGGGTATTTCAATTTAATGTATAAAAAAAACGTGTAAAGTTTGAATCTTTATGGGTATTTCAGATAATTACATCAAGTGGTTGAAGATCCTGTTTAAAATTGAATTGATTATTTCATTTGTGGAGGTTAGGTTTATTTCAAGTAGTGATGTTTATGTTGATTTAGATGGAAGGCGTTTTGGGCAAAGTTACAATCTTTATGTGTGTTTCATTTTAATATATAAAAAAAATGTAAAGTTTGAATCTTTATTGGTATTTCATATAATTACATCAAGTGGTTGAAGATTCTGTTTAAACTTGAATTTATTATTTCATTTTTAAAGGTTAGGTTTATTTCAAGTAGTGAGAGCGCTTGCGATTATATTGTAAGTTCTTTCTTGTTTATTTTGCGAGTTATGAAGTCGTCGAATAAACAAACCGAATAACAATTTTGTTTTCAATTTCGTTTAGTTTTAGTATTTTCGATTCGGTGAAAACTGAATTACTCGTATTGTGATTTACAATAGGGGTGTGCACGAACCGAACGAACATGGACAAAGCTTGTTCGTGCTATTTCGTTTAACTTAACCGTACAAATGAACTGACACAATAACTCACTCAATAATGTTTCAGGCAGGAACACAGACTCAAGGATTTGATGGTATAACAACTTGTTTTGCATCATGATTTGATGGTAAAACAAATTTTACCTTTTCACATCTGAATTTTGATTATGTTTAACAATGATTGTTGATAACTAATTATTATGTTTTGTTAATTATTTTCAGGATTGGCCTAACCATGGAGAATCTGGTTAAAGCATTTAGGTAATTAGAAAAGTCATGTTGGTAATTAGTAAAGCATTTTGGCAATTAGAAAAGTCATTTTGGATTTCTGAAGGTTTAGATGTTCGCTAAACCATATAAGGTGTGATCACAAGTTTTATTTCTAAAACGGTTATAGAACGTAAGTAAACTATGAAACCAGTTATTAACAAATAATATTTCAAGAAAACAAATTACTCTATACAACTGTAATTGGAAAAATAGTTATTGTATAGGGAAAACATTGCAAACCACATGCTCACAATGTTACAGAATCATTCAAGTCTCCAAGGGATGTCTTGATAGTTCAATGCTTGGAATGTGAGATTTAAATGGTGAATAGTAGTAGATTAAGATTAAGATTAGGAACCGTTCCAAAAAACAAACCAATTTATTACTTCATGTTTTGGACATATATTGACAACTATTTGTATAGATTTCTTAATGAATTAGAATCAATCTAAGATATTGAAATTTGAAAGAATTGAATTTGAAAATGATGTTTGCTAAAGCATCTAGATTTTTAAAGAAATTAAATATAACAAAGAAATTATAATTTGTGACACATTTACACTACGACAAGTAAATATAATATATCACCATTACCACTACCTACTTGTCACATTTACATTACACATTTATGTTACTAGTCATCATGACCTTTACCTTCCAACTACACTACCATTGGCTGCATCAATCTCCCATTGTCGTCGGCTTCACCACCTCTACACCTTCCCCACACTGCTGCAACAATGCCCCATCTCTTTTTCCACCCAACGCACCGTCGTTGAAACAACCATTAACTTTGCCACCCACCTTGTATATACCATGATTTTCATGAATTTTAACTAGAGGGACGGTTATTGCATCATTCTAAAAGATGAAGTTCATGGACTAATTGTGTGGATTATGAAAGTATAATAATACCTCAATGAAAAAGAAAACCAGAGACCACGGGACTCGAACCCGGGTCTCAGCGGTACACAATCAACAAACAAACCACTACACCACACCAGTGTTTGGTGCAAGACTTATCCAGGCATATTATATATATGTGTCATAGTCCTTTTTGAATAATTGAAGTTTGTCGCCCAAACAACAGCCGACGGAAACAAGGCCATAGGTTGGAAAGTCCTCCTGATTTGTCGTGATACAAGCTTCCTATTCGAAACCAAATGAATCTGGACACCATCTCGACAAAATCACACACACAACTGCTTCTCTCTCAATGACACAAATTCGAACATATTAAAAGATAGGAACCTTGATTGAAATTAGCAAAATTACCCCCTATGTTTTCAAATACATGTCTTTAAACAAATTCTCATCCCTTGCACTCGAAAAGAAATTCTGAAAAACCTTATGCCCACTCGCCGGAGTTCGAAGATCTTGCCGGAGAAATGAAGCTCGCCGGAGATGTTCGGGAACCCTCCATCCCACTCGTTCGGTATACCACTCTCACCTCTTTTTCGTTTGTTTTATCAATTATAACATAACCATTGTAGATGCAATGTTAAAAATATAATCTGCACAACTTACATATCTGGGAACGGGTTGGTTTATTATGAAGAAGAAGACACAGTTAACTCACGTGTAAATAAAGTTTGAATAAAAATAAATCGCATTTGTTAACATAGCTCAGTGGGTATCAATGTTTAACAATCAAGTGAGGGCATGGGTTCGAGTCCCGATGTAACACCTCGTAAAATCGTGTCCAATAATGTGATGACACGTGTCCCTAATCCTAATAATGTCAAACGTTGACTAGGAGGGACTATTTTTTCCAAACAATGAAAAGATGAATGTGGAGGGACTAAAAGTGTCAACATGCTTAAACTATGCCTCTGAATGACCTTATACGGTGTTCGTATTCTCTTAACGAGCCACTTGTTAGACGAACGAAACCGTTTGTGATTTAAATCAAAAGTTGTGAATTGAAGGGTTAAAAGCGTCAACATGATAAATTTATACCTCTGAGTGACCTTTTAATGAACCCGGAGCCAAATGATGTTCGGTCATACTCCCAGGTGTGCCTAATACTGTCTTTGAGGGGCTAAATGTGTCAAAAATGAAAGTTATTGAGTTTTGGAGGCAAGGGACTAAAACTGCCAATTTTTAAAAGATGTTTGAGGGTGTCGCGCTGCGCGAAGCCTCACCTTGTTCTCGGTCGCGGGGCGCGACGGGGCTATCTGCGCAGAATGTTTTGGCCAGCTGCTGAATTATGCCTTGATCACCACTCAAACCACCTTAACTCATATAATTCGAAACCATGAGCTCCATTCTGGTTTTAGAACATCATAGGACACCTGAAGTGATCTCTAGACCTCTCAAAACACCTGGCTTGATCCAAGAACTTCAGCTTCAAGTATAAATAGGTGCATTGGATGGCCATTTACCCTTGCACCTTCTCAAATAACTTTTTCTTACTCTTTTGGAGATTCCCAGCTGAAGGGAGACTCCACCACAGTTCTATTTTCGAGCTAGGACCTCTTGTAAGTGTCCCTAACTCCTGCTTTTCATTTTATAGGCTTTTAAAAGCCAAAAGTCAAACTTTTTTTTTTGATAAAATATTTGACTTTCAGTTTAGACCTTAATGGTCCAGCCATTATTCGAGGCGAACATGGCTACGTGATCGTAATTAGGTAGGTGTTAATCCCTCAAAAGGGCATCTCCTAAGAATCACGTTTGCTTGGTCAATTGACGGGTCAAAGTTATTAATATTAAAAAGTCAAACGGGTCAGTTTTGAAAATAATCATAATTTGATAATGTAGGTGTTATGAAATATGTTTTAACACTTTAATAACTTGGTAATAATTATTAGAACGTGTAAATTATACGAACTAGGTTCAAAATTTGGAGAGATTTTGAAATGTTTAGACCCATTACGCCTAAATTATACGAACTAAGTTCATATAACTAGTTATACGCGTATAAGCGGGTTCGGAAGGTTAGATAGGCCTTATGATAAGTCTAAGGTGTCACAACACTTTTTATAACATTAAACATTCTGTTTTAAAGTCAGAATATTAACTACTTTAGTTTGAAAACCATTTATTTAGTTTTTAGGAAGAAAAGGTCATAGTTATCCTTTTTAAAATATAAGATCTAGACTTGTCATATAATCTATCAAACAATCATGACCAAGAGGTATAACTTCTAAGAGTTATACCTTATACTAACATGGTCATAATATCAGTTCTAAACAAGTCCTAACGTTGACCAGACGGGTCAGAATCGAAAGTCAAAGCAAAAGTCAAACTGCTTGACTTTCGATATAGAATTGAACTCTAAACAAGAAATGACGAGTTGGACATGTTTAGATATGTCCTAAAATGTTTTGTAAACTGATATGATGTCAAAATTTCAAGTTTTAATAGTTAGAAACTTGATTAGCGTAATTTGCAAAGATTACGTTTTTGACCTTTTATTTAATATAAAGTCGACTCGTCATTTCGCCTACTTAACGTGATCTTTAGAAGGTATGATCCCAGGGGATTATAACCTTCATTATTACGATCACGTAGCCATGTTCGAATCAAACATTGGCTTGACCATAATGGTCATAACCGAAAGTCAAACTGTTTGACTTTTGGCTAATAACTAGCCTATAAATTGAAATAGACTATGAAAGAACACTTACTTGTGTTCTAGGAGAATATTAACTTCAGTAGGAGGCTTCCTTAAATCAGGAAACAAATCTAAGAAGATAGAGAGAGAGAAAGAATGAAGGAAATGAGCAAAGGAAAAGGATGAAAAAGGAGGTTATTTATAGTTGAATGATTATCACAAGATGTTGCCATGTGTTAAGGGGTGTTCTAAGATCATCCCAGGTGTGCAATGATGTGTTCAAACAAGATGAAAGAGTGACAAATCAAAGCTAGGTGTCAAGTTATGAAGTTATGCTTGGAGACCAAGCATAAAACTACCAGTGAGGTCCCTTACGGACCGTGAGGGTTTAATTCTTACGGTCCGTAAGGACCTCAGCGCATCAATAGATTATTCAGCTTACGGTCCGTAAGCACCGAGGGCTTACGGTCCGTATGAGGTTGCCAGGAAGGCTATTTTGAGATTTTGCATCTTTAACCCTTGGACTTTGATTCTTTTTGCCATTTGGCACTTTTAGTCCCTTTCCTTCCTCATAGTTGAGATTAGTCGGAGATTCGGGACGCGTTTTAGTTAACGTATAATAATAGTTTCTCTCCTTCCCAGAACTGGGATCAGTCAGAGATACGAAACACATTTCAAAGAACGTATCATGTAGGTCCTTCCTCCTTCCACATAGCCGGGATTAATTGGAGGTTCCTCCCTCCACATAGTAGGGATTAGTTGGAGGATTGGACATGTATCATTACATAGTTAACCGATAAATTCCCTCTCCTTAGTTGGAGATTCGGGACACGTGTCGTCTCATAGTTGGACGGAAATTTTACGGGTGTTACACACCTGTTTATTGTTACTAGAGCTTTACTTTTCCAAAGTAGTTTACCTGTGAGATTTTGGCATGAATGTGTTCTTACTGCTGCTTATCTTATAAATAAGACTCCTTCTGTGCTTGGTGGTAAAACTCCTTATGAGCTTATTTTTGGTTTTAACCCTTCTTGAATCATTTAAGAGTGTTTGGATGTCTTTGTTTCTGTACAGTTCTGAATGAAAGTGATAAGCTTAATAGTAGGGCTGAAAATGTGTTTTTATAGGATATTCTCATGGAAAAAAGGGTATAAACTGTTTAGTCTTGATTCTAAAACAATATTGTTTTCAAGAGTTGGTAAATTTTACGAAGATGTATTTCCATTTAAAGAACAAACTGTTTTTGAAATGTATGATACTAATCAAGATAAAACTGTTACTACTCTTAATTTTTTGACATGCATGAAGAATCAGTATCCAAACACAAACTTGTGGATGAACCCAATGATGATAGAAAGGGTTCAGGTGAGGTTGATGTGAGAACACATGAATCTCAGCAATCTGAGATACATGATACACCCACTGTCTGGGCTGATATTCAGTAGACAAGTGAGTCAATTGTATATGCAGATAAGGCTGATCATGTGAGCACTGCAAATGAAACCATTGACACATCTGACGGAGACACAGGTGGATCTGAGTCTGTTTTGTGCCTAGAAGATCTTCTAGAACTACTGTTTTTCCTAGAAAACTTGATGATTATGTAGTTAATAGTAGAGTTAACTTTGGAATTGACAAAATATTAATTTTTTCTAAGTTGTCTCTTTATTCCAAATGTTTTGCTTCTACTTTAACTAAAAGTTTTGAACCTAAACATTACAAAGAGGCTATCACTGATCCCAAGCAGATTGATGCTATGAATAATGAGATTCAAACATTACATATAAATAATACTTGGGATGTTGTTGATAGACCTAAGGACAGAAGTATAGTTGGTTGTAAATGGATCTATAAAGTCAAGTATAGATCAAATGGAAAAATTGTATGGTATAAAGCTAGATTAGTAGCTAAAGGTTTTAGTCAAAAAGAGGGAATATACTATGAAGAGACATTTTCTCCTGTTGTTAAGCTTGTCACAGTTAGGTGTATTGTGTCCTTAGCTGTATAGAATAACTGGAAACTTTTCCAGTTAGATATGAATAATGCTTTTTTATATGGTGACTTAAGTGAAGAAGTTTATATGAGTTTGCCTGAAGGTTATGGTGTAAATGATAACTCTAAAGTGTGTAAGTTGAATAAATCTTTATATGGGCTTAAGCAAGCCAAAAGAATGTGGAATGAGAAATTAGTAAGTGCTTTACATGAATTTGGATTTGTGCAAAGTAAGTGTGATACATCTTTATTTGTTATAAATGTTATGGATGTCTTTGTTGTGTTGTTGGTCTATGTTGATGACATAGTGTTGACTGGAAATTCACTAGTTGAAATTAACAAAGTCAATGAATGTTTTAAATCCAAATTTATGATTAAAGACCATGGTGTTTTGCAAAATTTTTTAGGTATTGAAGTTTTTAGTAGTGATAAAAGTATTTGTATGTCACAAAGAAAGTATTGCACTGATCTGTTGGCTGGATATGGAATGATGGCGTGTAAGCCTGTTAATTGTTCAATAGAACAGAGTCATAGTATAAATGCTATTCTTAACAGTAATAATGGTCCTTTAGAAAATATTACAGGATATCAACAGTTAATAGGAAAATTGATATACTTGTCCCATACTCGACCGGATATTGCATATGTTGTACATTTTTTGAGTCAATACATGCATAGCCCTACTGAAGTTCATTTAAAAATTGATTTCCATTTGTTAAGGTACCTTAAATCAGCTTCTAGTAAAGGAATTTTATTTACCAAGTTAGATGTGTTTAACTTAACAGCCTATGCTGATGCTGATTGGGCTAAATGTTTGAGTATCAGGAGGTCTATTACTGGTTTTTGTGTATTTCTTGGTGATTGTCTTGTGTCAAGGAAAAGTAAAAAACAGTCCACAGTGTTGAGATCATCAGCTGAGGCTGAATTTAGGGCTATGTGTGTTGCAACGTGTGAGGTCATTTGGTTAAAAAAAATTGCTGATTGAACTTAATGTGGTTGTCAATGTTCCTATTAAACTGTATTGTGATAACTAGGGGTGTGCATGGGTCGGTTTTGACCAAAAACCATAACCGCGATGTCGGTTATTGGATAACTGTAAGACCTTAATCCTTAATTAATAGTTCATATAGTATGTAATGCATTTAATATACCATTAAACGAAAAATATTGACAAAACGATCGTTTATAATAAGTTCAAACCTTCAAACAAAGTTTACTAACGTTTTAAAACATGCAAAACATATTTACAAAAGTGTGATAACACAACACCAAGTGTTTTGTGACAAAAGTTATATTTTTGTATTTGCAGAAGCTTATTTACGCACGTGTTCGATTCTCTAACATAGCTTGATCTTCATCCGCAAGTTCATACAGTTACCTGTGACTAAAATCAGTGAAAACGTTAGTTAACAGTGATTATAATATGATTAAACAAGTTCTAAATGTCAAAACACATCAACAACAACTTTTTCCAGTTCTGGCATGCTGTCGCGGGCCGCGACAGGGGAGAGCTAGGCTCTCGCGGGTCGCGAGCCCTGTCGCGTGTCGCGCAGGAGACAGCTGATGCTGTCGCGTGGCGCGAAAGGCCACAATTTCCAACAGATTTCGTTTGAAATCTGTTTTTTTCCCAGCCAGACTTGATTTCACTAAAACGTCCATAACTTGCTCATTTTTTGTCCGATTTGGGTCACGTTTCTTCCAACGTGATCGTAATTAGATCATCTTTAACACAGAATTAAAATCCAACATTCACATGAACAATTTTTCTTGATTTAAACCCTCGGCTTATATGAATTTTCATAATTATTCGACCCGTTTCAAATTATGAACCATAAAATTTATTTATGACTTCAAAAATTCTATAAGAGCGACATACGCCAACATACCTATAATTACGGCCAACACTTATAATGAATATCATTTCATAATCCAGGATCATATCGAAGTCTTTAAGTATGCAACCTTCATGGTTTGCATAAGAACATCGATTTGACCCGTTAGCTTGTTTAGCGACATCTATCACTTTATATCACCAAAGTTTTGTTTCTTTGGTTATTTTAACCCGTTTGGTGTGTTAGCGAAATCCATCGCTTTATACAACCAAACATGTATAATTCAAGTCACTTTGACCCATTTATTTAGTCATTATAATGGAATCCACCACTTTTATTTTATACTATCGCTAATCTCTATTTATTTCATTCGATTAATACCTACGGAAATCCTCTGTTTTAGTAATAATCAAACTTCATAACGATTCGATTATCATTTAAATAACAAAACGTAATTTACTAGCGAAATATTACGAGGCGTATAACTACGTACCTTTCAAAGCTTTCCTTTTAAGTAGTTATCCGTTTCACCTTGCCCGCTCGATGATCCACCCAAATTGCCTATAGAATTTCATTCAAATATATAGCTTAGAACTCATGTTTCAATATTCGACATACTGACGGGTGGTCCATAGGACAACCCTTAAAAGGTTTAGTTTTACATACATTCCACGCTTTACACGGTTAATTGGTTGAACATAGTAACTACTAGATATTTGGTCTTGCAGGTAATAAAGAGCATAAGGAGTGGATGTTATGACAATTGGATAGGAGATTGGAAAAGGTGGAAACAAGATTGGAGCATGAGAGATATTAAAATGAAACAAGAAAAAGAACACCAGTTGCCGTCATAGCCTACGGCAATTGCCGTAGGTTACGGCCCTCAATTTTTGATAAAGTGCTCTGCCGTAATCTAGTTTAGTCTGGCCGTAAGAAAATAATAGGCACCGTAACCTACGGCGCCATGCTGACCGTATGTTCTTAAACCTGAAACTGCCGCATTTAATGACATTTTGATGAGGTTTTTAAGGTCCCTATCATGCTATTTCGGTTACCAACTGCTTAGAGACGAATTTGGAGAGCTTCTTGGTGCTGGAGAACAATTGCTTTTGGTTTTGTTGATGTTTTAATTTGCTTTTGAACATTAAGACTTTGAAGATGATGATTGTTCTAGCCATGTGTGGCTAACTTTTTATGACTATCTTTGGTTGAAGGTTTGTGTAGACTTTATGCTTGATTTCATATTTCTAGAATAATGAACTTTGTCTTTTTGATTTGTTTGTTATGATGTGTGGTTGCTTGTTTGTAAATTGTTAATTCTTATGTTAATCTAATCTGAAACCATACGTTCTTGGTGCCGTTGGCAATTGAGATATCATGGGTAGAATTAGGATTGGGTATTGATTAATTGGTCATCGGGTAACAACCTCACATTCTAGGAATCTGAGTACTTAGTTCCCTTTTATCACAACAAGTAATCACACATGAACTATGTCTATGTAGTTCTTTCTAGTGGAATGATAGCATAAATGTCAAAGCAAACTGGAAACTAAAGATGGTCATTTGTCTCTAAATTGTTTACAAACCAAATTCTCATTTTGCAATTAGATTAGTAATCTTAGTTTTAAAAATCAATCCAACTCTTGAATTTATTTTTATTGCAATTAGTTTAATTTTAGTTAACTTAGATACACTTCTAAATAACACATATTCCACAAACTCCCTGTGTTCGATACCCACTTACCGCTAGCTAATTAGTAGTAATTGGATTAAATTTGATTGTGACCACGACCTCACGTCACATACCATATTTTTAGTTAATCAATTAAGCGATTACTACATAATTTCCAAATATTCCGATTCACTTAGACGTTTTGTCAAACACCTTAAAGGCAAGATTATAATACTAACATGATTATGTCCATGATTAACAAGTTACCCATATGAAATTATCATTTTCATAATCATATGTCTAGTATTAATGAAACAACACTCAAATTGGCACCATAATATTCAATTAACATCAAGTATCACAAAGATTCAATTATTTATCACAAAACCCATATAACACCTATATGATAAACATTGAAACTAATAGGTTATTACATGCATTGATCAAATTATTGTCTAAGACTTGTTCCTAGACTTGTGTTCATCCTAATGTAGTCATAACATTAATGAATTCTTCAATACTTTCAGTTATGAGAAATCAGGTCAATTCAAAATATCACCAAATATAGGAATTTAACATACCTTGTGATCTATTAACTTGTGTGATCACAATTCTAGCTTGGAATTGATTGAAATTATATTTCTCTCTTTGATTTGGAGTAGAATTTGATGAACTAGGGTTTCAAGAACAAAAGGTTTGCTCCTGGGTGTTTTGGTCGAAGAGGATTACACACAGAGAGTGTGTTTTTGAAGTTTATCCTGTGTTTCAAAACAACTTTCAATTTTGGCACAATTGGTCCCTCTAGTTTCTAAATTTTATAAAATGGTTAGAATTCTTTAATTTTCCATCTTTTATAACAAGATTTTAACTAGGTTTATTATTCCTAGTTTTAAAATCGCACTATTTTATTTTCAATACATATATATGTATTGAAAATAAAATAGTGCGATTTTAAAACCAGGAATAATATATATATATATAGGGAGAAGATCATGCGAGAACCACCTCTTATTGTGAGAACCGCGAGAACCAATGTGAACACACCAAAAATGCCTAAAAATAGCTAAAAATCACACAAAATTTTTTTTTTGAATTTTTAATATTTTTTATAAAAAAATCGCTACTTTTCGAAGCCAAAAAAAAAAAAAAATTTTTAAATTTTTTTTTTTGCTTCGAAAAGTAGCGATTTTAACCTAAAAAATATTAAAAAAATCAAAAAAAAAATTTATATTTTTTTTAGGTTTTTTGAGGGTTTAGTTTTTAGCATTTTAGCTTGGGGGGGGGGGGGGCTTAGGTTTTTGGGGGGTGGGGGAGGGGGGTTTAGGTTTTTTTTTGGGGGGGGGGGGGGGGGGGTGGGGTTAGTTTTTTTTAGCATTTAGCTTGGGGGGGGGGGTTAGGTTTTTTGGGGTGGGGGGGTTTAGGTTTTTGGGGGGTGGGGGGGTGGGGGTTAGGTTTTTTAGGTTTTTTTAGCTATTTTAGGTTGTGTTCACATTGGTTCTCAAGGTTCTCACAATAAGGGTGGTTCTCGCATGAGCCCCTCCCTATATATATATATATATGACTCTACCTATGTACATGCATATATATAATTTAATATTTTTAGGGGTGTTACAATAACCATAACCAGAACCGATCGGTTATGGTGGTTATGGTTATTCAGTTTTGATGGTCATAGCGGGTCGGTTATGGGTGGTTAACCGTGTATTTAGCTTAGCTAAAAATAGCTTAATTTTTTCTAACATGGAATAAATTGTTATTGCATATTTGTATATATTAGTATATTACATAGTATTAAAAAATATATATAATCTATAATATTAATACCAATTATTATTATCGAATATTCAAATAAAGTGATATGATAAATTCCATAAATTCAAATAAACATTCAACCAAAACCACAAAATGATATGAAAAACCCCTAAGTACTAAAAATCTTCAGTCAAAAACATCAAATATTAAAAATATGGTGAAAGTCCTAAATCCTACAAAGATTTATTACATGTCGGTTCGGTTCGGTTATGGTGGGTATGGAAAAAATGATAACCGTAACCGACCCGCTACTTTCGGTTTTCAAAAAAACCATTAACCGACCCATTGGTTTTTTATTTGGTTCGGTTTTTTTGGTTCGGTTTTGTTGGTTAATTCGGTTAAGGTTCGGTTAGTTCGGTTTTTTGCACACCCAACACAGTTGCACTTGCTATTGCAGCCAATCCTGTGTTTCATGATCGGACCAAACATTTCGAAATAGATTTATTTTTCTTAAGAGACTGTATAGCTAAAGGGTTAATTAGGTGTTTGGGAATAGAATATGTGAATCAGCTTGCAGATATATTTACCAAAGGTCTTTTACTTAAAACACATATTGAGTTGTGTAAAAGGTTAAAATTGTTTGATCTATTCCAATAATGAAATTGTGGGGGTGTTAAAATATACATATGTCATATAACTACAATTTCATTATTTATAAATTAAGTTTATAGGTTGTTCTATTTTACGTGTTTTTGTCTTTTTAGTATATAGGTGGACTCAGGGAAACAAGTTGTGCAAAGATGGGCTTTGTTGTTGGGTTGCTGCACTGGATGTGGGCCTAAGTCTGAAGACTGAAGGCCTGATGTGAAGACCTAATGTCCGTATTATATAAAGGGGTGTTGTGAGAAGGTTTCACACACACAACTCAGACATTTCTCTCTTGTTACTTTCTCTCTCTCTCTCTTAGGGTTTGTTGCTCATGTTTAGATTAGTTTGATATGTTGAAGATCTGTCAGATCTTGTTTGTTATATCAGATGTAGTCTTTGAGTGTTGCAGATCATCAAGTTGATGATCTGCTTGTGAGGAGTTTGTGAGATCAGTTGTTGTTGTATTTCTTTTTTTTGGTATCTTTCATTGAGAATAAAGTTCATGAAGACTTTGATCCATGTGTTTTGACAAAGAACATGAGGATATACACTAAAAACTTAGAAATTTGCTCACACTTAGTAATAAAATTGTGAACAATATCAAAACTATGGAATTAAATGAAGTAATAAGCAAAGTAATGATGATCGATCAGAGAGATAACTATTACAACCACAAGTTCTATCTCTCCACCTTCATCCATATCATATTAGGCATGTATGACATGAGTTGCCCCATCCCTACAAGTGGCATTCATATTCCGATCATAAATGCTCAACCACAATCAGCGTATGTCCACGTTCTTTTTTTTGTTTTATTTTGTTTTTGTTTAAACAATGATATTTTATATTTTTATTTTGTAACAGGTTTCTTGTGAAATTCCTATACTTCTTCAGATGGATGCCTTTGAAGTAGGGATGGGATTGGTACAGTACTCGTACAGGTACCGAAAATACCGATGCCGAATTTGAACAAAACTGGGTACCAGATATATTGGTAGGGTACGGTACCCGCTTTGGTACCATTTTGTTTTTATTTAGTTTTTGAGCACTCGTACGGTTACTAAATAGGTAAAATTGACATGAGTACCATAATACGAGTACCATATAGTACGAGTATCAAATAGGTAAAATTGGTATGAGTACCAATACGGTGCGGGTACCATATAGGTAAAACCAATACAAATATTATAAATACAATAATACAAAATAAAACATAATATAAAAAACTTCTAAAGGTTTATATAAAATTCAGTACCAGTACCCGTTTTTACCCGTACCCGTACCAATACCGAAAGTACCGAATACCAAAATCAATAAAATTGGGTACCGATACATGTACCGAATACCTAAAATTGGTATGGGTAGAAGTACAGGTATTTGGGAAAAAAAGCCCATTCCTACTTTGAAGGGTTTGTAGTCTGAATGTATGTTTTGTTACATAACCTGTAAATGAAATTCATCTCAAGAAGTATAGGAATTTGAAATTCCTGTAATTTCATATTTTCTCATCAGACATCATTCGAACGTTGGCTGTGCGACATTTGAAGGGTTTACTGCTATTATACCTCGACATTTGAAGACGATTCTCTTTCTAGGTCAGTTTTTCGTTGATTCAACCATTAAATTTGTTAAGAGTTTTTTTTATTTTTGTTGCTCCGTTATTTATATGATCAATTTAGGATTTAAGGTTATGAATTCATCAAATGTTGTGTCCTTAGGGTTTTGTTTGTGTGTTTCATTGCCGTACATGTTTTATCTTCATCAATTGTGTGTTTCGTTGCTGTCAGGATTTTATCTTCATCATTTCTTATATGTTTAGAGTTCTGCTTATGTGTTTTGTTGCTGTGCAGGCTTTATCTTCATCAGCCGTGTGTTTTGTTGTTATTAGTGTTTTATTTTCATCAATTCTTATGTGTTTAGGGTTCTGCTTGTTTGTTTGTTGCTGTGTAGGCTTTATCTTCATCAATTGTTATGTGGTTAGGGTTCCGCATTTGTGTTTTGTTGTTGTTTGGGTTTTGTCTTCATCAATTGTTATGTGTTTTAAGGTTCTGCTTGTGTGTTTTGTTGTTGTTAGCATTTTATTTTCATCAATTATGTGTTTTGTTGTTGTTAAGGCTTTATCTTCATCAATTCTTATATGTTTAAGGTTCCTGCTTGTGTGTTTTGTTGTTGTTAGGGTTTTATATTCATCAATTGTATGTTTTGTTGTTGTTAGGGTTTTATCTTCATCATATCCTATGTGATTAAGGTTATGCTTGTGTGTTTTATTGCTGTTCGGCATGGATGACACGAGTTGCCCCATCTCTACATGTGGCGTTCGTATTCCGATCAAAAATGATCAATCACAATCAGGGTATCTTCATGTTCTTTGTTTTGTTTTGTTTAAACAATGATATTTTATATTTTATTTTGTAACAGGTTTCTTGTGAATTCCTATACTTCTTCAAATGGATGCCTTTTTTGTTGGGAACAACTCTTTATCTACTTTATCGATTACTTGCCACAAATGATAAGGATCGTAAATAGTGCTCGCTAGCCAGGATCTTAATCATAGCGATTATAAGGAATACGATAAGGATCATCTGATGGTTCTCTCTTTTATGTTGCTTTGCGTTTCACTGCTCAATGGTGTATACATGCTGTGTATTTACGTGCGTGCCAAGCAGGAGCAGGATCCTGGTTGTTACTGTTTTGTTAGATTCACATCTATCGTGTTTTATGACACAGGGATTTCATCCCTGTTTGTAGTCAGCGAGGCTTTGTTTCTCCACTCTTCGATGTTGAATACATGCATCAATGTCACAACTGGCATGGGAGTTGCCATACTGGTCGTGTTAACGATAGTTGATAGCTTCAAAGTTGGTGCGACATCCAATAACTTTCCAGCAGCCCCCGATCCTCCCTATTCTGCCGCAGCTACTTTGACCGGCCTAGTTGGAACCCGTAGAGAGTGGCATCCTGAGTGGGAAAGCATTTGCAGTTATCTTCTAAGTTTTTTCTGTTTTGCAAGTTATGAAGTCAAACATTAAACATGTCGAATAAACCGAACCGAATAACAAATTATGTTTTCAGTTTTGTTTTTAGTTTTAGTATTTTCGGTTCGGTTAAAACTGAATTACTTGCATCTAATTTACTATAGGAGTGTGCACATAGGCTTGTAAACGAACCGAACGAACTAGGACAAAGCTTGTTCGTGCTCTTTCGTTTAACTTAACTGTACAAATGAACGGACACAATAACCCACTCATTAATGTTTCGGGTAGGAACACAGCCTTAGGGATTTGATGTTATAACTACTTGTTTTGCCTCAGAATTTGATGCTAAAAAAACTTTTACCTTTGCAATTCTGAATTCTAATTATGTTTACTTTAAACAAAGATAACTGATAACTGATATTTATATTTTGTGATTTATTTTCAGGTTTGGTCTAACCACGGAGAATCTGGTTAAATGAAATACACACAAAGTAAAAGTAAAATTTTGTAGACTTTACTAAAAGTCATTTTGGTAATTCGAATAAGCTCAAAATTCACTTTATGGGCTATTAAAGAAGCTGCTAGTATATGACATGAGAGAGATGATTACGTATATCCAAATTAATTGGATTGAATTGATTGTGTCGTGGGTATGCTCAGCATACGGAGAAAACTAATTTTGCCGAAAATACCTACATGTTACGTACATCATACGGAGAAAACCACAATTAATGTCATGGCTAATCAATATAATTTTTTACTTAAAATGTTTTATTTAATTATCTGTAAAATACATCCGACGACTCTGGTTCTTCTTCTTTACCGTAATTGAATATTTGTTCTTGAAATTCAATAATACCTTTTCAAATATTTTGTCATTACTACATATATAAACATGTTCCACACCTCATCTATTTACGAAATAAATGATTTAATAATAATGGATCACAGTTTAGTGGAAATGTAAATTCCATAAAGCAACTTATGGTGGGTTTTTCTCTAAATGAAATAAATAGTTACGTGATTATGTTCTAGTGCGTAATTACGTACCGTAATATAATTAATGAACACCCATTACATGATTTCATTGTAGTATTTTATGTGAAACCCCACTAAGTGATTACATAATTACGTAACAATAGTTGACTATGTATTATTACGTGATTTTTGAATACCCATTACGTGATTCCATGATATCATTATAGTATTTGTGTGAAACCCCACCGAGTGATTACATAATTACGTACCAACCATAAATATAATAAAAAAACAAAACATGTAATAAACAATATTTTATGAAATACCTTCTAATCACGTATTAAGTATAAATGTAATAATTTTACCGGGGTAACCCTTTACCCAAAAAAAGTATAAATGTAATACAAAATATTAGTCAATCAACCTATAATAACCACATAATGTCATATATTAGAGATTTAATCACATATTAAAGCATAGACAATTAAGTTCTTATTATTGAACATGTAATCACGTAATAAGCATAATTGTAATAACATCAAGAGTATATTACAATTTCAGTCCTTGGGGGTTACACCCAATCACTCATACATCCCTCATTCGAAAATAAAAACGAACAATCAAGTCCCTATGGTTGTTGATTGCATTCAATCAAGTCCTTTTTTGTAAACGTCTGTTAGTTCAACGTTACTGGATCTATTAAATGACTATAATACCCTTCAGGGACGAAAAGTGCAAGCGAGAAACTTTCTCTTCCTTGTAATCTATGTGAATATGCTTCATCTTCTTTATTCCTATTCTTCATTCATGTTTCCCCAAAATGGCATCTTCCACAACTATTTATGCGATATATAAGATCATTTCAGCACCTCCCATCCATGAGAAACAACAACAATTGTTTGTAACCAAACACTAATTAGACCAAATTCAAATTCTAACCATTAACTTTCCTTAAACCCTTGAAAATCACATTAAAATCCAAACTTGTGGATCAAGATTTACCAAAAACCCACCGAACAATTAAACCGAATTTAAATTCTGATCAATAATTTCTCCTAAACCCTTCCAAATTAAACTAAATTTGGGATTCCAAATTTGGGATCAAGATTTGCCAAGAACCCTTAATTCCAAAAACCCACAAAATAATCAATAATTTCCCCTAAACCCTTCAAAATCATATTAAAAATAAAAACTGAGGGATCAAGATTTGCTTATTATATCATAAGTTAATATGAAAAAATAAATGTAGAATAACTTTAGTTTATATAAGTTATTTTTAATAAAACATTTGTTTATTATATCATAAGTTAGTTTATTTGACAAAAAATAACTTATTATGAAAAAATAAATGTAGAATAAAGTGATGATGTGAAAATGTAATACCATTTATGAAAACTAATAGATCTGTGTTGCAAAACAATGGTCTATTAGCAATCCATATACAACTATACTAAACATGAGAGAACAAGACTATAGAGAATAAATGAATAGGAATTCTTTTTAATTGATATATCAACATACAATACAAAGAACTCTATATATAGTGTTCTTACATTAATACAAAGGACATGAAGAGATGGTGGTTACATATGTGGAGAGTCACCACATTATGGTGCATTCATAACACTCCCCCTTGACTATCCACATGATGAAATATAATAGTCTACTATTCTTTTAATACGCTAGGTGATGTTGTCTCGTTAAAAACTTTGCTAGGAAAACCCAGTGGGATAAAACCATAGCTAAGGAAAAAAGAGTGCAGCGCGTATTTTCTCCCCCTGATACTTTTGGATCAGATATGTTGCCTCATTAAAAAAAACCTTACTAAGAAAACCCAATGGGAAAAACTTAGTCAAGGGAAAAATAGTGCACTACGCATTATACATAATTAACAACATGATTTATGATGATGTTAAATTAGTACTTCGGGACCTATAAGATAAACTGATACTACTGGATCAGTTATGTTGTCTCGTTAAAAACCTTACCAAGAAAAACCCAATGGGAAAAACTTAGTGAAGGGAAAAAGAGTGCAACATTTGAGATTAGAACTGTAATCTTACCAATACATCTAGCAAGAACGTAATATCAGATGTCGTCTTGTTTGCAAGATACGTCAATGCTCTGATCACAATTAAGTATGGTACTTCTTGACTAAGTAGTTCAACATCCCTTTCTTGGGGTTGATAAGAATATTTTTCTATGTCAAGCGATCAGACAATCGTTCATGTACTCAACGAATGAGCTTTTTCTATGTAACATCTTCTAGATGTAGTCAGATTGATGAGCAAAAATAGTACATATATACTCGAACTACAGGTCGAGAATAACTACACTTTGTAAAGGTCATTCAAAATTTTCCTCTTTAGTTTGAGAGTTCTCTCTCGATGATGTTTACATTATCACTATAAGAGTGAAATCTTGTTAAATAGATGTAGCTCATTTTATCAAAATTATACCTCTCTTTTCAGAGTATAGTCGACTGTACCACATACGAGTAGTTTCCTTTAAGATTCATATATATAACACCTATGAGGTTATTGTTTCATAATGCTTTGAGCATTTTTAATCCTTCAGGGGGTTTTCATACAGATGTCATTTGCAATTGTCTCGTACATGTATACGGTGATGACATCCATAAGTTGTTTTATCTGAAGTCATTCTGAGATTGCGAGGTGTAACACCTCGAAAATTTCGGGTTCAATAATAAAAAGACACGTGTCATGTAAGACAAAACGAGTTGTAAACCCGGATTAAATAAAGATGTTTCGGCAGGATTTGAAGTGGCGTCATGTTAAATTTTTACCTCTGAACGACCTCAATTATAAATCCCAAGACCCGATTAAAAGTTATACACATCTTATATGCCCTCAATTCAGGGAATTATTGTCAATAAAGGAATTGCAAATGCATGATATGATCCCACGAAGAAAAAGAATGGAAACCCTTTGTTTTCGGGTCTTGTTATTGGATTCAAAGCAAACAAACCCAAAGTGGTAGGGTATGATACTGTACAAAGCACTTTTCGGAGGTCCCTAATTGATAAAACAAGTCCAAAGTTCGAAACAAGTGGTTGCCCTTTCGAATGCATGAAGGAACAAAGATTTTTGCCTACTGATGATTTGTTACGCACCGCAACAAATAATTGTTACGGTGCGCAACAAATGCCCAGCAACCAGAAAACAGGCTGTTGCCTGTTATGCGCGATTTTAACCCATTTAGTCGGTTTTTCTCACATGTGGACGACCCCTAGGCACCCCTAAGCTCTAGGACAAGTGTTAATCAGTTGTGGATGGATGTTAGACTAAGATGTCAAGCTTTTATGGTGTCTTGGATCACTATATAAAGGCTTCAAGTTCACAACATTCCTCACAACTTCTCCTGCACTCTTGGATCATTTCTGGAGCTCAAGCCTGCTTCCAAGTGATCATAATTCGTGCATAGGACTTCAGTAAGTGTTCTAATCTTTCTCTAATTACTTTTAGCTTAGTTAATTAGCTAAAAGTCAAACCGTCGTAATTACGGTTTGACTTCGAGATTAGTCAATAATGGCTCAGTCATATCTCGAATTGAAAGTAGATATAGGTTAGTATTTATGTGGGTAATAAAACCCCAAGAGGGTTTCCCCTGATCACCACCCTAACCAGGTCAAATGTCGGGTCAAACATATAATTAAAAAGTCAACAGGATGCTTAAAATGTCATTTATGCATAATTAGCTATCTAGAACATATACAACCTGTTTGATCATTGTTATAACTTAGTAATTGGTGTAAGAACATGTCTAAACATGTTCAACCCGACTATTTCCTGTTTAGACCCGGTTCGGAACCGAAAGTCACATAGTTTGACTTTCAGTTCTGACCCGTTTAGGCATGTTTTAGAAATGCCTCAGAGCTTTAATTGGATTAGGTTACATGTTAGAACAACCCTCTGTAATTATACACCTTGGTTCATTAGTTATCCAATTAATATGCATGTTTCCGTTAATTGCTCATATGTTGACCGTTATGCCCTTATTACCTTAAAACGTGATTTATGAAAATGTAAAAGTGTAGAAACCTTTGTTACTGATATATAGACTTGGATGCAAAGTTTGACATCAGTTTGACTTGTAGACTAAGAGTTATGCTCATTATCGCAAAATTAATGCTTTATGTTAATAAAATGGCGTAATTAGCGTATAGCCTAGTTAAACATACTTTTTGGTATCAAATCTTTTACCCACTGATGTAATATATTATTTTGGGATTTTTGAAGATTTTTAATTAATTTTAGGCTGAGCATAACTCATAGTCGTGGGCTTAATTCGGTAATTGTCGGTTTTGCCCTTACGGGCCATAAAATGAGTTTTACACATCTAAACGACTCCAAATCTTTTGCCACTGATTAGTTATGATAAATAAATTATTTTAAGCCTTCTGGAAATATAAAAATATTATATTTAAGTATCGAACCCGGTCATGGCCTTTAATCGCCTTATTTAGCGTTTTTAGCGCATAGTATGTTTTAAAATCATATTGGACATACCCGGGTTGATACCTACTGATATAAGAGGCAAATTATAATATTTTAACAGTAAGCAAAGGTTGATAAACTCAGACTTCAGTTTTGAGCTTTTCGGCTTATGTGAAATTACCAAAATACCCCTACGGGGCCTAGTTTGGTTAAAAATGATAAGTTTCACATACATGCTTTAACCTACTGATATAACTTAGCAAATTGAGTATATTTGCTGATTACATCAGACCTGTAACTCAGGTTGTCACTTAAACTCTTTTATAAACTTTTAAATGACCAAACTACCCCTACGGGGCCTAGTTCGTGTTTAAACACGTTTCGGGCATAACGAAAGACACCTTACTGATTTCACAACATGTTTGAGACATAATTAACTTAGGAAACCTGTATATAGCTCTCATGACTACCCGTCACGCTTATTACGCGTACGGTTCGGTTTATGTAACAAGTTTACATAAATTAGCCGAAACGGGTCAAACCTTAACGGTTTTATCTCAAAATCCAGAATGTGAATAATAAACCCACATTAAACAAGTCTTCAAACTTGTCGGGTCTGAATCACATTCTATCTGGTCTTCGCTTAATCGTGCGTACGAACCGTATCTTGAAACTAGCCGGTCTAAGCTTAAGCTTGATAAAAGACCCGTTAGCATTCTAATAGGTTATTATAAACCTTCGTTCCAGATTAGGAGAACCAGTAAAAGCTACGTGCATTTTGCTTGTTGTGATTAATACTTACTCAGGTAAATACTTTTAACTTATTTTCCCTATACGGGCTTGGGTTACGGTATATAGCATACCGCTTGATCGAGCATCAAATCTCCACGCTTAGTGGGTAGTTGAATAATTTGATCGGCTCGTTTAAACAGTCTTGTTTACTTTACAGCCTTTGGGGGGTTAATGACCATGTCCCGGATATCCTTGGCATCATCTTACGAGATTGGCCACGACCTGAGCACGGGGTGTAGGCGTACACCCGGCAGTGTATAACTCAATAACGTGGTGTGTCTATTGATCTTTAACCCGAACTAGATCCGGGCTACTGAACGCATAAGTAACATGTAATTCGTTCACAAGATTATAATATTAAATAATTCTCCCAAGTTATAAAAATGTTTATGCCATGTGCATCCAAACCAATTTTCAATCATTTTCCAAAATGAGTCAGTTGAATGTATTTACCAGTGTAAACTGACGTATTTTCCCAAAAAAGATTAAATGCAGGTACTAAGCGAAATTGGCTGGGATTTCTCCTAAGCATCATTAGAAGTCTCGCAAGCTTAAGATGCCTGAAGTCTGTTGAACCATTAAATGTTATTTCGTTTCGATCCTACTGTGGATAAACATCCGGATATTGTGACTTTGATTACAATAAATAAATTTGGTTGTATCATATTTTAAATTTGCTTCCGCTGTGCATTATTATATTGTGTTGTTTGACTATTACGTTGCCAACCACGTCACGATACTCCCCCACCGGGCCCACCGGTGACACGTGGAAATCGGGGTGTGACACGAGGCCGCTTAAACATTTAAAGATTATCGCATCCACTACAGGGGTATACGTTTCCTCGTAATCAACTGCTGGGATTTGGGAAAAATCTTTATGTTAAAATGCATGCCTTACATCGCGAAAACTTATTATTTACGTTTCCTTTTATTTAAAGACACCCATTTATAACCTACTGGTTTGACGTCTATGGGTGTTCGAACTGCTGGTTCGAAAACGTTTAGTTTGTCGAGCAAATTTAGTTCAACCTTAAGTCATGTAGCCATTTTGGCTATTTGTGTGCGTACACTCTTGCACACTTTCTATATACGTAATCTTTTTTTATCGATTACATCTATTGCTATAGCATAATCAAATATATCATTTTACACGTGTTTCATTATGGTTCCATATTGTACTTATTTTGTACATAATTTATCGCGATCTCATATTTGTTTGGTACTAGAGTTTCTTTTAGAACTCCATTAGCCTCTTTTGGGGTTTTGACAACAACCTTCTTTAAGGTTTAGTATGCAACCACTTATGGGGTTTTGTATGTAACCACTTATGGTGTTTTATGTGCTACCTCTTTTGGGGTTACACCAACTGCGTTACTCTGCTCTTTTTGTGTTTTGTGGGTTTTATCTTTTTGGAACCGATTTATTTCTCACAATTTATTAATATGATAATTATTTTGTGACTACTTCCATTCGAGCAGATAAGTTTAAGCTGGTATATGTGACTTTGTCACCTTATTTGTGTTAGTGAATGCATCTTGTATTTCATTTGTTATTATTTGCAAATACACGCTCTTTCTTTTGGACTTCAGATTTGCATTGACCACTTCACGGGTCGATATATAATATGATGCATTATTTTATGTTACTAGTCTTTCATTTTCTTGTCTCCCCCTAAGACTGGGAATACGATGTACATATCTCATTTTATATGTTATGGTGGTGCTATTGGTACATAGGCTGCACAACAAAATATATAAAAAAATGGAAACTTGGTTCTCTTCAGGAGACCAGTTGTAATGGGGAGTATAAGCAGTTGGTTTTGAATTGATATAATCAATCGACGAATTCCGTCTTGACTACGTATGCCTCTCACTATATTTCACATTGTTCCCAACAATGGTCCCTACAATTGAGTTGTCAAAGAACCGTGTTAACCCATGTAAAAAAACAACGTTCCATAGTGTTGGGCATATGCTACATACGGGTAGCTAAAAACTCACATGTAACCATGTATGAATGCCACAATCTACACAACTGTACATTTCAATGGTCCCATATAAGATGGATTGTTTGTAGGAGTTTATTGTTTGGAAGGGCATAAAAAAATTATTTGCCACAAAAAAAAAAACTAACTAGACATATGATAAGGCATTTTGGGAGCAATGTTTTTAGATTACTTAGAGGTGCTAAGGTACCGGTTAGCATGTTTGATTGTTTAGCATATCATGATGCTATCTTGATGACCTATTTGGTCATGCCATGTGGTGAACGTATAAATATTCTAGTAACTTCTGGTTACTCACCATATTTGATTTAATGGAATATTGTGGAAAATTAGTATCATTTCTAGTAACTTCTAATATAGTCTTCTTGGCCATATTTACTATATGATATATTTTAGATATTTAGTACATTTTCTTTTAAACCATTCCAATGTGATGATTTTTCATTCAATCATAGTGGAAACTTAATAAATTTCTTCGGTATACATTAGAATATGATGCATTATGAATTACAAAATTCGATATCAGCGGGTAAACTATCGATGCTCTTCTGGAGCATTTAATATGCTATTAACACGTGAAATAGTATCAATATCGTCTCTACCACGTGAAATATTATAGTTTTAGCCTTTGTTTAGAGGAAAAACATGTACTATTCATAAGGTTTTCCATCACTAGGCTATATGTTAGCCAAAAACGCCAAGTAAGATGAACTAAAGTTTGGGTTAAACTTGAAAAATCATTATTAAAACAAACGGGACTTTGTATACATTTGGGAGAACTTCGGGTTCTCAACATTGATTTAGGATTCATGTGAAATTCAGTATAAATGAGCATCAACACTAACTCAAATGAATTATTATCTATCAATTTAAGTAACTAACATCAGAGTAGTTTACTTATGAACAAGAGAACAAACATAAGAAAAAGATTTCCCTCATCATTTACCATGATCATGACCTTTATAACGATCATTATATCATCACGTTCACTTTTAGGGAATGGATTATAACCACACAACTTTCATAGTGCTATCATTACAATTGCTTTTGTTATGTAAATGATCTCGACCTTTCACTAATCTATCATTGCATTTACCTTAAGGAATGGCTTAGAGCCACACAACCTTCATTCTGGTTGTTTCAAACCTTATATATATATATATTAATATTACTACTTTATAAGCATATTTGAGATTTGATAAATGAAAATTGTTTTATTCAACCAATATAAATAATCTTTTCATCACATAACCTCAACTAGCCCCATCAAAAGAGACACATAACCTACTAAGTATGCAAGAGTCATGGGTGGTGAAAAGTCTAACATAATTAGAGACTTAATTTTGCCATAAAATCTCTAATCAATTGTCATAAAAGACATCAATACACCACATGAAAAGTACTTAATTTTGCCATAAAATCTCTAATTAATTGTCATAAAAGACATCAATACACCTCATGAAAAGTACTTAATTTTGCCATAAAATCTCTAATCAATTGTCATAAAAGACATCAATACACCTCATGAAAAGTACTTAATTTTGCCATAAAATCTCTAATCAATTGTCATAAAAGACATCAATACACCTCATGAAAAGTACTTAATTTTGCCATAAAATCTCTAATCAATTGTCATAAAAGTGTTGACAAAGATGTAAAATAATACATAAAAGTGTTGAAAGAATATAATGCAGTGGCAAAGATGTAAAACTTATCTAAATTGCTAACAAACTTTTTATTAATTATATAAACTAATAGGGAATGTTAACTGCCACTTTAAATGATTTCTTTATAGCTAATTTAAAAATTGAATTATAGTAATTAGTTACCATCCCGTTTCTTCTTAACCCCCCTTCAATTTCTTTGGTGGTTTTAGAAAGCAATCGACCAAACACAAAAGCATAATTCTAGATCATGTATATCAAATTATCAATTCCAACGAGATTTCAACCGGTGAAGTATATGGCCGATTAAATACATAGAAAATCAGGTTTCTTCGGCAAATATTAATTAGATATATGCAAATTAACTTGTTTTCAAACAAAGTTTATTATGCTCATCATCTTAAATACAATTTCTTAGTTGAAATCAAAATGTCAAAATAATTCTTAATACAAACAAATAATTTATGTGCATGTTGATGATCATATTGACCCGTTAAAATCATATTGTATGTTGATGATCATATTGACCCGTTACTAGCAAATGTAAATACTATATATAACATTTAAACTTTCATACATTTATAATGGATGAATAATAGATTATGACTGGTTAACCTAGGCAAGATTTTCATCGAGCCCATATAAGAACAACCAAAAGAAAAAATATACATAAAAAAATAATGAGGTCACGAGTCATGATGATTAATGATGATATTGGGGGAAATCTGAAATACTACAAATCTAAAATGTAGTAAATGGCATGAAAGAGTCCGATTTTATAAAGTAGAAGTCACACATTTTTTATTTGATGCTAATGAAGACCGTATGCAATTGCATGAAAAAAAATAATATTCAAAGGCTGTAAACGTTGTTATTCATTTTTTTTTAAAACAAATCAAATATAATTTATTTTTCAGTCATTTTCTCCTCAGTTACTTTCATGCCATCAAAATATTCACAAAACTAAATCCAAATTTTCTAGTTATAAAAACAATAAAATGAGGACAAAACATGGAGCCATGAAGTCTAAGGTGAAAGGCTGTAGGTCAATTGTTTCTACTCTTAATTTTACTTTTCATGGATATGATAACATTATTCAAGATGTCTAAAATAATAAAACAATTACTAAGTAGAAATATGAGCTTTGTGTATTGTTACCTGAATGGATGAAAGAAAAACCAAATCATGGATATGAAGATCTTGCAGCAATTCGTGCTGATAACGTGTTGCAAAACAATGGTCTATTAGCAATCCATATACAACTATACTAAACATGAGAAAACAAGACTATAGAGAATAAATGAATAGAAATTCTTTTTAATTGATATATCAACATACAATACAAATAACTCTATATATAGTGTTCTTACATTAATACAAAGGACATGAAGAGATGGTGGTTACATATGTGGAGAGTCACCACATTATGGTGCATTCATAACAATCTGTGATTAATAAAATGGTCTGAAATATCGATTAATAATTAACTATAAGTGTTTTTAACATCTTATTGAATATTATTTTTTATTAATATATAAATAATTGCAATGTGCTATTTGACTCGCATGTCACATATGTACCATTTGAACATTTTGTGGGGACTAAATTACCGGGTTTTTTTTATAATATATATATTTTCATGCAGTGATGGCCCCAAGTTATAATTTTCACGAGTTATTGATTTTCTTTTGTCATATCACTGTTTTTGCAAATTTAACATGTGACAATCGCACTTTTCAAAGTTAAAACTGTACACCTTCTTCGATTCATTTATTTATGTTTATTATACTTTTTAACTTTTTACGTTGCGTGTTTAACCAAAAAAACACTCATCTATATATAGGGGTAAGGTTCATGCGAGAACCACCTTTATTACGAGGACCGCGAGAACAATGTAAACACAACCTAAAATAGTTAAAAAAAACCTAACCCCCACCCTCAAAAAAAAAAATCTACCCCCCAAGCTAAATGTTAAAAACTAAACCCCCAAAAAACCTTAAAAAATCAAAAAAAAAAAAAAAAAAACACACAGACACTTTTTTTTTATAGTATTTTTTACATTAAAATCGTTACTTTTAGTAGCAAAAAAAAAATACATTTAAAAAAAAAACTTAAATTTTTTTTGAGCTACTAAAAGTAGCGATTTTTTTATAAAAAATGTTAATTTTTTTTTTTGTGTTTTTTAGCTATTTTTGGTTGTGTTCACATTGGTTCTCGCGGTTCTCGCAATAAAGGGTGGTTCCTAACGGATCCTTCTCATATATATATATATATATATATATATATATATAGGGAGAAGATCATGCGAGAACCACCTCTTATTGTGAGAACCGCGAGAACCAATGTGAACACACCAAAAATGCCTAAAAATAGCTAAAAATCACACAAAATTTTTTTTTTTTAATTTTTTAATACTTTTTATAAAAAAATCGCTACTTTTCGAAGCCAAAATTTTTTTTTTTTATTTATTTTTTTTTTATTTTTTTAAATTTTTTTAGGTTTTTTGGAGGTTTAGTTTTTAGCATTTTAGCTTGGTGGGTGGGGGCTTAGGTTTTTGGGGGGTGGGGGCTTAGGTTTTTGGGGGGTGGGAGAGGGAGGTTTAGGTTTTTTTTGGGGGGGGGGTTTAGGTTTTTTTTGGGGGGGGGGGGGGGTTAGGTTTTTTTTAGGTTTTTTTAGCTATTTTAGGTTGTGTTCACATTGGTTCTCAAGGTTCTTACAATAAGGGTGGTTCTCGCATGAG
Organism: Helianthus tuberosus; assembly: GCA_030545235.1. Taxonomy (NCBI): domain Eukaryota; kingdom Viridiplantae; phylum Streptophyta; class Magnoliopsida; order Asterales; family Asteraceae; genus Helianthus; species Helianthus tuberosus. Next base: position 4,215,131 of record CM060379.1, on the reverse strand, counting down.
CCTCCCTATATATATATATATATATATAGGGTAGGGCTAGGGAGAAAACCCTAAAATTTTGAGAAAACCCTAGAAAACCCAACCTCCCGACATTTTTTTTTTTTGAAAAAAATAACACATGTAATATACATGTTTTTAAGAGTTTTGGGCAAAAAAAAAAAAAAAAAAAGCGCCGAGTACTTTTTAAAAAAAAAAATTAAACAAGTTTCAGCATTTTTTGTCTAACACATGTTAGTCACCAAAGTTGCTGAAATTTGTTTATTTTTTTTAAAAATAATCATTCGGCGCTTTTTTAATTTTTTTAGCCCAAAACTCTTAAAAACATGTATATTACATGTGTTATTTTTTTCAACAAAAAAAAATGTCGGGAGGTTGGGTTTTCTAGGGTTTTCTCAAAATGGAGGGTTTTCCCTCTAGCTTTAGCCTATATATATATATCTATACATATAATAAAAGAAACCAATTGAGGGACACGTGGCAGTCTATGGTGCGTTCTCAATTCTCTTTTCCCGCCTAAATAAATATTTATTATGGAAAATCGATTATTGATAATATTAAATATAAAATTTAAAATTTATAGAAGAGATTTTGATGAGAATGAAAAGGATAACGGATAACAATATATTAATTGTTAAGATAAAAATATATTAACGTTTAATTGTTTATAAAGATAGAGATTAATTATGCCTTTCAAATTCATAGACATGCTTGAACACCAAAGGAGAATGTACTTTGTTTCTTCAATTTCTTCAATTTGTTTTGATTGGGACTACAAGAGAGTACATAGAGTTTTTGGGTCTATAAATCCATCTCCATATACAATTCTATTTTTTATTTACTTAACGGATTAGTCATGTGTTGGGGGTATAGACACATGTATATTAATTACTTAAATGATTATATACATGTATATGAATTTTTTTACTATTACTATTGTTTTCTTAAAATAAAATAAAAATTATTTTACAAGCTATAAAGATATAACGTTTTTATTATTTGGTATATGAAATTAAATTTATTCAATAACTTTTTTTTTTATTATTTACTATATAAAATTACATTCATTTAACATGTGTAATAGATGAGGTTTTTCAGGATATAATTTTTTTAATTATTTGGCATATAAATTATATTTATTCAACATGTAGAATACACGGGGTTCTTAAGATATAATTTTTTTATTATTTCATAAATAGAATTACATTTATTCAACCCATGTATTAAAGAAGGTTTTCAAAGATATATTGTTTTATTATTTGGTATATAAAATTACATTTATTCAAACAGTGTAATACATAGGGTTCTTAAGGATATAACTTTTTAGATTATTTAATACATAAAATTACATTTATTAAACTCGTGTAATAAATAAGTTTTTTAAAGATATATTGTTTTATTATTTCGTGTATAAAATTAAATTTATTCAAACCCGTGTAATACACGGGGTTCTAACCTAGTATATATATATATAACGACCACGTTGCGTGCATATACATATATACACTTTAAACCAACATAACGACACTTATATAGAGACGCATTATTCGGAACCGAAAGTCATGAAACACGACCCGCACCACACAAATCCCAAACCGTTATTCGGTGGCCCAAATCGCTACCCCTCACCTCTCTTTTACAGCCCACGCCCCACTCGTATAAACTCAAGCCCAATCCCTTTTGTATTGTTACGGCCCAAACACCCCAACTGTTTCCCTATTACTTGCGGCCCAAGTAGAGTTCGGCCCAAGTAACCAAACCGCCCCAAACCCATATTAGCATATATTACGTAGATTTCTTTTTATAACTTCTCCAAACCCACAAAGTACAAACCCTAACCTGCGACCTCTCTCCCTCCCTCACTACGTGAAACAGGATCAAGAAGTCTCACAAGTCGCTCAGTTTTAAGTCCCTAGCAACTAACATCACGTTTCTATCTTGGTAATCTTTATTTTATAGTTTTGATTCTTGTATAATCTTGTGTATCATGGCTGCATTTTCTGGGATTGATGGTGATTCTTGATGTTTTGATGATTACTCGTAATATAGGTTGCTAGAAATCTTGTTGTTGATGTTGTGATCGTTTTTACGGGTTGCATAGTTACTAGGGTTTGAGTCTTGTATAAGGTTGGGTTGAATCTTGCTGATTTTGATGATGTAGATGATGTATGGTGATGCTAATTTGTTGTAGTTAATGTTTATAGGTCGTTTGGATTGTTGAGTAATGGCTTTTAAGAATTGGGTAATGAAACAAAATATGTCCAGAATGTTACAGCAGACTTGTGTCGACTGTAACCAGGTCAAATTTTATCAAAAATTGATGTTTCTTGAGTCTATAACGTAGCTCCAGGAAATACCTTTCAAACCCCACTGGAATCGCATTTTTTTCGATGTCGTTTTGTATTTTAAATGATTTATTTCGTGTCAAAGATCCAGGATGGATTTTCTGTCAGAATTTGCAGCTCATTACGAATGTCATAACTCAATGTAGGAATTAAGTTATGATCTGAAATTTTTACTGTGAGTACTTCCAGGAGGTATCGAAAATCTCCAACCAGAATTTCGTAAAAAGAGTAAACGAGGATTTTTAAATAATTTTTGGCGCAAACTGTCATCATAAAGTTGTAAATCAGACCTAGGTGTAAAGAATAGTTTTTGATGATCTTTCTATAAAGATTCAGACCATGAGAAAAAATATACTAGTTACGGGGATTGAATAACATGTTGTGTTAAAATATCGTATTTTTCTGAGTTCGTTTAGTATTTTAAATAAATTTCGGAAAACTACCTAAAAACTGACATGAAACTGCAATGAGCTGAAAGTATTTGTGAACGTTTTAAACATGCTTATATGTTGCAACAAAGTGTTATATGTTATTAGAAACGTTAACGGGTGTCTATGAATGCGTTATATGGAATTAGATGATTATATGCCCAAACTTATCCAAACGAATAACTGAATAACAATTTATTCGGTGACTATGTGTTAGATTACGTGTAAGAATTCATAAATTAAACTAATTGAAACGGTAAACATATCAGGAAGAGATTGACATTTCTGATTACCTTTCAAGCTTACTGCTGAGCAAACTAAGGTGAGTTCACAATCATTTTCCAAAAGCATGCGTTCCTAGTTGGAATAATTCTTTTTACGGTAGCCCTGTTTGGGGGCTACACGCGCGTTCCTTGTGTGAACCACTGAAACATGCTATCCACTGGAGGTGGATAGTACACTGGGACTAAATGAAAACACTATTTTGAAAGTCCCTACATTTTATCGATTAGATTGCCGGGTGGGCTTACACGGGGTATTAGTTGATAGAGATATTAGGTTTGACTAGAGGCCGGGCGTGAACTTCTAACCTTCACTCTTGCATTAATGTTGATAGACATTAATGAAGTACAAACGAAACGTCAGCATTTGGTATACAGCTTAGTCATGTGATGAGGGTTAGTTACCCAAGTCATACATAAATAAAAAACATTGTGAACTTTACTTTTGCTAAACTCAAATCTGTGAATTCGCCAACTTTATTGTTGACATGTAGTTGCATGCTTTGCAGGTCAGTAGGTACAGCTGGGGATGAACGTTGCAAACTGTTGGAGTGGTCGTTAAAACTTTATGGTTTGAAACATTTAGTAAACTTGTGGTTTTAAATACTTATTGTTTCTTTTTTAACTTTATTTTCCGCTGCAACATAAACTGTATTTTTGAATAACTAAAACTTAATTGCTAATCATTTTGTTAGTGATGTTTTTATAATTTTAAATGTTTGTTCAACATGATTAGTGGCTAGATCTTTATTAGTCACACGTCTCCTGATAAAACTCTGCATGTGAAAATTAAGGGTGTGACATAATATGCTATTAAGTGCAAATAACTAACAAGATACCAACGTGTTATTCCTAATATTTACCTTAAATGACACTTTTATTAAAGAGAAAAATGCTCGGATAGTCCCTGTGGTTTGCCCATTTTTCACCTTTAGTCCCTAACTTTCTAAAATTACAGTTATAGTCCCCAACTTTTGCAATTTCGTTCCCGGATAGTCCCTGACGCAGATGGGGGTTAGTTTTTGGTGTTAAGTGGATGTAAAATTACTAAAATGCCCTTGTTATTAAAAATAAACCAAAGAGTTAAATGCCATTTTAGTCCCTGTGGTTTGGGCCATTTTGCCAGTTTAGTCCAAAGGTTTCGTTTTTAACTTGTGGGTCCAAAAAGGTTTCACAGTTGCCATTTTAGTCCACTGGGTTAACTTCATCCATTTTTTCTGTTAACGAGAAGGCCAATTCGGTCATTTTGTATGTAATTCTGTTAACTAAAAGGGCAATTCAGCCATATAAAATGACCGAATTGGCCTTCTCGTTAACATAAAAAATGGATGAAGTTAACCCAGTGGACTAAAATGGCAACTGTGAAACCTTTTTGGACCCACAGGTTAAAAATGAAACCTTTGGACTAAACTGGCAAATTGGCCCAAACCACAGGAACTAAAATGACATTATACATTATACATTATACATTATACAATACTCTAATTTCTAACATTTCTAGGCATTAGAGGTTGTACTCTAAGCTTAAAGTGTGTTCTCTGCTATTTGGTGTTGTATGATATGTTAAGTTGGTTGTAACCATTATCCATTTACATACCCATTTATTCCTAGCCAAACACACACATGTAGAGAGAGAAAATGGGATAAACCGAAAGGCAGCGTGGCCATTCCACCTTCTGCGGTGGCGGAGCCACGGCGGAGCGGTAGTGGAGTCACGGCGTAGATGTGGTGAGTCACGGCGGAGCTGTGGTGGAGTCATGGCGGAGCTGTTGCGACGCCCCTTGATTCGATTACAGTCGATTACTTGTGAAGCTCAGGCGAAACGATGAACGAAAACGGTCAGAAATCGGAATCGGAGGTTGAATCTGCTCGGATTCGGCTTCGTGCGCGTTGGGAGCTAGCGTATCTTCTCAATTTCTTGCCGGTAGTTTGTGATTTTTGGGGTTTTTGATTTGTAATTATTAGGTTTGATGTTATTAGGTTTAAAAGTTATGTTGTTTTTTTGTGTTGGAGGATGTGAATTTATAGTGTTGATATGATGTTTATGTTTATGTGTTGAATTTTGATGAAACTCGATTGATGTTGGAAAACCTAGAAATTTGTGTGTTGATAACGTAGGGAAAAAGGGGAAATTGTTAGGATAGATAGACAGATACAGCCATACAGGTACAATCGTTGAAACGGACCGAATGTTTGATCATTTATGTCTGGCGTTAACAGGTATGTAAGCAAAAAATATCATTTTTGTTTCTGATTTTGTATGTAGATCAGGTATCGTATATGATATTTTTACATTTTTGTTCTTCAATTTGAAGAGGACATACATGATTTTTTTTCCTTTTACTTGGGAAGCAAATTAATAAAAGAAATTAGGTATTTTTAACTAGATTTTGTGTATATGAAGGCGTCATTGTTCTTTGATTGCTGGAGACAAAGGTTTGTGGGTAATAACTAACAAAAGTAAGTCATCTGTTGGTTCTTGTATATAATAACTAATTCTTTCCCTTATTAAAATGGCAAGATACAGTGGGTAAATGTGGTTAGACATGAACCAACTGTGGCTACATATATGCACACATAAGACTTAAACCAACTATACATTTGGCTGCAAATTTGGCTTCTTAGTATGAGCATATATAGGGAGGCAATTCTGACCCAAACTAATATATTTGGGTCATTTTGGGTCTTTTCTAAATTCCATTGGGTCAGTTTGGGCTTCCTTTTAGTGATTAGCGGGTCCAATTGGGTCATCCCATAAACTTTGAAATGTTTTTACGGGTCAGCTGGATTTGGGATTTAAAAAGAAACGGGTTGAACGGGTTATAATAAAAAAGAGGCGGGTTAAAGGTTCTATGGTTTTCTTCAAACGACTACGACAGAGATAGAGGGGGCAATTCGTGTTCGTGATTCGTTAATCGTAGACCTGGCAGCATTCACAGTTCGTGATTCGTGTTCGTGATTCATTCTATGGTTTTTGAAGTTCGTTGGTTCTGTGAATTTGTTGAGGGATTCGTTAAGTTCGTTTTAGTTTCTTACTCTTATCAATGCAAATCAGATTGTTGAAATTAGTCAGCTTTATGATGTTTAGAATGTTATGAAATTGATTATATAGTGTTTGTTTATATAATTTTAGCTGATTTGTTGAGGAAATTGAAGAATGGATTCATGTACGGTTTATACCTTTGGATCATTGTGTTAGGTTTTGTTGTTAATCGACTGTGTTTATGTGAAGATTTGTAATTAATCAGCAGAGACATTATGTAATTGTTGTGGATTTTGGATCTGTGTAAAGAGTTTATTAGTTTCTTGGTTTAAAAAAGCGCGAAGCGCTCCGAAGCGTTTTGGTTCCAAAAGCTTTAAGCAAAGCTTCAAGCGCGAAGCGAGAGCTTCACGTATACGAAGCGCTCAAAATTAAAAAAAATTAAAAAAATATTGTACACATCAATATGACCTATTCTACTTGTTAATCAATAACAAACACAAAAACAAGATTAAAAAACACACTTAACACCTAAAAAACATAGTTAAAACATAAATTAAAGTCGAAACACACTTAAAACATAAACATAAAAATAGTCTTCAATCAATAATCATCATAATCAAGTACGTATTCATCTCCATCAACATCACTCAATCCAATATCTTCTTCAAGCTCATCTTCATCGTATAGAGCTTGTTTTCACTTGTCCCTTGATGTACTAGCACCGTTGCCTCTTCCTCTAGTAGATGATCTCGTTAAATGAACACGCTCATGTACACCCGAATATTAACCCTATTTAAAACTGTTGGGCTTAAAAAATGGCCCAAATATTAAAAAATGGCCCAAATGGTGATCTGATTGGCTGGAGCGTCGCTTTACAACTTCATCGCTTCGTGTAACACCTCGAAAATTCACGTCCTATAATGTATTGACACGTGTCATAGGTTTGAACGTGTGAAAGAATGTTCTAGAAGGACTAAAGTTGACAAACATGGAAAGTATGTGAATATACGGGTTCAAAATGTCAACAGTGAATAAATATACTTTACATTAACCCTACATGATGCTCATACCTTCAAACGAATAAATCATGGATCATACGAAGCTAATTGTGAATGAAAGTGAGAGATTACAAACTACAGGGGTTAAATGTGTCAACATGTTTAAGTTATACCTCTGAGTGACCTTTTAACAAACCCGAAGCTTTGTAACGGTTAATTTTGCTCACTAGAATGCACGATATAAATTTCATAAAGTTTCGTTATCGTATGAGAAAGTTATGATCAAATTCGTATACAAGGGGTTAAAGCGTCAACGTTGAAAGTTATGACTTTTCGGGTAATAACAAAGTGATCAAGGACTAAATAAAGTGGGTATAAGCCTTGAAGCCCTTGTATGTCAATTTGGAGGGCTCAAATTGCAAGAAATAAGTTTAGTTGACCCTTCGAAAGGCCAAGAGACAAATATGCAAAAACTTGAAAATGTAAAACCTGATTACAAGGCTCAGGCGGGCCGCGTAAGACATCTTAAGGTCTTACGCGGGCCGCGTCAGACGCCCAGATACAGAAAACGTGGACAGCCTCCTGTCCAGCCTTTTAACCGACTTATAAGGGATATTTTCACTTCATGGGCGACCCCTAAACAGTCCTAGGCACTTAGAGACATCTGTTAATGATCCATGAACATTGCTAGCATGATTTGTCAAGGATCCAAGGTGATTAAAGCACTATATAAGGGCCCTTGTTGCAACCATTTTGATCACACCTCATTTCTGCATTTCTGGAGCTTCCTGGAGCTTAAGAGCAGACCCAAGTCTTTCCTAATCGTGCATAGGACTTCAGTAAGTATGCTTAACCTTTCTTAGTTAAGTTTTTGCTTAGTTTTAGCTTAAAAGTCAAACCGTCATAATTAACGGTTGACTTAGCGATTAATCATTGATGGTTCAGTGATTAGTGGAATTGAAGTAGTTATAAGTTGGTAATTATGTGGGCATTAAACCCTTAAAAGGGCACCCTCTGATTCCCACTCTAACTAGGTTAAATGTCGGGTCAAACTTGTTATTAAAAAGTCAACAGAATGCTCATTTTCCATTTTATGCATAATTAGCAATGTAGAACCCATACAACCTGTTTGATCATTAATATAACTTGGTAATTAATGTAAGAACATGTCTAAACATGTTCAACCCGACAATTTTCTGTTTAGACCCGGTTCGGAACCGAAAGTCGCAAAGCTTTGACTTTTGCTTTGACTTCAGTTCTGACCCGTTTTGGTATGTTTTAGAAATACCTTAGAGCTTTAATTGGACTAGGTTACATGCTAGTATAACCATCTGGGATTATACACCTTGGTTCATTAGTTATCCAATTAATATGCATGATTCCGTTAATTGCTCATATGTTGACCATTATGCCCTTTTCACCATAAAACGTGATTTCTGAAAATGTAAAAGTGTAGAAACCTTAGTTACTGAATTATAAACTAGCACCCAAAATTTGACATCAGTTTGAGGTGTAGATTGAGAGTTATGCTCATTAGCGTAATTAGAAAGCTTTTTAGCGATTAAACGACATAATTAGCGTATAGCCTATTTAAACCCACTTTTTGATATCTAACTCTTTACCCACTGATATAATATATTATTTTGGGATTTTTGAAGATTTTTAATTAATTTTAGGCTGAGCATAACTTAGAGTCGTAGGCTTGATTCGGTAATTGTCGGTTTTGCCCTTTCGGGCTATAAAATGATTTTACATATCTATTTGACTCCAAACCTTTTGCTACTGATTTTATATGATAAATAAATTATTTTAAACCTTCGGGAATAATAAAAATATCAGTTTTCTATATAGAACCCGGAAACGGCTTCTAATCGCCTTATTAAGCGTTTTTAACGCATAGTATGTACTAAAACTATTTTAAACATAAAGGGTTTCTACCTACTGATATTTTAGGTAAATTATAATATTTTAACAGTAAACAAAAGTTGTTTAACTCAGACTTCAGTTTTGAGCTTTTCGGCTTATGTGAAATTACCAAAATGCCCATACGGTGCATAGTTTGGTTATAATTGATAAGTTTCACATATATGCATTACCCTAATATTATAACTTAGTAAACTAAGTATTTTTGCTGATTATATCAGACCTGTAACTCAGAGTAATACTTAAACCCTTTTATAACCTTGTAAATGACCAAACTACCCCTACGAGGCATAGTTTGTGTTTAAATTCGTTTCGGGCATAATAAAAGATATCTTACTGATGTCACAACATATTTGAGGCATATTAACTTAGGAAACCTGTATATGGCTCTCATGACTACCCGTTACGCTTATTACGCGTTCGGTTCGGTTTATGTAACTAGTTTGCATAAATTAGCCGAAACGGGTCAAACCTCTTCGGTTTTATCTCAAAATCCAGAATGTGTATAATATACCCATATTAAGCAAGTCTTCAAACTTGTCGGGTCTAAATCACATTCTATTCCGGTCTTCGCTTAATCGTGCGTACGAACCGTATCTTTGAAACTAACTGGTCTAAGCTTAAGCTTAACTAAAGACCCGTTAGGATTCTAATAGGTTATTATAAACCTTCGTTCCAGAATAGGAGGACCAGTAAAAGCTACTTGCATTTGCTGTTTGTGAATTATACTTGCAAAGGTAAATACTTTTAACTTATTTTCCCTTATACGGACTTGGGGTACGGTATATAAAATACCGCTTGGTCGGGCATTCGACCTTAATCGTTTGGTGGTTAAGTATTATCGAGATGACCCGTTTAAATTTTTTTGTTTACTTAAAGCCTTTGGGGGGGGGGGGGGTTAATGACCATGTCCCGGATATCCTTGGCATCATTTTACGAAATGGCCACGACCTAAGCGCGGGGTGTAGGCGTACACTCGTCAGTGCATAAATAAATAATGTGGTGTGTCTATTGATCTTTAACCCGGCACGATCCGGGCTACTGAACGCATAAGGAACATGTAATTCTTTTACAAGTTTATATATTTAAATAATTATCCCAAGTTATAAAATGTTTGTGCCATGTGCATCCAAATCAATTTTTAATCATTTTTAAAATGAGTCAGTTGATTGTATTTACCAGTGTAAACTGACGTATTTTCCCAAAAAGATTAAGTGCAGGTACTACTCGTAATTGGCTGGATATCTCCTTAGCATCAATAAGAGCCTCGCAAGCTTAAGATGCCTAAAGTCTGTTGAACTACTGTTTCCATTTTCTTTGATCCACCTGTGGATAAACTTTCGACTGTTGTGATACTCGATATTACAATATTATATTCGATTGAAATATATCTTTCATTTGCTTCCGCTGTGCATATTAAATATTGTGTTGTTTGACTGTAACGTTGCCAACCATGGCACGATACTCCCCCACCGGGCCCACCGGTGATACGTGGAATGTCGGGGTGTGACAGGTTGGTATCAGAGCCAACATTGAGTGAATTAAACACTAGCCTTTTGTGTTTAATCTCAATGACACAATAGCACATTCCTAAAAACTTTCGAGTCTAGACAAATAACATAGGACAAATTCTACTTTGGTTTGTTTTGTTCTGTCCTTTATTTTATATATTCTTGTCGTTATCTTATGTTATATTGACAGGACTAAATATGCCGCCAAGATTCTTCAAACGAATAGGAAGAGGCAAGGGGCCAATCACCGCCCCCAATGATCACGAGGCCGGGCCTTCGCACATGCGAGCTCCTTCCACCACCGCGAGTGCTGACCCTAGAGAGAACAGGAGAAACCTTTTTGAGCCTGCGAGATGGTCTGTCTCTCACAGTTCGACACCTCCCTTTCATAACTCTTATGGGTCACAGTTGGAAAATGAGCCCGATAACCCTCAACCTTCTTACATACCCCTACAGCGATCCCTATCGCACCATTCCTTTGGTGACCCCACACCTGTTTTTAGGGGCCGGTTTAACCCGGAAAACTACATACAAGAACCAGTGGGTTTTAACCCATTGGGACCAGAGGATCATTTCTCCGGCGATCATACAGAGGACATGGACGAGGACACCGATCCCGTCGAGCCCGCAACCGGAACTCCCAACCATCCTATTGAGGTCTCAGATGGTTCGTCTTTTCATGGATCACCCTACCGTGGTCCGGACAGTTACCAAGCACGATTTAACCAGTTCGAGAGGTATTTTACACCCTCGCATCATTCGTCGCCTCACCAGCAGCAGCAGCAGGATCCCTCTGAGGATTCGCGATTCGTGGCAGTCACGCCACCGCCTCCACCGCCGCCAGTTCAGCCGGCACCTCCGCAACTGCCGAGGCGTAGGAGAACCGGAGCACGTATGTCTGCACGAGGAGGGGACTTTCATTTTAGCTCTCCTCGTCAATCAAGTGGCAGTCATTATCCGCCACTTCAAGAAGATCCGCAAATGGGTGGACCTTCGAACTCAGTTGCACCGCAACCACCACCGATGGGTTTTGATAACCCGATTCCTGCCTACACTGGTTCTATGGCGTACAACCCGTTTGAGCAGCCGGCTCACACCAACTATGGTTACGCTGAAGCCGACCCATACATGGTAGCGGCCAACTATAACGCCCTTCATCCTGAAGGACAGTATGGAGCTCCTTGGGGAGTAGGGTACCCAACTCATGGGTACCAAATACCTGCTAGACCTATAATTCGGCAACAATCGCAGCCGCCTTGGTTTTCCCCACCTGAACGGGAAGAAATTCTTCAAAGGTTGGACCAAGTCGAGCGAGATTTTCACAGAGACCGCAGGGAGAGACAAAGTTTCTTCCAAGGATTGACAAGCCTAATAAAAGGGAAGAGCAAGAAGGACCATTGAATCCTTCCATTGTTTGTTGTAATTTCCTTGTATCAGTTGAGCCCCTGCGTGGGCCTGTATTGCTGTATTGACCCATGTGTGGGTATGTTTGTTTGTTTTGACCCCTGCGTGGGTCTATCTTCTGTTAACCCCTACGAGGGTATGTTGTTTGTTTAAGTCCCTGCGTGGACTAGTATTTCAATTTGACCCCTGCGTGGGTATGTTGTTTTGTCTAAAAAGTCCCGTTTAGGGCGATGTGTAATCTATTAATAATTAATGGAATGTTTAATTTATAAATTTCATTTTTTCCATTTTATGCATAAATAAATTATATATGAAATAAATGAATCAAAATCATTCCTTTTAAAACATAATCTGCCTATTTAAATATTAACTAAGTATCTTAAAGGTATAACCTAGCCTGCATGTCATTATAAGACCTGGCCAAGATCGTAAAACCTGTTAAAAAGATTCAAATCCCTGTTAACATCTGAAAACATGTTAACACTCATGGCAGAAGTGATTCGTTAAAATCACACACGTCATTCTTAAAAAAAAGGATTCTTCAAAAGATTCCTAGCCTAACTTAATGATCTCTGAATCATGGGTTAAATCATCAATTAAGATGAACATATTTTGACCATACATTGGTAATACAATGCCTATGGGCCCTGCTCATTTTCATATGAGACAAAAGACAGTAATAGTCTATGACCCTGTCTGAAAAAGGTAAAGAACTATGTTCAAACCTTCATGTCTTGATTCTCTGAAATCATGGCTTATAATTTAAAATGTCCTTGTGACTAGGCCTTTTGTGCTACTAATAAAACTGTTATTTATTTTATAATTAGGATAAATTATAATAGAAATCCTAAATAAATGTGAGTAACAAATTAACCAAATATGGTCTATGTTTACCATGGTTAATGAATTACCCTACGGGGCAATTCCATAATAAACTCTCAAATAAACTATTGTCCTTGTCTTATGTAACAGTTCAATTAAAATGACTGACTCGGATGAAATTAATAGTCACCCAGTGGAGAATAATGATAACGCCCGAATTAATATAACAGGTGCTGAACTGAAAGCGTTAGTAGACGACGTTGTTACAAAGGCCTTAGAGCGGCAGTACGAAGAATATAGTGGGACTCGAAGTAGGACCCTATCTACACCACATTCGAAGCCACCTTCCAAGAAGGAAGAACCAAAGAAAGATGATGATCGACTCTCCTCAAACCGCCACAGTGCTCCATCTCAACAGATTGTACTAAATCAAGAACCCCGTAATAAGGGTTGCTCCTATAAATACTTTGTTTCATGCAAACCCAGGGATTTCACTGGGGAAAAAGGAGCCATTGACTGCATGACGTGGTTAGATGAGATGGACACAGTAGTGGATATCAGCGGATGCGCTGAGAGGGATATAGTCAAGTTTGTGTCTCAATCTTTCAAGGGTGAGGCCTTAGCCGGGTGGAGATCGCTGATTCAAGCCACTGGGAAGATCCCATTGTACAATATGACATGAGAGCAATTTGTTGCCCTCATCAGGGAAAACTACTGCCCTCAACATGAGGTTGAGAAGATAGAGTCTGATTTTCTATCATTGGTTATGCAGAACCTTGACTGCCAAGCTTACCTCACGAGCTTCAACACAATGTCCAGATTGGTTCCGTATCTGGTGACTCCGGAACCCAAAAGAATAGCTCGTTTTATTGGGGGTTTAGCCCCAGAGATAAAGGCAAGCGTAAAGGCCTCTCGGCCAGCTACTTTCCGATCCGTAGCTGATATATCTTTGTCCCTCACGCTGGACGTGGTCAGACAAAGATCGCTGAGGAATAAGGATGTCGAGAAGAGAAAACGTGAAGATGACAATTCACGGAGGTCAAACAAGAAGCACCGAGGAAACGGTGACAACAAGAAGGGGTCTGAGTCAAAGAAGGATGGGCATCAGTCTGGTGATAAGCCCAAGTGCAAGATTTGCAAGAAACAGCACTTCGGGAAGTGCAAATTTGAATCGAACTCGCAGACTCAGTCAAGAACTTTTGCTTGTGGTATATGCAAGTCCAAGGAACACAAGACCTTGGATTGCAAAAAGTTGAAGGATGCAACCTGCTACAGCTGTAATGAGAAGGGGCATATCAAGACCAATTGCCCAAAATACGCAAAGAAAGCTGATGAAGGAAAGAAGACCAATGCTAGGGTCTTCAGAATGGATGCAAAGGAAGCAGTACAGGATGACAATGTAATAACAGGTACATTCCTTATAAATGACGTTTATGCAAGAGTGCTTTTTGATTCAGGAGCTGATAAATCATTTGTAGATAATAAGTTTTGCAAATTGCTGAATTTACCTGTTAAAACCTTAAGTGTGAAGTATGAGGTGGAATTAGCAGATGGCACCTTAGAAACCGCCTCAACCATATTAGATGGATGCTTCATATCCATTAAGAACCACTCTTTTCCTTTATCCCTACTTCCTTTGAAGTTGGCCGGTTTCGACATCGTTTTAGGCATGGACTGGTTATCTCATAACCAGGCCCAAATTGTCTGTAATAAGAAGCAAGTGGTGATCAAGACTCCGTCTGGTGAATCGCTTACCATTCAGGGAGATACCCGGTATGGACTGCCTGAGCGAGTGACTATGCTCAAGGCCTCTAAGTGTTTAAAGAAGGGTTGTGTCATCTACATGGCACAGGTGACTATCGATGAGCCGAAACCTAAGATGGAAGACATCCCCGTCATTTCTGAATACCCAGAAGTTTTTCCTGAAGAACTACCTGGTTTACCACCAGATAGGCAAGTGGAATTCAGAATTGACATCATCCCTGGAGCAGCACCTGTTGCTAGAGCGCCTTACAGGTTGGCACCAACAGAAATGAAGGAATTGAGAACGCAACTAGATGAATTGCTAGCCAAAGGTTTCATTAAGCCTAGTTCGTCTCCTTGGGGAGCGCCAGTATTGTTTGTCAAAAAGAAGGATGGATCGATGCGTCTGTGCATCGACTATCGTGAGCTTAATAAGGTCACAATAAAGAATAGGTATCCCTTGCCCAAGATCGACGATTTGTTCGATCAGTTGCAAGGGGCAAGTTATTTCTCGAAGATTGACTTGAGGTCAGGCTACCACCAACTGAAGGTTAGAGATGAAGACGTACACAAAACTGCATTTAGGACTCGTTATGGTCATTACGAGTTCCTATTGATGCCTTTTGGGCTCACTAATGCACCTGCCGCGTTCATGGATCTCATGAATCGCGTTTGCAAGCCATACTTAGATAAATTCGTCATCGTTTTCATTGACGACATCCTCATCTACTCGAAGAACCAAGCTGACCATGAGAAACACCTTCGCTGTATTCTTAAACTTCTGCACCATGAGAAACTTTACGCCAAATTTTCAAAGTGTGAATTTTGTCTTCGAGAAGTCCAATTCCTTGGACATGTGGTTAGTGAGCGTGGTATCCAAGTGGATCCCGCTAAGGTTGAAGCTGTTATGAACTGGCAAGAGCCGAGGACGCCTACTGAGATTCGTAGCTTCCTAGGCTTAACAGGATATTATAGGCGTTTCATTGAAAATTTTTCGAGGATTGCTGCACCCCTAACTTCCTTGACTAGGAAGAAGATTAAGTTCGACTGGGGACCCAAGCAACAAGAATCCTTTGATATCCTAAAGCAAAAGTTGAGCAACGCTCCTGTACTGACATTACCTGAAGGTACCGAAGAATTCGTAGTTTACTGCGATGCATCACACACTGGCATGGGGTGTGTGCTTATGCAGAAAGGCAAGGTTATTGCCTATGCTTCACGACAGCTAAAGGTGCATGAAAAGAATTACACCACCCATGACTTGGAGTTGGGTGCCGTTGTATTTGCACTAAAGCTATGGAGGCACTATTTATATGGTATCAAGTGTGTGATCTACTCTGATCACAAGAGCCTCCAGCACCTGTTTAATCAGAAGGATTTAAACATGAGGCAGCGCCGTTGGATGGAGACTTTAAATGATTATGATTGTGAAATCAGATACCGGCAAGGCAAATGTAGTCGCTGATGCCTTGAGCCGAAAGGAAAGGGTGAAACCCATCCGAATCAATGCCAAGAGCATTGAAATAAAGAATAGTTTGAATGAAAGGTTGTTAGCTGCACAGAAGGAAGTTGTGTTGGAAGCAAACTATCCTAACGAAAAGCTAGGAGTAATCGAAGAACAGTTATCTCAGGGCAAGGACGGAATTCTGAGATTGAATGGACGAATATGGGTTCCAATCTACGGAGGACTTCGGGATGTTATCCTCCAGGAAGCCCATAGTTCTAAATATTCCGTTCATCCTGGAGCTGATAAGATGTACCAGGATCTAAGAGCAAACTATTGGTGGATAGGCTTGAAGAAGTCTGTAGCTACCTATGTAGCTAAATGCTTGACGTGTGCGCAAGTCAAAACAAAACATCAAAAGCCGTCAGGTTTCCTGCAACAGCCTGAACTCCCCACTTGGAAGTGGGAAATGGTAACTATGGATTTTATCACCAAGTTACCTAAGACAAGGAAAGGAAATGACACCATATGGGTGATCGTAGACAGACTGACTAAGTCAGCACATTTCCTACCCATTAAGGAGACCTACAGCTCCGACATGTTAGCCCAGTTGTACGTGGATAAGATTGTAGCTTTACATGGCATACCTGTGTCTATTATTTCTGACAGAGATACTAGATACACGTCACATTTTTGGAAAAGTTTCCAACAATCTTTGGGCACACGTTTAAATTTTAGTACGGCTTACCATCCTCAGACGGACGGCCAGAGTGAGCGTACTATCCAAACTTTGGAAGACATGCTTCGAGCATGCGTGATTGATTTAGGTGGTAGTTGGGATAACCACCTGCCGTTAATCGAGTTCTCCTACAACAATAGCTACCATACCAGCATTAAGGCTGCGCCTTTCGAGGCCTTATACGGTAGAAAGTGCAGAACGCCCGTTTGTTGGGCGGAAGTTGGAGATGTCCAATTATCAGGACCAGATATAGTCTTTGAAACGACGGACAAGATTGTCCAGATTCGTAACCGTCTCAAAGCTGCCCGAGATAGGCAGAAGAGTTACGCAGATCCAAAGCGTAAACCTATGAAATTCGAAGTAGGTGACAAAGTGTTGCTTAAAGTATCACCCTGGAAGGGGGTGATGCGATTCGGTAGAAAGGGTAAGTTAAGCCCGAGGTATATAGGACCGTTCGAGATTATCGAATGTGTCGGATCAGTTGCTTACAAGTTAAACTTACCTGAAGAGCTCAGTGGTATTCATAACGTATTCCACGTCTGCAATCTGAAGAAATGCCTAGCTGACGAATCGCTAGTCATACCACATACGGATGTGCATATAGATGAGAGCTTGAAATTTGAGGAAAAACCATTGTCGATTGAAGATCGACAGGTTAAGAAGCTTCGAAGGAAGCATGTGCCTATTGTAAAGGTAAAATGGGAGGCCCGTAGAGGTCCCGAATACACGTGGGAGGTTGAGTCCACAATGAAAGAAAAGTACCCTTATTTATTTCAGTAAATCTCGAGGTCGAGATTTCTTTTAAGGGGGTGAGGATGTAACACCTCGAAAATTCACATCCTATAATGTATTGACACGTGTCATAGGTTTGAACGTGTGAAAGACTGTTCTAGAAGGACTAAAGTTGACAAACATGGAAAGTATGTGAATATACGGGTTCAAAATGTCAACAGTGAATAAATATACTTTACATTAACCCTACATGATGCTCATACCTTCAAACGAATAAATCATGGATCATACGAAGCTAATTGTGAATGAAAGTGAGAGATTACAAACTACAGGGGTTAAATGTGTCAACATGTTTAAGTTATACCTCTGAGTGAACTTTTAACAAACCCGAAGCTTTGTAACGGTTAATTTTACTCACTAGAATGCACGATATAAATTTCATAAAGTTTCGTTATCGTATGAGAAAGTTATGATCAAATTCGTATACAAGGGGTTAAAGCGTCAACGTTGAAAGTTATGACTTTTCGGGTAATAACAAAGTGATCAAGGACTAAATAAAGTGGGTATAAGCCTTGAAGCCCTTGTATGTCAATTTGGAGGGCTCAAATTGCAAGAAATAAGTTTAGTTGACCCTTCGAAAGGCCAAGAGACAAATATGCAAAAACTTGAAAATGTAAAACCTGATTACAAGGCTCAGGCGGGCCGCGTAAGACATCTTAAGGTCTTACGCGGGCCGCGTCAGACGCCCAGATACAGAAAACGTGGATAGCCTCCTGTCCAGCCTTTTAACCGACTTATAAGGGATATTTTCACTTCATGGGCGACCCCTAAACAGTCCTAGGCACTTAGAGACATCTGTTGATGATCCATGAACATTGCTAGCATGATTTGTCAAGGATCCAAGGTGATTAAAGCACTATATAAGGGCCCTTGTTGCAACCATTTTGATCACACCTTATTTCTGCATTTCTGGAGCTTCCTGGAGCTTAAGAGCAGACCCAAGTCTTTGCTAATCGTGCATAGGACTTCAGTAAGTATGCTTAACCTTTCTTAGTTAAGTTTTTGCTTAGTTTTAGCTTAAAAGTCAAACCGTCGTAATTAACGGTTGACTTAGCGATTAATCATTGATGGTTCAGTGATTAGTCGAATTGAAGTAGTTATAAGTTGGTAATTATGTGGGCATTAAACCCTTAAAAGGGCACCCTCTGATTCCCACTCTAACTAGGTCAAATGTCGGGTCAAACTTGTTATTAAAAAGTCAACAGAATGCTTATTTTCCATTTTATGCATAATTAGCAATGTAGAACCCATACAACCTGTTTGATCATTAATATAACTTGGTAATTAATGTAAGAACATGTCTAAACATGTTTAACCCGACAATTTTCTGTTTAGACCCGGTTCGGAACCGAAAGTCGCAAAGCTTTGACTTTTGCTTTGACTTCAGTTCTGACCCGTTTTGGTATGTTTTAGAAATACCTTAGAGCTTTAATTGGACTAGGTTACATGATAGTATAACCCTCTGGGATTATACACCTTGGTTCATTAGTTATCCAATTAATATGCATGATTCCGTTAATTGCTCATATGTTGACCATTATGCCATTTTCACCATAAAACGTGATTTCTGAAAATGTAAAAATGTAGAAACCTTAGTTACTGAATTATAAACTTGCACCCAAAATTTGACATCAGTTTGAGGTGTAGATTGAGAGTTATGCTGATGTGCTTGAAGCGGTTAATTAAAAACAACTAAAATTACCCTAAACTAGACACTCTAAGCTTTAAATTTATAAACTTAGACTCGATCTAAAACTAAACCACACAACCGGCAAGTGTACCGATCAATGTAGTAAAGCTAAAGTAAGTCCGAGTATCGAACCCATGAGACTCTAATGATTACGCTAAGACTCTGTTTAGACTAAGACTGACACGACTTAACTAATTGTTTATTGATTGGGGGGTTTCTAAAAATCCTAAATAAAATATTAAAATAATATTAAATAACTAGACACGAAATTTTACGAAGACTAGAACCAGTGGTGATGAAGACTACCTAGGCTAGACGCAAGCTAAATTCAGAATGGATTTCTATTCGATAATTTTATGGTATGGAACCGGGATCTTTGGATACTAAACCTATAAAGACACCACTAAGCCCCTCGAACACTCTCAAGGCGATTCTTATGGCACTACCTAGGCTGTTACAATTACCGGTTTTTAGATTTCCTCACAGTCCTCTAACTTCTTGAAAGTGCTTAAATAAGACAATCTACCTCACAGCGCGAAAGTCTAAGGCAACTATGGGTTTTAATCTTGGTTTAATAGACAATGGAATGTTAAGGACTTATAACCAAACTGAGACCTATTAATAACCTCGAGCCTCACAGCGACAAGTTTAGCAGGACACTTGATTTTATTAAATTACCGAATATTACTTCTAAGGTTAGTTACATAATTTCACCTTAAAGAGTTAAAGATTTATTATGTGATATAGACACTCACCTAAATCAAGAACCCTAGCACAACCCTATTATGTGATAAAGACCGTCACCAAGGATTATACGAAGCAATAATCAGTAATAAAACAATATCAAGCATGCATATACACCAAGTTAAAATTCCATAGCTTTTACAATACAAGAAAATCCATAAAACCACGCCAAAAACCAAATAAAAATCCAAACTTTATTTAAACTATTGTCATAATCTAGGTAGTATGAAATATTTAGCCGAGAACCATAGTCACCTTTTTTCTCCTCATCGAACCTTGGTCTCCTTAGAAAATATATCTCCTCCTCGAACCTTGGTCTCCTTTTCCTTCTGTCTCTCGAACTCCTGATCGTTTCGATTATATATCTTTTTTTTCTTCTTCATTTATTGCGTTCCCACTTCTAATGTTTTCGTGCGTCCCCGTTTGAATTCGTTTATGAATCCCAATAAATTTATATTTATCTGATGTTGCTTTTTTTCAAGAAGTCATAGATTCCTTTTAAATCCTTATCATAGCCCATGATCTTTTCACGTAAACATGCTAGCCTCAAGTCTTTCATGGCCCACAAATCAAAATCATCCAATATGTTACTATACGTTTAATATGAGGTGCATCCAAGGCTGCTTTTCTTTTCTTTCAAGTATAATAAGGCTTGGTCTATTCGCACACGGCCTTTGTCTTTTTGCACACTCAAAGCGCCCCGCTTGGGCCAAAGCGCCCCGCTATGGCCAAAGCGGGGCGCTTTGAGTGTGCAAAAAGACAAAAAGCGTTGGCTGGAATTTGTGTTGTTTTTTTTTTGAAATAGGTGGGATGTGGGTTAGTTTGGTAGTGTTTTTTGGAGGAAAAAATTGTATTTGATTTTTATAATACGTTGTTTTATAATTACGTTTTTTACGTCATTATTTTTATAGAACGTATATAATATAAGTGCGTCTTTATAAACTGTTAACCTAGTTTATTTTGTTAAATTAAACGAACACGTTAAATAAATTGTACAAAAAACCATAAGAATTAAACGTAAACAATCCAAAACCAACGTGATGTAAATAGAAGATTAACTGCAATATATATATATATCAGTTTGTACATTCAAAACAAAAAGGTACAACTGACTGCATAATACATAACAAAACACTATACAAACAAACTAAGATACTAATCCTCGTGCGGTGGGGACGGTGGGAGGGGAAGTGGAGGCAACCCAGCGCGCTCTCGTAGAGAAACGAGCGTCTCGATGATCCAGTCCTGGCGTGCGGCCTGGCGTCTGAGGCGCCGGTCGAAGTCCCGAGCCACCTCACGCGCTACCGGAGGCAGGTCAGCGTAAACGTGCTGCGGGTACTGTGGCGGCTCAGGAGCTGGCTGAACTGGTGGTACCGGGATCTCCTCGATATGCTCCTCCTGAGCCGGATCCTCTAATACAGGCTGAGCCTGAGCCTCAGCCTGAGCCTCAGCCTGAGGCTGGCCCGGGAACTCATCGAGTCCCAGAGCCTGTAGCTGAGCCTGCCGAGCGGCCGCCTGAACATCAGGAGGGGCCAACACTCCAGGCCTCACCTCAATAACAACCGGGATGACCTCCGGCACCGGCTCCGGCTGCCAAATCAGCCCGTTTCCGCCCCTAAACCTCAGACCAACATTAAAGCGACGGGTGATCTGCATGCTAGAAACTGACGCGCGGCCCAACCTGGTAGACGGGACCGGATCGGACAGCACCGGATCTCCCTCGGGCACGATCCCGAACGAGCGTGCGATGGCGGTGATGAATGAGCCAGTGTGCACCCACCCGCGGAGCTGCCGGTGGTATGCTGTGACAAAGTAATCTGCCAGGCAGGCTGCTAGATCGCAGGGCTGGCGGCGCAGTAGGCAGTATAGAAAGAAAAGGTCACTGAGGTTGACCTTCTCCCTGCTGGCACCCCGCGGCACGATAGTTGCCGCGATAACATGCTGCAGGTATCGGAACAAGGGGTCTCTAATGGTGGTGGCCTTTTGCCAGGATCTCCCAAAGGGAACCCTGGAAATGGACCTCCAGAAACTGATAAGCGTCTGCCTGTCCATCATCGTAACCGCCTGCGTATATAAATCAGTGTCAAGCTCGGCCTCTGTGTACAAACCTGTATAAACAAATAATATTAAATAAACAAATAACATTAAATAAACAAATAACATTAAATAAACAAATGATATTAAATATAAAATAATAAATAATATTATTTAAACAAACCTGTATGGACAACAAACTGCCGCACACTCATCCGAAACTCCTGACCGGCAAGACGGAATGTAACCTCGTAGACTGGAAAATCCGGGTCCTCCACGTAATCCGCCGGATGCGGCGCGTATGTAAACGTGGAAAGAAACTCCCACGTAAGCTCAGGGTACGAGTCCTCCATCGCTAACTCAAATAGGCGCGACCAAGGAGTATCTAGTCCAACTATCTCACGCGCCCGCGCGGCCTCTCCCACGGTCTCCAACAGGCCCCAGTCTATCCCTACATGCTCCCCAATGGGGATGGCGCGCAACCTCGCGCATCTCCCCCTCGCCCGTGACCCCGGCGGAAACTGCAGGTACGGACATGTCGGCTCTTCCTGCTCTCCCTCATCTCCCTCAGCCTCCATATGCTCAATCTCGTCATCGGAGGAATCCATCCCTGCACGTTGATAAGATAATATTAAATATAAAATAATAAACAAATAATATTATTTAAACAATTTAAATAATAAACAAATAATATTAAATATAAAATAATAAACAAATAATATTAAATATAATTTAAATAATAAACAAATAATATAATTTAAATAATAAACAAATAATATTAAATATAATTTAAATAATAAACAAATAATAATAATAAACAATTTATATTAAACAAATATTATTAAACAAATAATAAAAAAAAAATAAACTTGAACCAAAGCGCCGCGCTTTGGCCTTGGCGCGGCGTTTTGGTTCTTCATTTTGAAGAACAGATCCAGCAATGGATCAAATCCGGCCCAATCAAAACAATATCAAACATCTACATTTAACCAAAACGATTAAGGGTGTTCGATCTTACCTTTTAGCGGTCGAAAGATTGAAAACGAAGATATCCGGAGATCAGTGTGTGTAATCGCACCTTTTGTGTGTGTTTTGTGTTGAAATGGGGGAGAAGCAGCCTCGCTTCAGGTATAACGATGGACCGAAGCGCCCCGCTATGGCCAAAGCGGGGCGCTTTGGGCCTTTTTTAAATTTTTTAAAATTGTTTTTAATTCACAAACGCGTCGATAATAGTCTAAATTTTACATTTTTTCCATTATACATCATTTTTTATTATATATGGACTATACTGCAAATTCCGGTTTTTAACGTGATGTAACGCATATAATGAACAAACACAAACGTGATTATTATTAAACACATTTAACCTACATCGTGAACATGTGGGGTTACATTAAGGTCAGGGGCACGATACGTAAGCATTTCGTACGTGTTGATTTGATCCCTGTATAATGTATGCCAGGCTGCTGCGCGCTCTGTTCTGTGTGCTGTCCAAAGTGAGTTTGGGGGAGGCATTGGATAACAACCTCCAAGCTCTACATGTATGAAATGCCCATGGTCGACGAACACAACCGCAACCACCAGGTGAGGTTCCTCAGCTTCGTTTGGCCCGCCCAGCAGAGGGAAAATTGTACAGCTCCCACGCATGTCGAAGGTGTGAACAATCACACCGTATCGTTGGGCAATAAGAAACCCCGTCTCAGGCATCGTCATGTAATTTTCGATATCTGCTCGTCCCACCCCCTTGAAATTGATCCGTCTAAGCAGCGCATCATAATGTCCTATGTTTTCCGGATCGAAAAACTGCCTCCAAAGCGATTCGTTCGTACGTAACTCCTTTATAAGTTGTTTCCGGATCATCAAATATGAATTTTGTTTCACTCCTAACCCAACAGCCACCGATCGAAACCCACAATGACCATCTGGTTTCATGTCCTTTATTCTAACGATGTATGGATGGATCACTTCGGGAATCTGAGATGCGTAGTTGCGGATCGCTATATCCGTCTTAGGACCGAGCTTGATCATCGGGAAATCAGGGTGCAGGTTGATCGGTTTGGTATTCTTTTGTCTTCTAGAATCTTCGAGTGATATGTACGAGATGTGACGGGGAAGATCATCTGAGGCCTCGACCCAAGTTTCTTCCGACGGAATGTACGAGCTTTTTCTAGCGGCTTCAACCTTTCTTTCTTCCTGCGTTTTCAATGTTGGGCGACCACGAGTTTTCTTCAGAACAGCAGGAGGTTTTTTGTTATTGTTCCCTGGATTGAGGATTTGCTGAAACTTTTCAAAGAAGCTAATTTTCACTTGAGGGGGTGTTGGATCGATCTTTTGTTTCAATTTTTCAAATTCCGCGTCTACATCGATATCCTCTATGTTTTTCTTTGCAGGCTTGAAGTTAAGCTTCTTCCAGAACACGTCTATGTGTGTGATCCGGAGTTGCTGACCTGTGGATGAAAACAAATTAGGTGGCAGAATCATAACGAGAAAGGTCAAAGATATTAATTACCTTTATTTTCCAACTTTTCCAAACGACAGGCACATGGCAAACCACAGCTGGTAAAAAGTTGGCAACCACAGCTTGCACCGTAGGCTCTCAACCCGTCTTCCTTACGTTTTAGTTCCCTACTCAAAAGCTCAATCGCATATATTGAAACCTTTCTGAGAATATATGCAAGCATGGGCTGCTTCTTGTGGTGCGTCATCACTTTTCGGAGGCTTGTTTCAAAGCTTGTACTAATCTCGGTGTATTGTCTATCAACAACATGATCAACATACAGTACAAGTTTATCCAGTGTGTTGCGATGACTTGGAAAGTGACTTTTTAGTGTTGCATGCATGCCCTCAACCCTGTTGGTCGTAGTTTGGTGAAAGTTGATAGTTTTGTTAATCCAGCATGATACAAACTTTTCACGGTACGGATCCAACCAGGATTTCTTCATATAATCAAAAACCTCTAAAATTAAAAAAAACGTAAATAGTCAGTTTTTGTTATTATATAAAATTTGAACATAATTATGTAAGAAATACCTACGTTCACGGTCATCTTCTTTCAGCTGTGCTTCAAGGTTTTCCAAGTTATACCTGTATATTTCCTCGGTCGTAGACTCGCACAATAACCAAAAACTACGTACGAATTCTTTCCAATCCTTGTCAGAGAATTTCTTCTTGCTGTTCTTATTAATATTTTGTTGAATATGGAACCGACAAAGATACTTATGCGCTTTTGGAAAAACTTGTTCACACGCGTTCATCAGCGCAAAATCCCTGTCTGTTAAAATCACGCGCGGTTCCATACATCCTACCAGCATAGACTTGATCCTCTGCAACACCCATAGGTAGTTCTCTGACTTCTCAGCGGAAATTACCGCACAAGCAGCCGTAAACGATTTGTTTGTCGACGTCATGCCTACGACCTGAACAAATGGCAGGTTGTACATGTTCGTTTTGTAGGTGGCGTCAATAATTAGCACATGCGGGAAGGCACACCACATATTGAATGATCTTTCGTGAACAAAGAAGACATCTTCAACTTCGTTTGATATCTCATTCGTGCGCATGTAATAAGTGTAATTTTTTTCGAGAAGAATGCTTTCAAGTTTTTGCATCGGAGACTTACCGACATTTTTTTCGGCGTTGATCTTCTGAACAGCGTTGTGTATATCTTTCGGAATAAGCTTTCTAGCCGGATTGTTTTTTTGTAAGCGTTCGCCAGATACTTTGGTTGGGAATGTCTTGCTCTGCCAGCTCCTTAACCAGTTTTGTATCCTCCGAAGAAAGCCTTCTCGCATACGCGTGACCCTCTAAGTTTTCAATAGGAGTGTGGTTATGCTTCGCCTTCGTCACCTCGATCCTCCAAACACTTCCGGATGATTCCGAAAACCCGATCATCTCGAACGGGCAGCCTATTTTCTTGCTACCCGTTTTCCTCTGTGTAGCTATACTCTTATGCTCCCCACCAAAAGTACATTGAAACCAAATCTTGTAATTCTCTCCTCTTTTATTCGACCTCTTAGTCACAATGAGGTAACCGTTGTCTTTTGCCGTGTCTTGTACCCAACGCACCAACTCTTTACGTGACGAAAAGGTCTGCGTCGTATCAAACGAAAACGTAACCGGGTAACAGCCTTCCTCGTCAACAGACACATCCCCCGGCTCACCATCGTCACCGAGGTCCAAATATACTTGATGTTCAAAGTTGTGCTCGCCACCGTAACCGAAATTCGAATAACCTTGTAAGCTCTGTTGACAACCGTAACTGTCGTTTGGACCACACTCCTGCTGTACAAAGCTGTACTCGCCACCGTAACCGAAATTCGAATAACCTTGTTGTGCGTAAGGGTCCTCCACAGGGGTATTCAAATCCAGCGTCACCGTGTTATCACGATAATGAATGCCAGATACAACCTCTGCCTCCCTCAAGTTGGACGAGACCGGTTTCTCATACGAGTCAGAAATAGCGGTCCCCTCGTAAGAATCAGGAACAACTGTCTCGTCAGAATATTGACCGAAAATATAGTTGTTTAACCACGACATCGTTTTTTGTAAACAACAAACAACAAAACACTCGAATACCCACGTATGTTTGTAAACAACGTGAAGAAGAAGAAGAAGACCGAGCTTTGAAGCAGAACCTCAATCAGTAGTTTGCTTTTTAAAAGTGAAAATTTGGGTCGAAGCGCCGCGCTATGGCCAAAGCGCGGCGCTTAGGGTTAACGACAAAACATGTCAATCAGCTTTATGTCTGTCAAACAGTAGGGAATGTCTCAAACGTCAATCGAAGCACTTTTGTCGATCATAGCGCCGCGCTATGGCCAAAGCGCGGCGCTTTGAGGTGTGAAAATAATTTTGGGCGTGTGTGAATAGCATGACCCTATAATAATACTAATAATAACAATAGTAATGTGGCTGCTTTTTCTAGCAGCCCAAATTTTATGCGGCCCAACACCAATAAATTAGATGAACTTATAAAACTATATATTGATGTGAGCCTAACCCTTTCTCTCGATCCAATTATATATATTTTGTGTGGCAGCTCTTTGACTTATAATATAGAGATAGTGGCCTCAACCCACTCACAAAACATAGCCCCAATTTTACTTCGGTCACTGGCGGCTTACTCCACTCAACTGGCTAGTTATTTATTTATTATTCTCTCGCTTCATTTGCACCGGGACCTGACAAAACACAAAATAATATAATATACTACTAAAACAAAAGAAAAACAAATAAAAACTATACATAAATTATACAATCTACACGGGACAAATATGTGTACATTACCCCACATCAAATATCCCCACACTTAACCTTTTTTTCGTCCCTGAAAAAGAATTATGCAAACGGAATCATAGTCGGAATAGTCGTTCGGGACAAAACTTAAATTAGTTATTAAAACCGAAACTCGTGTTAGCCGTGATTGCAAGTATACTTGATCCTCTTAAACCCAAACCCGGTTCCAAGCCCTTATCATGCAATTTAGTTCAATTATGGTCAATCTACCTAGGGTCTCATGCTAAGAATCGCAGATCCACCTAATCCCTCCTCAAGCTTATAGGACAAAAGGAACAACCACTGGGTTATTTCCTAACCGTTTTATACCAAGATCAAGAGAGTTTAAAATCAAATCTTAACTTTTCTCATTTTTTTTTCTTTACTCATTTTTTTTCATCACTTTTTCATTTTTTTTTCTTTTTCTTTTTTTTTTTGAAATTTTTTAATTTTTAATTAATTTTTTTTATGACTCTACTAACTATACTAACTACACTAAACGATAGTTTCCCATCCCCACACTTAAACTCTACATTGCCCTCAATGTAGGATGGAAACCGACTCAAAAAACTAAAAATAAATAAGCTCTACATTACCCCACATCATATGCTCATTAGCGTAATTAGAAAACTTTTTAGCGATTTAACGACATAATTAGCGTATAGCCTATTTAAACCCACTTTTTGATATCTAACTCTTTACCCACTGATATAATATATTATTTTGGGATTTTTGAAGATTTTTAATTAATTTTAGGCTGAGCATAACTTAGAGTCGTAGGCTTGATTCGGTAATTGTCGGTTTTGCCCTTTCGGGCTATAAAATGAGTATACATATCTATTTGACTCCAAACCTTTTGCTACTGATTTTATATGATAAATAAATTATTTTAAACCTTCGGGAATAATAAAAATATCAGTTTTCTATATAGAACCCGGAAACGGCTTCTAATCGCCTTATTAAGCGTTTTTAACGCATAGTATGTACTAAAACTATTTTAAACATACAAGGGTTGCTACCTACTGATATTTTAGGTAAATTATAATATTTTAATAGTAAACAAAAGCTGTTTAACTCAGACTTCAGTTTTGAGCTTTTTGGCTTATGTGAAATTACCAAAATGCCCCTACGGTGCATAGTTTGGTTATAATTGATAAGTTTCACATATATGCATTACCCTTCTATTATAACTTAGTAAACTAAGTATTTTTGCTGATTATATCAGACCTGTAACTCAGAGTAATACTTAAACCCTTTTATAACCTTGTAAATGACCAAACTACCCCTACGAGGCATAGTTTGTGTTTAAATTCGTTTCGGGCATAATAAAAGATATCTTACTGATGTCACAACATATTTGAGGCATATTAACTTAGGAAACCTGTATATGGCTCCCATGACTACCCGTTACGCTTATTACGCGTTCGGTTCGGTTTATGTAACTAGTTTGCATAAATTAGCCGAAACGGGTCAAACCTTTTCGGTTTTATCTCAAAATCCAGAATGTGTATAATATACCCATATTAAGCAAGTCTTCAAACTTGTCGGGTCTAAATCACATTCTATTCCGGTCTTCGCTTAATCGTGCGTACGAACCATATCTTTGAAACTAACTGGTCTAAGCTTAAGCTTAACTAAAGACCCGTTAGGATCCTAATAGGTTATTATAAACCTTAGTTCCAGAATAGGAGGACCAGTAAAAGCTACTTGCATTTGCTGTTTGTGAATTATACTTGCAAAGGTAAATACTTTTAACTTATTTTCCCTTATACGGGCTTGGGGTACGGTATATAAAATACCGCTTGGTCGGGCATTCGACCTTAATCGTTTGGTGGTTAAGTATTATCGAGATGACCCGTTTAAATTTTTTTGTTTACTTAAAGCCTTTGGGGGGGGGGGTTAATGACCATGTCCCGGATATCCTTGGCATCATTTTACGAAATGGCCACGACCTAAGCGCGAGGTGTAGGCGTACACTCGTCAGTGCATAAATAAATAATGTGGTGTGTCTATTGATCTTTAACCCGGCACGATCCGGGCTACTGAACGCATAAGGAACATGTAATTCTTTTACAAGTTTATATATTTAAATAATTATCCCAAGTTATAAAATGTTTGTGCCATGTGCATCCAAATCAATTTTTAATCATTTTTAAAATGAGTCAGTTGATTGTATTTACCAGTGTAAACTGACGTATTTTCCCAAAAAGATTAAGTGCAGGTACTACTCGTAATTGGCTGGATATCTCCTTAGCATCAATAAGAGTCTCGCAAGCTTAAGATGCCTAAAGTCTGTTGAACTACTGTTTCCATTTTCTTTGATCCACCTGTGGATAAACTTTCGACTGTTGTGATACTCGATATTACAATATTATATTTGATTGAAATATATCTTTCATTTGCTTCCGCTGTGCATATTAAATATTGTGTTGTTTGACTGTAACGTTGCCAACCACGTCACGATATTCCCCCACCGGGCCCACCGGTGATACGTGGAATGTCGGGGTGTGACACTTCGCCGCTTAAAGCTCGCTTCACATCGCTTCACGTAATGTAACGCTTCAGACCCAAAAAAAGCGTTTTTCCAGCGCTTCACGCTCGCTTCAAGCGCGCTTTTTTAAACACAGATTAGTTTTTTGTTTCATTAACTACTGTTGATGTTGTTAATAGTAGAGACATTATGTAATCGTGATACACTAATATAGAGTTTAAGTAGTCATTGATTCTGTGTTTAAACTATTGATAGCGACATATAGTTTTGGCCTACATTAAGACTATTCTTATGGAATTTTGTGACTGTGTATACAGGTGGATAATAATGGGGTATTTAAGCTAGGAGATAGTGAGGTAGGTGGCAGCGACGGTGGCGGATAAGTGGCTGTAATTGACCCGTTTTGACCCGAACCCGTTTCAACCCATGACCCAACCCGACCCGTTTGCCTGGTCTAAGCATATATATATATATATATATATTGATCAAGGAACGCACAAGGGACTGGCGCTTTGATTCTAGAACTGAAATGGGTACTGGTACCGGTATTGAAAATACCCGTTACGGTACGGCTCGATCTTTTAAGGTAAAAACCGGCAAATACCGATACCAAAAACGCTCAATGTCGGCATCGAATCTGTATCGAAAATCAAGTCGTTCGGCACCATACAGTTTGAGAAAGCCCCAGCAACAGCGGTAAAAATCAACCCGACCTCTACGGCACCAGTCACCACATAAACAGGTAACACGTTCCACAGCAACAACGGTAAAAATCAACCCGAACTCTGCGGCACCAGTCACCACATAAACAGGTAACATGTTCCACTGTGCTTACTTTAAATGTATGTTTTCAGCTAAATACGACTTTTTGTAATAATTTTTTTAATAACTTCCAGACTGAGGAACCTTGATACCAATGTGAATATGGTCACCATCACAATAACAATTACTCTCCATGGAATATCCATCACCGGTAAGCACAACATGTCTACAATAAATTTATTGATCTAACGCTAAGTATCATAATGTTGCTCCTGCTATGATTGTTAGCTGATAGACGGTTTATAACTTTTTTTAACCTGTTTGATTTGATACGTAAGTTATTCTAATTTTGTGTTTTTTTCAACCATTTTAGGATAGATTCAAATTCTTGGAATCCCCTGGAGTTGTTGTTCAAGGCCATATTACATCAGATTAAAGTGTCTTTGGCAGGCCAGATTGTACAGACTTTGGGCAGATTGCTGCTCTGACTTTGGTCAGATTGCGGGTCACTAGATCATATTGTGATTTCATTGTGTAGCATTTTTTTGTTAATGGGTCAAATTTCCGCTTGAATATTTTGTCAGCTTCATTACATGTAACTTAATATGTGAACTTACAAATAATGATTTCTGAAAATGTTACTAGAATTGTTGATCACCATGATAGCCCCGCCCGCATCGCGGCGGGGGCTCCATCTAGTTTAACTCTAAACCAAAAAGAGATGGCCACTCCTCATCTTCTTCTCCCCATCTATCTCTCTAACCCCCCCCCCAACCCCCCAACCACCTCCACCGTCAAGTCTTGTTTTCAGTATTTGGTACCATTTCTTCATCTCTAATTTGATGGCAGATTATTTGGTTTTGGTTTTTTTTTCTTTTGCTTTTTGTTGCGAGCGACTTTAAAAAAATTGTGTAGTCATGGTATGAACGAGTTGTAAGATGTTAATCAATAGTATTAATCTGCATAATGTTCATCTGATTTAGTAATGTCTACTTAGCCTTCGATTTGTTTTTTTGATCTGTTTCATGAATCGATGGATTCTTGCACTATTGTAATGGGAAGAACCTGCAAAATCCGTAGTATTTGGAATAAGTGAGGATACTTTCGCTTCATCTCTGATTCCAGCTTCCAAGTGTATTCTGGTCCTCTCTTTGAATCCCACTTAACTTTGACAAGTATTAACCGTTTGTGTTTGAGGAATTTCACCTTTCTGTCTTCTATCTGAAGAGGTTTCTCAACAAATTTTAACTTTTCGTTTACCTCTATATCTTGGAGAGGTACTACCAAAGATTCGTCTGATAGACATCTCTTGAGGTTGGATACATGAAATACATCATGTACTCTAGCTAACTCTTCTGGTAGTTGTAAACGATAAGCCACTGGTCCTATACGTTGGATCACTGAAAATGGTCCTACGTACCTTGGACTCAGCTTTCCTTTCTTACCAAATCGAACTACTCCTTTCCAAGGAGAAACTTTCAATAGTACTTGGTCTCCGATTTGGAATTCTAACGGCTTGCGTCGATTGTCGGCATAACTCTTCTGGCGATCTCGAGCCGTCTTCAGTCTTTCCTTGATTTGAGTAATCTTGTCGGTCGTTTCTTGCACTATTTCAGGACCTGACAATTGACTTTCTCCTATTTCTGCCCAACAAACTGGAGTTCTGCACTTTCGTCCATACAGTGCTTCAAATGGGGCAGTTTCAATGCTTGCATGATAACTATTGTTATAGGATAATTCAATTAATGGTAAGTGATCATCCCAATTTCCACCAAAATCTAATACACATGCTCGGAGCATATCTTCTAGAGTTTGGATTGTCCGTTCACTTTGCCCGTCTATTTGTGGATGATATGCAGTACTCAGATTTAGTCGAGTTCCCATTGCTTTTTGGAAACTTGTCCAAAAATGGGAAGTGAAACGACTATCCCTATCTGATACAATGGAGAGTGGAACTCCATGTAAAGATACTACTTCATCTACATACAACTTTGCCAATCCTTCCATACTAAAGGTTTCTTTCATAGGTAGAAAGTGAGCTGATTTGGTTAATCGATCCACAATTACCCAAATCGCGTCATTACCTTTTCTGGTTTTGGGTAACTTAGTAACAAAATCCATTGTTATGAGTTCCCATTTCCATATAGGCATTTCTAGTTGTTGTAGTAGACCTGAAGGTTTCTGATGTTCGGCTTTTACTTGTGAACAAGTAAGACACTTTGAAACATATCGAGCTATATCCTTTTTCATTCCTATCCACCAAAAGTTATTTCTTAAATCTTGGTACATTTTATTGTTTCCAGGGTGCATGGTATACCTAGATTTATGGGCTTCTTCTAAAATTTTATTCCTTAATTCTCCCTGCTTAGGTACCCAGATTCTGCTTTTGTGGAATCTCCAAATTCCATCAGCTCCTTGCTCTAATTCTTTTATTCGTCCCTTCATTCCTTCAGCATCATCCTTGATTGCTGTTTCTTGAACATTTTTCAATTGTTCCATTAAATCTAATTGTAGATTTAATCTAAGAGCACGAACTCGCTTTTGCTTTTCATGATATTTACGACTTAAGGCATCTGCAACTACATTTGCCTTTCCTTCGTGATACTGAATATCACAGTCGTAATCACTTAGGATTTCCATCCATCTTCTTTGCCTCATATTTAATTCTTTTTGCCCAAATATATATCTTAAACTCTTATGATCCGTATAGACAGTAAACTTACTTTCGTACAGATAATGTCTCCAAATTTTAAGAGCAAAAATTATAGCGCCTAACTCTAAGTCATGAGTTGTATAGTTTTCTTCGTGCTTTTTCAATTGTCTTGAAGCATACGCAATTACCTTCTTGCGTTGCATTAGCACACATCCGAATCCTAGTTTTGAAGCATCACAGTAAACTTCAAAATCTTCAGTTCCTTCTGGTATAGCTAGGATTTGAGCATTTGTTAATTTCTGCTTTAAGATCCTAAAGGCTTCTTCTTGTTTAGGTCCCCATTTAAACTTAACTGCTTTACAGGTTAGCTTAGTTAATGGTACAACTATTTTGGAAAAATCCCTAATAAACCGTCTATAATATCCAGCTAAACCTATAAAACTTCTAATTTCCATTGCGGTTTGTGGAACCTTCCATTTGGTAATTGCTTCTATCTTAGTAGGATCTACATGAATACCTTCGTGATTTACCATGTGTCCTAGGAATTGCACTTCTTGTAACCAAAATTCACACTTCGAGAATTTGGCGTAAAGCTTTTCTTTTCTTAACAAAGTTAAGAGTATATGCAAATGTTCACAATGCTCGTCCTGACTTTTTGAATAGATAAGTATATCGTCGATAAAGACAATTACAAATTTATCCAAGTACGGTTTACAGATTCTATTCATCATGTCCATAAATGCAGCAGGTGCATTCGTTAATCCGAAGGGCATGACTGTAAACTTGTAATGACCATACCTAGTTCTGAAAGCAGTTTTAGGTATTTCTTCTTCTTGTACCTTCAATTGATGGTATCCGGAGCGTAAATCGATCTTAGAAAAATATCTAGCTCCTTGAAGTTGATCAAACAGATCATCAATCCTAGGTAATGGGTATCGATTCTTAATTGTAACCTTATTCAATTCTCTATAATCGATACACATTCTCATTGAACCATCATTTTTCTTTACAAACAACACTGGTGCTCCCCACGGGGATGAACTAGGTTGTATGAAACCTTTACTTAGTAATTCATCTATTTGCTTTTTCAATTCTAACATTTTTGTGGGTGCTAACCGATAAGGTGCCTTGGCTATCGGTATAGTTCCTGGAATTAGATGAATTCTAAATTCTACCTCCCTATCTGGAGGTAATCCTGGTAACTCTTCTGGGAATACATCTGGGTATTCTGAGACTACAGGAATCTCCTTAAGTTCTTTACCCTTAGTACTAATGATTACTGAAAGAGTTAATTACTATTTCAGTCCCTGAGGTTTGTCAAAAATAACGGTTTCAGTCCATTAGTTTAAAAATTGCTATTTCAGTCCATTAGTTTCATTTTCATAACCATTTCAGTCCACCAACTTAACTCCCATCCATTTATTCTGTTAACTTTGGGTGAAATGACCAAATTGCCCCTGCTAACTTAACAAATTGTAATAAAAAAATTCAAAAGAATCTAAAAATAAAAAAAATTCCAAAAAAATCAAAAAAATTCCAAAAAATTCAAAAAAAACCTAAAAATAAAAAAAAATTAAAAAATCATAAAAATTCTAAAAAATCCAAAAAAATTCTAAAAAATCTAAAAATCAAAAAAATTCCAAAAAATCAAAAAAATTCCAAAAAATTCAAAAAAATCAAAATTTTTTTAAAAAATCATAAAAATTCTAAAAAATAAAAAAAAAATCTAAAAAAATCTAAAAATCAAAAAATCAAAAAAATTCCAAAAAAATCAAAAAAATTCCGAAAAATTCAAAAAAATCTAAAAATAAAAAAAAATTTAAAAAATCATAAAAATTCTAAAAAATCCAAAAAAATTCTAAAAAATCCAAAATGTTTCGAACCCGAACCGTTTAGAGCTGAACCGTTTCGACGCGAACCGTTTCGACCTGTACCGTTTCGAGCTGAACGGTACGGGTCGAAACGGTTCGGCTCGAAACGGTACGGGTCGAAACGGTACGGGTCGAAACGGTTCGGCTCGAAACGGTACGGGTCGAAACGGTTCGGCTCGAAACGGTACGGGTCGAAACGGTTCGCGTCGAAACGGTTCGGCTCGAAACGGTACGGGTCGAAACGGTTCGCGTCGAAACGGTTCGGCTCGAAACGGTACGGGTCGAAACGGTTCGCGTCGAAACGGTTCAGCTCTAAACGGTTCGGGTTCGAAACATTTAATGAAACATTTTGGATTTTTTAGAATTTTTTTGGATTTTTTAGAATTTTTATGATTTTTTAAAAATTTTTTGATTTTTAGATTTTTTTGAATTTTTTGGAATTTTTTTGATTTTTTTGAATTTTTTGGAATTTTTTTGATTTTTAGATTTTTTTTGGATTTTTTAGAATTTTTATGATTTTTTTAAATTTTTTTGATTTTTATATTTTTTTGAATTTTTTGGAATTTTTTTGATTTTTTTGAATTTTTTGGAATTTTTTTGATTTTTAGATTTTTTAGAATTTTTTTGGATTTTTTAGAATTTTTATGATTTTTAAATTTTTTTTTATTTATAGATTTTTTTGAATTTTTTGGATTTTTTTGGATTTTTTTGAATTTTTTGAAAATTTTTTGATTTTTAGATTGTTTATAATTTTTTTATTACAATTTGTTAAGTTAGCAGGGGCAATTTGGTCATTTCACCCAAAGTTAACAGAATAAATGGATGGGAGTTAAGTTGGTGGACTGAAATGGTTATGAAAATGAAACTAATGGACTGAAATAGTAATTTTTAAACTAATGGACTGAAACCGTTATTTTTGACAAACCTCAGGGACTGAAATAGTAATTAACTCTTACTGAAATCATATATACTATTCCTTGCTTTCGTTCATAACTAGCAACTTTCATTACTGATATGAACTTCATGGGTTTACGTGGTTTTTCTCCCGTAATCATAAGTACTTCTCCGGTGGGTGCACGAATTTCTATAGAATTTTTATCACAAAGGATTCGAGCGTGGTTGGCTATTAACCAATCCATTCCTAACACAACATCGAATCCAGCTAAATTCATTGGCAATAGGTTTGCATAAAATTTATGACCTGAAAATTCTATATTTTCTTTCTGCAAAACCTTATCTATTTTAATAAAATTCCCATCTGCTGTTTCGACTGTAAAAATCTGCCTAAGGGTGGTTAAGGGTAAATTAAGAGCTTGGCAGAATGAAGTATTGTTGGTGCATAGAATGTCTGTTGACTACGTCTATGTCAAGTCTTAGGTCAAGATAGGTCAACATAGGAACTTATAAGTCAAAATTAGGTTAATATGTTGAGGTTTCGCTCATGTGTCATAGGTTGTATAAGGTTTCGCTTATTAGTCAAGGAGGTTTCGCTCATAGGGTCTTTCAAGGAGGTTTCGCTTATTAGTCAGTCCATATAAGCGAAACCACATGGCTATATATATAGGTCACAAGAGCGGAACCTGGTCATTAGTTCGTGACATTGGAGCGGAACCTGGTCTTGCTTTCGGTAACGAAACTCTGTCAAAATCAACTCAGAAAGAAATAAAAGAGAAGGAAATTGAAAGAGAAAAGCTGTGTAACTTTGCGTGTACTGATTCTGCCTTTATACGTGAAGATGAACATCCTTGACTGACTTTTCAGGGTCGTAACACGGTCCAACAAGTGGTATCAGAGCTCAGGACGAGGAGTTCATACTACTACAGCTTGATTCTACCAAATTCTCTGATTTCTACTCACCTTTTCTCATACTTTTTCGATTTAAACTGGTTCCTACGGTTGAAAATGCCTGATTTTTTAGTATATTGTGTAAAATACAGTAATACCAAACCCTAGAAAGATTCAGGTTGAAATTCGGACTAAAAATGGTGAAATTTAACTAAAAACAAGGTTCCGCTTTTTCGGTAATCGAAGGTTCCGCTTATTCGAACCATAAGGTTCCGCTTTTTCGAACATACCAGTTTCGCTTATTCAGACATTACCGGTTCCGCTTATTCGGACATTACCTGGTTCGCTTATTTGGACATTACATTAGAGTTTCGCTCGAATGGACAAGTCATTTTCGCTTTTACGGACATAAGTGATAGTTTCGCTTTTGTGACATACTTAGTTTCGCTTATACGGACACTCTTGTTTCGCTTATTCGGACTTACATATTTTGCTTTTATGACACATTGATATTTCGCTTAAATGTCATTTTGATATTTCGCTCATTAGGATACAGTCTTGATTTCGCTTATAGAGACACATTAAAGCTGATTTCGCTTGTGTGTCATTGTTTTTCAAGATTTCGAAAATTTTTCTAAGTGTTTGCTGATCTTTGCAGGTACATTCAAGATGGATGACATTTTCTTGAACCCGTTTAGCGACATGTACGCATTCGCTGGAAATTCCAGAAACGATGATTCTTCGTCTAGTAATACGAATGAGAATCCGCCGAAAGAAAAGAAAAAGGAAGCTTGGGAATCGGAAAGTGCCTTTGGAACGTTCAATAAACCTCCAAAGCTAATGGCTATCGAGGAATACAGTCGGTGTTCAAGAAAATTTGAAGATTGGTTGATGGCATTCGCATTTCCCAGCTGGAAGAGTTTGAAAAACGGTTATGCCAATGGAAACAAAAATGGTGAAACTTTAAGAGCAGCTGAGGAGATTGATTCGTTTGTAGCTGAACAAAAGTGTGTGGCATTGTTATTTCAATCCATCCGGAAAGACAATATTGCTTTGATCGATTATTCAAATGCAAAAGATCTTTGGGAAAAGCTAGAAAAGAAATGTATAGGTAGTGAAGAAATCAAGAAAAACAAAAAGAAACTACTTAAGAAAGAGTTTGATATGTTTGGGTGTTTAAAGAACGAGTCAGTTTGTAAAATGATAGAAAGGTTTGGTCATCTGAAGCTGGAATTAGTAAGACATGATATAAGATATCCTGAAGAAGACCTTATCGACAAATTGTTCGATTCGTTGCCTGACGAGATGTATTGGAGATATTATGCGCTGATGCTGAAGAATACCATCAAAGCACCAGAAAAATTGACATTAGATTTGCTGATTGAGAAACTTGAGAGTCACGAGTTGGAACTGAAGAAGACATACAAAGTCAATCACTCATCTTATCAGCAGAATTTGGATTTGTATTATCCAAAGAGCATGATGCCAAAAGCAACTTCTCCCAAGACTGCGTTTTCTGCTGAGAATGTGTCCACAACAAGCAAAGAAAGTCAAAGTGGTCAAAGCAGTGGAAGTCACAGTGGTTATCACAGTGGATCTTCATCATCTGCAAGTCATTCTGATGCAAAGAATCGTTTTCAATGCAACATTGCAATAGACTTGAAGAATGCTCAGAATTTTGATGAGGAGTCGGCCAAACAGCAGATGATCTTCCTAGCATCGGTGTTGGAATCGTATGAAGGGTTATTAGCTGGGAAGATAGGTGTCACACCCCGATTTCCACGTATCACCGGTGGGCCCGGTGGGGAGTATCGTGACGTCATGGTTGGCAACATAATAGTCAAACAACACAATATTATTAAGCACAGCGGAAGCAATTGAAAATATAATACAACCGAATTTATTTATTGTAATCAAAGTCACAATATCCGGTGTTTATCCACAGTAGGATCGAACATAAAATGGAAACAATAGTTCAACAGACTTTTAGGCATCTTAAGCTTGCGAGACTTCTATTGATGCTAAGGAGTAATATCCAGCCAATTTCGTATAGTACCTGCATTTAGCCTTTTTGGAAAATACGTCAGTTTACACTGGTAAATACATTCAACTGACTCATTTTGGAAAAAGAGTTTGTAAATTGTTTTGAATGCACGTGGCACAAAATATCCTGACACATTGATTAAAATGCACAGAGGCAAAATTAATCTTTTTAACTTGGGAGAATTATTTAATATTATAATCTTGTGAACGATTTACATATTACTTATGCGTTCAGTAGCCCAGAACGTATCCGGGTTAAAGATCAATAGACACACCACTTTAAGTGAGTTATACACGGGAGTACGCCTACACCCCGTGCTCAGGTCGTGGCCATCTCGTAAGATGATGCCAGGGATATCCGGGACATGGTCATTAACCCCCCAAAGGCTGTAAAGTAAACAAATCTGTTTAAAACGAGCCGATCAAATTATTCAACTACCCACTAAGCGTGGAGATTTGATGCCCGATCAAGCGGTACGCTATGTACCGTAACCCAAGCCCGTATAGGGAAAATAAGTTAAAAGTATTTACCTGAGCTAAATATAAATTCAATCCCAGCCGTATATCAAATCAGCAAGTACAGATAGCTTTTACTGGGCTCCTAATCTGGAACGAAGGTTTTTAATAACCTATTAGAATCCTAACGGGTCTTTAATTAAGCTTAAGCTTAGACCGGCTAGTTTCAAAGATACGGTTCGTACGCACGATTAAGCGAAGACCAGATAGAATGTGATTCAGACCCGACAAGTTTTAAGACTTGTTTAATATGGGTTTATTATTCACATTCTGGATTTTGAGATAAAACCGATAAGGTTTGACCCGTTTCGGCTAATTTATGTAAACTTGTTACATAAACCTAACCGAACGCGAAATAAGCGTAACGGGTATCCGTAAGAGCCATATACAGGTTTCCTAAGTTAATATGCTTCAAATATGTTGTGACATCAGTAGGATGTCTTTCGTTATGCCCCGAACTAATTTAAACACAAACTATGCCCCGTAGGGGTAGTTTGGTCATTTTAAAGTTTGTAAAAGCGTTTAGATGTTTAACTGAGTTACAGGTCTGATGTAAACAGCAAACATACTCAATTTGATGGGTTATAACAGTAGGCTAAGGCATGTATGTGAAATTTATCATATTTAACCAAACTATGCCCAGTAGGGGTATTTTGGTAATTTCACATAAGCCCAAAAGCTCAAAAACGAAGTCTGAGTTTATCAACCTTTGCTTACTGTTAAAATATCATAATTTGCCTCATATATCAGTAGGTATCAACCCGGGTATGTCCAATATGATTCTAAGACATACTATGCGTTAAAAACGCTAATTAAGGCGATTAAAGGCCATTACCGGGTTTGATACTTAAATCTGATATTTTTATATTTCCAGAAGGCTTAAAATAATTTATTTATCATAACCAATCAGTAGAAAAAGGTTTGGAGTCGTTTAGATGTGTAAAACTCATTTTATGGCCTGTAAGGGCAAAACCGACAATTACCGAATTAAGCCTACGACTATGAGTTATGCTCAGCCTAAAATTAATTAAAAATCTTTAAAATTCCCAAAATAATATATTACATCAGTGGGTAATTCGTTTGATACCAAAAAGTATGTTTAATTAGGCTATACGTTAATTACGCCATTTTATTAACATAAAGCACCGTAATTACGCTAACGAGCATAACTCTTAATCTACAAGTCAAACTGATGTCAAATTTTGCATACAAGTTTATATATCAGTAACTAAGGTTTCTACACTTTTACATTTCCATAAATCATGATTTAAGGTAATAAGGGCATAACGGTCAACGTATGAGCAATTAACGGAAATATGCATATTAATTGGATAACTAGTGAACCACGGTGTATAATCACAGAGGGTTGTTCTAACATGTATCCTAGTCCAATTAAAGCTCTGAGGCATTTCTAAAATATGCCTAAACGGGTCAGAACTGAAAGTCAAAGTGAAAGTCAAACTATGTGACTTTCGGTTCCGAACCGGGTTTAAACAGGAAATAGTTGGGTTGAACAGGTTTGGACATGTTCTTACACTAATTACTAAGTTATAACAATAATCAAACAGGTTATACATGGTCTAGATAGCTAATTATGCATAAATGACCTTTTAAGAATTCTGTTGACTTTTTAAGTATATGTTTGACCCGACTTTTGAACTAGTTAAAGTGGTGATCAGGGGAAACCCTTTTGGGGTTTTATTACCCACATAATTACCAACTTATAACTACTTTTAATTCGAGATTTGACTGAGCCATTATTGACTAATCTCGAAGTCAAACCGTAATTACGACGGTTTGACTTTTAGCTAATTAACTAAGCTAAACTCAAGCAAGAAAGGATTAGAACACTTACAAGGGTCCTATGCACGACTTATGATCAGTTGGGAGAGTTCCTTAGCTCCAGAAAGGCTCCAGATGATCAAATGAAGGTGTGAGAAAAATGGTGAACTTGGATGGCTATTTATAATGGTTCCACACACCATAAATCTTTGACAACTGAGTCAAGGAGTGCCCACAATCGATTGACATGTGTCCTAGGGGCTTAGGGGACGTTTTAGGGGCCAGGAGAAGTGGAAAAACGAGTTGAGGTCGCGAAAATACGCATTGGCAGACCACCAGCGTTTTTTTCGGAGCTGGGCACACCCTCGCGTAGCGCGAGGGTGCCGTCGCGCGACGCGACCCCCCACCAGATCAGATTATTGATTTTTCTTGCATTTCAGCCCTTGTCCCTTCAAAACTCGAATGGTTACTGATTTATTGCACTTTAAAC
Organism: Helianthus tuberosus; assembly: GCA_030545235.1. NCBI lineage: Eukaryota > Viridiplantae > Streptophyta > Magnoliopsida > Asterales > Asteraceae > Helianthus > Helianthus tuberosus. The sequence continues at coordinate 4,173,589 of CM060379.1, read as the reverse complement.
CTTCACAATTTATCTACTAAGGCCTTAAATCATATACCCACTTTACCAAGTCCCCGGGTAACTTTATTTTCACCCGAAAAGTCCTAACTTTCGACGTTTACGCTTTAACGCTTCGCACACGAATTTGATCATATCTTTCTCATACGTTAACGAAACTTTATGAAATTTTTAGGGTGTATTCTCATGAGCACAATTAATATTTACAAAGCTTCGGGTTTGTCAAAAGGTCACTCAGAGGTATAAATTAAACATGTTGACACATTTGGTCCCTGTAGTTTGAAATCACTCACATTTAGCTTCGTATGATCCATGATTTATTCGTTTGAAGGTATGAGCATCGTGTAGGGTTAATATACATTGTATTTATTCACAGTTGACACATAGAATACGTATATTCACATACTTTCATCGTTTGTTAACTTTAGTCCTTCCATAATATTTCTTTCACACGTTTAAACTTTATGACACGTGTCAACCTATTATAGGACGTGAATTTCCGAGGTGTTACATCCTCACCCCCTTAAAATAAATCTCGACCCGAGATTTACTGAAATAAGTAAGGGTACTTTTCTTTCATCGTGGATTCAACCTCCCACGTGAAATCGGGACCTCTACGGGAATCTCATTTGACCTTAACAAAAGGTATATGCTTTCTTCGAAGCTTCCTTACCTGTCGATCTTCAATCGACAAAGGTTTTTCCACAAATGTTAAGCTCTTATCTATTTGCACATCTGTATGTGGCATGACATGTGAATCGTCAGCGGAACACTTCTTTAGATTGCAGATGTGGAACACATTGTGAATTCCACTGAGCTCTTCTGGTAAGTTCAACTTGTAGGCAACTGACCCGACACGTTCGATAACCTCGAAAGGTCCTATGTATCTCGGGCTTAGTTTGCCTTTCTTACCAAATCGCATCATCCCTTTCCATGGTGACACTTTAAGTAGGACTTTGTCTCCTACTTCGAAGTGAAAATCCTTACGACTTGGATCCGCGTAACTCTTCTGCCTATTCCGGGCAGCTTGGAGATTGTTACGAATCTGGACAATCTTGTCCGTCGTTTCGAACACGATCTCTGGTCCTGATAACTGGACTTCTCCAACTTCCGCCCAACAAACTGGCGATCTACACTTTCTACCGTATAATGCCTCAAAAGGCGCAGCCTTTATGCTGGTATGGTAGTTATTGTTGTAGGAGAATTCGATCAATGGTAGGTTTTTATCCCAGCTACCTTCCAATTCGATCGCACATGCACGTAGCATGTCTTCCTACGTTTGAATAGTACGCTCACTCTGACCGTCAGTCTGAGGATGGTAAGCCGTACTAAAGTTCAGACGTGTGCCCAAAGATTGCTGGAAACTCTTCCAAAAATGTGACGTGTACCTAGTATCTCTATCAGAGATAATAGCTACAGGTATGCCGTGTAAGGCTACAATCTTATCAACGTATAACTGGGCTAACATATCGGAGCTATAAGTCTCCTTGATGGGTAAGAAGTGAGCTGACTTAGTCAGTCGATCAACTATAACCCATATCGTATCATTTCCTTTCCTTGTCTTGGGTAACTTGGTAATGAAATCCATAGTTACCATTTCCCACTTCCACGTAGGAAGTTCAGGCTGTTGTAGCAAACCTGACGGTTTCTGATGCTCGGCTTTGACTTGCGCACATGTCAAGCCTTTTGCTACATGGGCGGCTACAGATTTTTTCAAGCCTATCCACCAATAATTTACCCTTAGATCCTGGGTAGCAGATGGCAATTCTTAATCGTTGCCTAATTAGGGTTGCGGCATGTATGCATAAGCAATATGAACCGTCTTTCTTATTTAATAACATAAAACCCTCAGAATATTGAGTCAGGCTATATGAGCCTATGTCTTAAAACCTACTTAACCAAGGTTTCGTTTATTCCATAATCAATATGGAGTTTTCACAATACTCCATCCCACGGAGGGATACAAATCTTAATTCTACCTGCCTTTCATGAGGTAAGCAGGGAAAACTTTTGAGAAGATAATTAAGATACAGGGAGGCTGTAGAGATTTTCCATATCTCAGGCTCCAGTTCACCCATCATTGTTCGTGTCAAATGAGTGACACCTTTATGTTATAAGTCCACGACTTCCTTAATCGGGAACATTTAATTGAAAAAAAATTTCCATTTTTGGATATCTTCTTTGAATACTACTAGTCGACTTTAGTACAATATGATCATTGGGATATCTTAGGGGTTCCATGTATTAAACCTCCATGCTGATCAGACATGGAAATAATCTATGGGACACACTAGGATACGCCAATCCTCATATGACACTTTTATCAAACATAGTTTGGCATTTGCAGGCGATAGAAAACAATGAGAAAAATAATTAAAATAACATATGTTGTCGTACTCTATGCGAAGAAAGAGTACTCTTAGATTTTCGGAAGGATTCCTTGCCGATACTAGAAGAATCGGTTACTATGGTTTCCTTGGTAATTTATACCTTGTGGATGAAATTTTTTTTTGCTAAGTTTATGGTTCATGAAGATTTATTATTGCCTGTTAAAAAAACAGGACACTTAGCAGAAATTATCATTGATAAATGATAAGGAAGTTTATTGTACGAGTGCTTATATTTAATTAATGATGGAAGTTTCACAAACTAGGCACCTAGCTCAGTTGGCTAGGCGCGCGAAAGGGTGCGGCCGGCCTAGACCCAGGTTCGATTCCGGGGACGGCCAGTTCCACCATTTTTTTATGTATAATATTAATTAATCGCACGTATACGTGTAATTATGAGAGTTGTCTCATAAGGAGTCTTGATAATTAATTGCTTCTTATTACCCACAATACGGGCTTGATTTTTATCACTATATTGAGTCCTTGTATTTAACGGAACTAGGACATCAAAAATGATTCCTTATGGATATAAAACATCCATCTAATAATGCTGCAGCAGTCTCAGAGGTATACAGGCTTCTTACTGAACTTTCGTTGCTTTTTATTAAGCCTGTACTTGCTCTCTTTCTCAGATTTATGGGAGTTATTCTCCTTCTTTTGGTTCATCCTTCATATACGAAGTGTGAACAAAATCTCCTCATGAGCAATTAAACATGGTTTCTAATGAGATTTAGAGCGAGAAGAATTCGTCTCTTTGGATTGTCTCATGACCTTTCTATGGTCCTTCCATCTGCTGCGTCAACCACAGCCTGAAGATTAACTCCATTAATATTGAGGTTTACGTTTGTAGTTTTATTAACTTTCGTCGCCTGAATAGCGTTGCGACTGTCGTCTACCTCATCCGAGTGTTCCATACTCGAAACTTGGTACCAACCACCAAGATTTAACCTTTATCAGTCATCATCCTGATGATCTGACTTAGATTAGCCACGGCATTCATAAACCATATGGGCTATTCTGTTCCGAACATTCATAGTGAATGTTATTTTGAATGTATTTCCATTATACTTAGCCTAGGTCACAACTGGACCATCAATGGCATTCAAAGCTTGGAGCGAGTCCAATACTTGCTTGACAGGGAACCATAATGTCACAACTGTCCTTGTCACAAGTACGATTATAAATAGCTCAAAGGCTAGCCTTTCATGACTTCGGTTATATATATATATATTTTTTTATACATATATGGCATAGAAGCCTGTCGCGAGGGACGTAGAAAATATGGCATAAAGCATAGTCATGAAGGACATAAATGATTATACGGCACGAAGGCCTTGTCACAAAGGACAATTAGATATGGCACAAACGGCCTTGTTATAAGGACATTCATCAAATCTGGCACAAAGGCATGTTACCAGGAATGTTGACATTTAATATGTTAACTTGTCACGAATGACCTATTATAGCACATAGGCTTGTCATGAATGACTTTAAAACATAACTCGATGGTCTATTATCAAGGACCTTAATTTATTAGCCGAAATCTTATTAGATTAGGGCTTCCAGGTTTGAACGTGGTTCTTCACCTTTAGACAGGGAGTCATAGACTACAACTGTCATTGTCTTGAAAGACAATTCTTTTGGCAGAAAAATAAGCCAATCAACATCACTAATGGATGTTTATATTTAACCATCGTATCTAATGATATTAGTCATGATCACATCGATCATATTGACTATTAGGTTTGGGTGTAATCACACCATTTTGAACAGGGGATCATAAAGATCACTACTATCTTTGTCTTACCGACACTAGAATAAAGTATAGCCCGTAGGCATTTCATCACGAGGGATATTAATATTATGATCAGCATACTGAGGATACTAGTCAGGATCGCACTGATAGTATAGACTATGGAAATTGAATATAGTTCACCCCCTTGGCAAAGAATCATAAAAGATTACAATTGCCTTGTCTCAGTTGGACGATATAATATAGCCCTTAGGCAAAACATCATTACGGATGTTAAAATTTTTAATCATCGTATTGATGATTTTTGGTCATGATCGTATTGATCATATGAACTATTAGGCTAGAGCATAGCTCACCACCTTGGACAGGGAATCGTAAAGATCACAATGTCTTTGTCACATATGGACAGTATTATTTGGCCCATAGGCGAAAACATCACTCATGGATGTTTATAATTGGTTCATCCTATTAGATGCTATAAGTCATGATTGCATTAATCATATTGATTATTTGGCTTGAGCATAACTCACCACCTTAGACAAGGAATCATAAAGATAACAATGTCAATGTCTCAAATGGACAATATATTATAGCCCGTAGACAAAACATCACTAAAGGATGTTAAATAATATTATCATCGTATTAGATGATATTAGTCATGATCGCATTGATCATATAGACTATTATGTTTGGACATAGTAAAATATTTTAGACAGGAGGTCAAAGACCATCACTGTCGTTGTCTTATCGGACAACAAGTTTAGCCCGTAGGCACTTCATCACTAACGGATGTTCATAATATGATCATCTTATAGGATGATATAAGCCATGATTCCTAATTTACTAGGTTAGATAAGGGGATTGGAAGAATCCAATATAAGGATGACTGTTGTGATTTTCTCGAATCACATTTGTCAAGAGTGCTAACACATTCCTAGGTGTTAACAAGGATCTGAATCCCTTGAGTAGGTTTCACCATCTTGGCCGCGTAGGCTAGGTTTCACCTTCAAGATTCCCTTCAATTGCATACTGACAGAGAAGGAAGGATATTTATTTTATTCAGGATTTTTATCATAAATCTTCATTCATAAGTTAATAATAGCACCAATGGCCTAGTCGCGTAGACAAGTTAAATTTATAAGCCATGATTTCAGAGAATCGTGGCATTAAGGTTTGAATCAATGTTCATACCTTTTCCTGACAGGGAGCTGTAGGCTACCACTGTCTTTAGTCTCAGATGGCATTAACTATAGCCCGTAGGCACTTCCCTTATAAGAGATGTTTATTACGGAATTACCCCTTAGGGAAATTCATTAACCATGGTAAACAGAGACCATATTTGGTTAATTTATTAATCATATTTATTTAGGATTTCTATTATAATTTATCCTAATTATAAAACATTAACAGTTTTATTAGTGGCACCCAATGGCCTGGTCACATGGACATTTATAAATTATAAGCTTATGATTTCAGAGAATCAAAGCATGAAAGTATATTGGCACAATAGGCCTAGTCACAAGGACATTTATAAATTATAAGCTTATGATTTCAGAGAATCAAAGCATGACAGTATCTTGGCACAATAGGCCTAGTCACAAGGACAATTTTAAATTATATGCTAGGATTTCAGAGAATCAAAGCATTTGAGGTTTGAACCTAGTTCATTACCTTTATCTGACAGGGAGTCATAGCTACCACTGTATTTTGGCTCATGTAGAAATGAGCAAGGCCCGTAGGCACTATATTACCACGTATGGTTAAAATATGATCATCTTAATTGATGACGTAAACCCAGGATTCAGGGATCATTAAACTGGGTTAGGAATCTTTTGAAGAATCCTATATAAAAATGACGTGTGTGATTTTAAGTGAATCACATCTGCCAGGAGTGTTAACATGTTTTAAGATGTTAACAGGGAATTGAATCTTTTTAAACAGGTCTTACCATCTTGGCCCGGTCTTATAATTAACCCGAGGCTAGGTTTCACACCTAAGATTCTTAATTAATGATTTGAATCTTTTTAACAGGTCTTACCATCTTGGCCCGGTCTTATAATTGACCCGAGGCTAGGTTTCACACTTAAGATTCTTAATTTATAATTAACGCAGAACAATTTTAAATTGAGGTGTAAATATGGATCTTAATCTAAATTGCGGAACTGCCATCTTGGCCGGTCTTTAATATGACCCGAAGCTAGGTCTTGCCCTTTTAGATTTTGCCATTTTTTATTATAATGGTAGATCTTGCAAAAAGGAAATATTATTTTTTACATTTATTTAATATTTCTTATTTAGAATGAAAGTTTAAACTTAATCATTCCATTATATAAAAATAAAAGTATAAAGTTGCCCTAAGCGGGACTTAAAAGGAATAATATTGTCCCCGAAGGGACTGAAAAGGTAAATATGTCCTTATAAGGACTATTGAGGAAACGATCTTCAGCAAAGGAGTTTCTTCTTCATTCAATTCCTGAATGCTTTCTCCTTGGTCGCACGTTTCATCTTGGTCGCGGTACGAAACTCAGCATTTCAAGGCTCCAGATGTGGAGAATTCTTATTACAGCTTCTTCGCTTGGCGACGTATCCAATATATAAAAATTTGGAAGCGGAAATTTTAAAATTAGGATTGAGAATATTCCTAAGTTAAGTCTAGACTCAGAAGTTTAGAATTGTGCAATTGTGTAACTGAGATTAAACACTAAGGCTAGTGTTTAATTCACTCAGTGTTGGCTCTGATACCAACCTGTCACACCCCGATTTCCACGTATCACCGGTGGGCCCGGTGGGGAGTATCGTGACGTCATGGTTGGCAACATAATAGTCAAACAACACAATATTATTAAGCACAGCGGAAGCAATTGAAAATATAATACAACCGAATTTATTTATTGTAATCAAAGTCACAATATCCGGTGTTTATCCACAGTAGGATCGAACATAAAATGGAAACAATAGTTCAACAGACTTTTAGGCATCTTAAGCTTGCGAGACTTCTATTGATGCTAAGGAGTAATATCCAGCCAATTTCGTATAGTACCTGCATTTAGCCTTTTTGGAAAATACGTCAGTTTACACTGGTAAATACATTCAACTGACTCATTTTGGAAAAAGAGTTTGTAAATTGTTTTGAATGCACGTGGCACAAAATATCCTGACACATTGATTAAAATGCACAGAGGCAAAATTAATCTTTTTAACTTGGGAGAATTATTTAATATTATAATCTTGTGAACGATTTACATATTACTTATGCGTTCAGTAGCCCAGAACGTATCCGGGTTAAAGATCAATAGACACACCACTTTAAGTGAGTTATACACGGGAGTACGCCTACACCCCGTGCTCAGGTCGTGGCCATCTCGTAAGATGATGCCAGGGATATCCGGGACATGGTCATTAACCCCCCAAAGGCTGTAAAGTAAACAAATCTGTTTAAAACGAGCCGATCAAATTATTCAACTACCCACTAAGCGTGGAGATTTGATGCCCGATCAAGCGGTACGCTATGTACCGTAACCCAAGCCCGTATAGGGAAAATAAGTTAAAAGTATTTACCTGAGCTAAATATAAATTCAATCCCAGCCGTATATCAAATCAGCAAGTACAGATAGCTTTTACTGGGCTCCTAATCTGGAACGAAGGTTTTTAATAACCTATTAGAATCCTAACGGGTCTTTAATTAAGCTTAAGCTTAGACCGGCTAGTTTCAAAGATACGGTACGTACGCACGATTAAGCGAAGACCGGATAGAATGTGATTCAGACCCGACAAGTTTTAAGACTTGTTTAATATGGGTTTATTATTCACATTCTGGATTTTGAGATAAAACCGATAAGGTTTGACCCGTTTCGGCTAATTTATGTAAACTTGTTACATAAACCTAACCGAACGCGAAATAAGCGTAACGGGTATCCGTAAGAGCCATATACAGGTTTCCTAAGTTAATATGCTTCAAATATGTTGTGACATCAGTAGGATGTCTTTCGTTATGCCCCGAACTAATTTAAACACAAACTATGCCCCGTAGGGGTAGTTTGGTCATTTTAAAGTTTGTAAAAGCGTTTAGATGTTTAACTGAGTTACAGGTCTGATGTAAACAGCAAACATACTCAATTTGATGGGTTATAACAGTAGGCTAAGGCATGTATGTGAAATTTATCATATTTAACCAAACTATGCCCAGTAGGGGTATTTTGGTAATTTCACATAAGCCGAAAAGCTCAAAAACGAAGTCTGAGTTTATCAACCTTTGCTTACTGTTAAAATATCATAATTTGCCTCATATATCAGTAGGTATCAACCCGGGTATGTCCAATATGATTCTAAGACATACTATGCGTTAAAAACGCTAATTAAGGCGATTAAAGGCCATTACCGGGTTTGATACTTAAATCTGATATTTTTATATTTCCAGAAGGCTTAAAATAATTTATTTATCATAACCAATCAGTAGAAAAAGGTTTGGAGTCGTTTAGATGTGTAAAACTCATTTTATGGCCCGTAAGGGCAAAACCGACAATTACCGAATTAAGCCTACGACTATGAGTTATGCTCAGCCTAAAATTAATTAAAAATCTTTAAAATTCCCAAAATAATATATTACATCAGTGGGTAATTCGTTTGATACCAAAAAGTATGTTTAATTAGGCTATACGTTAATTACGCCATTTTATTAACATAAAGCACCGTAATTACGCTAACGAGCATAACTCTTAATCTACAAGTCAAACTGATGTCAAATTTTGCATACAAGTTTATATATCAGTAACTAAGGTTTCTACACTTTTACATTTCCATAAATCATGATTTAAGGTAATAAGGGCATAACGGTCAACGTATGAGCAATTAACGGAAATATGCATATTAATTGGATAACTAGTGAACCACGGTGTATAATCACAGAGGGTTGTTCTAACATGTATCCTAGTCCAATTAAAGCTCTGAGGCATTTCTAAAATATGCCTAAACGGGTCAGAACTGAAAGTCAAAGTGAAAGTCAAACTATGTGACTTTCGGTTCCGAACCGGGTTTAAACAGGAAATAGTCGGGTTGAACAGGTTTGGACATGTTCTTACACTAATTACTAAGTTATAACAATAATCAAACAGGTTATACATGGTCTAGATAGCTAATTATGCATAAATGACCTTTTAAGAATTCTGTTGACTTTTTAAGTATATGTTTGACCCGACTTTTGAACTAGTTAAAGTGGTGATCAGGGGAAACCCTTTTGGGGTTTTATTACCCACATAATTACCAACTTATAACTACTTTTAATTCGAGATTTGACTGAGCCATTATTGACTAATCTCGAAGTCAAACCGTAATTACGACGGTTTGACTTTTAGCTAATTAACTAAGCTAAACTCAAGCAAGAAAGGATTAGAACACTTACAAGGGTCCTATGCACGACTTATGATCAGTTGGGAGAGTTCCTTAGCTCCAGAAAGGCTCCAGATGATCAAATGAAGGTGTGAGAAAAATGGTGAACTTGGATGGCTATTTATAATGGTTCCACACACCATAAATCTTTGACAACTGAGTCAAGGAGTGCCCACAATCGATTGACATGTGTCCTAGGGGCTTAGGGGACGTTTTAGGGGCCAGGAGAAGTGGAAAAACGAGTTGAGGTCGCGAAAATACGCATTGGCAGACCACCAGCGTTTTTTTCGGAGCTGGGCACACCCTCGCGTAGCGCGAGGGTGCCGTCGCGCGACGCGACCCCCCACCAGATCAGATTATTGATTTTTCTTGCATTTCAGCCCTTGTCCCTTCAAAACTCGAATGGTTACTGATTTATTGCACTTTAAACCTTCACAATTTATCTACTAAGGCCTTAAATCATATACCCACTTTACCAAGTCCCCGGGTAACTTTATTTTCACCCGAAAAGTCCTAACTTTCGACGTTTACGCTTTAACGCTTCGCACACGAATTTGATCATATCTTTCTCATACGTTAACGAAACTTTATGAAATTTTTAGGGTGTATTCTCATGAGCACAATTAATATTTACAAAGCTTCGGGTTTGTCAAAAGGTCACTCAGAGGTATAAATTAAACATGTTGACACATTTGGTCCCTGTAGTTTGAAATCACTCACATTTAGCTTCGTATGATCCATGATTTATTCGTTTGAAGGTATGAGCATCGTGTAGGGTTAATATACATTGTATTTATTCACAGTTGACACATAGAATACGTATATTCACATACTTTCATCGTTTGTCAACTTTAGTCCTTCCATAATATTTCTTTCACACGTTTAAACTTTATGACACGTGTCAACCTATTATAGGACGTGAATTTCCGAGGTGTTACAATAGGTAACACCAATCTGACGAAAGAAGATTATGATCAGATTGATCCGGAGGAAATGGAGCTGATCGATATTCGTTGGGCTATGGCAAGTGCTGTTCGTCGAGCACAGCGTTTCATGGAAATTACTGGCAGAAAGACAATTGGTGGTCCATCTACCAAGCTGGGGTTCGATAAATCCAAGGTTACATGCTTCAAGTGTAAGCAGAAAGGTCACTTCAAACGAGAATGCAGAAATGCTTATGCTGATGAGTCGGAGAACCCTTTCAGAGATGATTACTACAAGAAGGCAATTTATCATCAGAATAAATCCGAGCCGCCTAGATTGAAGCAGGTTGAAGACAACAGAGAGAAATCTAGAGCTCTTGCGGTGATTTATGATGATGAAGGGTATGGTTGGAGTCAAGAGGTTCTACCTGAGGAAGATGCGGTTGGTTACGCATTCATGGCGAAAAACGACGAACCTATTCCGTGGAAAGACGATAGAACTGAAGAGCAAAAATATCAATACAGAAAAATGATTGCTGAAAACAAAATAATTAGAATATCTCGTATCTTTCTGGAAGCGAGGAGAGCAAATAGATGGGATCCGGACAGGGAGTGTTATCTTGATGAATATGGAAATATTGCAATTGATGACAAAACGCTTGATATCGAGGCCATAATCCAGCAGTACAAAGAAGAGGATGAGTACTGGTAGAATAAATGGTGGGGAACTGGAGACGAGAAAGAGAAAGAAGAGAAAGAGAGAAAGGAGAAAGAAGAGCAGGAAAAATCAAAGAAAGTTGATACTGGAGTTATTGACACAACGCAGGAGTTGAATGCTGAGAACTTGGGAAAAATGGCTGACAAAGTGCTGGCTGCTAAGGCACTTGAGGTAGACTCTAACTCCGTGTTTGAGTCAAAAAGCCAGGTCAGTTCAAACTTGTCAACAAATGCGTCAGGTAAGAAAATTGATGGAAATGCTGATTGCAAAAATTGCAACAAAGAGTGCAAATTTTGTAACACAGTCACGTATCTCAACGGTAAGAAAGTTGATGATCTGACAACAAAGGTCAGAAGCGTTGAGAATCAGATTCTTGATCGTGACAAAACAGTTAAAGCTTCAACTGAACGGATAAGAGAATTAACTAGACAAATTGAAAATGATAAAATTGATCATGACAAAATTAAACAAGAAAATGAAAAGTTGATTCTTGAAAACCGTCAGATTTCTGAAAAGTTTGAAAAACTAAAAAGCACAATGAAAGATAGTGATGATCGAAATGGTAAAACTTTTAAAGAAAATGAAAATCTAAAAGCAGTGATAAGAGTAAAGAAGAATCAATCAACCAACAACTGGATGAAATCGCTAAATTGAAACTTAAATTTCAAGAGGCTGAAATTGAAAACGAGCGAATCCAGTTGAAGCTTAACAGTTACAGCTCTGTAATCTTTGTTTTGCAACACAATATTCCCAAACCCATCGGGAAAGACAAAGCAGGCGAAGATGTGTATTGTGATGGAACTGGGGTGGGTTTTCATCAAGTACCACCACTTGTTCTTGATAATTACACGAAAAAGCAATCTGGGTTGGTTGAAATTGAGGAAGAAAGTGAAGTTAAACTTCCAGAGAACATTGATGTCACGTTCACATCTTCCAGTGACGATAGTGTCCAAAATGATATTGTAAAAGGTGTTGTTGAAAATGTGCTAAAAATGGATAGTGACACTACTGAGGAAGATGGGTGTTTCTTGGACAAGTACATTCAGAAACCAAAATCCAAAAACAACTTAAGTGATGAACCGGGTTTTGTGATGTACAAGATGGCTGGATCTGATAAGTTGTATTCGGATTCTGAGTTTCCCATTGAGAATGTTAATGTGAAAAAGTTGACAAATGTTTTTAAATTGGTTGAAGTTGAGTTGTCAGAAGTGAACAATTTGAGTCAAACAAAGAGAAAAATGAGTTTTGAGAAAGATAAATCATACTACAAGAAATCTGTTAATCCACCACGCTTTTATAATAACAATCGAAATAACTGGTCGGGTGGTTATCAGGGTAGTAGGAATTATCAGAGAAGAAATGTTCCAAATAAGAGGTTTGCTGAAAAGAAAAAGTTTGTGAATAGTTCGAGTTCACTTGCTGATGAAGAGAAAGAGATTTTTTCAAAATCGAATGAAGAGTTTTTTGAGAAAAGAGCTTCATAGTATCAGTCTGAAGGCACAATCGAGTTGTTGATACTCGAACATGTTTCAGATGTAATCAAGTTGGTCACATTGCACGAAAGTGTACCAATGTGAAGCCTAAGACTGAAACTGTGAAGATTCAACAGAAGAAAGTTGATGTGAAGGGTAAAGCACCAATCGTTGTTGAGAAAAAGAGTGTGAAAAATGATAACACGAAAGTGAAAAATGAACCAGTAAAGAAAGTGGTAACTAAAAATGACAAATTTTATAAACGGGTTGCATTATCTCAACAAGTTTGGAAACCAAAAACTGAGAAGAAGGTGAAATCTTCTGAGGAGTCAATTCAAATTGATTATGATGCGAATTTTCCACCTCTTAAGGCTGAAAACTTTAAAATTCAAGTTGCGAGAGTTAAAACAGTCAAGGTTACACCCAAGGCTGATGAGGCCTGGGTGGACACCATGTTTGACTAAGCAGTTTGAATTGCCGGAGCTTCCTTGATCGCGAAGCATGAATCGGCATCTTTATTGAAGTTGGTTAAGTCATAGTTTGTTATGTGCAGGATCTTCCAAAACTTGTATCCAGATGGATCATGGATAGTGGAGCTTCAAGACATATGACAGGGAAGACTGCGTTGTTGTATGATGTGAGAAATATTAATGGTGGTTATATGGGATTTGCTGGTCACGAAGGTGGTAGAATTATTGGTGAAGGAACGTTATCCAACGGGATTGTGACGTTTGAGAGAGTTAACTACATTACTGAGCTGGAGAACAATCTGCTTAGTATCTCGCAGATTTGTGACAACATGTATACTACTCACTTCACAGACAAAGAATGTTTGATCTTGAAACCAGGATTTGTTATCCTTGAAGAATGGATTATCATGCGGGCACCTAGAGTGAATGATTTATATGTGTTAGATATGAGTGTAGCAACTACATCTACTGGTCAAGCACATTGTTTTGTTTCTAGAGCAACTGAGAAAGAATCGAGATTGTGGCACCGCAAGATGGGGCATATTCACCTAAGGAAGATGAATCACTTGGTGCACAATGATTTGGTTCTTGGAGTTCATGTCAAAGGTTTTCATCTGGAAGGGGAGTGCATTAGTTGTGTCAAAGGCAAGTAGAAGAAAAAGTCACACCCTACAAAGCAAGTCAATTCAGTTTCGAGACCTCTGGAAAGACTTCACATGGATTTGTTTGGTCCTGTGAATGTCAAAAGTATTACAGGAGATTACTACTGTTTGGTCGTCACTGATGATTATTCCAGATTTTCGTGGGTTTCTTTCTTGAAAACGAAAGATGAAACGTTTGAAAGTTTGATGGCGTTATTCAAGAAAATTGAGAATCTGTACCAAAGGCGTATCAAGAGAATTCGAAGTGATAATGGTACTGAATTCAAGAACAGCAAGATGGAAGAATTGTGTGATGAAAGAGGTATACTACATGAGTTTAGTGCTCCGTACACTCCGCAGCAGAATGGAGTCGCAGAACGCAAAAACCGAACACTAATCGAGACGGCTAGAACTATGCTCGCAGATTCAAAGTCACTGATAAATTTTTGGGTTGAAGCTGTTTCCGCCGCATGCTATACGCTCAACAGGGTTCTTACTGTCAAGAAGTTCAACAAAACATGCTTTGAGCTAATCAATAACCGTAAACCGAATTTGAAGTATCTAGAACCGTTCGGGTCACCCTGTACTGTTATAAAGCCTCATGGAAAGTTTGGTTCGAAGTGCATTGAGGGAATATTTGTTGGTTATGCAAATCCGATGCGACGTGTCTTCGTTCCAAGTGAAAAGCGGATTATTGAAGCTGCAAATGTTGAATGTCAAGGTTATACTATGCCGCCGCAGAATCCTGGAGATTCATGGCGTTATCATTATGACAAACTGTGGGATTCGTTTGACATGAGAAAAGAATCAGAGGAAGATGAAGATTTCTTTGATGAGTTGGATATTTTGCGTGAATACGAGTCACAGCTAAGGTTCCCAGCTGAGTATTCTATAAGACCACGGGAAACTTCAAATGACGATGAAGCAGGTCCAAGTAATGCTGGTGAACATGATGATGTCCAACAGAATGAAGTTGTTCAAGATAATCAGTCGGCACAGATTGATAATCAAGAAGCTGAAAACATGCCAGTTTTTTATCATGGTGATTCAGATTCTGAGGGGGAGCAAATTCAGATTTCAAGTCAAACAAACCAAGTTGGTGAACAAGATGCAGAACAGAATGTTACTACTCTGGAGGGAAATGTAGATGTTCCAAGTGAAGTGATGCCGCGAACTTTTTCATATCATCCAGAGGAGTTGATCATAGGAGTATTGCAGACAGGCGTTCGCACTCGCAGACAGATTAATAAAGGGCTTACATGTTTTTATACAAAAGTTGCTCCTTTGCAAACTGAATTTTCATTAAGTTGTTTTATCTCGCAGGTTGAGCCAAGAACTTACAAAGAGGCGCTTACTGAAGACTCTTGGGTCAATGCAATGCAGGAGGAACTGAGTCAATTCGAAAAGTTGGGAGTGTGGAAGTTAGTTGATTTGCCGGTTGGTCATAGGAAAATCAATACGAAATGGGTATTTAAATGCAAGAGAGACGATAGAGGAGTTGTGATTCGTAACAAAGCTCGACTCGTTGTTCAGGGCTTTAGTCAACAGGAGGGGATTGATTTTACAGAAGTCTATGCTCCTGTAGCACGACTAGAAGCGATCAGAATTTTCCTTGCATTTGCGTCTTGGAAGAACTTCAAAGTATATCAGTTAGATGTAAAATCGGCTTTTCTTTATGGGAAGGTTAAAGAGGAGGTTTATGTCGGACAGCCACCGGGCTTCACCGATCCAATCCACAAAAAAACAAGGTCTACTTATTGGACAAAACGCTGTATGGTTTACACCAGGCCCCGAGAGCTTGGTACGAGACTTTGTCTCAACACCTACTAGTCAACAAGTTCATTCGTGGAAAAGTGGATGCCACTCTCTTCACTAAAGAGGTTGACGGTCATCTTCTGATAGTTCAGATTTATGTGGACGATATAATCTTTGGATCGACAAATGAAAATCTATGCAAAGATTTTGAATCAGTGATGAAGCAAAAATTCGAAATGTCAACAATGGGGGAGATGAAATTCTTTCTGGGTCTACAAGTTGAACAACTACCTGAGGGAATTTTCATTCATCAAACGAAGTACGTTCATGATATTCTAGAGAAATTTGGGATGTCAAGTTCTACTCCAGCTGCTACCCCACTTGCAACAAATCATGGGATTCACCCAGATCTCACCGGAGACAGGGCTGATGAAACGTTCTACCGATCCATGATAGGCTCATTGATGTACTTAACAGCTTCACGTCCTGATATCATGTACCCAACGTGCCTCGCAGCAAGATATCAATCTAACCCGAGAGCTTCACATATGATTATTGTGAAGAGGATATTGCGCTACCTGAAAGGAACTCCTTCATTGGGGTTGTGGTATCCTAGGAAAGGTGACTTTACGCTCGAAGGGTATTCCGATTCGGATTTCGGATGCTGCAAAGTCAATTCAAAATCAACAACTACAGGATGCCAGTTCTTTGGTCCTAGATTGGTAACCTGGCAGTGTAAGAAACAAACGTCTGTGGCGCTATCTACATGTGAAGCGGAGTACGTTTCTGCTAGCAGTTGCTGCTCTCAGATCTTGTGGATACAGCAACAGATGCGCGACTACGGTTTGCAGTTTCTTAACACACCTCTTTTTGTTGATAATGAGGCCGCTATAAATATAACAAAGAATCCAGTACATCACGCTAAAACTAAACACATAGAAATTCGTCATCACTTTATTCGTGATTGTTTTGAGAAAAAGTTGATACGAATTGAGAAAATCCACACTGACGAACAGAAAGCTGATTTACATACCAAAGCTTTTGATAAAAATCGGTTTAAATATTTGTTAAAACTGAATGGTATGAAGCTTCTTTCAGTGTCGGATGGCATAATTGGCGTTGATGAGAGTACTGTTGCGGATGAAGACGAGAAACAATCTGCAATGGTTTGTCGATTTTTTACTTGTTTTGGTATTTAGGGGGAGTAGATAAATGTATATAGTTATATTTTCAGAAAATACAAAAAACAGTAAAAAATGCAAAAATACAAAAACAATATAAAATCTGAAAAAGAGCTTGTGTATATAGGGAAAATGATAGTACATTGGCTAGACAATTACAGTATGCTAAAGATTTGTAAAGTTTAAATGAGTTAAACAGTCTTACTAATGATGTGTTGATAGGTTTTCACACATTTAGTAGATTTATTCAGGATATAAACCTAAAATTTCAAATTTGTGAAATTCGTGGGGAACACTACTTGGATATATAGGTAACCCTTGAAATCTCGTTTGAAAGGTCTCATAATCTGATATACTAGGTTTTTATACTCAATGATGTCTGGGGTATTATTCCGGGACTTCTGCTGAACGGTGGTTCTGACCTAGTCCTTGGATAATATTTTCTGCAAATGCTTGAAACATATCATAAACCCTCAGCTGATTAGACAATAAAATTGATAATCATTGCTGTTGTAGCTAAAAGATCCTCTAAAGGGGACATACTGAAAAGTCGAAGCTGATATCTCTCTGCGCATACGGAAGTATCGACCTGAGATCCCTCGGCCCTCGCATACCTAATTTATGTACAGATATCATTGTAGTATACTCACCTGTAAGACTGATAATTGGGATTCTGGATACGGGAGTATATTCAAGAGGTGGGACACATGAATGAGCTAAGTTCATAAAACATCTAAATCGTATCCTGATTAAATTGAAATTTGTGTGGGAATTTAAGATGGATCAGTATATCGACAATCGAGGTGAATTGTTTAAGTCTGAGTATGAAATGAAGCTTAACGGTACTTGTAATTTGTCTGAAAAGCTGATATGATTCCCTGACACGCTCGCCAAAAGTAAGTTTGTAAATAGTATACTTTGTTTACTTTCTGCAATTTAAGTTTTCTGTATTTCATTTCTTAGTTTAGAACACTTTATAAAATCCAAAAAGATTTTACATTTCTGCTTTATTTTCCGACAAACCAAAGTGGAGAGTTGATTGTTGGATTCTCAGATGTTTGAAGCAGATGCAGGAGATTCTGGACTGAAGAATGAGGAGAGCTTATCTTTGATGAAGTTTGTTTTATTGGAAAGTCAAAAACAAGTTCATTAACTTGATACTTGTTATTTTCAGAAATTGTGAAATTGTTGTTTTAAATCAGTTTGATTCGTCAAATGATCAACCAAGGTCATTAAATTGGACTTGGTAGATTAATTGAGTAATCAGGGTCATTAACTTGGACCTGAATACTTGAGTGGATTTCTAAAACTGATTGAGTTTGTGATTTATTGTTGAAAAGATAAGTTTGTAATGATTGATGTTTGAGAAACAGGTTTTGGACTTCATTATTCCCATGGAAGCTAAATGTTAAAGCTTGAACCAGATCAAAACCTCAGATTCTAGCATATTGAGAGGGGGAGTCTGTGAAAGGGAGAGTCTGGATCAACAGTCAAAGGGGAGTTTGAAGATGGAGCTAGGACAAGATTGTGAACCTGTGAAGATAGAGTGCTTATGATGAGAAGACAGAGAGTTCGAGAAAAGACCAAGACTGAAGACTCGGAACTGAAGACTTCGTCAACATTCAAGGGGGAGTCTGTTGGTGCATAGAATGTCTGTTGACTACGTCTATGTCAAGTCTTAGGTCAAGATAGGTCAACATAGGAACTTATAAGTTAAAATTAGGTTAATATGTTGAGGTTTCGCTCATGTGTCATAGGTTGTATAAGGTTTCGCTTATTAGTCAAGGAGGTTTCGCTCATAGGGTCTTTCAAGGAGGTTTCGCTTATTAGTCAGTCCATATAAACGAAACCACATGGCTATATATATAGGTCACAAGAGCGGAACCTGGTCATTAGTTCGTGACATTGGAGCGGAACCTGGTCTTGCTTTCGGTAACGAAACTCTGTCAAAATCAACTCAGAAAGCAATAAAAGAGAAGGAAATTGAAAGAGAAAAGCTGTGTAACTTTGCGTGTACTGATTCCGCCTTTATACGTGAAGATGAACATCCTTGACTGACTTTTCAGGGTCGTAACACAGTCCAACAAGTATTGATAAAACTTTGGTTTGCACCAGAGTCAAATAATACTTTTGCGTAAATGTTGTGAACTAGAAACGTACTAGCTATCACATCAGGAATTAGCTCGGCTTCCTGAGTAGTTAACTGGAAGGCTCGAACATTCTTCTTTGTAGCTCCTTCGGCTGGTTTAACTTTATTGTCTGCTGGTTTGACCAACTTAGGGCATTCTGGCTTAAAATGTCTTGTTTCTCCACAGTTATAGCAGACTCTTGTTTTCTTTCTGCAGTCTTCTTCGCGATGTCCTATGGCTTTGCAAAAGTTGCAGATTATATTGCATCTTCCATAATGTTTCTTTCTGCAGTTCTTGCAGAATGACGAAGTTGAAGATTGCCCTGTTCCTCTTCTTTTGAAATTGCTATTATTACCTACACGAAAGCCTTGGGTAATTTTCTGAGCCAGTTCCTTTTTCCTATTTTCATCTCTTGTACGTACCAGTTCATCAGTTAGGGTGTTAGCTAATTCCACAGCATCGTCAATAGTACGAGGTCTCGCAGCTTTAACGATGTTACGGATTTCGCTAATTAATCCCCAAATATAGCGAGAAATGAGTACCGGTTCTGGCGAAGCCAGTGTTGGTACCACTCTAGCATAATCAAAGAATGTCGAAGTATAACCGCGACAATCTACACCCATCATCCGATGGTTTAGGAATTTATTTGCCATTTGATCTTTTTCATATTCAGGACAGAATTTTCTTTCTACAAGACTCTTAAATTCTTCCCAGTTCATGGCATAGGCCATATTTCTTCCTTTAGCTTGAAGTACTGTATTCCACCATTCTAGCGCCCCTTCTTTGAAAAGATTAGACGCGTACATGACCTTGTCGTCCTTGTCACATTTACTTATTGTAATCACTGCCTCGGTTTTCTCTAACCAACGCAGTGCCGCAGTCGCTCCTTCATTGCCTGCAAATTCAGCGGGTTTACAAGCAAGAAATTCTTTGTAAGTGCAACCAGGCGTTGCAGCTTTCATTTTCTTAGAGAGCGGAGCTTGCCGTGAATCATTATTATGATTACCGCCTCCGTTTATGCTATTACTGAAGTTATCTTCAGAAATACGTTTGCTAGGAATGATTTGTTGAGGTTCAACAGGTTTCTGGGCAGCAGCAAGGATTGCTGGAATAGCATTGGCTATTCCTTGACCAACGGTATTTTCTATATCTTGCCTAGTCATATATTGATCCCCCGGTTGTTGCTCAGATTGATTAACCTCATTAACTGGTTCATTATTAGTGTTTTCCATCTGATAATTAATATATATAATTTATTAGTAACGAATAAATAATAATTATACACAAAATAATCATACAAATTTTACAACACACATATAGCCAAAATTATCGATTTCTCGATTCTCATTTTTATATATTATAATATGCGTCACTACACACCATATCTTACAAAGTTTTATTTGTAGTTATTTCACAAGATTATATTTTAGTATTTTATTATACAACCATAGTTTTAATAAACCCACTATCCTTCGTCAGTTGGTATTTCAGCAACGACGTTCCTCTCGTCGTATTTCCAGGAGATCTGTTCTCCTACTTCCCTGATCCTATTTCTTGCATCCACTAACTCCTCGCCAAAGTGGCAGAGTTCAGCTAAATTCTCATTACTCATAGGTGGGTTTGGTATAGGTTCCGGGTCAAACTGGGGAAGAAAGGAATAAGGACTGTTGAGAAGGTTTTGGAACTGCCAATCATTGGTCCACCACTCGTCCATTCCTAGAGGTTGGGTGTGAATTATAGGTTCTGGGATTGCTGGTTCCAAATTCATTGGAAGTGGAGTTTCAATAGGATGAGTAAAAACATTTTCATTGATAGGCTTAATAGTATCACAGTTTGCCAATATAAAATCTAGCTCCTCCTGCAATGTCATTTCCTGGATTTGTTTAGAGCTTTCTCCAATTTCCATCTTGGTTTGTCTAGAAACTTCTCCAATTTCCATTTCTATCTGCTTAGAACCTTCCCCGATTTCAATCCCCTTTCCTTTCTCTAAGGGATTTTCTATTTTGGGAATCTTTCTAGTGGCGGGTTTCCTCCTACGCACACGCCTCCATCCCACAAATCTTCTCCTTTTCTTAGGCTTGGGTTTCTCCGGAGGTGGAGCATTGAATTCCATAGGTTCTTCTATGTCTGGTATATACCTATTGAAATCTCTGGAAACCTCTATTTTCACCGGATAGAGATTTAGATTTTGAAGGGCGCCAGACAAGTCATTCATGCTGTTTAGCACATATGCAAAATACACAAAAATTGCTAAGTTAAAATTTTATAACAAAATTTCATAGAAAATATTATTGCATACCGTGTGACTTATTCAGTACAAAGAACAACTGAAAATAAAACATATTATAGTTTATTGTAACTTATTTATTTATTGGGTAAGGTTTCTGGATTGTAGGTGCTAAGGGTGCTAAAACTTTGAGTCAGAGTATTCAAAGATTTGCATCAACTGCTACAGTGGCTAGCATATAAAGATCTGCCCATTTTTCATCTAACTTGTCTTCCCATGGAGGGTTACTGCCTAATTCTTGGGTTTTCTGATTAACTCTCCCTCCTTTGGATTTCTTTAGTTTCTCTTGACTTTTCCTAATAATCAAACTTCTTTTCTTAGGAGAAAGTGGTTCCTCATATTGTGCCTTACGGATAAATATTCCTTCATCAGGAATTACAGAGTGATTTGAGGATTTTGTTTGGGATGAATTTTCCTTCTCGTTGGATGACCTATCTAATTTAAGCTAGATGTTTGAAAGCTTTTGCTTACCCATACTGTACATAAATATTCAATTAATAAAACACATAATCACAGAATAGCAATTAGTAAAATTAAGTATTTTCTAAATACTTAATTGGCTTAAATCAGTGGCTCTGATACCACCTTTTTCTGTCACGGCCCCCCGACCCGGTTTGACCCGGTTCAGGAGCCGCGGGACAGAAAATCCCGTGGTATTTATTTAACAGCGGAAGATTTTTCAGGATCTCTTTTTTTAAAACTGCAATTTTCCCGATTATTTTATTTCACAACTCGGGATAAAACCCCGGTAATTTACAATCATAAGATTTCACGGAGAAATCTTTATTTTACAAAACATGTTTCTTTATTTTTATATTGAGCCACTTCCTTAAGCTGGTAGTGCTTCACGACACTTTTCCTGGATCACAACAGATCACCTGAAACATGTTTGAAAAAGGTTTTGTCAGCGGGAAATACTGGTGAATCATTCTTTTTACTAAAACGACGCGTTTGTTATAATTTACAGTATTAAGAGCGATTACAATGTTTCCTGATATCAACCAACTACCCACAGTATTTGTCACTCGACTCGTTTCTGTGACTATGGTCAGATCACCCATTGGCTAACTCGTTGTCCAATGGTGACAGGAAATAAGTAATGTATACAAAACCCCACATACTGGCTGTAATTTGGTGATTACAAAGACTTAATCCCTGTAATTATAACTTTGAAAATAAACATGATTTTGAAAGTAATTTGATAAAAAGAGAATGACTCACATTGCAGATTTATATGAGCAGAGCTTAGCCTACTGATTAGCCTTTTAACCTAAATTAATAACATGCACACGAACTAGGTTAGTAACTAATACATCATTTATGATAACTCACGAGATTAAACCTTCACAATGAATGACAAAGTGCGATACTTAAACATCCATCGATTTAACGACGAATGACAAAGCATAAACCCTAATGTGGGCATCACTTAAACATCCATTGGATAGTTTAATCGATCGGACATTGAATCGTAGCAGCGATCGAGTTAATACCCGGTATCGGAGCAGCACCTCGCTAATATAATTGATATTTTCGACTTCAGAGTACTAAAACTTCGTTTTTGAAAGTTTGTTTCGACACCATCAGACTGTGCATGCAACAGGCTATTTATAGGTAAAATTGAGACCTCACGCGGCCCGCGTAAGCCTTCAGCTTAACCTTACGCGGCCCGCGTGGCCGCCCAGTCTACGAGTAGGGCTGACTAGTCATACGTAGGTGCACCAGATGGACGACATGTGGCACGGTTACGCTTATCCGGTCAAACCCAATGTTGACGCGGCCCGCGTAAGACATACCTTGTCTCTTACGCGGCCCGCCTAAGAACCAAGATTTTGTTTTTCTTGATTTTTGATGTAGGGTAAGGTTTCAGGGGTCCGGGTTTATACTTACGGGTATTTTTAGGACAATTTTGAGAGTCCTTACACTTCCTGGCCCAACACGTGTCACGCGACATAGAGAAGGGCGGAGGGGCTTTTTGTCCTTTCATATTTTCTGTTTTTAAACGCGTGTTACATCACCTTTCCATTTTTTGGCGTTTAATAAATACGCAGCGTTTTCTTATTGTTTTTACATCAGGATCATATTAAACATTTTGGCGTTTTAAGCAAATTTTGGCGTTTTTTATTGTTTTTTGATCAGGATGCAGGACCATAATGTAAAAAACATCAGTTATTTTTTCTTATGTTTATTTATTTTTTAATTTTTTCTATCAAGTGTTGTGCCATTTATGATTCAGGCCTATAGTGCTGATTTTTCCAGTAATCCTTTTTTCGCGTTTTTGGCGTTTATATATACCAACATCGTGCTTTGCTAGTATCCGTTCTCATTGTTTTCACACTATCAGGCGTTTTGGTTTTTTTTTATTAGTAGATATTAAACAACAGAGAATTAGATAACAAACAATAGAAAATGGAAAAAAAATTATAATCTAATTTCTCATCCAAATCTTTACTGTCATCAGCCTCTTCTACTTTAATCTTTTTGGCGTTTTGATCCTTTTTTGAATACCTTATGAAGAACCTTTTTATTGTGGTTTGATATATACTTGTTTGGTGACATGTTGAACACCAACGCCTGCTCGAATGTAAACATCTCTTCATGGCATCAATAAATCCATCAAGAACAAAGTGACCTGATGATCATCAGTCTTTTTTTCATGAATATTTGTCCATCTCATTCAGCAAAAACTTATAGAGATACCCACCTTAGAGTATAATCCATTCAGTGAAACTTCATTCAGAAAAATACTCAATATATAACGAATGAGGTTCTGCATATGTGGATTTTTTAAGTATCTTTTTTGGCGTTTTAAGGTGAATGGTTTTTGGAAAGTTGGCGTTTATATTTTTGGTTTTTTGTGATAAGTTGATTGTGCAGAGACGTCTCTCTTATAGGATGTTTTTGACGCGTAGATTAGGCGGGATTTTTATTTATAATAAATGATATTAATAAAGTAGCCGTCTTTTCAGTTTCTGTGTTTATTTTTTACTCTTTTTTGTTCAGCTTTTTATGAGTTTTTAGGGTCATAGACTTTCCATCTCCCAAGTTTGGAGTTTTAATGGGTTTAAGTAGTTTTTGGCGTTTTTTTTTTTCAATTTTTAGCTTTTATTAATTAATTCTTCTGCAAACTACTTTCATTATAGTTTGTGAGTTTTTGGCGTTTTTCTCCATTTATGGTGTTTTCATATGCATTATGACTGTTTGGCATTTTATTAAGATAATGTATTTTTTTTATTCTAAGTTGAAAAATTCATAACAAACAACAGAAAAAGAAAATTAAAAAAATAAAAGTAAAAACAATTCATCTTCCAAATCTTCATTGTCATCAGTCTCTTTCTTCTTAGAATCATGTTCGCTGGTGGGTTGGTGTAAGGACCTGCACGAAAATGACCTACAACACTCCGTAAGTCACAAACCGGACCCCTAAAACCCGGATCCTCATTAAAAATCAAGAAAATCTGATTTTATTATCCTGTCGCGGGCCGCGTAAGACTAAGGGAAAGTCTACGCGGGGCGCGACAGCTTTGACAAACTCCGGATAAGCTTGAGGGACACGTGTCGTCCACGTGTCAAGACCACACCGATGACTTAGCAAACCCTACTGCCGCCTTTATGGCCTCGCGGGCCGCGAAGGATCCCCCTTCAAATTTACGCGGGCCGCGAGAGACCTAAAATTTAGCTATAAATTGGACGAAGTTTGCGCATTTCAAACTGCTCAACTCTTTTCTTTCTCTTAGCTTCTATTATAGCAAAATAGTAGCTCGATATTATACCCTAAACCCCGAAACTCTACCCGTTATTAGGATAATAACTCTAATCACTGGTACGATACTTTATCCGATCGATTGAAACCGATCCAACGGATGTTTAAGTGCTGCCAGTATCTATTGTATTAGATCGAGACAGTCACTTTACTTCTCATTTCTGGAAAAATTTTAACCCGACTTATTTTTAAAAACATGCTGAGTGCATGTGCGACAAATAGGACTATCATTTATCACTCATAAGATTCTTCAATAATTGGCCTGCAAGTATTAGTGTTACCCGTTTAAAACACTTCATGGATGATAGTATCATACAGTATGTTAGACATACAAGCAACCATCAGGCCATGAGATCGGCAAAGATAAGATGGAAATACCCCATAGCTGTTTCAGCAAATCTCGAGGACGAGATTTTAAATGAGGTGGGGAGGATGTAAGGACCTGCACGAAAATGACCTACAACACTCCGTAAGTCACAAACCGGACCCCTAAAACCCTAATCCTCATGAAAAAATCAAGAAAATCTGATTTTATTATCCTGTCGCGGGCAGCGTAAGACTAAGGGAAAGTCTACGCGGGGCGCGACAGCTTTGACAAACTCCGGATAAGCTTGAGGGACACGTGTCGTCCACGTGTCTAGACCACACCGATGACTCAGCAAACCCTACTGCCGCCTTTATGGCCTCGCGGACCGCGAAGGATCCCCCTTCAAATTTACGCGGGCCGCGAGAGACCTAAAATTCAGCTATAAATTGGACGAAGTTTGGGCATTTCAAACTGATCAATTCTTTTCTTTCTCTTAGCTTCTATTATAGCAAAATAGTAGCTCGATATTATACCCTAAACCCCGAAACTCTGCCCGTTATTAGGGTAATAACTCTAATAACTGGTACGATACTTTATCCGATCGATTGAAACCGATCCAACGGATGTTTAAGTGCTGCCAGTACTTGGCTATACTTTGTCATTCGTCGTGAGGGTTTTGATCTCGTGATTATCGTTAAAGTTGAAATGAGTTAATACACTAATACGAGTTCCATTAGAAATTAGAACTCATAATCAGGAACCTGTTAAACTAGAATACTTAGCAATTAAGTAAACTTAATGATTAAGCAAACTTAATAGTTAAGAAAACTTAGTGTTTAAGTAAACTTAATGGTTATGTAAAACTTAACTTAGCAGTTAAGAAACTTAATAGCTAAGGAAACTTAACAGGAAAGGAAACTTAGCAGTAAGTTAATTAATCAGCTAAATACATTATTTAATTAATCGGCTAAGTAAATTACTTAATTAAACCGTTAAGGAAAATTAATTAGTTAAGTAAGATTAATTAATCAGTTAAGTAAGATTAATTAAGTTAAGTATGATTAATTAATTAGTTAAACAAGATTAATTAAGCTAAGCAAGATTAATTAAGCTAAGCAAGATTAATTAAGCTAAGTAAGATTTATTAAACACCTAAATAGATATACATGAAAATAGATATATATGGGGTAGGTATTATCTAAGGAAGGTTTTATCTAGGGAAGGTTTTATCTAGGGAAGGTTCAACTAAGGAAGATAACACCTACGGAAATTCTATATAGGGGTAAGACTTATCCCTTGGCTATAAATAGGAAGCTTAGGATTCATTTTCCTTTGCTCATTTCTTCTATTCTTCTCTCTCTCTATACGTTCGTGTTCTAAGCAATAATCACTGATACGATATTCTGTCCGATAGATTCAGGAACCAACTAACGAATGCCAAAGTGCTGTCTAAACAAGACTATACTTTGTGAATTTCGTTAAGGTTCTGATCTGGTGACCATCGTTAGGTTTGACTTGGTATAACACTAATACGTATTCCACTCTGTTAAACTAAATGTTTAACTATCAGAAAACTCCAAACTATACATTTACTATCAAACAAGATGATTAATCATCAGAAGATTCAAAACTATAAAGTAGGTGCTTAGAATCAAGATGCTTGTTTAATCAAGACTATATGCTAACAAGGTGAGTCATTCTCTTTTTATCAAAGTGCTTTGCAAAACCCTAAATGTTTTCCGGTTATACTTTGCAGTGATTAAGTCTTTGCTAATCTTTAATTACTGGCATTATGTGGGGGTTTTGTGCACATTACTACTAACGATTTATCACTTTAGGTGGGCGAGCCTAATTAGTGATATGTCCACAGTCATAGATTCGGTCGAGTGACAGCTGAACCAGATAATTATCTGATAGGGGCAAATATAAAAACCCTTAATGCTGTAAATTATAACAATGTGTCTTTTTGTACAAACTGAATGAACCCACCAGTATTTCCTGCTGACCAAATATTTTTAAAACGCGTTTCAGGTAATGACAGTAGATCGGAATAAGAGACGTGATACGGCACCAAAAGGCTTACAGAAGTGGCTTATTTTATTAATTAAATTAAATCAAGAAAAGTTGTTTTATGTATTCAAGCTTATCCCATATTAAAGCTACCTTTGCAAAACATGGGTTTATCCCATCTGTTTAATAAATAAAATCCGGTGTTTCAAAACTCTGATAGTTTCCTAACTCACGGTCCTGATGAAAAATTCCGCTGCAATACTTTTCAAAATAAACCACCGGTACCACTTGACTGCTCGCGGCTCCCATCCAGGGTGGGGTCGGGGGACGTGACAGTTGGCTTACTCATGCTTGTGTTTGTGTGGCTGTTTGGAAAGATAAAATGACATAAGTTTTTTGTTTGAATATATATCTTCAAACAACTCGTGTTATTCGTCTTTTCATACCATTATAATATTTATCAAGAACAAAACACAGAAAATTACATTAGTCTCACCCCAGCATGTTTTTTTTATGATTTGTCCCTATCATGCAGCAAAATGTTATTTGAGTTGCAGCAGTTCAGGGAATAATGCATTATCCGAAACTTTGGCATTTTTGGCGTTTTACTGAGGAAATAGTGTATCTGAAAGAACATTCGATTGTTTTTAGAATTTTTGATGTTTGAGTGTTTTGGCGTTTTCTAAGATGAATGGTATATAGTTCAAAATATGGAGTTTTGAGTAGTTTGTGTTTGATGTTTTTGGTGATTTTGGCGTTTGTAAGATTAATGGTATATAGTAGAAAACATGGCGTTTCAGGTTCTGGGATGTGTTTTTATGTCTGGGATGTTTTTGTTTTATATAGCGATGTGTTTTGGTCTGTATTGGCGGGATGTGTTTTTATGTCTGGGATGTTTTTGTTTTATATAGCGATGTGTTTTGGTCTATATTGGCGTTTTATTCATCAGTATGGCGTTTTGGTTTAGAGGTCTAAAGACCTTTTTACCCTTAATGAGGCGCGTCAACGTAATAAAATTGATGTTATTTACAAAAATGCCACCGCGCCAATCTAGTCCATAGATTGTTTTAATCGGACGATCCATAAGCGTTCTCACCGTTCTCACACTTTCTACCGTTTTCTCTAAATCCCGATCCTATATATATATATATATTAAATCTTCAATATAATATCTTAACTAGTGGAATCACCCTATATTCGGTCGCTGTATCGATATGGTATCGACATTCGGTATAACCGAAAGATAAAACCCAATAATTAAAGTAGTATGCACAAAAGAATATGGACACGTGTTTTAGATTAATCGGAAACCATAAAGTATGTTGCTAAATAAAAAGACGAAATTGTTAGTAACTTAAAGTTACTGATTGTTTATAATTTAGATTAGAATGATTTATTTGGATTGAGTTAACTGCCATTTTCGTCCCTGTGGTTTGGTCACTTTGGCCATTTCAGTCCATTTTTAAAAAATGCGCCATTTTCCTCCCCGACGTTCTGGAAAGGTGCCATTTCAGTCCAAAAATCATAACCCAGTTAAGTCGGTTTGTAAATAAGGACTGATTGTGTAAATTTGTAACATAAAGGACCATTTAAGTAAAATGTATAAATATTAATATAATTATAATATATATATATATATATATATATATATATATATAATGATCAATCTTCAACATCATCAGTCATCAACTTCATTAAACCATCTTCTCCTTCATCGTTCATCACCGATTCACCATCACATTCTCGTTCCATCGTCATTACTCCGACACGCTCCACATCACCGCACACTCCGAACACCGCAGTCACCTCCGACAACCATTAACACCACCGTCTCCTCACCGCTGCACCATCACCATAACCCACCACCACTTCACCGTAAACCACCGTTCACCTCTGTCATCACCTTCGTTCACCGCTGTAAAACCGACAACCTGCAACTCATCTTCATCAATCATCATCACAGTCGGAGAGAGAGAGAGAGAGATAACGACGAGAGAGAGAGAGAGAGAGAGAAGGAGGCGGGAGAGAGAACCGGCGACGGTGGGGGTGCCGTTTTTCCGGTGAGTTGCAGGCGGCGGCAGTGGTGATGAAGGTCTGATGATGATGATGAAGATCGCGATGATGATGATGAAGGTCGATGATGATCGATGATGATGATAACAGATGATGACGATGATGACGTTGATGGTGGTGGTTCCGGCGGCGGCAGTGGTGACCACCGGAGCTCCGGTTCCGGCGGCGGTGGTGACCACCGGAGCTCCGGTTCCAGCGGCGGTGTGTATACATTATATATATATTATAATTATATTAATATTTATACATTTTACTTAAATGGTCCTTTATGTTACAAATTTACACAATCAGTCCTTATTTACAAACCCTCTTAACTGGGTTATGATTTTTGGACTGAAATGACACCTTTCCAGAACGTCGGGGAGGAAAATGGCGCATTTTTGAAAAATGGACTGAAATGGCCAAAGTGACCAAACCACAGGGACGAAAATGACAGTTAACTCATTTGGATTTTATAAATAGGAATTATGTGTAGTTCTATTATGGAACGGTTTCTCACCACGAAAGGTGGAGAATCCTCTTCAAAAATTCCCGAGTACATTGATGTTTGAGAAAATATGTTTGTAATTACGTTCGACGTGCTTTTAATGATTATATGAATTTGGGTTTTATTTTTCTTACATAACCCGACCCGATCCGCTACGAACAAAAAAAGTTATTATATCGCTAGGGGCCTAAAATCCTATAAATTTTCCGCACCCCGTGGAAAAAAATCTGGGTCCGCCACTGTGTGTACATAATTATTTAAAATCATTTCTTGGTAAATTTTATCAAACATTTTACAACTAATAAAATTAACAAATATGAATATTCACATTGTCAAGATATACTGAGCAATAACAATCAACGTTAAGCTTACAAACCACTACTGAATTCTGAATTGCTACACAACAGATCATCGCAATGCATAACCGAATTCCCCTTTACTCAGTAAAGATAGTGTTTTTTCGGTTAACTTTACAAGAATCAAGGTAACTTTGCTTACCAAAGACGGGGAAATATGTCGACTGGATCAAGTCTACTAGTAGGGGAAATTTTACAGTAACAATAACTGAAATCGGCAAGCAAGCAAGTGCACATATTGGTGCTAGCATCCATGGTCTTTGATCACAAAAGACAAGGAACAAGATTGCACCAAAGGCTATCATCATGGCTGTTGTAGAGAGGAATAACGTCAAAAGACCAAAAACCAACCTTGTAGGTAAACTGACCAGAAAGTCTCTTTCCGAAAAACGTGCAGTGAGGATTGATAAGAATAGTAATAGTGATGTAGCCGCTGTAAATAGTGAGAATGCATTTGATAAAGCAAAGATAGTGAAGGCAATTTCCTTTCTAAACACAGGGATGCCGGATTCTTGATTTCCACCGGGTACAGTGATTGCTGCTGCAAATACGACTGTGACAATCAGTGCAGCAGTGATGCTACATGATTCTGCTGTTGTCTTCATCCAATTTTCTCCTTCCTTCATCAAATCCTGGTGTTCCCTGGTGAACACCATTGCTGGTGTCTCCTCAAGGGTATTCTGTTTTGTAAGTTCTGGAGGTAACATGAGCTTCACTATTTCCTGTAGAATTCAACCGAGATATATTTTATGCAACTAAGAGTAAAGTGAAGAACGTGATGACTCATCTTATTTGTGACATACCGCACGCCATAAAAGCTCTCGTTGTAGTTGCAATGCCGCACCAGTAGTACGTCCGATTACATTTGCAGGTGCCAATCTTCCAGCCAAGTGTACAAGATTATTCTCAGAAGAATCCGTCATTGTTCTATAAGACTCTGTGTGCTCAATTATGTGACGAATAAGATTGTATACTTTTTCTGAACGATTTATAACAGCCAACTGAACAATGTTATGCCCTTCTTCATCCTTATATTTGAATGTAGAAGGTGACCTAAAGAGAATCTCATCTACAACCTCATAAGTATCTTGGCGTACAGCTTCAAAAAGCGGATAACTGTAAAAAGAGTTTGATGAGCCCATCTGATTACATATCAAGCTCAAAATATTCTTTGCTTCTTTGTACTCCTTTTTCTTCTTCTCTATATTCTTGATAGGAGGCACTACAATTTAGATATCAAGGTGTAGTTAGTGGGAATCAATTCAAGTTTCCATCTCCAGAATAATGCGTAGTCGCTTACCAATAACTGCTACAACCTTCCACAGAAGAAAATACAACATAGAGAAGGGTAAACGCAGAACCAGGATGAGGTAACAAATTAACTGATATATTGGATAGAGCGTGGCTATTGGGGCTGCACAAAAAATAACCAAAATGTATTAGATACAAATCAAACTAGCCTCAAATGTATATATAGTTGATCACTCACCAAGAAATATCTTGGAAATTTTCCCCAACCGGCTGCACCACGAATTGTGATAAATTTGCATTACCCGTGAGATGTCCTCGACACATTTATCCAAAATGTTATAGTGAAATAGCATAGAACCTCTCACACTTGTTTTCTGATAGACATTGCTGAAAGCTGCGCAAGGTAGACAGAATCGTATCAGTGGAATAAACAGGGTTTGTAGAATATTTGTTCTTTTATTTGAAAATCTAAGTTAGAGAAATACATGGATAGATGAAAGATTCCGTGAAGCCAAGATCAGGTGGGAAGGTTATAGTTATTGTCTTCAATATAGTACCCCTTGTCGAAGCACATGAGGGAAACTTCGCGAGCAATTCCCCAGCTAAATCTGCATGAAATTTTTATAAGAGAAAGTACGAGATTATTTTAAGTTATAAAGGCTACAATTGGTCTTAAACGCGCTAACTTGAACACCGGATCGACATGTCTAATCTGTTTTATAAACAAACATGTTCAGATAAATGTTTAACCCGTTTAACGAAAAACATGGATCCATCAACCCATTTGTAATTACAGTAGGAAAATAAGGTTAATCCGCTAACACATTTACGACTAATGCAATCTGTTTACAACCCCTCGATAAACAAATGGGTCACATGTTCAAATGCGTGCAGGTTACGGTTGATGTCTTTTGACATCAACAAACAAATGGGTTGTGTTACAGTTTATCAATTCAATCCGCCAATCCGAAACACGTAAAGCTGACATGATCGGCAGCCTACTACTAACCACTCACCATATTGTTTTCCGATAATAGCGGTTTGGATAGCCCTGTTAGCAGCTTTCCAAGAGCTAGGTGGTGCAATTTTCAACAAATATGTAGATATATTGAACTTGTTACTCATATTAGCACTATCCAATGGTGACTCTCCATTACTGTCCTTAATCAGCAACAGCTCCTTCCTCTTCTGAACCAAGAGTTGGGCTGCGTAATCATTACCAACCCTTGCAGCACTATATAACGCTGTTCGACCCTTATCATTTTGTGTCTCGATACCTTTTTCGTCTTTCAAAAACTCCAGCAGTTTTTCAACAAAGTAGTTGTGGCCCATTTCAACTGCTAAGTGTAGGATTGTGTTACCATTTGCAGTGACAGCCTCTGTGGCAGCATTTTCATCGACTTTCAATATGGATTTTGCTTTCCACCAACATCCTTCAACCGCAGCTTTGTACAGCAATCTCTTCCCGTCTGGAACGGATTCTATCCCAAACATAAATCCTAGTGAATCTGTTGAAACACTTCATTTCAATATTTCAAAAAGGAAATAAATTTTCAAGTCAAATAAAAACGGTACATCAAATACTTGGTAGTTAATAAAGTACTTTGAATACCAACAATTGAAAAATGTGAATTATCTGTACTTTGAATAGCGGAAGTTTAAAGTTCAAAGGGATGAACATATCTTCTGTATATTGATAATACATCACGCCACCCTTATATTACATACCATACATTTATATACTTATACATAGACACCTGGTACATCCCAACCATTGCACCCTTCATATGTGGCGGTTGGATGTTACCAACTGCTAACAAAAGT
Source organism: Helianthus tuberosus (assembly GCA_030545235.1). Classification (NCBI taxonomy): domain Eukaryota; kingdom Viridiplantae; phylum Streptophyta; class Magnoliopsida; order Asterales; family Asteraceae; genus Helianthus; species Helianthus tuberosus. Next base: position 4,140,420 of record CM060379.1, on the reverse strand, counting down.
AACTGACCAATTAGTTTATAATGATCAAATCTTAATTCTTATCTAACTTATTATGTCTCAACCGTGACAAACTTATATACTAATAACCAGACCTGGCAAAATGGGGGGCTGGGTCGGGACTCGGGCTGGTTCAGGTTAGAATGGGTTCGGGTCAAAATGCGTTTTTATTTTTAGAAAATGGCCATTTTGGTTTGAGTCATAACATGTTTGGGTAATTGGGTTAGAACAGGTTATGACAATAATGAGTACGGGTCAAAACGGGTCGTTCTAAAAAAGGTCCATTTGCTCATATGCAAAACATGTCATTCTAAAAGATTGCAGAATTCGTTTAAAGTTTTAGCTAGCCTTTGCCTCAGATTTAACCTCCCTCTTCAATGGCCAGTATCATCACCAATTTAATGTTTTGGATTTCGAACGTACCTCTTAAGACGATTGGAAATTTTTAACCAGTGGCCTTATAACAAAAGTCCATTTTAACCCGTTTTTAAGACAATGGGTTAAAAATGGCTGGTGTACATAATAACTAATTAAGTCTAGATTACTAATTTATATATAACATCACGTACCATCTCCATGGCTTGTTGGTGGATTAAAGGTTGATTCGAGGCGCATCCATAACCCTATTGCGGACTCTGAGTTTAAGAATTTCTTGAGCAGTTTTTCGTTCAGAGAACTGAAAATCCAAGCTTGGACAAGTTGGTCATATCGCTTATAAAGCCCACATTGGAAGTGGACACTAGTATCCCCTGGAAAAGGAATTTCACTATTAATGAAGTGAAGCAAATCCTGACTGTCTATGAGGCCCAGCATCTGAGCCTTCCAGATCTTGTAGTTGCTTCGCCCCGAAAGCTTCACAGAAACAAAGTTGGACACATTAACATGTGTTGCCTGCATATATTTCAACTCCTCTGTCGCGTTCAACGAATTACCTGGATTTTATTTGAATATTTCAGAAAGTATATAAATTCAGAAGTCAATAAAAACGTTCCTGAAGTAAATTACTAGACCCTGCCAAAAGTCGAGTTATCGGGGTCACTATTAGGCTTTATTCTTTACTGTTGTAAGTAGAAGGCCCAAATTTTGTTTCTGTAGGGAAATTTACAAACCTATATATAAATGTTCAACAAACTCCCGTGCCGGAGGGTCAGCGGACCCTCTTGGCATGATAGGATCCGATTCTGATTAATGGCAATATAAATTGGAATTAAAATTGATACGAAGAAGATGATCCAATCGGATCTTACAGACTCGATAACTAACTCCGAAGAGTTCCCAGGGCTACGCCCTCTCTCTGTAAACAGAGCGCTAACCAACTTATGCCTTTTCTTATCCCCCTCCCCAAGTAATTACTGACTCATACTTATACTATATTATTTGCACTTACCCCCCTCCTACAATAGATAAATGACACTTAAAAGCTAAACTAGAATATGATTCCTATCATGGCACCTCTCTGGATCTGCCCCTTCTTGCAGCAGCCTCATTTCTACCGCAGGAAATCCAAGAGTACATACCTTCTCTTGCTGGATTAAAGGTTGATTCTAGTTGCATCCATACATCTCGTGCGTAATTGAAGCGTGTGAAATTGTTGAGCACTCTTTCATCCATAGAACCAAAAATCCAACCTTTGACAAGTTTATCATACTGTAAAATCATGTGGACACCCTTATCCACCGGAAAAGGATACTGGTCACCAAGAATGTGAAGCAACCCCTGACTCTCCATGAGGCAGATCATCTGAGCTCTCCAGATTGGATAGTTGCGACGGCTGGAAAGCTTCACTGAAACAAAGCTGGAGACGTTAACACTTGATGCCTGAATATATTTCAAGTCTTCTCGTATTGGAGATACAACAGGTGCAATAACATCTAGTGCATTCGAGGAATAATCTGCATTTCATTTCAATATTTCAGAAAGGATATAAATGCAAACTTGAAGTAAATAAGAAATAAGTCCACTCTGTAAAAATAGAATTCAAACTTCATATTCTCTTCTTTCTTAATATCTGATTTACCTACAGATCCTGCAAAACGTTGACTTACTGTTCACTCACATAATTTCAACTATGGGAAACCAAATATGTGTTAGCTGTATGTACCTTCTGCCTCGCGTATTTCTAGTTCCATCCATACCTCGCGTGCAGTGCCCGAGTAGTCTACAAAATTCTTGAGCAATTTTTCGTTGAAGGAACCGAAAATCCAACCTTTGACGAGTTGGTCATATTGCGCAATCATGTGGACACCCTTATCCTCCGGAAAAGGATATTGAGCATCAATGATGTGAAGCAACGCCTGACTCTTTATGAGGCACAGCATCTGAGCCTTCCAGATATCATAGCTGCTACGGCCCGAAAGCTTCACTGAAACAAAGTTAGAGACGTTGACATTAGATGCCATCATAAACTTCAAGTCATGTGTTGGTGCAGAAACGTCAAGTGCATTTGATGAAGCATCCATCTTCTTCATTGGCTTCATTCAACTATGTTCTTTTACAAAAGGAAATATACTTGAAGGTGTCAATAATTATAAAATACATTTACACACACACATTTAAAACTCTCTTTTATTCAAAAGGTCAACGAAAACAGCTCACAGATCATTAAGAGCACAAGAACCACAGCAGATCTACGATGCAGACCTCTGAACAGAACTGATGACACCAGGCCCACGAGCTTCTATCTGCTTCTCAGCCAAGCCCAACAGCTACACTTCCTCAACTCATTAGACACCATTAAATGTATCTTTGGCACGAAGCTTTTAGATGATTCTAGATTTAAGCTTTTAAGAAAAAACTCATACTAAATAAAAAGCTTTGTTTGGTTGAAGAAGCTTGAAACTTTTGGTTGAACGCTCATACTAGTAACGTTTAAAAGATAAATGAAAGGAAGCATTGAAGATTTGCAATTCAGGCCTCAATTATACATGTATCTGTATACCTACGTACACCCTCAATTATTCAAACTTGATGTAAAATTCAAATCAAACTGGAGTGTTAAGTTTTAACTTTATTTGAATTAAAGGGCGTGAATGTAAAATTTGTCAAACATTAGACCATGGAGTTTGACTTTAAGCAATCATTAATGGAATATATTGGAATTGGTCAAACTTTATTTGCAATAATTGGTTTTAATTTTATTTGAATTATTGGTACCATATAATTCTCTTTCAAGTAAACTGTCATTTTGGTCCCTGTGGTTTGGGCAGTTTTGCCATTTTAGTCAAAATCTCAAACTTTTTAAATCTGGGTCCCTGTGGTTTGCATTTTGTTGCCATTTTAGTCCAAATCTCAAAAACTCTTATTTTTTACTGTTCCAACATCCTTTTTTTGTCTTTTTGTGCATGGGTAGTTTTGTCCATTTAATTTTCATTAAAACAATTTCTTAATTAAAAAACCCCCATAATAAATACCCCCTTCCCAATTAAGTCATCTTCAACCTTCCAAGCGGAAACCCTAACCAGAGATCATCCCAAAAAAAAAAAACCTAACCCACAGTAGATTGCCTCATCATCTTCCTCAACTAAAACCCTAACCCACAGGAGATCGAAGCAACGACAATGGTGGTCCAATAAAATCAAAAGAAACCCCCCGATGAAGTTCCAATTTCATACAACGAGAGAGAGAAATGGGGAAAGCACTAGGACCGACCGACGAGTTTTCCCAGCGAAGAGACGAGTGGAGGAAACATCCAATGCTAACCAATCAGTTCCGTCACACCACTCCTGGCCTCGGAATCGCCGTCGTTGCGTTTGGCATCTACGTCGCCGGTGAAATCGCCTACAATAAGATCTACGCTCCTTCTCACACATCTCCTCGCTCTCACTGACGCTTCTTCATATGATCAGGTCGCTTTTTATCACTTCGATCATGTTTTCTCCTCGCTCTCACTGACGCCTCAACATGTGCAAACCACCATTGTCGTTGCTTCGATCTGCTGTGGGTTAGGGTTTTAGTTGGGGAAGATGATGTGCCGATCTACTGTGGGTTAGGGTTTTTTTGGGGTTGATCTCCGGTTAGGGTTTCTGCTTGGGAGGTTGAAGATGACTTAATTGGGAACAGGGTATTTATTATGGGGTTTTTTATATAAGAAATTGTTTTAATGAAAATTAAATGGACAAAACTACCCCTGCACAAAAAGACAAAAAAGGGACGTTGGAACAGTAAAAAATGAGAGTTTTTGAGATTTTGACTAAAATGGCAATAAAATGCAAACCACAGGGACTCAGATTTAAAAAGTTTGAGATTTAGACTAAAATGACAAGATTGCCCAAACCACAGGGACCAAAATGGCAGTTTACTCTTCTCTTTCTTGTTGCAAGAATTGGCTTGGATCTAAAGTTAATAAATTGTGGTATGCATTGGCTTGGATCTAAAGTTAATAAAGGCTCATTCTATACGCACCCCTATTATTGATTACACCCCCCCTTGTGAGAGGAAAACTGTCGATCCCACGCAAGCCCCACCTATAAGTATGTGAGAGGAGGGGGGGTGTAGAAAGTAATAGGGGGTGTGTATAGTAGCACCCATAATAAATTGTGTTATGAATAGTTTTATTTTATGGTGTTTGCACACTGTTTTACTAGTAGCATTAAAAACAACACACCGTTTAAAATTTTAATGTAGACTACTTAACTTAAGAAGTTAAGATTCCTCGTTCTTCTCCCTCAACACAATTTTCAAATCAATTTCCTGCTCCGTCAATAACAACCACCACCACCGGCGGCGTGTATGGGCAATTGCTTCTCCAGCGGCGGCCATGGCAAATTCGCCGTCGGCGACACTTCTTCTGCTCCCGGTACTAACGAAGCCGTTGATACTTTTTTGGAAGCTCGCGGCAACGTTGACCACCAATTAGAATCTCAGATCAAGGTATTTTTTTCTCTTATTCAATTCTCTCACTACAACATTCTTTTATTTTTTCACTAATATATATACATATATATGTGTATACACACACACACATGTATGTGTTTTGTATATGTCGATTGTAATGATCAACGGATTTGTTTGTTCCAGTAGTAGTTGAACAATTGCAACACTTGTCCCCTATCGGTTGTATGAGCAACATACGTGGGGTTTATAGTCTGAATAGACTCTCTCACCCGCAAGACTCGTCTTTTGGGTTGAGTTCTCCTATTTGGGCTGTAACAATAGTATCTGAGCCAAGGTGGCCTTGAGAAAACCATCTCTCACCCGTAGACTAGCCGACTTGCTTTTTGGATGCAGCAGATTGATATTACTTTCTAGTATAAACTTAATTTCAATTTTTCGGTTGATCACGCCACTAAAATAGAAAATAAGATAAATTGGTTATTTACTTAGGCCTCAGCTGAGTAAGGGTGTAAAAGAAAAAGAGATAAATTGGTTTGATTCACATTGAGGTTGAAAGACCTTACACTAGACCAAGGATCATGTTATCTGTGGGGGCAGTAAACAAACACTACCGACATGTTATCAGACACCACTGACGTGTCATATGGGCCGTATGACAAGGCGAAAAATTGTCATATTGGTCGTATGAGAGCAAAATCATACGGCCTGTCTGATGTTGTGGCTAACAAAGAAATGACTGATGTGACCGCTAATTGACCCATATGGCCCTCCGTATGATGTGACAAATGACCTGGTGTACACTTCTGGTGGTGGTGTACCGATAACATCACCCTTTCTATGTTATGGTTTAAACGGCTTCAGCTTTAGGAGTTGTATGGGGTGTATTTCCTCTATTCAAAAGATAAGGCAATTTTGACTGTATCCTAAATTGTTTTGTTTTTACGTTTTACCTTAAATTTAATGTGGATCTTGAAAAAAAGTTCCAAAGTAGATTACATTACAATGTTAAGAATCTACACCAGTTATTTAAGTCTCGATATTTTGCTTGTCATTTTAGCATTTCTGATTGGTGCTTCAAAGGTTAATTTGTGATTATGGCATCTCAGTTTATGAGACTTGTGTCCATGTTCAGTTGTAGTAGTCTTACATTTTTAGATTGTGGTTAGTTTTGGATTAGATGTTGTAATCAAATTACTTTACTTGATAAGCTAAGAGTTAATCGTAATGACTAATGGATGTTGCTAACAAACTCTATGCAGCTATCCTTATCTGCTTCAGACTTGCGTGGCAGAGATGTGTTTTCCAAGGTCAGTTTATCACTTTCTTCACAGAGAAGATAAAAAGATATTATGTACCCATAAAATGCAGTTCTTTGTAAAAATAAAGAGGAAAAAAGAGACATTAGAAAATGATTGCATTTCTTTAAGAATTTTAATTTCTCACTTGTGTGTTCTGTTTATAGAGTAATCCTTTGGCAGTTGTTTATACCAAAGGAAAAGACGGTTCGCTGCAGGAGCTTGGCCGTACAGAAGTTGTTTTATATTCATTAAATCCTCGGTGGATCACAAAAATAAAAGTTACTTATCATTTTGAGGCAGTTCAAACAGTCTTGTAAGTGATAGTAGATCATGTTTATTTTTTTTTTTTTATACAGATACACATCTTTATATCAATACTATTTACAACACTAATTATCTTACATCACAGGTTCCGTGTGTATGATGTTGATACCCAGTTTCATGGCTCAGAAGTAAAGGTATTGACGCTTAAGTTCTTCGTCAAGTAACTTTATTAGGAACTTTACACTTCATTAATTTTTAGTCACTGATGATTTAAACTAGATTAGTGCTGTTAACTAATTGATATTGTTATACTTTGTATTTTCCAAAAGAAAAAAAAAAGATTTTTTAGAGCCAGGGGTCTTAGTGGGAGCAACCTCTCTGTCCCATGGGATAGAGGAAAGGTTTGCCCTCATCCCACCCTTCGTAGACCCTACCTGGCTATAAGGCCATGCGTAATGGGGCATTATAGGGGCGTGAAGGAGCTTGAGAACGCCCCCAAACACCGCCCCATGCATTATAGGGACATGAAAAGGGAGGGGCATTTCTAGTATAATGCCCAATGGAGAGAAAACAAAACGGAAAGTAATGATTGAAAGGGCATGAAGAGTCGTTAACCATTACACATGTTTTAAAGGGGCATTATGATGCTGTTGTGGCAGGAAATGCCCCTGGGGCATTAACCATTACGGATGGTCTAAGTGGGATGATCAACAATATTTAGTGCTGTTTGTTTGTTGTCAACTAAAATTGGCAACTTTTACCTTCCTCTTTGATTTATGTCATTTCGTACCTTAATGCAGACACTTAAGCTGGATGATCAACAATATTTGGGCGGGTGTACTTGTATGTTGTCTGAGGTATTAAGTCTTTGTCTGTTTGTTTTGTCATTAATTATTAAGTTCAAATAATTTAAGTTTATCAGTTTACAATTTTGTCTCCATTTTGTGCTTTGGATAAATCATTGCACCCTTAGATACAAATAGAGGTGACTTTTTTTTAACCCATTTACTTCTGAATAAAGCCGATTCGGGTTATCTCAAACGAGTCAAACGGCTTAATCAAGTTTAAATTTGTATGCAGTCTATTCTTAGTGCATAATACATTAAATATAAAACAATCGTACCCAGTAAATCCCGCAAATAGCCAAGCTATTGATAGGGTCTGGGGAGGTGAGATGTAGGCACACCTTACCTCTCCGGCTCTCCCCTATCCATAGGAATAGAGAGGCTGCTTCCAGAGAGAACCCTGACATCAAAGACAAACAGTAGACAAGCAAGAACTAAAAAAATATATGAACATAGAGGCTAAAGCTACTAAATAACAAAAGAAGTGGTAGAGAGGTACTGATAGGAGTAAAACTCTGAATCACCAGTTCAAATCAAATGATAAAAAAAACGGATAGTTTTACGGTTCGTTTTAGATACAGATTCACCACCTAAACAAATGGTAAAATAGGATAGATCTAATGCTCGCTTACGATATAGAAATCACCACACAAACAAGCAATAGGGCAACGATATCTAATCAAAGATACATATATGCCAGTAAGGTTAAGATGATCGGGTCTAAGAACACCATTCAATACGCCACAATTGAGCTAGCATAGACACAATTAATCCTACGTCTCCATAAACCCCTATCCTAGATCATGTCCTCAGAGAGGTGTAACTCTAGCAAATCCCGCCTAATTTGCTCATCCCAAGTCATCTTGGACCTACCTTGACTCCTCCTCCCTTCGACAGTTAAGCCTTCCACTACTCTAACCGGCACTGTCGACTGTCTACTCTATACATGCCCAAACCATCTCAATCTCCCTTCCTTTATCTTATCCGTTATAGTAGCTACTCCTAACCTACCCCTAAAATCCTCATTTCTTATCCTGTCTAACCTTGTGTGCCCACACATCCACAATAACATCCTCATTTCTGCTACCCCCATCTTACGTGCTTGTGCCTTCTTGATGGCCCAACACTCTGTCCCATACAACATGGCAGGTCTAATCATAACTCTATAAGTTTTTCCTTTTAATTTAGCAGGGAATCTTTTGTCACACAAAACCTCGGTGGCTGCTCTCCACCTACACCAACTAGCCTGGATGCGATGAGCTACATCACTATCTATCTCCCCATCCCTTTGTACAAACGATCCTAGATACTTGAACTTAGTAACCTGCGGAACCCCTTGACCGCCAATAGTAATTTGAGTGTCGTCATCATCGCCTGCACCACTGAAATTACAATAAAGGTATTTAGTCTTAGAGTGACTAATTCTTAAACCTTTTCCTTCTAAAGCTGCTCACCACTCCTCTAACCTCGTGTTCAGGTTCTGTTTTTTCTCCGCCACCAACATAATATCATCTGCGAAAAGCATACACCTTGGAATTGTCTCTTGAATCGATCTAGACAACTCATCCACTACTACCGTAAAAAGAAGCGGACTCAATGCAGACCCTTGTGAAGAAATCAGTATCCCTTACAGGCGCACGAACATTAGTTTCAGATCTAACGTACATATCCCTAATTATGTCAACATACTTCCTAGGAACCCTTCTACCCTCCAAACTATCCCAAATTAATCTACGTGGCACACTGTCGTATGCTTGGTCAAGGTCAATAAACACCATGCGTGGGTTTCGCTTCTTCTCCCGATATTTTTCCATCAATCTTCTTAGAATGTGCATTAAACCAAATTGATTTAACGTAACTGTAGGATTGGTATTCCACGTGATTTCTATTGATTTACAATAATCTGAATATATACACCTTACAGCGAGATCTCCTCTCAATATAATATAAATCGTCTATCAAAACTAAACAAATCATTACTATATATATACGCTAGCTCATACACCCCCGCAGTCGAAGCGGGAGGAGAGCGGATGCTGAGACTGGACCGAAAGTCTTCAAATAAGATCCGAGGGAGCCCTTTGGTGACGATATCAGCAATCTGGTAACGAGATGGCACATGGAGGATACGAACATTACCGCGCTGAACATGTTCCCGAACAAAGTGAATATCCAGTTCAGTATGTTTTGTACGCTGATGATGAACCGGATTTCCAGATAAGTAAATTGCACTAACGTTGTCGCAATAGATTAAAGTTGCATGTGAGAGTGGACGGTGCAACTCAAGGAGCATGTTTCGAAGCCAACAAATTTCAGCTACGACATTAGCGACACCTCAGTATTCAGCTTCTGCACTGGAGCGGGAGATGGTAGACTGGCGTTTGGAAGACCAGGAAATAAGATTGTCCCCGAGATAAACACAGTAGCCGGAAGTTGAACGGCGAGTGTCGGGACATCCAACCTAGTCAGCATCAGTGTAGGCAAGTAATGATTACTGTGGCGTTGGTCCTAAAAGTAAACCAAGATCAGAGGTGCCCTGGATGTACCGTAAAATCCTTTTTAGGGCATTCCAATGATCAACCCGAGAGGAGTGAATGTGCATACAAATCTGCTGAATTGCATATGTAATGTCGGGACGCGTGAAAGTAAGATACTGTAGCGCACCCGCAAGACTCCTGTAGGAAGTCGGGTCGTCGAACATAGGACCTGAGGAGTCACTCAACTTAGATTGGGTGTCAACGGGAGTGGGGAAAGGCTTGCAAGAATACATGCCGGCCCGATGCATAATATCTTTAGCATAAGCTTGTTGGGATAAGAACATTTGATCACCTGTGCGGGTGACAGAAATACCGAGAAAGTAAGTCAAAGGACCTAAATCTTTCATTGCAAATTCACCAGCAAAAGACGACAGCAAGAGACGACATCAGGCGTTTGCGAAGATCATCAGACGAGGGGTCATGGGGATAATGTCATCCACATAGTCACATAGATTAATAAATATGCTGTGCGTGATCCTTGGTGGTACATGAAAAGAGAGTTGTCAGACTTGCTCTGCACGAAACCTAGCGTTAGGACAGAGTCCGTGAAGCGTTGATACCACGCGCGAGGAGCCTGTTTCAGATCGTACAAAGACTTCTTGAGGCGACACACATGATCCGGATAATTCCGATGTCGAAACCCCATGGGTTGATACATGTAGATTGTTTAAGCCAAATTTCCGTGCTAAAAGGCGTTGGTGACATTGAATTGGTGAATTTTCCATGACTGAGAAAGAGCTAAGGATAACACCAATCGTATAGTTGCCGGTTTAACCACCGGACTAAATGTTTCTCCACAATCAATACCAACCTGCTATTTTCTACGATCACATACCAACCGTGCCTTATAACGTTCAAGACTTCCATCCGATTTAAACTTATGTTTGAAAAGCCACATGCTACGAATGATATTCATATCTGGTGTTCTAGGAACTAGTTCCTAGGTCTCATTTTTAATGAGAGCACTAAATTCATCGTTCATAGCATTGTACCATTCTGGTGAGGATAGAGCAACCTGCGGGTTTTTGGGAATAGGAGCAATGGTGGAAGCGTGAAGGTTAAGGTTTGGTTTAATTTGCTTAGAAATGCCATCCATTGTGCGTGTGCGCATGGTGCGGGTAGGGGGTGGAGGTGGTGGGTTGGTTTGAGAAGGTGTAATGGTTTGGGCCGTGGTATGATTGGGGGAGGGTAGATGGGTCGAGAAAGGAGGGGTGGGAGGTGATTGAGAAGGGTGGGAGTTTGGTTGGGAGACATGAGACCACAAAAGTGGATATAGGGGAGGGGAAAGAAAATCGTACGATTAGGTAGGGATGGGAAACGAATTTGATACGAGAAGACGGATTCCTCGATGTGAACGTGGCGGTTTATGAAGATTTTATGAATTTGAAGGTCGAGGCATTTGTAGCCTCAGTGGTTAGTAGGGTAACCAAGAAACACACAGGGTTGGGACCGGTTAGCTAATTTATGAATTGTGTTGGGAGGGAGAATGGGATAACACAAGCAGCCAAAAGCACGTAGGTGTTTATAGGTGGGCTGACACTTGTAAAGAAGAGTGGTGGGTGAAAGGAAGTTGTGATTTTTGTTTGGGAGAATATTGAGAAGGTAGGTGGCAACTTCTAGTGCGTGATGCCAAAGGTTTGGTGGGAGAGAAGATTGAGCGAGAAGGGTGCGAAGCATGTTGTTGATTGTGCGGATTTGGCGTTCCGCCTTTCCGTTTTGAGAGGTGTGAGGACAGGAGAAACGGAAGGACATGCCGTTTTGATGACAAAAATTTTGGAAATTATTGTTTGCATATTCTTTCCCATTGTCGCACTGGAATTGTTTTATTTTTCGCACAAATTGGGTAGTTATGTGATTGTTAAAGCGTGAAAAAATTTCGAAAACTTGTGACTTGTTACTTATTGGGTATGTCCATAGAAAATTAGTAAAGTCATTAAGAAACAATATGTAATAACGATGCCCACCAGTGCTAAGAACCGGCGAGGTCCATAAATCATTGTGAATAATGTCAAACGGTAAAGAAGTCTTATTCAAGGAATCATAAAAAAGGCACTTTTGCCGATAACACATGATTGACAAATAGTAGTACTAAGTTTTCCATAATCAATACATGAACAAGATTTTAATGAATGCAGTAAATTTTGTCCTGGGTGCCCAAGTCGTTGATGCCAACGGTCTTGGGTAATGGCAGCAAATGTGGAAGGTGGAGTGGAGTTGTGAGAGGATAAAGATCACCCGAGCTATTGCATCGTAGGATAGGGGCCTTGGTCTTGAGGTCCTTCACGAGAAAACTGAAAGGGTCAAATTCAATAGATATTAATTATCAGTGGTAAGACGACGAACATATATAAGGTTCTTAATTAATTGAGGAGCGTAGAGAACATTATTAAGTTTAAGTGGAGGGAACAGAGGTGGTAAGGTATGATTGCCCTGTCCAAGGACGGGAATGGTCATGCCATTTCCGACTATAATATTCTTTGAGGTGCGATCATTAAAAACAGACGGGGAAAAGTTACCTTGTTGGTTATTCACGTGGCCTGTCACTCCGGTATCCATGTAGCCGAGTGGGTCTTGCTGATTTAGAGATAAGGTGTAGATGGCCTGAGCGATGTCGGTTGGAACTGGACCAGCAGTACTGTAGGCCTGAGCGGGGGCAGGGCCAAGTAAACCCGCACCTGTATTGGGTCTGGGCGCTGATGGGTATGGGCAGGGTGGGCTCGGGGTTGCTGCTGGCCATTGTTGGGCCTGGTGATTCATGAAACCAACCCACTGATTGTTTGTCCAAGATTGTGGGAAAATAGTGTATGGGTGTTGGGTATTCTGAGCATTGTAAGACCGACCCTCGCGACCATTGTTTCCGCGCCCTCTGCCACGTCCGCGGTTCCTTACCCGTCCACGGTTACGGTCAGAATGTGGTGTGTTGTTGCTGTCAGACTAAGAGGGGCTGGCTGAGACAGCCGCAAGTGCAGTGGCGGAGGAATGGGCAGCCTAAGCAACATGGTGTTTCTTTTTTGCTTTCCTCCATTGTGAGACTTGATCGGGCCTCATGAAAATCAGGCAAAGGGTCCCGATGCTGTAGGATCGTTGATATCCCATCGTATTGTTCGGTAAGACCGGTTAAAAGCTGAAGTACCGGTCTTTGATTGTCAACGGGGGACCCACACTAGCAAGTTGGTCGGACAGGAGTTTAACCTGTTGACAGTAGGCTGACATGTTTGGAAAGTTTTCCAAACAAATATTGGAGAACTCTTGCTGAAGAAAGACCTGGTGTTTTTGTTGTCCCGGAAGAGGTTGGCCAGAGTAGTCCAGGCATCATAAGCAGTCTGACCCGGAGTAAGTATGGTATGAAGGAGATCTGGCGAGATGGTGCCATACATCCATTGTTTGACAATGGCATCCAGATCATCGGAGGAAGGAGTAGTGACCTTGTCCTTGTCAGAACCAGAGGAGGAGGTAGTTGCTGGTGCCGTTTTTCTGGGTTCCAGATGATCGTGAACCTGGTAAGCCTTGCAAGAATTCTGAAAAAGTTCTGCCCAGGTTGTGTAATGGGCAGTTTCAACTTCGAGGGTTATAGGCACAACGTTTTTGATGTTGGACACTGTCATGGCTGGATGAAGTTTACTGTCCATGATAGGATAGGGTGAAAACAGGAGATCGGAGAGAGGAGGAGAGGCTGCAGGAGAGAGGAGAAGTTGCGGAAGGGAGGTAGGGTTAGGGTATGGATCGTGAATAGGCGGATACCATGTAAGATTGGTATTCCACGTGATTTCTATTGATTTACAATAATCTGAATATATACACCTTACAACGAGATCTCCTCTCAATATAATATAAATCACCTATCAAACTAAACAAATCATTACTATATATATACGCTAGCTAATAGTAACCTACGTTTCTCTTCTAATTCTAATCTCAAATACCCTCTCTCATAGTTTCATAGTATGACCTAGCAGCTTTATCCCTCTGTAATTCCCACAACATTGGGCGTCTCCGTTGTTCTTATATAAAGGCACTAAGACACTACACTGATCCGACATTTTTCCAGATTTGAGAATAAGGTTAAACAAACTAGTTAGCCATTGAACTCCTTCCACTCCTAAACACTTTCACGCCTCTATCGGTATGTTGTCAGGACCAACTGCCTTAGCCCTTCCCATCTTCCTAAGTGTCGTCCTCACCTCTCCTTGTGTGAAACCCCTACGATAACAGTTATTCCTTTGTTGCCTTTGAGTAGTAGGGTTTGTGCTTTCTTGTTGGTGCACCCTTTGGTTGTTGAAAGGATTGTGGAAGTAGGTTTGCCACCTTAACTTAATGTCATGTTCTTTGAATAAAACACGTCCATCCTCTCCCTTTATAAACTTCACTACCTCTAGATCATGTCTTCTACGCTCCCTAGCTTTAGCAATCCTGAACATATCATGCTCCCCTTCTTTTGTTTCTAGGCGTTTATACATCCTCTTATAGGCTATGTTCTTTGCTTCTGTCACTGCTTTCTTCGCCTCCCTCCTTGCCATTTTATATCTCTCCCTCAACGTCACTCTCTCCTCCTCGTCTGTGCACCTCAAAAGATCCCTAAGACTATCTTGCTTATCCCTTATTTTGGCCTTGACATCCTCATTCCACCACCAAGACTCCTTATGCCCACCTGCCTTTCCTGTAGTGACCCCTAAAGTCTCCTTTGCCACAAGAGTGATGGTAGTCGCCATAGCCTCCCACATCTGGTTTGCGTCCTCCTCCAGTTGAGTCGATGTCGCCGAGATGACCTTATCCTTGGACAGTGTAATCTTGTCCCCCTTCAAATTTCCCCAACGGACCCTAGGTCTAATTTTTCTCCCTCGCACAATCAACTTATCCCGTAGTACTATATCAGCCGCTAACAAATGGTGTTGGGTCACCGCTCTCTCCCCTGGTATAACCTTGCAATCTCTCCTTCACCGCTGATCTTCTTGCCTCATCAAAATATAGTCGATTTGAGTGTTACGTCCCTCACTATAAAAGTGATCAAATGTGATTCTCTTTTCCTATAGAACGAGTTTAGAATACCTAAGTCATGGGCGACTGCAAATTCTAAAAGACCCCGACCCGACCCGACTCATTCTTATCACCAAAACCAAAACCCCCATGTACCGACTGAAAGCCATCGTTATCCATTAAAATCACGTCGTATAAAAATTCTCTCCTCCCTAGGTATGGCCCTCACCACCGCATCTAAGCAAAATCCCAAAATTCTCCCTTTACCTGAACTCCTAGTCCCACTTGTGGTGCGTAAGCGCAAATCGTTGTTACCACTTCCTCGCCTAATACTATCCTGAGTACCATAATTCTATCGTTGTGTTGTATCATCTCAATCACATTCTTGTGCAATTCTATATCCACTAGAATCCTACCCCATATTTTGTCCCATTCGACCCCGAATACAATAGTTTGTACCCATTGCATTCATCCCCTCTCTGCCCCTTCCACCTAGTCTCCTGTAGGCATGCTATATGTACCCTACGCCTTTTAAGTGCATCTACCACCTCTAACAGTTTACCATTTAGGGTTCCTACATTCCAAGAAGCTACACGCAAACTATAACCCTTATCCTTTCCCTATCTTGCACCTCTTGTCCTCGGACACGATCTCAAGGAAAAGTCATGGACCCTGCCATCTATGATTGCAACTAATCACAAGATAAGACAAAGAACACACCAAGAGCCACATAACCGCCTGAGTAGTAACAATATACAATGGGTAACAATAGGAAAATATAATAAGCAATGACTAACAGTATACAATGAGCAAGGAGAATATATAATGGCAATAATCAAAACAGATCACACAATGGACAACCAAAGCTTGCAATTTACGAGCATATAATGACAACTATCCACAAGAAACCACAACAATGAGACACAAGAAATCACCACAATAAACTCAAGAAAAACACTACTGGCAACAAAAGAATAGCACCCACACGAAGCACCCAAAAATATATTAAAAAATATGTTAAAGTATGTACCGTGTTAATAATATGGTTAAGGAAAGAAAGCACCTGGGACAAGGGATGCCATTCGGAAAAGTCGACGGTTCTGAAAAGCTCACCGGAACTGGGAGCTTTAAATATAAATATATTAAATATGTGTTTGCGGGTCAACACAATAAACTCAAGAAAAACACTACTGGCAACAAAAGAATAGCACCCACACGAAGCACCCAAAAATATATTAAAAAATATGTTAAAGTATGTACCGTGTTAATAATATGGTTAAGGAAAGAAAGCACCTGGGACAAGGGATGCCATTCGGAAAAGTCGACGGTTCTGAAAAGCTCACCGGAACTGGGAGCTTTAAATATAAATATATTAAATATGTGTTTGCGGGTCAACTCGTTCTGACCCATCTTGCTACCGCTTAATATAGGACCAAAACGTCTCTCATTTATAATTCTCTTCTTCGGGTCATTATATTATGTTTAATTTATTTATGAAAAAAATTATAGTTCTCTCTTCTTTGTCTTGATTTGTGATATACTTAGGGTCTAAAATTTTGAGTTTCTAGGGACTGAATTCTAAAATATAGCTTTGACTACCCATCATATGAGGTACGAACGGTAATTGATTTATGGACAATTTTTATTTCTATGTAGATATGTTCTGGCCTAAGAGACTCCTGGACCGCAGATCTTGTGAGCATTGCAGAATCAACCGAGTCAAGTAGGCCAAAAAAACTTGGACAGCTCACTGTTCACGCAGAGCCAGAACTTTTCTCCAAGATAACTGCAGAGTTGACGTTTAGATGCTCAGATTTAGAAAATAAAGATTTTTTCCCCAAAAGTGTAAGCACCTTATAATAGTTATTTTGTTATGAGAAAAAATGATAGATACATTAATCATTTTGTTTTATTTCTTACAGGATTGTTTTCTAGTAATTTCCAAATATTTGCATAGTGGGGCTACTATTCCAATTTGCAGAACAGAGGTCCTGAAAAACAATCTTAACCCTCAATGGAAACCAATTTTTTTAAACATGGCACAAGTTGACAGCAAGGTATAAACAGTATATAAATCCTGCAGTCTCATAAAACATATCAAAATATAGAAATCATGGTTATTAGTATAAGAAGGATAGTGTGCAGAATGTTGTATATGATTGATTGCGAGAGAGAATCGTCTAATAAACACAATTCACATTACATACAAATGTTTTACATATCACCCTATTTATAGGGGACGAACCGGTGTGAATGAAGACACACCTCTTCGAATTTGGCGGGAATAACCGTCATTCAACTGCCTTATATACCGGTTCGTTTAGGTTATAAGATCATGAGTAATGGGGCAAGGGGCATTATAGGGGCGTGAAGGAGCTTGATAACGCCCCCAACACCGCCTCTTGGGCGTTATAAGGGCATGAAGAGGGAGGGGCATTTCTAGTACAACGCCAAATGAGGAGAAAAAAAGTTGGAAAGTAATGATTGAAAGAGCATTAAGACCATTCGTATTGGTTCCCCTAAAAATATGTGAGTAGGTTACTTAGGGGGAACGGGGCGCCTGCGGGGAAAGGGCTTGCAGCGCGGGGAAGGTGCCGCCGTCCTGTTTTGCCGCTCGGTGAAGGCTGTGTGCGGGGAAGAGTTGCCGCACGCGGTGAAGGTGAGTGAGAGGGAGTAATGGTGGGGCCCACTATCTTTCAACCAATCATGCCTTTTTTTTAAATGGTTTGGGTGAAAGTACCCCTTAGTTTTTTGGGCAAGAGTGGTGTGTGAGAGGGGAAATGACATGGCTCATCATGATTGGGTGGGTAGAAATTTCTCCCATCTCATGAGGGGTGCACCCCCTTCACCCTTATATTTTTAAGGAATGACTGTTAGTGGTTTTGAGTGGAGGAGAGAGAAAATATATGAGAATATTACTGTTTATCTGTAAATATACGGGGAACACTGTTCACCCCTTATAAATTTTTTAATATTTTTAGAAGTGGTTGTGAGTGGAAGAGACAGAAAATGTAATGATAAAGGTATAAAAAATATTATTTAATTGAAAAGGAGAGAGAAAATGTAGTTATTAGTGTAATTATATGAATCTGGATAAAGAATCAATTGTGAATGCTCTAAGGGGCGTTAACCATTACACATGTTTTGAAGAGGGGTTGTGATGCTGATGTGACGGATAGGGGGCATTTACCATTACGGATAGTATAATTAAACTAACCATAACATATAATATGGTCACACATATATTAAATACTAATCTTATGATGCCATAATTACGTATCTAACAATTAGTTCAACTTATGCAGGATAGCCCCCTGATAATTGAGTGCTTTAACTTTAATAGCTACGGAAAGCATGATCTGCTTGGGTAAGACAATGCCGTTATCTTTGATTCCCTTTTTTTCTTTATCTTAATTGCTGATCTTGCTTAATATTTATTTAATCTGTTTTTTTTTTTTTAATTCTTGTGTCTCGTTTAGCAAATCTCAAAAGTCACTTGCTGAGTTGGAGTGTTTGTCTTTGAACAAGCAGGGAGAGAACTTATATATACACATTATTATTGGAAAAGATCATCAGAAAAAGGTCCTAGTTACACATTTGCATCTTTGTACACATATTTGTAGGGAACCGAGAGGTGGCAATTTTGACCCGTTTATTTATAAATGGGCCGATTTGGGTTTTGTTTTAGACTTCTATCATAAACGGCTCAACTAACTTCTTTTAGCTTAGAGGTCAATGTGTCAAATTGGTCAAACTGGTTGAAAGTAACCCCAACCTCCCATACCGTTTTATTAAAAATATTGCTTTGTAATCATAGCTAAAACATCACTTATTTATAAAACATAGAAACTTATTAAAAACAGATGAAACAATGTTAGCTGGTCAACTGAAACCACCTGGACCATGACCTTTTACCTAGCCTGCATGACCCACCCAACTTGTCACCTTTAGTATAAATCAATAGATTTGTTTTTTTTAGGCTTACTTGCAGTTATAAATTTGATATAGGTGTTGAAAATGAAACTTTTTGTGGAAAAATATTCTGAAAGCGTTAATCATACCATTCTGGATTACATCTGTAGTGGATGTGAAATGAATTTCATGGTGGCCGTAGATTTTACAGGTATCTGAACTCTTATTTGTAGCTTCACACAGATATATGTTATCAAATAATCATCATTATATGTTTTATTAGCCAATACTTATGCTGCTAAGCTTGTAAATTAAATTTCCAGCTTCAAATGGAAATCCCCGACTGCCAGACTCGCTACATTTTATTGACCCCTCTGGACGTCCAAATGCATATCAGAAAGTGAGCAGAATTTCTCTTTTAAACTCTTTTTGTTTGTCTATTAAAAATATCTAACTTCTAATAAATTATTCCAATTAATGCCATGTGGCATTCTCTCCTTCAACCTCACAATTTGTACTTATATTTTATTTTAATGTTAATTTATCTTTTTAATAATTAATACATGCATATCACATAATATAAATGTAGAAATAATTCTTTGCTGATTTATAATAATGAATACCGAATTTTTTGGTAACTCAAATATTTTGTATCTTATTTTGTGGTAATTAATATAATTTCATATTTAATTCATACTTAAATTATCTCCAAACTAATTTTTGTTACTATCTATAATTTTAACTTTTTAATTACCTACCTCCCCCCCTCCCCCTATAATCCTCCTTCAATAACAAGTTTACTTTTAAATTTAATCATATTATAGATTATATAAAAGAACGTATAACTTAAGAAAAATCAATTCAAATAAACTCAAATTTAAAAATTCAATAAATATGTACACTTTGTCATTTCACATTGTATCATTTATTCAGCCACAGTGTAATAAACGAGATCAAATAAGACAGTTTTTTTTTTCTCAATGTATGTTTTGCGATGACAAGAAATAAAATTCAAGGACAGTTGATATCCGAAGTTGGTTTGTTTTTTAAAAAACCAATGGTTCCATATGGTCTGTACGTGTCTTTTTCCAAAGTCAAAAGTAGAGATGAACTTTAACTGTTAATTGTTGATAAAGATGGTAATCTTTCTAGTAAGACATCCAATGTTGTCTACAAAGAAGTTTTTAGAGATTTATAATTTGTATTTGTATTAATACATTTGTAAAATATAAATGTAACATTAATTTGTAATATTTCATTATTCCATGTAATGTAATATTTCATTATTTATTATAAATGTTTTCTTATTATGTGATACATAATCCTGTGTAGTACACGGGTTTATAAGCTAGTACAATAATAAAAGACATGCTAATAATGATCCGCGTATTTTAGGCAATAATAGAGGTTGCAGCTGTACTGGGGTTTTATAGTTATGATAAACAGTTTCATGCATGGGGCTTTGGAGCACGCCTAATTGATGGTCCTGTTAGTCATTGTTTTAACCTAAATGGGAAAAATGGCAACGACCAAAAGGTGAGTTTTAAACTTTTAATCTGCAAATAGTTTTGAATTATTTAAACGTTTAGTTTTCCATATTAATTTTCGTTACAGCCAAAAAAAAAACTTATTTTATTATTACATGATCTATTAACCAGTTGCGATGTACACCTTATATGCTTTGCGACCGTTTTTATGTCATTAAAGAGAACACGTATCAAAGTAACTAGTATACCCTAGTTAGGGGTGGTAATTCGTGCTGGGTTCTGATGGGAGGGTGCAAGCTGGCCAAACCCAGGAAATAATACTCAAGCCGAAAATGCCTTGATTAATAATGACAAATTGGATTTAAATAATTCAATCTGGCTGTTTTTGGCCAATAGTAATCCCATCTGAGTTTATTCCAGCCAGTGGTCCAACCTTTTCCATTTTGTTTGTATAATGGTCCGCCGTTAAAAATAACTTAATGGAGTTAAGTTCTTTTCCGAATTACAAACCGATGTTTTAGGGCTTTTGATCAGAACGAGGATATGGGTCGATGGATGTAAAACTTACCTCGAAACGGTGCTCCAAATGGCTTGATTTTTGTTAGTTGGAAGTTTAAACACCCGAATTAAAGCATCGTTTTTGTCGTTTGGAGCACTGTTTTGAGGTAAATTTTACATCGATCGACTCGTATCTTCGTTTTGATCAAACACCCTAAAACATCAGTAAAAACCTTAACTCCGTTAGTTTTTTTTAACGGCGGACCAGTATACAAACAAAATGAAAAAGGTTGGACCACTGGCGGGAATAAACTCAGTTGGGATTATTATTGGTTAACAACAGCCAGATTGGATTATTTAACTCCAATTTTCCATAATAATTGATGTCAATTGTTTAATCCAAAAATGGACACACTATGGCAAGGGTAACCTGAACACAACCTGCATACCCGATTATCTAAACAGGTCAAATGGGTTGATATGTAGATTTCATCCTGACCTGCTGGGTTCTAAAACTAAAATGCCAGTGGGTTTTCGGTTTGAGGGAAATAATTATTGATTATTCTTCCATATATAATATTCAATCGTGTATAAAGATGGTAAATTTGTGTTTGTTTGCTGTTTGTTATAGAGTCGGGGGTCTCTCTGGAAGGAACCTTACCTCTATCCCTAAGGATAGAGGTAAGGTTGGCCTACATCCCACCCTCCCCAAACCCTACAAAATAGTTTTGCTATTTGTGAGATTTATTGGGTATGATTGTTGCTGTAACTCTTTTATTTCCAGGTTTCAGGTATTCATGGCATTATGGAGGCATACACACAAGCCTCTTTGAGTGTTTCACCTGCCGGGCCCACCCTATTTGGACCTGTAATTACCATTGCAGCTGCAACAGCCAGGCAATCAGTGGCAGCTAATGAACACACGTATTTTGTATTACTAATCATCACCGTATGAATCATTTTTCACCACCTTTCTTAAAATTGTCGGTTTTCTCTGTAAAACATGATACACCAGAGTTTACAATTCCGACCCATTTACTTTTTAATGGTTCAATCAAGACTATGTTAAAAATCTAAGGGCTCAAACGGGTCCAAAGTTGCACGATGTGTGTTATTTAACACTTCAAACGTCGCGAATCATGTTATTGAAAATTATTCATATTTGACACGCTAATCATTCATAGATTATTTGGGAAAAATGGGTTTCATGTCAACCTGACCCGTACCAAATTTATCCATTTTTTAACCCTTATCTAACTTACTCATTTTGCCATCTCTAATAAATTTCTGAGAAAATATTATCCCTTTGTTATATAATTGCAGGACGGAGTGGTAACCGATCAACAGGAAACAATAGATGCAATTGTGATGGCATCCGTTCTGCCACTGTCTATCCTCATTATCGGTGTTGGTGGGGCTGACTTTAAGGAGATGGAGGTACTATTACTATGGTTACTTTTATGTCCTATGGCGTAGGCTGTCATGAGTATCATACCAAATCTTTCGGAATGAAGTTTTATAAATATCTGTTTATTTTC
The DNA here is from genome assembly GCA_030545235.1 of Helianthus tuberosus. Classification (NCBI taxonomy): domain Eukaryota; kingdom Viridiplantae; phylum Streptophyta; class Magnoliopsida; order Asterales; family Asteraceae; genus Helianthus; species Helianthus tuberosus. The sequence continues at coordinate 4,118,237 of CM060379.1, read as the reverse complement.
TACGTATGCAGATTTTGGATGCAGATAAAGGTGTTTATAGTTCAACGGGGCGCGTTGCATCACGTGATATTGTCCAGTTTGTTCCTTTAAGGGATGTTCAAGGTAATTAACCTTTTCCATGTGGTGCAAATATATAGAAATGGGCCGGGTTGTGTTTGGTTGGGCTGGGCTGGATCAGCTTGACTGAAACATTTACATCTTTATAAATAGTTGGTGTTAAACAACCTAGTGTTGACTTGCTACCCAATTGACCCGTTTTGTTTCTAGTTAATTTTGTTTACAAGGTAAATGTAACCGATTCAACCTATTCAATATTCATACTATATTTAAATGTAGCATATTGTCATAATTTGCCTAAATATTAGGATTTGCCCATTTGCAGGTGCAGAAATGTCGGTTGCTCAATCCCTTTTGGCAGAACTACCTTCACAATTCTTAACCTACATGAGAAACAATGGCATTCAACCCAAAAGGCTAACTACAACACAGTGAAACCAATGTTTCCCGTCATATGTACGATATTTTCATTTCATTATCATGTCGCATGGTGCTAAACCGTTCACATGGTACCAAACCGGAGTCACCGGACCATAGATCTTCATTTCATCTCTTATTTTTGTATCCTCATGATCTCAGCGGACTTGATGGGCCATACAAAATGGAACAACATTGATATGTGCACCAAATTCATTATAAATAGATATAACAAGAAAAAACTCTTTGATTAAAATTAAAGGTATGGAAATCCTAAATTATAACTCTTATATATATATATCTATATAGGGGTTAGTTAACGTACAATTGACCTTAACGTACGATGCGTACGCGATGAAAATATAACATGCGAATTTTAGGTTATAACATGCGAATTTTAGGTTATAACACCTGATGAACTTATAAACATCTAAACACATATTTTTGACATTATATCAGTCACTATAACATACATGTTAAGGCATGTTCAACCCGTCATTTCCAGATTATAGTTCGGTTTGCAACCGAAAGTCAAGTAGTTTGACTTCTGCTTTGACTTTCGATTCTGATCCGTTTTAGCCAACTTAGCTACTGATTTGAAGTTGCATTACGATCATATTTATGTATAGGATAACCCTCTGAGGTTATACTATTTGATCATAATCAGTTGTCGGGTTTTATGCAAGTTCTTGAATTATGCCAGAAAAATGCCGGTTATGTCCTTTTGTGCGTAAATGGGTTTTGAACTATAATGCACCTATAAAATGGATTACCTACTGATATGGTAATGCAATAATAATGTTTTGGCATAATGAACTTGTTAATGACTCATCCGATCACCCGATACCGCCTATGCGCGTACGGTTGACTTATGTAACTTAGTTTACGTAAGTTAACCGAGTTGGTTCAAAATTCTTCAAACTCTTATAAATTTCAGAATGTATTATTGTTTACCCATATTATACAAGTCTTAGTACTTGTGAGGGTTTAAACTACATTCTATCCGGTCACCGTTTAATCACTTTTCCCCCTCCTTCCTCTGTTATTTTAGCTGCTAAGGCGACAAACGCATGAACAAGTGCCATTTGGAGGGAGGATTCTATGGGAAATGGAAAAATGTCGAAGTAAGCAGTGGCTTATAAATCGGTACTAGAAGCCCGAGAGCTTGCCTGTAAGACAATTAACCCCACCTTATGTGCCTAGCCCAGCCCCTCTTCTCTTCCCCTCCGTACTGTATGACTGTATGTAGGGAACACCTAAATTGCAACCTTACTTGTCATTTTGTTTGAACGACTGTGCTTATATATATATATATATATATATATATATATATCTTGGATTGTAAGATTTAAGCCAGGTAAATACTCTTAACCTATTTTCCCTATACGTGCTTGGGATACGGTAAATTATTACCGCTTGATCGGGTATGGGATCAATGACGGATTCATCATCATCATACTCAGTAAACCCCACCAATAGCAAAACTAAGGTAGGGTCTGAGGAGGGTAAGATGTAGACAGCCTTACCTCTACCCGTAGGAATAAAGTGGCTGCTTCCAGTGAGACCCCCGGCTCGATTGTAGTTTTGTATCAAGCCTTGGACCTAAGACACATAACACTCAAACAATCGGGATAGAGACTTATTGGTGCATGTACCCCCGTGTCATTCAGCTATCGACGTCACCACATGATGCATGATTAACCATCCACCGCTTTTAACGTTATTTTCACGAAATTAGTAAAATAACGTTAAAGTTAGTACCATTTCACTTTTGCCCCCCGAGCGCCCACACATATATACATTATATGTGCACACCGTAAGCGGGGCATTATAACGGATTTTATGACTAACACCTCATGTTTTATAACATGCGGATTTATGGTTTTCCAACATGCGGATTTATGGTTTTCGAGGTTTATAACGTGCAGAATTCTCATCACGTATGCTCGCAAGGTACCAAACATCAGGATGACAAACTGCAATCTCGACCAAACCACAGGGTTGCAGAGTGTGATGAAATGTCCACCACAGGGTGTCATTAGGCAAAAAGTGAAAGATATGGTGTCAAACTGCAACCTGGACCAAACCACAGGATGGAAAATTGCACTTTATATATATATATATATATATATATATATATATATATAGCGGAGAGTTCAAATGAGAAGAAATTACAAATTAAGAATAAAAAGAATAAATGATACAACAGTAATTTGAACAAATCATTTAATGAGTCTATCTTATAAAATAGTTGTGCACCTTATACAACAAAAACAATTCTGCACATGATCTTACATTTTCAACGTTTCCTACACCATTAAAACAATATTTTGATGTAGGATACAGAATGTGCAGGACTCAAATACTTTTAAATAATTTTGTGACTCATAATAAAATATGTGTAGGACACAAAATTTTTAAATAATTTTGTCACTTCTAATAAAATTTGTGTAGGAGCCAATACATTAATGGTGGTGAAGGAGGAATTTATGGTTGCATTAATAAGACTTAAGTAACTCTTTAAAATATTTATTAATATTCTGCATCAAAATGTCTATACTACCCTTAGTAATTAAAGCATTAACTAAAAGTGGAGAAAAATGATATCTTGATTCACAACCATTGATCAAAAAAAGTATAGCGTCTAGATTAATTTTTTTATTCTTCTTTTAAGAAGATTATTCTCAAATGAACCTCCCCCTATATATATATATATATATATATATAGGTAAAGAGTATGGTACAAATCTCACTATCGTACATTATGTACGCTACAACAGCAGCCATACACGTGTCCTGATTCAATTTTAACAAATAAGGGTATATCAGACATTCTAATCTAACATTTACGACTGCTAATCATTGAATCCCGTCAATTATTCTTCATTTCCTAACCGTCAATTATGGAGTTCGTTTCCTAACCGTTCCATTCAAGTATTATTCGTTTTTGAATTCGATTGTAGGGTTTTGATTGATTCCACACAGAACGGCCATTTTCAGAAACTGCTTGATTCGTCATTTAGGTGAGTTTTGGGTTTTTTTTTTCATTTGTAGTTTTTTTTTATTAGATTTATAATCAGGGGGTAGAAGTTAAGTGTTTATTGGAATTAATTGTTATGTTACTATATCGCATGTGTCTTTTTATATATCGCATGTGATGCGTTAAAATAATCCAACTAGTAAAGGAATGGATCTGTTGCATAAATTCGCATGTTTAAATATAGTGTTTTCGCACACAATGAAGTTATATATATAATTTCGCAAGTTTAATTCGAGATTTCGCAAACCTTAAAGATTTTTATCAATTGTGCTTTTGATTTCCCAATCTTTTATGAGTAATTATTTTTATTTTTGCACAGTGTGTTTCAATTATTGAAATCAAATAATTCAGTTCAATAATTGATTTCAATAATTCATATCAATAATTTTATTTTGATTATATATTTTATGTTTTCATTACTATTGAAAACATCCAATTAAAAAATGGCAGATCTACCATCATCCTCTTCTTCTTCTGAACCAAGTATCAAGCAGGTTTTGAGGGAAAGGATTCAGCAACAGATTCAAGAGGATCAATCTTGTCAAGAGATGTTGGAAGCCAACATTTCTCGTGTAACAGAAAACATGAAGAGAAGACAAGAAATTCTGAACTTGTTATCCCAGATGCAAGTGAGTAGTCTTAAAGAAATTGCAGTTATGTTTATGGTGGATTTGGGTGAGAGGGATGAGAAACAGTTGAAAGAGTTGGCTGGTGCAATAACTATATTAAGATGCTCAATGAAGATGAAAATAGAGTTTCTTTCATCTTTTGAATGAACTGTTTTTTTTTTTTTTTTTTTTTTTTTTTGTGTATGTTCCAATAAATTAGCATGTTTTGTCATGTAATGGAATTGTATTTCGCAAATGTTAATAATTCAATGTGAAACATGCGATTTTAATACAAAACACATGCGAAATAAGAACACAATTACCAGTTAACAAACACTAATATATATTCGAAATTAATAAGAGAACTAAAGCAGTTGAAACAGTTGAAATATGTAACATAAGTACACCATCAAATGAACTTTAATTGTCCCTGTCAAAATATGTTTTCATCCTTTCTGGGATTATATTATCCAGATCTTTCATATACCTCTCTTTGTCTTTCCTTTTGTCGAAATCATTGGCCATTTTAATTATTTTTAGACGATGCATGTTGTGCTCTGATAGAATGATTTTGCTGAGATATCTCGTCCTTAGGAGATGAAGTTGTGCCTTCTGTCTGTTGTTTACTTCATCTTCATTCACAAATCCTGTCACCCATGGTTTTTGGTTTCCCTTGTAGGTTTCCATGTGACGCATCGTAAACACTCCACAGTCTACGCCGTTATTCTTCGTCCTCCAAACCATTTGCTTTCTTTCTATCACTGAGGTTGCAAGTTCTTCAATAGCCGGTGTTGGTTTTAAAGCATCTTTTAAGTATAAAACCAATACCCTTCTCTGTAACATTGTAACATTGTGTTAGTAGCTTTTACATAAAATATAACATGTATAGGTATAGGGTTTTGTATTACCAGTGTGTCTGGTAGCCCCTTGTATCTTTCGTTGAATTCTTGTTCAGCTGCTGAATTGTCAATCAGCTCAATTTTGCCGGATTTCAAGTTGAAGCACAAGACATAGAAGTGGTCACCTTGAAGTACCGGAATAAAGACCAGGTCAACCGATTCAAGTTTTTTTACCTCATATCTATTTAACATGTCTTCAAAATTCGAGGCAAATATTCTGAGTCGTTGGTTGTCTGTGTATTTCTCCTCGTCGTAAAAGATATTCGGCTGTATGTTATGTAACCAGAGTCAAAATCCATGCAAACAATGTACCAAATGCGAATAGTGTATGTACCAAATGCGAAATTACAACAGTGGTATAAAGGCAAACATTTGATTTTTTTCACATGCGAATAGTATATACAACACATGCGATATTTTACAAACAGTATGAAAATGTTTCAAAAGCAAAAATTCTGCCATAATACATGCGATTTAGAGATAACTAGTTTGCGAAATCATTATTATTCATTTATGTTTTAAAATTTAAAATGACAAAATGTATATGAAAACATACCATCATTGTGGAATACAAGAAGAATCTGTGTGGTGATGATTTTCTATCCCTTTTCTTCTCTTCAAGGTTTAGAATATCTACAAATGCATCTATTCCGTTTGATGCTACGTATTGTTCCCTGAAGAAGCTTTCAAACACAGCTTTGAATGTTGCAACCTCAGTTTTGGATCGGTAAAACTCTTCTCTGCCAGGCATAAAATAAATAATTAGTTTTTGTTTTGTGTATATTTTTATTAGATGTTTGTTTGTTGATATATGTTTTTCTACTTACTGCAAGCCTGCAAAGGTAGCAAATGTGAAGCGGATCACACTTAATTCTTGGGTCAAGAGTGCTTCATGCATGTTCACCACTCTATTGCAGTAAGGTGAACAAAATTTGTCTCCAAGATCTGCACATCTTTTTTCACCTCTTATTTTTGCTTGTTCTATTGTCTTATAAAGTAGTTCGTTTAACCCTTTTGGTATAACTTGTTTTGGAACTTGATCTGGCTTTGTGGTTTTTCTCCCTCTAGTTGGTTTTTTCCTTTTATCTTCTACCAATGTTGGTACTATGCTCAAAACCAACTCAACTGAATGCAATTCTTCAGCAGTTACCTGAGGGCATTCAGGTTCCATTTCCTTTTCAATTTCAACGTCCGTATCGAGTTGTTGGGGGTCTTTTTCTGGCACTTCTTCCTGGACTTTTTGTGTAGATTCTGCCAAGTTCACTGTCTCTTCGACAACACTTTCATTTTCACCAGTTTCAGCATGCCAGAGTAATTTAAGATATACAATAATTTATGATGTTTAATTTTTGTCATAAAGTAAAGGGTTTTTATTACCTTTGGCAGTTGTTTGGTAAGCATATACACCCGGTTCCACAGTTTGAATTTTTGCAATAAGGGTGTCTGTGACTCCTCCATCATCTGGTTGCAGTGTACCTATAGATTAAAATTATTTTATTTAATACAGCAGAGTCAAAATCGCAGGTGTATACATGACATCGTGTGCGAAATCAAAGCTAAAATGTTTTTGATAATATCGCATGTGTTTTTCATAGGTTTCGCAAATGTATAATTTTTAGTGAATTTTTACATTATATCGCATGTGTTAATATTGATTTCGCAAGTGTTACCTTCTGATGCCATTTGTAGCAAAACATTGGATATTACTTGTTGTGCTTCTTCATCCTCTTTACCTTCTGTGTTTGTAGCAACTTCATGATGAACTTCAGAAGCTGGATTTTCAGGTTCTTGATGAACAGGAGAGGCTGCAGGTCCATGCTCTTGAACCGGTTCAGGTGGCAGACAGATGGGATTATTCTGAAGCGTTTGATCCCACTCCTTACAAGCATTCATAACATCAACATCCCAAAAACACTTAGTTTTTGCCTCTGACACTAAGTTGTTCATCTCTTGAACATCTCAAACCATTTTAAGGTATTTTTTGACATTTGCTTTCATCTTTTTCAACAGATTCTGTAATATCAGTATAGAAGTTAAATATAATTGATAAAGTTAAATAAGTTAAATTAACATTTTTATACACTTACCTTTTTGTTTGCTCTCGAAGCCTCTAGTTGTTGTTCGTTGGCTGTGTCATAGAACACTGACGGTGAAAGTTGAGCAGGAGTGTTGCAATAATCCATCATTTTCTGCGTCTGCGTTCCAACTTCAAAGTCAATGTTCATATGAGACATTTCATTGATTTCAAAACCGAAATCCATGAACTCATCAATGTTCTCCTTATCTTTTGGCTCTTCCCCGGTTTCTTCGTTGTGTACTGCGCGCGCAGTCCTTCTTTTGTAGCTTATCGTCGTGTCAACCGGCGGTCGTAGTGTATAATCATCCTCCGGAGGACCCTTTTCTTCTTCATTCTTTTCTTCATTTTCTTCTTCATTTTCTTCTTCACTTTCTTCTTCTTCTTCACTCTCACTTGATATCCATAGAGGTCCGTTATCCGAAATATGTTATTCGACGTTATCAATCTCTGAAGATGTGATATAACGAATAACCGGTATTTCCACAGCTTTCTCAAACAGGTTAAGCCTCTTGTTGTACTCATGCGTGTACAGAAGCTGTATGAATAGCAAGATCATGTAATTATATAACTAAACAAACTAGTATTCTAAATGTGTTATTAAATGTAGTAATGTATACCGTAAGAAAGGCAACAGGTCCTACGAACTGTATCTTATAGTTTTTCCAGCCCGCTCGTGTCCGGCGCAAGGTTTCGAGTAGATATGAGCACCAATCTAGATTTTTTATTTCTTCAACATCTTCTACACCGAGCAAACATCTATCATTTGCAAGTGTTGCCTTTGTAATTTCTGCAAAGAACGTCATCCAGTATACAAGGAAATTTAATTTAAACAGTCTCCCGCCGTCTCTTTGATTTTCCATTGTATTTGCTATTAAGCCATGGGTAAGTCTCGCGTTTTGTCCCCACTGGTGGATGAATGTATCCCGGACCGCATTTCCCGGTTCTTGACTTTTTTCAGTTTTGTCTTGCTTTTTGACTTTTCTCTTATCGGCTATTATTTCAACCTTCTTTGGACCTTTTGGTATACCAAATACCTCATAAACTGTGTCCGATGTTATTTTTATTTGGTGTTTTCCCAAGTTTAGCTTATCGAACTTCTCATCAAAGTTTCTCACTAGCCAATATGCCAATCTTGTCGAAATACGGTTGATGTTGATATCAAGAATAGCTCCAAACCCCATATCCCTAACATCATCTATCTGTTTTTTTGAAAATCTTCTAACAGTATCCATATATGAGTTAGGTTGGCATCTCAGCAGTATTGCTTCATTGTTGTATTTGAAAAACTCTCTATGTTCTGTTTTAGGTTGTTGCCCTTTTTTTGAATGTCTTTTTGTGAGTATCTTTGATTTTCTTTTATCTTCTTTCTTCTCATGTTTTTTTCTTTTTTGGGGGTGGCTTAACAATTTCTTCATCTTCTGAACTTTCTTGAATCACCAATCTCTTTCTATTCTTTTTAATTTTTATCAGAGTTGATATTGGTCCTTCAAAGTCTTCATCAGATTCTATTTCTACAAAATCGCAAGCTATAGTTAAAAACACGTACAAAATCGCATTTGTCAGTTAATTATGCAAAACAAGCCATCAATTCGCATGTGTTAGATATCAATTCGCATGTGTTATTTATCAATTTGCATTTATGAGTTATGATTTCGCATTTGTTTCATAAGCATTACCTAAACAATACAACTAACTTCTCATATAAAATCGCATTTGCATTTATATCAATTCGCAAATCTAATTTAACCTAAAACAAACAAACTTATACATACTAGCTTTTTATCATATGAAATCGCAAATGTCATTAAAACCACAACAAAATCCTTTATGATATCGCACACCCATCAGTATCATTAAGAAAAGTGCATAAAAAATGCAAAACCTAACAAATAAATATTCCTGCAATAAACCCTAGCAAAATTGAAGTTGTTATCAATATATAATGTTATAGAACTATATGTTTCAGGTAAAACGTTAATAAACAAACAAAATCGCATTTGATTTTAAAGCCCCTGTATATTACACCTTAAATCGCAAATGTAAATAGATACCTGGATTCATATTCTTCGCTTGTGGTCTGTCGTTGTTTGCTTTGCTTCTTTTCTCAATATTCATTGAATCGTAGTTGAAATCGCAATGGAGAGTAGCAGTGAATCGTAGTTGAAATCGCAATGAGTTGCAGGTAATGTTTTTGGAGAAGGAGAATGATTTTGAGTTTTTGGGTGCTGATAATCAGGGGTTTTGTTCTCGCTATGGAAAATTATAACCTTGGCGGTTTCTTTTATTAATTTTAATTAGATTAATTTAATTGTTTAAACACGCGCTTTTAATGAGATGATCGTACGGTTGTTGTTGTAGCGTACATAATGTACAATTAGAGGATTTGTATGATAACCGGCCTCTATATATATATATATATATAGGGGGTCGCTAGAATGAGAACCACCACGAGTTATGAGAACCACGAGAACCGCGCCCCGCGGGTGGCCGTTGACCACGAAATTTTTTTTACACCTAGATCCGTATATTTTAAGACCGGGTGTAAATTTTGGGTTCAAACGGCGCGCCCGAGGGGGTAGTTTTTTACGCCCAAAGTTTGGTTAAAAAAAAAAGAAAAATTAAAAAAATTAAAAAAACCCAAACTTTGGGCGTAAAAAACTACCCCCTCGGGCGCGCCGTTTGAACCCAAAATTTACACCCGGTCTTAAAATATACGGATCTAGGTGTAAAAAAAATTTCGTGGTCAACGGCCACCCGCGGGGCGCGGTTCTCGTGGTTCTCATAACTCGTGGTGGTTCTCATTCTAGCGGCTCCCTATATATATATATATATATATATATATATATATATATATATATATATATATATATATATATATAGGGAGCCGCTAAAATAAGAACCACCTCCAGTTATGAGAACCATGAGAACCACTTTCCACCAATCAGATTTTACCACCTCAAAGGGTATATTGGTCATTTACTTAAAACCTGTCATATTCACTCTCTCTCTTCATTAAAGTGTCTGACTTTATAAAAGCTCTCTCCTCTCTCATTTACATTTATCTCTCCTCTCTCAAAACCCTGTTTCACCATTTCAGACATCACAGCCCACCTTCATCGATTTCCACAGTCCGTCATCCCTTCCGTTCCTCATCACCATCATCGACATAGTGGTGGTGATTGGTTTATGCCGCCCCTCCCCCCTCCCCCATGTACCCCTTCCTTCTCCGGTCATAGTGGTGGTGATCGATTTCCACAGTCCGTCAAACTTTTTGGGGGGTTGCTCAGATCTGAACGGTTGTGGCGGCAGTGGTTAGAAATGGGTTAGGGTTGCTCAGATCTGAACCGGTGGCCCCAAACAGAGGTAGAAGGCGGTGGTGGGGGCGGTGGTTTGGTGGGAGTTGTGCAGAGGCGGAAGGTGGGTGGCTGGAGAGGGCCGGCGGCGGTGGCTGAGCCGGTGAAGCCGGTGATGCCGATGGTTTTTTTGGTATGTGTTCTTGATTTTTCTGGGTTTGATTTTTGGGTGTTCTTGAATCTGGGTTTGATTTTGGGTGTTCTTGAATCTGATGGGTGTTCTTGATTTTTCTGGGTTTGATTTTTCTGGGTTTTTTTTAATCTGATGGGTGTTCTTGAATTTGATGGGTGTTCTTGAATCTGATGGGTGTTCTTGGGGGTTTGACTTTCTGGGTTTGATTCCGTTGAATCTGGGCTTGAATGTTGTTCATGTTGAATCTGGGTTTGAATGATGTTATTGTGACCTTTTTTGATCCTGTTGAATCTGCGTTTGAATGATATTCTGTTTTTTGAATGATGTTCATGTTGAATCCGGGTTTGAATGTTGTTCATGTTGATCTGTGGGTTTTGATTTGTGATGTTTAAATCTGTGGGTTTTGATACGATCGACGAGGTGGCGATGATGCAAAAAAAAAAAAAAAAACCGTAGATTTTGATGACGATGGCGCGGCAAGGACGGCGGAGGGTAGGGTTTTTGATCCTGCAACCCCACTTTTGCAGCCTCTTGATTATCGGATAATCTGAGCCAAACCCCCTTTTTTTTTCGAGATACCCTTTGTTTTTTATGTTTGTTGGGTTTTTATATTTTTTTTGAGGCGTCGATGATGATAACAATATATCTGAGACACCTCCCGAGTTTGCGATTTCTGGGTGCGTTCGTTTTTGCGTAAAAAAAAAAATTTGTAAAAAAAAAAAACCCGTAAACTTTTTTAACGTAAAACGTAAAAACGTGAAGCGTAAAAAGTTTTACGTAAAACGTAAATCGTAAAACGTTTTACGTAAAACGTTTTACGATTTACGTTTTACGTAAAACGTAAAAAGTAAAAAGTTCTACGTAAAACGTAAAACGTAATTTTTTTTTTACTAAAACGAAAAAAACGTTAACGTAAAAACGTTAACGTAAAAAACCGTTAACGTAAAAACCGTTAACGTAAAACGTAAAAGGTTTTTCGTAAAACGTAAAAAGTTTTAGGTAAAACGTAAACGTAAAAATTTTAACGTAAAAAACCGGCGCGTAAAACGTAAAAAAAACATTAACGTAAAAAACCGGCGCGTAAAACGTAAAAAAACTTTAACGTAAAAAACCGGCGCGTAAAACGTAAAAAAATGGCGTTAAAAAAGGACGCGTAAAAAGCGGCGTTAAAAAATAGGCGCGTAAAAAACGGCGCGTAAAAAACGACTTGTAAAAAACGGCGCGTAAAAAACGGCGCGTTAAAAAAACGGCGTGTTAAAAAAACGGCGCTTGAAAAAGTCGGGCGTAAGACGGGTCGTAAAAACGGGTCGTAAAACGGCGTGAAAAAACGGAGCGTAAAAAAAAACCTGATTTTAGAAAAAAAAAAACAGATTTTAGAAAAAAAAAACTGATTTTTGTTTAATATAAAAAAAAACTGATTTAAGAAAAAAAAACATTTAATGTAATCGGACAAAATTGTAATAAAAAACAATAAACTTAATAAGAAAAAAAAAAACAAAATTACTTAAATACACTTTTGGATTATAATATTAAAGACATTCATATCTGTAGGCATCATTTACAGTGGATGGCTGGCTTTTGTATTTGCATTTCTACTCATATTTTTTTTGCAATTAATATAAAGCTTGCACTACATTTTAGTGGAGGAAATCCAATCAGTGAACTTGGGGATTTGGAACAAAATGGAATAGCTTTTGGTTGTTCAAAATGCAATTTCTCAAGCTGAAGAGCTAGTCCAAGAGGGTAATGTTATTCTTCTCAAAATACATGGCCAGCTATTATCCATATTTCCACAGTCAAACAATAGATTTGCAGCAGCACTTGGGGGTTTGGGTTTATTTATGACCATTACGTGCTCCTACTTAGGGTGTACGGTGTGGTGATCGGCAACATGCGGCAAACTAGTTTCCCACTCGGTAAACACCACCACCAACAAAGTTTGAATTTTTCCAAGTTTACCAAATCGGTGGTGTGATGCCGATGCAGTGAAGTAGAGGGTGTGTGGTGGGGTGGGGTCCATTCCTATCTCAACCAATCACAACTTTTTTTTTTTATAACTAGTTTACCACTTCACCAAGTGTCTAAACCATTGCCAACAATTTTCAGCAAAGTTTAAACACTTTTGCCTGATTGACATGGCGCGCTCTGATTGGTCGGTTTTTTAGTTTACCACTCCAAAGTGTTTAACCACTCCCTACACCCTTAGATGATCTAATTTTTTGTTAGAGCTGGTATTTTATTAAGTAGATGTAATAATTTCAAATTGGAAGATAAGATATGTATAGATGTGTTTATTAGAAGGCAATAATGAGGGATGAAGGTGGTTGTGGAGGAGGTGGCGGTGATGGTGGATATCGTGGTGGTGGGTTAAAGATAGAGATGGTGGAGAAGAAGATAAGGGGTGGGCCATCTTTTTTTGGTTTATTTTTAATAACAAGGGCATTTTAGTAATTTCACATCCACTTAACACCAAAAACTAACTTCCATCCGCGCCAGGGACTATCCGGGAACGAAATTGCAAAAGTTGAGGACTATAGCTGTAATTTTAGAAAGTTAGGGACTAAAGATGAAAAATGGGCAAACCACAGGGACTATCCGGGCATTTTTCTCTTTATTAAATATTTTAAGATTCCAATTCATTTGGTAACTTAAATAGGTCAAAGAATAAACTAACACTCTTTCCCTTCTATTAATTTTGAAATATTTGTTTTTAGAAGTGGGTATTACAGTGTAACTAAATCACGTATACGTTTACGTATCCGTAACAACATACGGGTCATCATGAAATATCACGTATCCTATTGATTATATATTACTTTGTTCAGTTTAACGGTATTGCCTTTCAGATATTTGAAATTTAGTTTTTGAATTAGTCTACGTTTAGCTAGTTAACTCGTCACAACGTACGTGCATAGTTCAACAATTTTATGTTAGGTTTAAACGTCAAACCGCAACATATATGTCCTAAATACTCGTTTATATTAAAAAAAAATAGACAGATTAGATTTAAATAACCTCAATTTTCAGTAATTGGCTGATAGCACTCCCAACTTTCAACTTATTTTCCTCGGGCACATCCAAACCAACTGAACCCTAACCCAGTTAGCTGACGTCAGATGCCATGTCACTAATCAAGTGCCACATCAGTAAAAAAAGCCACGTCAACAAAAAATGCGGTCAGATGCCACATCAACAATATGCTAACTGGGTTAGGGTTCAGTTAACTTGGAAGTGTTGGAGGAAAATAAGTTAAAAGTTGAGAGTCTTGTGATACAAATCAAAAGTTGGCAGCGTTATCTGCCAACTAGTAAAAATTAAAATTATTTAAATCTAATATCCCAATAAAATACAACCAATATCCATATGTGTAGGGCCGTAAACGAGCCGAACCAGGGTAGGCTCAGGCTCAGCTCGTTTAAAAATCGAATCTAGCCGAGCCAACTCATTTTTCTTAACGAGTTGGAAAGTTGGGATTGGGCTCGGCTCGGCTCGTCAAAAGCTTGGGGGGGGGTGGGGGGGGGGGTTAGGTTTTTTTAGGTTTTTTTTGGGGGGGGGGGGGGTGGGGTGGGGGGGGGGTTTAGGTTTTTGGGTTGGGGGGGGGGGGGGTTTAGGTTTTTGGGTGGTGGTGGGGTGGGGGTGGGTGTTTAAGTTTTTGGTGGTGATGTAGTGGGTTTAGTTTTAAGTTATTGGACACTTGTCACTCTATAAATCCTTCTTACACTTCTTACAATTAGAAGTCTTTGTAGAATAACTTGACCCATATTTTTTGAATCAATATTATTAGTTAAGACTATAGCTTAATAATCTATTTTTTTCAATAAAAAAATAACCATGTTACTAACTAAACAACATTTCTTACATATATTAAAATACACAAATATATATAATTTGGTGTTTAATTTAAACGAGCTAAACGAGCAAGCTAACGAGCCAACTATCGAGTGAGCCACGAATCGAACCTACCTTGGCTCGAGCTCGGCTTGTTTACAAACCGAGCTGAGCCAGTTCATTTAAAACTGAGCTGACTTCGAACCGAGTTTTTTTCAAATTTTTTAAACGAACTTCGAGTGAGGCCCGGACCAAATGCTTTTTCAACAGCCCTACTACATATGTGAAACGTTTTTTTTTTATTTTTCATTGAAAATGAAAATTATTGGTTGTACAAAAATAAATTAGAGTTGCGTTTGAATGTAGTCCATAAATGATAATAATAACAAAAAAAATAATAGGCTCGTATAGTTTCTTCCGCTCTCTACCACCACCACCACCAAGCTTCTCGACGGAATCACTCTGGCCGCCGTAACGGTTGCCGGAGCTGCTTCTCCCACCACCACATGTTCACTCTCCGACCACCGTCTTATTTGGCAATTACCCATTGATTGGCTAATGTTTTTTTATTCCAATTCTTTATATATCTTCAACTTATTCTTCTAATTTTTGTTCCATATATATACAAAAGATTGAATATTTTTTGTGGGTTTTTAGTATCTGATTCTATCTCTCAAGAACATGCAGATTTTTTGTTGTTTTACTCCATTGGTAGGAAAGAGCAAGAAAGTTAAGGTGAGATTCTTTGGTATTTTAAGTTAAGGTTATTAATCTGTTAATTAATATTAATTATATTATATGATGAGTTATAGGTTATTTGTTTAATAATTATGAATTGAATTGCTAAAAGCCTAAAACCACTTGGTTTTTTAGAATTGGTTATTTTGATTTATTCATATCAAAATTAAGAGTAAATTACTTTTTGAGTACTTGTTAGTGGTTTTAACAATTTGAGTCCAAAATCAAAATGTTTTTTTAATAACTTTTTGACGTTATAAAATGAACAAAACTGGACTCAAAACGTTATAAAATGAGCGGTTAGGGACTCAGTGCGTTAAATTTTTTGATTTTGGACTCAACTGGTTAAAACCACTAAAACATAGGGACTCAAACGTAATTTACTCCAAAATTAAAGATCTGGAACATGACTATGTAGATGGATGGTTTTCGGGTTTTTCTTTTTTCAGTCATGATTTTGTTTGAAAGTTGGATGGTTTTATAATGATCTTCAAAAAAACAGGTAAACTAGGGGAGTCAATTGTGACGGGTTGAATGATTTCGGGTTGGTGGGTTGGAGGGTTAAAATAGGTGACTCGAACATGACCCATATTTGATTCGCGTGGTCGTGTCGGACACACTTATAAAGTTATAATCTAAGCCGTGTTTTGGGTTGACCCGTTTAATGTTCATTTGCTAATATGAGTAATACCTAGTAACTTAGTAATAATTTAATCAACAAATAGCTTAAGCTCAAATGAACATTTTTGTAATTATTGTGTTCTTAATTATTTTTAACAGGTCATGTTCAGGTTGACCTGTTTATTAAACAAGCAGTGTTAACTGACCTAACCTAACATGACATGCACGGGTCGTGTTAGGAATTGCTGTCCCTAACGTAAGCAAATTTAGCAAGCAATCCCAAACGCCATCCTTAATGTTCAATAACCAAAATTAGAAACTATTAGAGAGTGTCTAAGTTTGTGTTTTTTTTTTTTTTTTGCTAATGAACACATGTTTTCCATGTTTAATCATGGTTTTTATGGTAGTTTACAATCTAAAAACTGTAACTTGACCATGAAACTCAAAAGGGGATCATGGTTTTGACTAGCTATGTTGTGTGTGTGCTCTTAGGAAGAAAAGGATGATAACATTTTGCAAGTGGGATTACAACACTTTGAAAAACCTACAGATAAAGATGACCCAAAGTCCAAGTCAAAGTCAAAGTCAACATTCAATGTAAATGTCAAGGTGGTCAGCCATGGAAGTCCTGTAAAACCTCAAGTCGAAGAAAACGAAGATACAGCATACGAAGCAGAAGACGAACACGAAAGAGATAACCATTCCAAATCTAAACTCCAATTTTCAATGGGTAAAATGCCGATTCTAGAACAAGAAGACAAAGACATGAATCTCATTGATCATCACAATTATTGTTCCGAGACAGAAATGTGCAACGATGGCCATTTAAGTGATCCCGGTGCTTCAAAGAAGGCCTTTTTATCTTCCCCGAAGCTAAAACGATCTTGTTCTAATCTTGAAACGAAACGGGTTGTGCTAAAAGAGAAATTTGCCCCTAATGAATCGTTCGAAGATTTGCAGAAATTAGCGGTAAATGGTTTTATGAGTCCTGTATCCGTAACAAGTAATTGTAGTGCTGATAGAGTGATTTTACGAAAGCATTCTTCAAGTCAAATCTTGCCTTCAAAAAGCCGAAAACTATGGTGGAAGTTATTCTTGTGGAGTCATAGAAACCTACATGAACCGATTATAAGGGTTCAAAATAAGCTTCTTGTAATCAATCAACAAGGTGGATACTCTTCAGATACTCTAGAACCAAACAGACGACTCGAGGAGTCAAAGTCAAACGCAAAAGCAGAAAAAGTCAACAAAGGAGATCGAAGATGGGATTCATTTCGTCAAGAATCTGATTTCTGGCTGCAGAATCAATGGATGGCTTTTCCAGCTGGATCACCGTTGACAAGAGTAGATGAATGGGTTCAAGATATTCCAACCGAGCCTGTTTCAACAAGCGGTCATGAAAAAGACTGTGAAATTACGTTTCCGCCCTCGCCAGAAAACAGTAAACCGCCATCCGGAAACACCAGCGATCTACCTGAAGAGATTGCGTACGCAAACATGGTGATACAGTCTTTAAATTCTTCTTCAACGGTTGCTTACATTTCTGGTATCGGACTAAAGGTTATTCCTGTAATTTCGGGCTTTTTAAGTCTTCGATCAGTCAACTTATCTGGAAATTCAATAGGTTTTTACTTTTTAGAATACCCTTTTTCAAGATTTCATTTGTAAAGTTTTGGTATGCTAATATAACTAATTTATGTGGTTTTATTTTTTATTTTTGTAGCGAATATAACGCCAGGATCATTGCCAAAGGGTCTTCATGTTCTTAATCTATCAAGAAACAAGATTAGTGTTATTGAAGGCCTTAGGGAACTCACACGGATACGGATTCTTGACCTAAGTTACAACCGGATATCGAGAATCGGGCAGGGTAAGTAGCTCACCTTACCTTTTGATTAAGATGACCATTTTATGCGCTCATGATGCATCATGAAATTGTTGTCTAAGGCTACATGTCAGAAGCTCGGGATCTACCCATTAATGATTTCTAAAGCTCGAGCTCAGCTCGTTTACTTTTTATTAAATATTTAACATATAACTAATATACGTTTTTATTTAAATCTACATCTATAACTTTATATATTTTTTATTACAAAAATGTATAAACTTTATAATATTCATATAAATGACATTCTTGTTTAGGCTACCAAGCCTAGTCATTAGTCAAGCTCGGTATGTGAAATTAGGGATGGGATCCATACAGTATCCCTATCCGTACCCGTACCGAATCTGAACAAAACTCCGCACTGAATACCGTACCAAATATTATGGTACGGTACAGGTATCGCCACCGGTATTTCGGTACAGTACCCGATTTGGTACCATTTTGTTTTTTCTCTATCTTTTAAGCACTCATATGGGTACTAAATAGGTAAAATCGGTACGAGTAGTAATACAATACCAGTACCAAATAGGCAAAATCGATACGGATACCATAATACCATAGTACGAAAATAAACATAATATTAAATTCATTCGTAATCAAATTCGGTACCAGTACCACTTTTACCTGTACCCGTACCAATATCGAAAGTACCGAATACCGAGATCAATAAAACTGGATACCGATACATGTACCGAATACCCGAAGTCATTACGGATATGGGTATGGGTAACGTGCGGGTACGGGTATTTGGGAAAAATATCCCATCCCTATGTGAAACTCGAGCTTGGCTCGTTTACACCTCTAAAATAAATATATCTTGTTTATAACACTAGTAACTTTTGGTACTTTTGATGTAGCATAGAAATTGATTCATTTGACAATAAGGCCATGTGTAGTCATAACCCCCCTTTGTGAGCGTTATGCGACACGTGGCGCGCCACGTGTGCGGGTGGGCGTTATGGGGCGTTATGCATTTAAGCCCGTAGTCATAAAGCCCCCACCTAATCATTACCTATTTAATAATTTTCAATTTTATTAATTAATATAAAAAAAGATTGCTTGTTTGTGATTGGTGGAAAGTTTAAAAGGAACATGCATAGCGGCGCGATATCTATAGCGCTGCCCAATTTTTTTTGCCTCATAACCCCCCCCCCCCCCCCCCCCCCCCCCCCCCCGTAGTGGTGTTCGGGGGGTTATGAGAGAAGATGGCGCCCCACTACGCATCACCTAAGAAGTGAAAGTATGTTATATTTTCAGGGTTATCCAATTGTACCCTGATCAAGGAGTTATACTTGGCCGGAAACAAAATTAGCAATGTTGAGGGACTACACAGGTTACTAAAGCTAATAATCTTGGACCTAAGTTTCAACAAAATTACCACAACAAAAGCGCTCGGACAATTAGTAGCCAATTACAACTCGTTACAAGCTCTAAACTTGTTGGGCAACCCAATTCAAAGCAACATCAACGATGATCAAATCCGAAAAACACTTTGCGGCCTTCTTCCAAAACTAGCGTACTTGAACAAACAACCAGTGAACCCACAAAAGGCTCGGGAAGTTGTTAAAGAAGCCGTTACAAAAGCTGCACTCGGGAATGGGAATTTGAGTACTCGGAGAAGGTCGGTTAAGAGGGTCGGGAATGGCGGATCGTCTTCGTATAGTCGGCATCAAGGTGGTCAGAAAGGGAGTGGGAGGCATGGGGTTAAACCCAAGAATCACCATAGGTCTACTAAGGGTTTGTAGATTGATCATGGGTTTTTTTTTTTTTTTTTGGTTATGTTTATTTAATTTGGATTGTGAAATGTAATAAATCATTGTTGTGTTGATAAATAATTTGAGATTGATTTTTTTAGAATAAAGAATTTGATAAGTAAACAAAAATAATAATGCATCATAATACCAATTATATATGCTGCTGCCCGGGTTTGAACCGGAGACCTTTTGCGTGTAAAGCAAACGTGATAACCACTACACCACAGCAGCTTTTGTGGATAGTTTTAATTTGGTAAACTTTTGTGAACGAATTAATTGGGTCACAAGCTTCAACCCACAGTTTAATATAGTTCTTCTATATCTATGGTTGTAAAATAGTCGCTGATTAATCGCTAGTCTTAGGTTCACAAAGTAATTTTTATCTAATCGGTCAATTAGTTAGTAGGCGGTCAACAGTGGTCAAATCCAGTCCTAATTGGCCAAAAATCGGTTGTAGTCTAGCGATTCCGGCCAATTTTAGGTTTGATTCTTGAGCAAAACCTGTAAATTTCAGCCATTAATTCTATCTACTTGAAAATATGGGTCAAATAAGGTGTTAACACATGTCTACTTAAACAAAATACCTTAAAAATGTGTGTATATACATATAAAATCCCAATCCGATTAATCACTAGTCGGTACCTCACCGGCCGACTAACGTCTAGCGATTCTTACAAGCTTGCAAATATCTCACAAAGTCCCTCCACTTATTTTTTGGCATATTAAAGTCCCTTTATTTGGTATTTTCGAACATAATTGTGAACTTTAATAAAAACATGAAACCGGTTTGCATGTCTTCTTTACCTTAAAAAAAATCACATACGCAAAAAAAAAAAAAATAATGCCGCCAACTAACTAGAAATCGAAATACAAGAATCACATAACAAGTTTCCAATCGATTGAAAGCATCTATCTGATCACACGTTATTTTTCTTGATTCAAAGGACTGACTCATCACATGATAAAACAATAACAACAAAACGAAATTAGGACAAAATTATTTCATTAGATTCAAAAATGTCAGAATGGCAGAGAATTGCTTGAACGTATCCCCGTTGTGGTGGACACTTATTATGGATCACAGTCAGAATGGTAGAGAATTATTGTCGTTTTTTTATAATAAATATATATATGTATATATAGTCTTAGGATCAGGATTTAGAGAAAACGGTAAAAAGTGTGAGAACGGTGAGAACGCTTATGGATCGTCCGATCAAAACAATCTATGGACTAGATTGGCACGGTGGCGTTTTCGTAAATAACATCAATTTTATTACGTGGACGCGCTTCATTAAGGGTAAAAAAGGTAAAACATCATTTCTCACATAAAACGTCATTGAAAAATAAAACTCCAAATAAATACAAAACGCCAATTTTATCACTGCGTACTTTTTTCTATGTTTTTATTTAAGCTCTCTGGCTACAAAAACGCCACAAAATATGAAACGCCATAATATATAACGTCAAACCTTACATCCGGATAAATGTTTATTACATTTTTTGTTATAAAAATAATATCTCGCCTAAACTACGCGCCAAAAATAATTCTATTAATAGAAACGTCTAACTACCTTCCGTTTATCACACCAAAAAAACACAGTGGTTCCTAAAAAAATACAACTCAATGTAAAACGCCAAAAAATACAACGATGGCAAACATCTTTTCTTTGATACTCAGTAATGTTCTGCATGAAGTTTCGCTGAATGATTTGTTACGTGAGTGTAGTAAGATTTTGCTGCATGAGATGGACAAAATTCAAAAAAGAGGGACTGATGACACCCATATGTCATTCTGTCATCTTTGTTCTTGAAGAAGGTTTGGATGATTAGAAGAGACCTATACCAGTGTAAATGCTACTTTAGCCTCGATGATTATCATGAAGACGACGGGCAGATAGCGTCCACCCACAAAGGGTTGATCTATGTCTCCAACATCCACAAAGACACTTCAACACATGAACAAAGAAAATAAACCACGCCAAACCCAAAACGCCATTTATTTGTGACAGTTCTTGTAGTTTCAAAAGAAAAAAGAGACTGATGACACTGAAGATTTAGATCATAAATTGCTTCCATTTTGTTTTTTTTTTAATTTTCTTTATCTATTGTTTATTTTGTAACTTCAGTTAATAAACAAACAAAAGTACATTAATACTATAATGAAAAATATAATAAAACGCCAAAAGGAGCAAATGCTTGTAAAACGCCATCATGCCATAAAAACGCCCCCAAAAAACTACCAAACTATAATAAAATTACTTTGAACAACTATTATTATAAAAAAAAAGCGTGAAACAAAGTGCAAAGAATATAAAATAAAAAAAGTCCAATCGTTATCTAAACGTCATTGGAAAACAAAACGCCATAATTACAGCCGTCAAAATTAGACGTGTTACACCATAAAAACAGTTGAGTCTGAAAACAAAACACGGTAACTGCAAAAACAGTAAAATGAAACGACGGAAAACATAATTACTAACATTTATTATATTGAAAGCAAAATACTTGGGAAATTAAATTTATTTATCTTTTTCAAAACGCCATAATTACCTGTCATGCGCGGGAAAAAAAGTCAATATAAAAGAAGACCATGAGAACACAAACTCAAACACGCCAAAAACATTGACTAAAACGCCACATATTGTCCAAAACGCCAAAAACTTTAAAAATGGCTAAGGTTATTGCATGGAGATTTGAAAGGAAAGAGAAACGATTCATAATAAAGTTCTCTGATAGGAGAAAGGTAAAGGTAAGGACAATAAAAGCCATGCTTGGAATGGGGTTCAGAGGAATATCCTGGCCCTTGGGGTTCCAATGGCCAACGATTGTGAAAGTACCCGAACTGAAATAAAAAGACTGAAGAGAAAATTTCCGGCAGAAGATAATGAAGATGATGATGATATTGACGATACTCCTCTACAAAAACTTAGCAGTTGGGTGATGCATGAGGAAGAAGGAACGCTTGAAGTGACTTATAAAAACGGGGTGCAATATTCATTGCCAATGAAAGAAATGTTGAAGACAGGGTTACTATCTATCATTGAACAACTCTGTGATTTAGCACCTTCAAACGATCCAAAATCCAAGAATGCAGTGATATTCAAGAATAGGCTGCAGCAAAGAAGAGACGAGCTAATGGCGTTATACGCAAATCTAAAATTTAATGATGATGAATCTGAAGAAAGTGATGAACAAAGCGATTGGTACATCTCTGATGTAATCCCACCCACGGAAGACTATTAGTTTATTTTGATTTCGTATTATTGTAATTTTATAAAATATTAATCTATGGTAATCAATTATTAACAAAAAGACCCAAAACGCCAAAAAAATGACATGGAAAAAGCCATAACGCCAAAAAAATTAACTCCGTGATACAAAAAGAATTAATTCAACGAGAAGAAATCTGAGAAAAAACAGTAAAACGCCAAGTAATTAATGATTCTAGATAACGCCAAAATTATCTTGCACGCAAAAAATAAAGCAACATGTCAAACGCGAAAATAGGGAAAGGAGAAGAATACTAAAAACACAAAATACCCCTCGGAAATCTTCTGAGGGCAAATCCCCTAATCGTACATTACATACGCGACAGTAGTGGCCGTACACGTGTCCTGATTCGTTTTTCTTTGATAAGGTTAAATCAGACAATTAATTCAATCCCGCGCCACGTGTTGGGCCAGGATGCGTTCTCACCATTCTCACACTTTTGGGCGTTTTCTCCTGATCCCATATATATATATATATAGGTAAAGTGTAGGATACAAATCCCCTAATCGTACATTACATACGCGACAGTAGTGGCCGTACACGTGTCCTGATTCGTTTTTCTTTGATAAGGTTAAATCAGACAATTAATTCAATCTTCTGAGGGCAAATTCGTCTCTTCATTCAATCAGCGAGAAGTTCGTTACACTAATATCCCGGTAATTATCATTCGAATC
The DNA here is from genome assembly GCA_030545235.1 of Helianthus tuberosus. Taxonomy (NCBI): domain Eukaryota; kingdom Viridiplantae; phylum Streptophyta; class Magnoliopsida; order Asterales; family Asteraceae; genus Helianthus; species Helianthus tuberosus. The sequence goes on along the minus strand of CM060379.1, from coordinate 4,094,883 downwards.
AGTTTCAAATTTTTCATAATTCTCAAATTGCAGTTTTTGTTCTTCTGCGTTAGGGTTTCATTCAATTGTTTTTTTTTCGATGGATCCACAGAGCAGCACTGGACGAACAGATGTTGATTTTGAATAAACTCGACCGATCGGTGATCATGCTCAATTATCTGCATATCAGAGAGTTTCGATTGAGGATGTTTTAAATCCGCAACCTGCAAATCCAAATCCAAATCCAAATCCAAATGCAAGTACAAGTGTTGTAAACGAAGAAACGAATGGTAATTATGTTAATGCTGATCTTTAAATTGTTCGTAGACTTGTTTTGTTTAATCGTAGCAATGATTTTGCATTGTTATAGCTGTTTTTGAAGTTTGAATGTTGAGTATATTTTGATTTGAAAGCAACATGTATAAGTTCGCATGTTATGAGTTTTTCAATTCGCATGTGATATTTATTCTGTTATGGATTTTCGCATGTTTTGATATAATAAATCGCATGTGTAAAACATATTCATCAAAATTCTCATTCGTACGATGAAATTATGCATTTATTAATATATCGCATGTAAGGAGTATGATAATTCGCATGTGGTTTTTTTTATTTGATTTATGTAGATGAAAGGATTTACACTCCGGAGGTTGAAGCATCTGCTACACCTGTGGTTGGAATGCAATTTACCTCTATTGAACAAGCATATGCGTTTTACAAATCATATGCTAAGTTAGCTAGTTTTTCTACTCGGAAGGGTGGTGAAGTACACAATGCTGGTATAACTAAAACTAAGTATTTTGTTTGTTCTAAAGAGGGTCATAAGGCAGTGTGTATTGAAGATCGTTATTCGAAGTCAAAAAAGCCATACAAATCAAGGAACAGGGGGACCATTAGAACTGGATGCAAAGCTCATCTTATGATTTGCACGGTGGATGGTAGATTATATACAGTAAAGAGATTTGTTGATGGCCATAATCATAAGTTTGTATGTCCACATGATATTCATATGCTGCCAGCTTACAGACAATTGTCAGATGTCCAGGAGGAGATGGTATGGGAACTAGGCACTTTAAACCTTGGTCCTGTCAAAGCTTTCCATATAATGAGGAAACGTTATGGTGGTTTCAAGAACGTTGGTTCCACGGTTGATGATTGCAAAAATTTTAGGAATCGAATTAACAGCTATATAGGAGAATATGACGCTGATATGGTGATTAATAGGATGACCGACAAAAAACAGTATTTAGCTGATTATTCGTTTGAATATTCTGTTGATGATGACAAATGGTTAACTGGTTTGTTCTGGGCTGATGGGTTATGCAAGCTTAACTTTATGGAGTTTGGGGATGTGATATCGTTCGATGCAACTTTCAAGACAAACAGGTAAGTGTTTCAAGACAAACATGTTTTTTATTTATTTTCGCATGTTATATGATTTCCTAGACTTGCAATATCGCATGTGTAGACATTGAAGAGTTGGTGTTGAATATATCGCACGTTATACTGTATATTTTCGCATGTGATATATGTCTATTTCGCATGTTTCAATGTGTATTTCGCATGTGTTTGTTCAGGTACAAGATGGTGTTTGTTCCGTTCACTGGCATTGACAACCACTGTCGAAATGTAACCCTTGGAGCTGGGTTGTTGGCATCGGAGAGCATTGAATCCTATAAATGGCTTCTGAATTCATTCGTAAAGTCATTTGGTCAGCAGCCAAAGGTTGTAGTGACGGACCAAGACCCTGCTATGAAACAGGCTATTGAGGGGATTTTTTCTACCAGCAGACACCGATTGTGCATGTGGCACATAATGAAAAAAGTGGCAGATAAGGTATAGCATGCTATATTGTCTTTCGTTAGCGTTTTTTTATAATATAGATTTTGTTATAGGCTGACATAAAAAGCATTTATCAATATAGGTTGGACACGAGTTGTGCAATAATGATGAGTTTAAAAGGAGGATGTGCGACATTGTATGGACTGATTCCATTGAGCCTGAAGAATTCGAGAGACAGTGGAAGTTGGTGATGATTGAGTTCGGTCTCACTGAAAACAAAAGGATTGATGATATGTTTTCGATGAGATACATGTGGATTCCGGCTTTTTACCGGCATGAGCCCATGTCTGGTCTCATGCGAACAACTTCGAGATCAGAGAGCGAGAATCATTTTTTTTGCCAGGTGTCAAATTCACAACTCACTCTTGTAGAGTTTATGAATCATTTTGACGGTGCAATGGATGTCCAAAGGTTCAATCATAGAAAGAATGATCATATTTCAAGATATACTGAGCCTGCTGATTGGAGCGAAACTACTTTGGAAAAAGATGCTGCTAAAATATACACCAGGTCTATATTCTTTGATCAGCATAGAGATTTATGGAACAATTTCCGAATGTCTGCCGATGGACACCAAAATCGAGGGTCCACAGATCAGGATATTGTTGAAAGACTTTAAAGCCCATGGAGATGGTTTATTATAGGTATTATTGCATATATATTTCAAACATGCGATTTTGAAAACCTATATGCGAATTTCATTTTCAGAACATGATTTTGCAATATGCGATTTTGATGTACGCATGCGATTTTAAATTTATACAATTAAATGGTTTTTAGACATGCGAAATTGTTAATTTACACATGCGATTTTAATTTGTAATATATATTTTTTCTTTTGGTTTTCTTAGGTGTGGTTCAAGAATATTGAAAATGATGTAACTACACAGTGTAGCTGTTTGCGTTTTGAGCAGTATGGGATGCTATGTAAACACATCTATTTTCTTTTCAAGATGTTTGGTGTTAAAGAAATACTAAACAAATATGTTATGAAGAGATGGACAAAGGATGTGGTGCCGAATGAATTAAATGTGAAGTACAATTTAAAGGTGGGTGACAAGGATGTGCAACACAAGGCTAAACGGATTGCTCGTGAAATCATCCACACAGGGGAGTATTTGGTTAGCAATTTGATTTCCGACCTTGATCCACTTGTTTTAGTAAGGGATCAAATGATGCAGCTTAAAGAGAGAGTTGATCAGAGTCGTATAACCAAGCAACTTGATCCAAAATTTGACCGATTTTCAAAGTTGATTGGTTACCAACAACCAGTAACTAATGCACCTCCTACTGTCCGTGTGCCGGCTGGTATAAGAAATAAAGGTCGTGGCTCGTAAAAAGGGATTAAATCCAAGAAGGAACAAATGATCAGCCACAAAGGAAAAAGGTCAAGGACATGTAGTGTATGCAATGAAAAAGGTCATGATATTCAGACTTGCGAGATACTGAAAGGCAAACAACAAAAGAAGAAGATGAAGGGCGTCCCGATTGAAAAAGATCCCAGAGACAAAGACAACGAGGTCGAAGACGATGAAGAGGAAGATGAGTTTGAAGATTATAGTGGTAGTAGTGATGATAGATCTGAAGAAGAAGATCAGTGGGAGGAGGTTTCAGAAGATGAGGAAGATTAATTTTTTTTAATGTAATTGCGATTTATACGAAACACATGCGATTTTATATTCATCTGTTTATATCATTTTTCTTGCGATTTAACATATAAACATGCGATTTTATATGCATCAGTTTATAATTAGTCTTACATGCGATTTCACTTTTAGTACATGCGATTTTGTGTTATCTTGTTTTTTTGTGACAAAGATGTCTAAATCATTCATTCGATTTTATATTATAATGAAGCATAAGATGTGTTCAAAACATATACCCAAAATATAAAGTAGTTGTTATTGTCTAACACAGCTACAACCATAAAACGATTAAACAAAAATTTAGTTACTTGAAGCAAAGATTTTGTCACGTTCAGCAGAGCTGAACTCCATCTTCTCCTTCACAGTGTTTAGAGCATCTTTCAAGAAAGAGAAGGCTAAGTCATCAGCTCGAGATTGCTCCTTTATGTGATTCAGAGCAGCGTCTCTAAAGCTTGATGGTGGTTCTTCAAGTAGTCTCTCCCACATCTCTTGATTTTTCTTGATTTCTTCAAGAATTTTCCCATGCACATCAAGAATCAAATGAGAAGAGGTGACATCGGTGCTTATTTCTGTCAATGTGCGAGTTGACAATAGCTCTTTTATTGCAATGTTTTTTTATTTTTTCTGAATCTTCAGATGCCATTTTTTGTGGGTGTGTTGTGTGTGTTTTTGTGTTCTATGTCTTAATATGGAAGGTAGTTACTTGGATATTTTATATTAAAATAGTAAATTTATTATGTAGGTAGGGTGGTAACTTCAGTAGTATTTATTGTAAAATTGATCATTACATGTCAAATTACAGTCACATCGGTAATAAATTAAGTTTTTTTTATATAAAATAGTTAATTTTTATTTATTTTAGTTATTAATTCGTAATTTTTTTTTTTTGCATTTTTTAGGACAAAGTAATTTGAAAGTATTAGCAACATTTTATTCAAAATCGCATTTGATTCGAAAACGAATTCGCAAACTTTAAGAAATCTCAAACTTTAAGAAATCTCAAAGATACTTTATTTTTTTTGAAATCGCATGTGTAAAACCATGAATTCGCAAACTATAAGAAATTTCAAAGATTATTAACTTTTTTTGAAATCGCATGTGTAAAATCATGAATTCGCACATCATAAGACATCTTAAACATCATTACCTTTTTTTTGTAATCGCATTTAATGTTATATGATTTCGCAAACTTTACAAAAAACACAACCTTTCTTTTTGTCTGAAATGTTTTTCGCACGTTTGATATGTATTTCGCATATTTTATTTGATTTTCATCCTGCATCATCTTCTTCGATAGACAGTCTATCGATTTGTTTCAGTTCTAAACTTCCAAACTCAACAGAAATTCAATTCGCAGAAGGAGTTGGTGAATAAGAATCGATCGATTTTTGATTACTTATTGGATTTTCGAATACGATTTTGAATAAGAATCTTACGGTATGATTTTGAGTTTTTGTTTGCTGATTATCAGGGGTTTCTGATTTCGTAATGGACGATTTTAACCTTGGCGGTTTCATATATATATTTTAATTTGATTAATTTAATAGTTAAGCATGGGGTTTAATTGAGATGATCTGACGGTTGTGGTTATAGCATACGTAATGTACGATTAGGCATATTGTATTATAACCGGCCTCTCTCTCTTTATATATATATGTGTGTGTGTGTGTGTGAAAAAGGCTAAATGGGAGAAGATTATCATAGTGAATCGATTTCATGTATTTCAGATTCTTCTTAATTGTCGTTATGATTTCTTTGCATATAAACAACGAATCATACAACCGGTTTTTTTTAGCAAAATCTCACAGCTATGTTCAAAAATACCAAGTAAAGGGACTTTCATATGAAAAAAGAAGTTTAGAGACTTTTGTGAGAAAACACAAACAACATGTTGTTTTTTTTTATGATATCTGCCCTTTATATAACTAGTCGAAACCCGTGGAATCCGGTCAGTATCACTATCGATTCAGTTTGCTACCGGTACCTAGGGGTGTTCATAATTCGTTTTGAATTCGAAAAATTCGAAATTCGATTAAATTCGATTCGATTATCAAGAATTCGTTTCGATTATAAGAATTCGAATTAGATTCAATTCGATTTAAGTAAATCGAATACGAATTTATAATTTCAAATTCGATTCGATTCGAAATTCGAATAAAAATTATACATTTTTATTTATTTTTTATATATAATACATATATAACTTTTATTGGGCTATACTCTAAATTATTTTCAAAATTTATTCCATGTATTAAAATTACCCATTACCAAACACACTACATGGCCCATAACTAAAATCTAAGTAACAAATCGATTAATAGATTTCTAACCCTAAAAATATTAACTTGTAATGTGGAGTGGTTATTCCCGACTTCTCGTTTTAAATTTTAGACTTATGTTACTTTATTTGGAAATTTTTAATGTGATACCGTGATTTATGGCTGCTTTAAAATTTATGTTACATTTTGATAGTTTTTACATATTTTAACAGAATCTGAATCAAATCGAATTTATTCGATTCGATTCGAATTCAAATTTTTAATCGAATACGAATTGGGTCTTTTATTCGAATACGAATTCGAATCGAATTGGGTAGGTTTTAATCGAATTCGAATTCAAGGGAAAATAAAAATTATTCGAATAATTCAATTCGAATAATTCGAAAATTCAATATACGATTCGATGAACACCCCTACCGGTACTTGGTATATTAACTGAAAGAAAAAAACCGAGAAAACCCAAAGAATAAAGTATGGGTCTATGAACTTCTTAATTTATAAAAGTTAAAAGGGGAAATATAAAAAAAATCCAACATACTTTCTCATTTTTCTCATAAAAGTCCGTCAACAACTTTTTGCATATGAAAAACCAACATACTTTCTGTTTTGTCTCACAAAAGTCCCTCAACAATTTTTCAACATTAAAATCTCTTCACTTGTTAAATTTGAATATAATTATGACAAAAATAATTTAAACAATTTGGAACCGTTAGAGGTGCCCATCGGCTCTTTTCAGTTCATTAGATTATTTAGTTCCTTTTATTGGGTTTGAATTTTTTTGGGTTAAACCAAAAATCAAACCAAACTAAACGGAATCTAAGTACTTCAAAACTGAAGCACAAACCGAATTCGAATTTGATTTAGTTTTCGGTTTCAACCGAATACAACAAATTCATATATATTGGTTTACTTGACTAAATATAAAGTATGGTATACTTTGGTTACTTGGTTTATTGGGCTATATATAAACCAAATTCGTTTTATTTGGTTCGGGTTTATTCATTTTCATTCGATTTTCGTTTTTAAATGTTTTCGGTTTCCTAGCAATGCAGGGGCAGATCCAGGGGGGTTTTGAGGTTCCCAGGAACCCCTCGGTTCGGAAAAAAAAAATATTTGAAGCCTTATATGATTTGGAGAAAAATAGTGAGAATTAGTGAAATCTACCAAAAGAAACTCACTAGAAAAAATTTCTGGATCGGTCACTGTAGCAATAACCTATGAATTTTCAAACATATCTTAGGTTGAAACATAACTTCATGAAGCTAGTGTTTTAAAAAAAAATTATCATAATTTTGTTCAAATTTAACATGTGAAGGGACTTTGACATTAAAAAAATTGTTGAAGGACGTTTCATGAGATAAAACAGAAAGTATAGAAAGTATGTTGGTTTTTTATGTGCAAAATATTGTTAAGAGACTTTTATGAGAAAAAATAAAAAATAATAAAGTATATTGGTTTCAAGGATAAATTTATTCCAAAAATAAGTAATTGGGCAAATACCATATAAAACCAATATACTTTCTCATTTTTCTCATAAAAGTCCCTCAACAATTTTTGCACGTAAAATACTAACACCATAGACTTGATTAGAAGCAAGGTAGGTATAAGATTATATAAGAAATCATAAGTTTCATAAAAGTTAACAAGTTAATCTTTCAAAACAGAAAGTTTGGACCTAAAAATGGTGATGTTCCACCTTAGTTTACCATGGTAAACTTGTGGATACACTCCTAGAGGTGTTCCAAGCCTTGAAATGGAAGAAAAGACCAAGAAAAGTGAAGAAAGTGCTTACTTTTGTACTTAGAATAATTTGTCTTTTTCTAATGTTTGTAACCGATTTGAGAGACATTTGAGAGTGTAGATGAGTTGAGAAAGTGAAAATGAGTGATAAGGAGCTTGCTTATATAGTGGTTGGTTAGGGTTTAGTGTTTAATGAAGATTAAAGATGATTGGGGAGTAAAAAGGTGGCCAATCCATGACCAAGAAACAATAATCTGCGGATAAAGGGGTTTCATGGGCCGCGACAGATATGGCTTAGGGTATCGCGCCCCGTGGCATCCCATTTTACCAGCCTCAAGTTTGATTTATTGCATTTTGGCCCCAGAACTTTGATTTTCTTATTATTTTAAGCCATAACTTCCATTTTTAACACATTTTCAAGTATGTAACATGTATGCAACCATAATTTGAGTGTCATGAATGCATGTACAAGTATTTGCACATATAAAGAGTATCGAAACACGTATTTAAACGACCAATTGTATGTATAACAAATATGTATAAATAACAAATTTCATTATGATCAATTCTCAGATTACAAAGTTGGAAAATGAAATACGATTTCAATGAGGATACAAGTTTCCAAAAATAGAAATACAGACAAACTTTCTAAATAAGAAAAGTTCCAAAATGCGAAGCGTTACAGACATGGACGGTGATTGTTCAGTTTGCCCTATCCCCACCATCAACATTCATTGCTTTACATACAAGTCAACCCACAAAAACAAGGTATTTTATGTTTACATTGTTTTGTTTAACAAGTATTGATTATTTTTAGTTCACTTTTTTTGTAACATGACTCATAGAATGTTCAAGAAAATGTTCTGTTCATGTGGGCTTTGTTTACAGGGATTGTGTATCACGTGGGACATCTGATTACTTACAGGGTTGAGAGGCACCCTCGAGTTATTATTCCAACGAATGTGATGTATGTTTCTTTAGCATTGGGGGCCATTTTAGTTCTCATTAGTTTGTATATGATATAAGTTTACATACGTGCGTCAGAGGACCCGTGGGATTACTTTTGCTTCCGTTTCATGATGATCCTTCGGTATGACATGGGGATCGTTGCTATGTTGGTAGTGATTGTCGCCTCTTATTCCCACCACCTTTCTAGCATAGAGACATGGACACATATGATACATGGCGTTGAGGTTGGTGTGTTCGTGATGTTTTTGATCATTAGTGCAGTCACATCTACATCCACATCCACCACATCAGCTCATCCCACTGATAGCGCCTCTACAACAGCACATATGGCATCCGCATCCATAACCCATCCACTCGGAACCCATCGTGAGTGGTATGTCGAGTCAGAGACCATATGCAAGTATTTGGCAGTTCATGTCCCTTTAGCATTGGTGGCCCTTTCAATCCTAATATGTTTGTATTTAATATGGGTTTACCTACATACGTTAAAGGACCCGTGGGGTATTTTTTCATTAGTCTCATGATGATCCTTTATTGTAACACGCAGATTGTTGCTATGCCTGTAGTGATTGTTGTTTCTTATTCCCACCATTTTATAAGAGGGAAACTTGGTAAAAACTGATATATTGTGTAGGGGTTGACGTATTGGTGGTGTTTATGATCATTACTGCAATTGGTTGCTTCAAGCCAATAAAACTGATGTTGCCACTATAGTGGTTCATCTTGCATCCACATCGGCATGCTGAAATCCCCCAAACCCGGGGTTTTCATCTACTGGATTTACTCTTTGAAAAATTGTTCATACATACCGGATACCAGTTGCCACGGGGAGCCTTTGCCAGAGACCAGCCTCTATTCCGATCATCAACCTGGTGTTCATATTAAATGAACTTTAAACTTTGGAATGTCGTGTATCAGATGATTGTAATTTAAGACTAAGCATAACTCTTTATCATAAAGTATAACTTTTTACTATGAATTGTATGTGCACACTATATTATACCCTACTTTAATTCTTTAAAGTCTAACTATAATCTTTAACATACATCAAATACACAAAGCATTTAAAGTGCAACACACAACTTTACCTCACATAACATTACACTATGCAACAACATAGAATTTATATTAACTATCAACTCTGCCATGAAGTATGCATGCATTTTATACTATACGTAGTTGATCAATCACCAACAAACCACAAAGGTTTTGCACCTCTTTCTATTCTGACATATGTCACTTTTGGGCTCTAGATTTTCACCGGGACAATGTATACCGATAGTTATCAGTATCAAGCTCCAGACTTTTCCGAGATAGTCTATATGCATATTGTGCACACTTTATACTATAACACTTTGTAAGTTTATCACTTTAAGACGTTATAGTCACTTTAGCAAGATTTATCATATAGAGTTACGTTTTAGAAACATAACACTTTATACTTAGTACTATAACACGTCAACACTTTAAAATTGTATACTTTACTTTGGAAAACTTTATCATAAGCTAACATATGTAATAGAAAACATATTTACCTTACTTTGAAAACTGCAGTGAGTATGCACATCGTTTAAAACAATAAGTAAATAGGGGTCTAGAAACTCACATGTCTGTTGTAAACTACTTCGTGCTAAGATGTCTAGGTTAGAACGAGCATCGCACGATCTGTATAAAAGTTAACACAAGGAAAATCGTCACTTTACAATATTCCAAAAAACAAGGTCGACATCGTTATTGCCTAACTCGCGTTATGACTTTCACATCATTTTGAACAAAGACATCGAGCATTAACAAAGTCGTTGATAAATTCACACATACAAGCATTAACAAAGTCATTTTTAGCTTCAGTAGTAACACGAAAAAACATTTAAAAAATCTGATCTTTATGTTGAAAACCCAAGTTTTACCAAAAAAACCCTTTTCATAAAAACATAGATTTGGATACTTAGTCTTACCCAAATTTCAACTAAAACATTGTTGGGATGATTCTTAATTATTTTCTAAATGATTCCAAGTTCTAATCATGATTCTTTGATCTTGAATCCCTTTTCATTAACTTTCTCTCTCTAAAATTCCACATTCTCTCTCTAGCTTCTCTCTCTAGAATTAGTTAAGATGACAATTATGGAGCCAAGGGTTTCATCTCTTTCTTTTTATACTCCATAATCCATGGGCCTTCCACCATTAACTTTATCTTGGGCCCAAGTCCATTTATTTAAATAAAACCTCACTTTATTAATTCAAACCCAAATTTCATACCAACTACGTACCATAGTAAATTTTTTGGCGGTTACACATCCACATCCCCAGCTCATCCACTTGGAACCCATTATGCGTGGTATGCTGAGTCAGAGACCATTTGCAAGTACCTTGTAGGTTTTTTTATATTTGCGAATTTATGGAAATGGTAAAATGAGAACCCCATCAAGTTGTGAGAACCAGGGTTTCCAAAAGATTTTTTCAAAAAAAAAAATTCTCAAAATCTTAAAAAAAAATAACTTGTTCTAACAAAAAAATAAAAAAAAAATAAAAAAAGTCACATGCGAAAATTTACATCAATATAAAATTTTTTTATTGGTAATGTCAACGTTCCGTAAAGAAATTTTATATCAGGCATAACTACCGACCCGGCAATACTTTTCCAAATTAACATTTTCATCTATGTTTGCGCAAAAAGTTGCGGCCCAACTCGCGCAAGAAGTAGGAGTTCTCATAGTTCTCACATGTCACACCCCAACCGATGGCGGAAACATCGGAGTGAGACGAAAACGAGATTGTTCATTACTCATAACACTAAACTGCGACAAGTATTTAAATAATGAATTTCATTTTATTGCTAAAGAATCCATTACAACGTTTGAAATTAAAATACAACAATTTGAAATAAGAATTACATTACAACAAGAATTTAAAGTCTAAGTGTGTTTCTAGGCATCCCACTAAGTTCCATGCATCATCAATCCTTATCATAACCTGCAACATGTTATAAAAGCATAGTTCAATACAATGTATTGGCGAGTACACTAGTTTAGACAAATGACATAAGTATAAAAAGTATTTCTCAAGTCCAGCATGGTAAATGGTATACAAGGTAAGCTAGCATGTAATACTACGAGTCAAACCCCAAGTGTCCACAAGAATTATAAGTGTCCCTCCCCACAAAAGTAACGAGACTATGAATGAATAATAAGAATAAGGTTAACATAACCCCGACGGGCGGCGTGCTACTCCTATAGCGCTATATATGTTAAGTTGGACTAGCTAAGTTAATGACAAGTAGCATGTATGAATCTAGCGTGAACCTAAGCATATCAAGAGCATGTATAACAGATTGAGAATAAAATATGTTTAAGTGTGTGTTGTGAATTTTGTAATTTAACATGTTACAACCCAAATTGTGTAAAATAGGAAAAAGGGATCAAGTGTACTCACAAAATTGCTAAGTCTTCCGATTATCCAAGTATTGACAAGTTAATGAGATTAGGAGATTGAATGTGTTTGGATTGGATTTTTAGGAATGTTTATATTCGGGATTTAGAGTACATAAAAGTATGTATATGAGAAAGTAATCATCTAGACTTAATACTCGTTTTTGACACTATAAGACCCATAGGGGTTGTTGTGATTTCATGGGTTAAGATACCCATTAGAATCGTAACAAGAAGTTAGTACTTAGATGATGTAACTTAGTACCATGACGAATAATCATTTGAATATCATCAAGGGGTTCGGTTATTATGTATATTTTATATGTTTTATATATTCTACATAGTATATTGTATAAGTATAGTCCAACATGTATTTCAAGGATTTCATATAAGTCATGCATGGAGGTAGGAGGATAATCCTTCCTTTAAGACCTCTTTCGTAGATTCACCAATGCACAAGTTGTCACAAGGACAACAAGGATGGTCATGAATGAAATAAAAATGAAATGAACTAACTACTCAAGGGACAAATCATCAAGTGAGGTGGTGGATTGAAGGTAGGATAGCCAAGGCATTCCAAATAATCACACTCAACCAACACAAGTCTTGTTACAAGAACAAGCTTGGAGGATACAACACTTGTGGGTTAAAAACCCTTACAAAACAGAAAGTTTGGAGTGATAAAACACCTCCGAATTTGTATGTAACAACCTTGTTTTTAAGCTTACTAATCATGGACTTGATTAGGAGGATAAGGACATAGGTTTGTTTGAAGAAATCATGAGTTTAAGAAAGTTTTATAAGGTTTTTATTCAAAACAGAAAGTTTGTAACATTTTTAACCTCAAATATGGTAATGTTCCATCTTGGTTTTCCATGGAAAACCTATGGAAACATTCCTAGAGGTGTTCCAAGTGTTAAGAAGCAAGAAGAAATGAAGAAATGAAGAAAATGGAAGATAGGTGAGTTTGAACTCACTTTTGTAATCTGCCTTGAATCTGACTATAATCAGAGAATTTGCTGCTGATTTAGAGTGTTTTGAGTGAGGAATGAAGTGTTTGAAAAGTGGAAGAAGTGTGGAATTGAGTTGTGTTATATAGGTGAGGTTTAGTGTGAGTTAGGTGGTGATTTAATGAGAAAAACACAACTAAACTAACACAAAATCGCCCAATCCACGAGCTGTTAACAACAATCTGCGGATCGGGTTCTCTGGCGGGGCGCGAGAGAGGAGGGGTGGGACGGTCGCGGGCCGCGAGAGACCATACCCGGGGATTTAGTTTGATTTTTGTCATGTTTAGTCCATGTAGTTTCATATAGGTGTGTTTTGAGGTGTTTTAAGCATAAAAGGCATATTATAAGGGTTATTTACGTAATTTAAATAAATTATCAAAGTATAAATAAGAGTTCATAAGTGTTAATGACGTATAAACATGCGTGATAACGTATAAATTGCGTATGTATGACAAGTACTTGTAAGTTTAACACATTTTGCAAGAATTACGAATAAGGTATCATATGTATAATGAAGTTAAACGTTTAAGAATGCATGATTAAATATGATATAAGTTGTATGAAACAATGGATTTCATTACGATTAAAGTCTCGGATTTACAAAATAAAACAAAATACGATCACAAGAGGAGCATGCTTCCAAAAATAGAAATACGAGTCAAGCTTTCTAATTAGGGAAAGTCATGAAAACGTGGAGCGTTACATCACAACTTGGGAAGAATAATAAGAAAACCCTATTGAGTTCAAACACCTAGAAAACGGAATAGGAGCCATTGATTAGTTATGATCTATGGTGGAGATTAACCTACTTTTGTTTTTTAAATAAAAAATAGTTACAAGGTACAAAAAGGGCATTTTTGAAAATTGTAACACATATGACACAAAATGTAACAGATTCTGTAATTGTTACAAAATTCATCTTCCTACTAAAAATGTAACATATATTTTACATGCACTGTAATTATAACACTTCATAAGTTCTAAACAACTAGAATAAAAAACCACAAAAAGTATAACAAATAAACTTAAAAAATGCAACAGGGGAAATTGTAACACTTTCTCTAACACATTCTCTCTCCTCTAACACAAAAGTCAGTCAGAGGGTTAGCAAATTGTTAAGTTAAAAAACTACCCTTGTGATATTCTGTAACAATTATTATGTGGCATGATTCTTGGCCACAAATTGAGTTTCAATGGTTCTCTTAACTCACCACGGACTTCTTATTAGAATTGCCCTAAATTTAAATCTAGCTGGTTTAGTTTCAATGGTTTTCTTAACTCACTAAGGACTTTTTAATGACGACTTTCTTGTGTTAGACCACCGCACTCTCTAAATTGGAGAGCCCCGTTGCCCTACTCCGACCAGACTATGTTGTCTTAATCGGGCCCACGTTGTCTTCAAAGTTTGGATTCGGCTCCCCGGAAAACATACCGCCGACTGTCACTTGACAGACGTTGTGCCACCATAAGAGCTGAACACTCTTTGGTGTAACACACGATGAGACGAAAACCCGGGTGGGCTCAGGATAGAACCTGACGCCTCTCCAAGGAAGCAAAGCTCTATCCATCATTGCCTAATCCACTAAAGTGACATAAGTGGAGATTGAACTTAGAGCTCCATTGGAGAACCAAATACTCTCTACCACTAGGCCACAAGTGATGGATACCAACATGTTATTCCTACTTTTACCTCATATAACACTTTTATTAAATATTTTAATATTTCAATTCATTTGTAACTTAAATAGGTCAAAGAATAAACTAACACTCTTTTCCCTTCATTTAATTTTTAAATATTTGTTTGTAAAAAGTGGGTATTATAATTTAACTTTACTTATATGTTTACACGTCCATCACAACATGCGGGTCTTCAAGTAATATCATGTATACTATTGATTATATATTTTTTTAGTTCGGTTTAACGGTATTTGATGTATAAGAATTTATACATCTTTTAAACGTCAAATACACCCTGTTTATGCGAAAACTCTTTGTATTTTCATTTATTTTGGTACTCATTTGAGTTGTTTGTGAAAATACAGGTCCGGGCTTCGGCTCGGTGTTGAAACGGAGGCTTTTGGAGCAAAATAGAGCGAAAATGATGCATTCCAGCAAACTGCCAGATACGGCACTACCGTGCCAAACACTGGCACGACCGTGCCAGACCTTCCGACATCGGCACTCTTGATCATCACTTGCATCCGGCACCAGCACCATCAAAATCCAGAAACGGCATGACCGTGCCAACACTGGCACGACCGTGCCAGGTCAATTTGAGCCCCAGATCAGAGTGTTTCCGAGATCGTTGCCGAGCACTATCGGCTGGCACGACCAGACCATGCCCGAGCACGACCGTGCCACCTCGGGAACTTTTGAGCGCGATCTTTCCCAAAATGGAAGCATACTTGGTCAACATTCAAGAAAGTGGCTCTGACACTTGCTAAGCACGACCGTGCCAAAAGGTGGCATGGTAGTGCCAAACGCGCAGAGTTTAAATACGAATTTCTAGCTCATTTGCAAGGGAGTTGGAGCATTTTGGTGACTTTTTCTCTCAAGAATCTGGTCTTGGAAGCTTGTTGGAGCCAAGAGGGAGCCTTGAAGAGGACTTAATCACTTGAAGATCTACTCAAACATCATTTTAATCTTGTCTTTAACTTGGTTAGCTTATTACATTATGAACAATTTATGTTTCTTTGCACTTGATTTGGTAGCCATGAGCCTTATGGGCTAAACATTTGAGTTGTCTAAACTTTGTTGAAGCTAATGAATATGTGATAACATGGAAATAGATGTGATGATTGTTCTTGTTAATCTTCATGTTGGTATTTAATCTTGTTCTTGGAGTTCATGTGTATGCTTAAAGTTCTTGTTCTTGAATGTTTGCTCATAAGTATTTACATGTTGTGTTGGAAAGCCCATGTAAAGATTATGATTATTGAATCTTGTTAACTTGTTAGTATGATTCATAGCATGAAACTAGGAATGGTAATTGCTAATGTGATTGAATGATGATTTGAGCATATGTGTAAATTCTTGCATCTAGATTTGGAAAGATCATGAGTATGTTTATATGGATTCTATAGTTTGTGTTCTTGTTAGTTTGATGATTTAGGCCAAAATTGTTAGCTAGCATGACCATGCTTGTGGTTCATATCAAGAACATGATGATAGTGCCAACTACTTGAAACCAAGTTAGGGTGATTAGTGTGTTGTTCATATTAGTTTTCCCTAATTTGTAGAGTTAGGAGTTTTGACAAACAAATAACTCATGATTAAAGATTAACATCAACTTAGTAAGTGAGCTTAAAAGGATGATTTTTAGGTGATTAGAATGTTAATTAATTTTTAGTTTTCCTAAGAATTGTAGACTAGGAAACCTTGATTGGGGACTTAGTTAAATTTAGAGCTTGCATCATCATAATTCCTTCCACCTTGTTGTCATATGTTTGTTAGTGGAGACTTAGTTTAGGCAACCCTTTCTTAGATATTGTTCTTTGTTAGAATTTTTAGTAGTTTATTTATTTGCATGCTATTTTAGAAAAATCAACCCAATCATTTAAAAAGGCTTTAAAGTAGCAAAAGTTTAGTATCGAGACACCGCATCCACGGATTGATATTCGGTTCTTGCCGATTAGCTATATTACCACCCGACGGGTACACTTGCCCTTTGTGTGTGTAGTTAGTTCCTAGGTGAAAAACCATTTTAAAACTAAATTTGTGTGAAGAAAAACTTAATTAAAAATATATTTAATTCACGCACATCAAGTTTTGGCGCCGTTGCCGGGGATGCGGTCTTCTTGAAAACGATTCGAGTTGCTTATTTAGCCATTGTGAAAAGTGTAAAAAGTTTTTGTCTACTTGTTTTATTTGCCTTTGCTTGACTATTTGAAAAAAAATGATTATTTGCTAGTTGTTTGTGTTTTTGTATATATTTTGTGCATTGTGCTCCTCCTTATTCCCTACAGATCGTGCATGTCCTCAACCCCCGCTGCTGATATCGTTGAGCCTTCAACGGAGCCGGAGCGTGATCTTCACCGGAGGCTGCGGGAGCGGTTTCGCTTGGTAGCCGAGGCGATCTAGGTAGACGCGGGAGGAGACGACACATTCTACGAGGTTCAAATAGACATGGCGGACGAAGAGGAGAATAGGATTTTGAACGAAATTGGAAAACCGTCACTTGATGGTTTACCTGCGAGCATCAATGCACCGACAATCGATAATAATAATTTTGAGACCAAGGCTGGCACCATATCGATGTTGCAGAATGCGATACAGTTTTATGGCAAGGATCACGAGGATCCTAGTGTTCACATTGCGGGGTTTCTAGAGGTTTGTGCCACATTTAGGATTCGTGATGCATCATCGGATGCTATCCGCCTTCGGCTCTTTCCGTTTTCTTTACGGGATGGAGCCAAGGAGTGGCTTCTTTCACTTCCAGCTGGATCTATCACTACATGGAATCAATTAGCTGAGAAGTTCCTTCAGAAATATTTTCCTCCAGAGAAAACTGTTCGGTTGAGAACCAAGATTCTGAACTTTCGTCAGGACGAGGACGAGTCTCTTTACGAGGCATGGGAGCATTTCAAAGAGCTTATGCGAAAGGTCCCACATCACGGGTTGCCCAAGTGGCAACAATGTCAGATCTTCTACCATGGTTTAGACAGTCAGGGACAGATGATGGTTGATACATACTCGGGTGGGGATATCGGCACGAAAAATGCCACCGAGGCATTTGAGATTCTTGAAAAGTGTACCGTGAAAAACCGGACGCAACAGCCACCAAGAGGTAAGAGTTCTCGGCAGGGAGTTCATCATGTGGACGACTACACGGCCATGACAGCACGTATGGATGCCTTATCTTCGAAATTTGATCGAGTGATGGAAATGCACTCGAGAGGTTCTTCGAGTGGGGGAGCATATCAGGTAGGTGATTTTCAGACTGGAGAGATGTCACACGAGCATGTTGATTTTATGAGAAGCGTTTTAAGGAGTATGACGGTCGTTTCACGAGGCACGAGAATGAGTTGAGAAGCCAAAAGGCTTCCATGCAGACCATTGAGAACCAAGTTGGCCAGATTGCCAAGATGTTGTCTGAGAGACAACAGGGGAGCCTTCCGAGCAACACAGAGACTAATCCTAATGCTACTGCAAAGGCCATCACGTTGAGAAGCGGCAAGACCGCTCAGCCCATCCCTCCGGCTATTCCTACAAAGCCGGTTGATGATGATGAGGTTGATGAGGAGATTGAGTGTGAGTCTCCGGGTGAGGTGCAACAGAGGCGAGTCCCAGCAAGTACCGCACGACCCAAGGAGCCAGTGAGAGAGTATGTCCCTCCCATTCCATATCCGGGGAGGTTGAAGAAGCAGAAAATGGAAGAACACTATGGTAAATTCCTCGAGCTTTTTAAGCAACTTCATATAAATTTACCATTTGTCGAGGCACTTGCTCAAATGCCTAAGTATGCCAAGTTTCTGAAAGACATCCTATCCAACAAAAAGAAACTTGAGGAGCTTTCGCAGGTGACCTTGAATGAGGAGTGTTCAGCAGTTCTTCAGAACAAACTACCTAAGAAGATGAATGATCCTGGGAGTTTCACTATCCCTTGTTTGATTGGTAGTTTGTCGGTTAGCAATGCATTAGCTGATCTTGGAGCTAGCATAAACCTCATGCCATATGCGGTTTTTGCTAATCTAGACTTGGGAGAGCCCAAGCCGACTCGTATGAGCATTCAGCTAGCCGACCGTTCAGTGAAGTATCCTCGAGGCATAGTTGAGAATATGCTGGTGAAAATCGACAAGTTTGTCTTTCCTGTCGATTTCATGATTCTAGACATGGATGAGGACAAAAATGTTCCACTTATCTTAGGTCGACCATTCCTAGCCACTGCGAGAGCCTTGATTGATGTCTGCACCGGTAGATTTACTCTTAGGGTTGATGATGAGGAGGTTACCTTTGACATTGGGAAATCCATGCAACACTCGCAAAGTCAGGATGATACACTCTACTTCATTGAGACTATCAACACATATGTGAGTGATCATCTTCGTGATGCATTCGAGGAGGATGTTGTGGACACACAGCTGCTAGGAGGGGAGGATTTTAGTTCACCTAGGGTGGACCGATTAGTCGAGGAGGTGACTTGTCTGATAGGTCACGCGTCTCCCCCGTGTCCCGAGGTTTTTGAGGTTGTGGATCGCGTTGCTGAGCCTAAAGCACGCCCTTCTATTGAGGATCCACCTTCGGTTGAGCTTAAGGAGCTTCCAGATCATTTGGAGTATGCTTTCTTGGAGGGTGAGACTCATTTTCCCGTTATCATTTCTGCCAAATTGTCGAAGGAAGAGAAGGATCGATTGCTTGAAGTCCTGAAACAGCACAAGAAGGCGATTGCTTGGAAGATTATGGATATAAAAGGGATCAATCCATCCTTTTGTACCCATAAGATTTTGATGGAGGAGGACTTTAAACCTGTAGTACAGCATCAGAGGCGTTTGAACCCCAACATGCAGGAGGTTGTGAAGAAAGAGGTCATCAAACTACTTGATGCAGGTTTGATATACCCGATCTCTGATTCACCATGGGTTAGCCCTGTACAGGTAGTCCCGAAGAAAGGAGGCATGACAGTGGTGACCAATGAGAAAAACGAGTTGATTCCTACTCGTACTGTCACCGGATGGAGAGTTTGCATCGACTACCGCAAACTCAATGATGCCACGAGGAAGGATCACTTCCCACTACCTTTCATTGATCAGATGTTAGAGAGGTTGTCGGGCAGGATGTACTACTGCTTCCTTGATGGTTTTTTGGGTTATTTTCAGATTCCCATCTCTCCTGAGGATCAGGAGAAGACGACATTCACATGTCCCTATGGCACATTCGCCTACCGGCGGATGCCCTTTGGACTGTGCAATGCCCCGGCTATATTTCAGAGGTGTATGGTGGCCATTTTTCACGACATGATCGAGGACTCCATGGAGGTTTTCATGGATGATTTTTCTGTGTTTGGGAGTTCTTTTGATCAGTGTCTCGGGAATCTGAAAAAGATGTTGGCTAGATGTGAAGAAGCCAACCTTGTGTTGAATTGGGAGAAATGCCACTTCATGGTGAAAGAGGGCATTGTGCTTGGGCACAAGATTTCACAGGCGGGGCTCGAGGTTGACCGGGCCAAAGTCGAGACTATTTCAAAGCTCCCGCCTCCCACATCAGTGAAATCTATTAGGAGTTTTCTAGGTCATGCAGGTTTTTACCGGCGATTCATAAAGGACTTTTCCAAAATCGCCCGTCCCATGACTCAGCCCCTCGAGAAGGATGCCCAGTTTGTTTTCTCCGATGAATGCCTTCGGGCATTCGAGCTGTTGAAAGAGAAGTTGGTGAATGCCCCGATCATGGTCGCTCCCGACTGGGAGCTGCCATTTGAGTTGATGTGTGATGCGAGTGACTTCGCAGTCGGGGCCGTCTTGGGTCAAAGGAAAGATAAACACTTTCATCCGATTTACTATGCGAGCAAGACCTTGAATGACGCTCAGGAGCATTACACCACGACAGAGAAAGAGCTCCTAGCTGTGGTCTTTGCCTTCGATAAGTTTCGGTCATATCTTGTCCTTTCCAAGACCATTGTGTACACGAATCATGCAGCCCTTCGGTATCTTTTCAGTAAGCAGGATGCTAAACCGAGATTGATACGTTGGATTTTGTTGCTGCAAGAGTTTGATATTGAAATCCGTGATAAAAAAAGGGGCTGAGAATTTGGCAGCCGATCATCTGTCTCGTCTTGAGCATTCTGAGAAACAGGAAACTCGTGGGCCCAACATCAATGACAATTTCCCCCACGAGTTCCTCATGAGGATCGAGACTAGTGATGATTCCCCATGGTTTGCTGACTTTGCAAACTACCTATCTAGTGGCATCCTGATCAAGGGGATGACCCATCAGCCGAAGCGAAAGTTTTTTGCGGATGTCAAGCATTACTTCTGGGATGACCCTTACTTGTTTAGGGTAGGAGCGGATTGGATGATCCGGCGATGCGTGCATGGTGACGAGGCGAGGGATATTTTACGCCACTGTTACGAAGGACCCACGGGAGGCCACCACGGAGCGAACAACACGGCGAGGAAGGTATTCGACGCCGGATTCTTTTGGCCGACTATTTTCCGTGATGCCCACGAGTGGGTGAGGTCCTGTGATGCTTGCCAGAGAGCGAGCAACATTTCTGCACGCCATGAGATGCCACAAAACGGCATCCAAGTATGTGAGGTTTTTGACGTATGGGGGCTAGACTTCATGGGCCCTTTTCCGACCTCTTTTGGGAACCGCTACATCCTTGTCGCTGTTGATTACGTTTCAAAGTGGGCTGAAGCACAGGCTTTGCCCACTAACGATGCGAGGGTAGTGGTGAGGTTTTTGAAAAAGTTGTTTGCTCGCTTCGGTGCCCCGAAGGCGTTGATTAGTGACCGTGGGACGCATTTCTGTAATGCTCAGCTTGAGAAAGCATTGTCCCGATATGGTGTGCAACATCGATTCTCTACACCATATCATCCGCAGACGAGCGGACAGGTCGAGGTTACTAATCGGGGTATCAAGCGGATTCTGGAGAAGACGGTTAATTCTAGTCGTAAAGATTGGTCCGAGAAATTAGATGATGCACTGTGGGCTTTCCGGACAGCCTACAAGACTCCTATAGGCACCACACCGTTCAAATTAGTCTATGGGAAGTCTTGTCATTTGCCTGTTGAACTCGAGCACAAAGCATACTGGGCTTTGAAGACAGTTAATCTCGATATGGCTGCTGCGGGTGAGAACAGGTTTGTGCAGATTCACGAGGTTGAGGAGCTTAGGCACGATGCGTATGAAAACTCCAAGCTGTACAAGGAACGTACTAAGACGCTTCATGATGCCCACTTGAAGGACAAGAAAGAATTCCGAGTGGGTGATCGTGTGTTGTTGTACAACTCACGTCTCAAGTTGTTTCCTGGTAAGCTTAAATCTCGGTGGTCGGGTCCCTACACTGTACGGTCAGTGTTTCCTTACGGGACCGTGGTGATAGGCCATGAGGATGCCCGGTTGTTTAAAGTCAACGGGCATAGGTTAAAGGCTTATGTTGGAGGGCCCGTTGACCCGAGTGAGGAGGTTGTTACCCTCCACCCCAGGAACAAATGAATTCGGGGCGGTGAGTCTAGCTGAAGACTCGTAAATAAACTTAGCATGTTTGTATTTATATTACTATTTTTGTGGTTGTTATTTCTTTTTCAGGTTGTGGTTCGTTCTGGTCGCGAGGGATGTTGGACGACGCCGGTCCATCCGGATCCAGTGACAGGTTTTAGTCCCGCTGTCCATCTCGTATCTTTTAGTTTTTTATGTTTGAGGGGTGTGCCATTTTGCACCGTCCGTACACCCCTCCGTCGGAAGAATATATATTTAGTTTTAATTGTTAGTTTAGTGGGCTATATAAATGAAAAAAAAGGCAAGGGTAAACTGGGTTGGGTAAATTCTTTTGAGTTTGATCATGTTTGCTAAGTGTGCAGTGTTGGCTCGATGAGATGTTGGTTTGAGGGATGGCTTGGTAGTTCGTTGTGGATGCTCCTTTTTGCTTCATCTTGTTCCGCTTCTAGCCTTATGTTTCAGGGGAGTTTTCGTGTTCCCGCCTTCCTTTATTTGTATTGAATTCGCAATTCCTTTGCTTATTCAATTTTTTGTTGTACATCGAGGGCGATGTACATTTCAAGTGTGGGGAGGTGGTCTATCGCTTGAGCTTTGTTGTCAAAATAAAAAAAAAATAAAAAATAAAAATAATAATAATAATAATAATAATAATGCAAAGCTCTCTTTTAATAATTTTTGTGGCATATTAATCAAATCAACATAAGTATCGAAATAAGCACCAAAATTTTTGATAAATAAATAAGGGTAAAGGCAAAAAGGGGGGCTTGCTCGTGTAAGGAAAACCGTCAAGTAATATTTTTTTTGTATAAATTTGAGCATGAGAAATCAAGCGATTGACCTACTTGTTTGCCTTGCATATTTACCCAATACGCCCGTTTCCGTGAGTTATTTTTGAGCCTTATAGCTTTAGAATTATTTTTGCTCATGTTTTTGCGGGCAAAGATTGAGTGAGCCGGATAACTTTTGCGATTTAGAACTTGTGTTAGGTATGCATTTCGAGGCCACAAAGCAAGAATTCAAGCATAGAAGTGATTGAGGCATTAGGAAACCTTTTTATTTTAGCCATTTTTATTCACCTCCCTACCCAAATCATTCACCTAGTTAAACCAATTTGAGCCTTTCCCGTTCGTTTCTTTTAAACCACCAAAATATTAACCACTTAGCCAAATTAGCCTTTTATATTTTGAACCCATTTTTGGTTGGAAGCCCGGTTCGGTTAATGATTAACTTGTAGCTTTTGTATAGTTTCCTCTTAGTTGTTATGTCCCTCATGATCAAGAGTTTTTAGCTAAGTAGACGTACTTAGTTCTCTCCAAAGCATGGGTTATCCTTGTAAAAAAAAATAAAATTGAAAAGCCTTATCAAATGGCTTTGTTAGAGCAATTTTGGGAGTGAAAAGCAATACTTGTCGGTTAGTTCTCGATTAGTTGTTATTTAGTTGTGTAGTTCTATCTTCTTGTATTTCAAGTTAGTCGAGCCGTCGGATTACAACCGTTTTAGCCACTTTTCAAAATCCACTTCCATACCCTTAGCCCAAGCCAAGTTACAACCCAAACAAGACCTCATGATTTATGCTTTATTTTTGCCGAGTGATTAGATTTGATCCTTCCACAAGCTTATGATATCGCATAGTTATTGTCTTGGCATCGAGTGTTTTAAACATACTCCACAAATTATATGTGCACCTATATTTAGCCGAGTGTGTGAACATTGTGAGGATGCATGGTGAACTTTTAGGGATTTCTAAGATGGACCATTGCTCATAAACATATTTTATATATTTCTTTTCGGTTCTATCTTTATATCGAGCACTCCTTGATTGTTTTGACCCGAGTTATTTGTTTGTGCTTATGAAATGCTAGTTGAGATGATTGCCATTTAGAGAGTTTCGTTGATTTTAGTTTGCTTGAGGACAAGCAAAGTTCAAGTGTGGGGATGTTTGATGTATAAGAATTTATACATCTGTATTGCCTTTAAGATATTTGAAATTTAGTTTTTTTATCGGTCTACATTTTGCTAGTTAACTCACCACAACGTGCCACATGCTTGCATTGTTCAACGCCTTTATGTTTATTTTATTTTATGTTCGGTTTAAACGTCAAACCACAACATATAGGTCCAAAATACTCGTTTATATAAATAAAATTGAGGAATGTTATTGTATAAGAGATTGGAAATGTACGAAGTGCAGAAGAAAATTTTGGTTCTTAATTTGCAAGATCAGTGGTTGAGACTTGAGATTTAGTAGTTCCAAATTTAGAATCCACGTAGATAAAAACAAGGGAAACAAAAGGGGGAAAGGTGTAATAGAAAAATTCCAATATTGTGACTCAAAAATCCACTCCCCCATGATTTTCAAGCGGCTATAACTTTTTATACGATAATATTTTTAAAAACCATCACACCGTACTAACGAACATTTCATTCTCTTTAATTTGAGTAGACTATGCTATAGTTTTCTTAATTTAATTTTTTTACAAGCTATATGAAATGCTCGTTAATACGGTGTAATTTAAAAAAAAATATCATTGTATGGAAAAGTTATAACGGATTGAAAATCGGGGGTTTTATTTATTTCGATTTCTTGTTGATTGTCGTTATGATTTCTTTGCATAAAAGCAGCAAAATGGGAGAAGATAACGTATTTTGAATTTTGTTTAGGGTAAAGAAGACATGCAACGGGCCCAAGTTTTTTTTTTTTTTTTTTTTTGCAAAATTTTATAGTTATATTCAAAATACAAAGTAGGGACTTTAATATGCAAAAAAAAAAAAAAGTTTAGGGACGTTTGTGAGAAAACACAAAAAGTATGTTTGTTTTTATGGCATTTGCCCTTTTTATAACCGGTCGAAATCCCTAAATGTATTGATTCTGTTTGTTATTGGCGCTTGGTATATCAATCGAAAGAGAAAAACTAAAAAATAAAGCCGTATTTAATTTATAAAAGTAAAAAAAGGGAAGATGTAATATTTGGATTGAAGGGAAGCAAGTATATGTAACCTAAACCGTCGTTTTAAAATAACAAAATAATTTTAACTTTCTTATATTTGTATTTAATTAACTTTCTTTTTAACCCCAATAACAAAATAATTTTAACTTTCTTATATTTATATTTAACTTTCTTTTTAACCCCACTTTCAGCAATAATCATCATATTGTCAACTTTATTATCGAATATTTTATAGGATATATTATAAAGTTAAAAATATCCGAGAATGTAAGTATGTTTGTGAATTGTTCGTGTGATTAATTATTTCCGTACAGGTATTTGAAGGTAAAAATCACTATTTTATCAGTAATGCACAGAAAACACTGGTATCAAAAATGACAAAAAGTGAGTACCGAACCGATACCGAAAATAATTTGATTTGAGGCTAACCACAGACGTGAGACATGATATTTTATTATTTTAAACTAGGTTATAACCCCGTGTATTACACGGGTTGAATAAATAAATTTTATATAGTAAATAATAAAACAATATATCTTTAAAAACCTCATTTATTGCATGAGTTGAATAAATATAATTTTATATATTAAATAATAAAAAGTTATATCTATAAAACCATATTGTACGGGTTGAATAAATGTAATTTTATATACGAAATAAAAAAAGTAATATCTTTAAAATCACGTGTATTACATGGGTTGAATAAATATAATATTTTTTACTAAATAATAAAATAATACATCTTTAAAAAACCCCACTTATTTCACGGGTTAAATAAATGTGATTTTATATACCAAATAATAAAAAAAATTACATATTTAAAAATATGCGTATTACACGTTTTGAATAAATGTAATTTTCTGTACTAAATAATAAAAATATATATATCCTTAAAAAACCCCGTGTACTATACGAATTGAATAAATCTAATTTTATATATCAAATAATAAAAAGTTATATCTTAAAAAACCTCATGTATTACATGGGTCGAGTAAATGTAATTTTGTATAGTGAAAATAAAAATATTTAATATATTATTATTCTGTTAAGTACAAGGACTGAAATGGTTACGAGGTGGACTGAAATAGTTACGAAAGTGAAACCATAAGGACTAAAATCGCAATTTTTAAACTAATTGACTGAAATAGTGATTTTTTGACAAACCAAAGGGACGAAAACAGTAATTAACTCTAATTAATTCAAATAAATAATATTATAAATGAGAAGGAGATTAAACTAAATAATAATTATCTATAAGTTGTTAAACTAAATAATATTTAATAGGAGGATTATCTATAATTAATTAGAAGAGATTAAAGTAAAATAATAATTATCTACAAGAGATGGTATAATATGATAACAAGTGTCACTAAAGTGATTTCTTTTATTATATAGTATAGATATTAAATAATATAACATCCAATTGTACCTAGGTACTAGCCACCTCAATCAAATACCTTCACCAAAGTTTCAATAATGCCCCCATAGCATACCTTAGTGGTGTGATTGATGAAAAAAATGCACACATATGGCAACATCTTTTTTCTCCGTTAAAACCCCAATGGATTTCGCACATCTTTTTTCTCCATTAAAACCCCAATGGATTTCCTCTATAACACATAGCCTAAATAATTAGTTACGTCTACTTAGAAGCAAAACAAAACACTAAAATTTGGTTATCATAAACATTGCAAAAATGAAACATTTGTATTTCTCAAGACTTTAAACAAAAACAAATTAAATGGGAGCGCGGTCATGATTAATGCTAGGGTTTAACGTTGTGCTAGAGGGTCAAATGTTATCACTCATTATTGTGCTAGAGGGTGTCGTGTGCGATGCGGGAACACAAACACTAGTGATACGTGACACGTGACACGTTAAAGTAGCCCAACTGAGAAATCTCTCTTCAATTTAGAAAAACAAGTGTGATTCTCTTACAGCATAGTTTTCAAATTCGAATCTAACTTCCATTGTTTTCATATCATAACTGTTTGAAGGTCAACTACCTGACACAGGTTGCGATTTACCTCAACCTCGTCCTGTTGGTTAAGAGGTATCAACGTGGTCATGTGATTTTTCCGGTATCGTGTTCTCAAGGTTTAATCAGGAATCGGCTTAGGGTGAGGGTTTATTTTCACCCACCTTATTGTTTGGAAACAATTATGCGTCATGTACAATTGCAGGGACGGATATAGCTAGTAACAAGGGGTAACCCCAGTTGTCCCTTGACGCTTGTTCAATTTCGTTACTCCCTTAGAATATTTTTAAACGTTGTCCCTATAATGATTTTCTAAATCCGCACTGTACAATTGATGAACGGCTCAATGACCATTAACAAAGCATTCAATTCAAGAATGTTCATTTAAAATCTATAACATGTTCACCACTTCATCTCAAATAAGCTATGATACTAGACACCACAATTCATATAAATGAACGTAAAACTACTATATATAGTAAGTAAAAGAAACTACGACCTTCCAACTTTCGTCAAATGCGTATTAAACCTTGCAAGTAATTAATTCGAAGATGATAGTAGTTCTTGTCTTGTTGGATCACTTGATGAGCTTCTTCCATGTTGTGACACTGTTGTTTTTTCGACGATGAACACAACGCAGGTGATAACGTGATAGGCGATTTCCATCCCAAGTAATAGATATATCAACGGATAAACAATATGGTTGCGGTTATTTTGGGGAAAAAATACCAACACACATATCGACATAGGCACAAGAATAAGTACCAAGTTATTGAAAATACTAATAGGTGATCTCTTATCTTGTTTATGATGATCATCAAGATGGAAACATGTAACTATGATCCCAAACGATACACACACCACCAAATACGCGATCCAGTTGAGTTTAGGGGGAAGAACTAGTATCATCATAAGCGAGAAAGGAGCAACAAATGCTGAGAAGCTACCAATAAATTTCAAAGCGGTATAAATTGGTCGATACATGAACAAGATTGTCCACCACATAATCACAAATACGGTTCCCATGGCAGATAATGCAACAATGACAATGATCTTAAACACTCGGTCACTTTCACAAGCGGATTGATGTTTGCTTTCATACGGCCCATGAATTGCACACCACGCAAGCACACAAATGGGAACGCTGCGAACCATAAGCAAACCGTAAACAAAAGCCCTGAAAAAAAATGTCAACAAGTTATTATCACCACCACAACACCACCTAACTTGAAAATGTGAACCGAACTTACTGTGGAAGTTGTGGTGATGGTAATGGTGTGTCATCTCTCACGGTAATGGCAACCTGTCCACCCATCTCAGTTGACTTCAAGTTTATGATAGGTTAACTCTAAACCAAGGGAGGAAATAAGAAGATTATTGTACAATAGTAACTAGAACGACACCAGTGTTTTTTTTTATGACTGACACCACTTATTTTATTAAAAAAAAACAATTAGTCCAACTGGCACGAAAAAAGTAAAAAAAAAAACTATATATGTTTTGTCACTAAAGAAAAAAATATATAAACGTTTTATCTAAAAAAAATATAGTTAAGCACAATTACTTATTTCCATCTAATATATAATTCACTATAAACCATTAAAAACAAGTGTTGTTTTTAAGTAATATATAATTCAATTTAAACCAATTAACTATTCCGATTGTTTAACCTAATAATGAAAAGCCCGTCGTTAAGTAATATATAATTCACTTTAAACCAATTCACTATTCCAATTGTTTAACCTAATAATGAAAAGACCATCAAAGACGAACTGAAGAGTCACGAGACGAACATAAGTTAAGAAAAGTCAAGATCGATGTAACTTAAGGACGATCTGTTCTAACCGAAGAGAAAGGATTTTGAATTCTGAATTTTTGATCAAAGAGAGGAGCCATTGACGATTAAACATGAGTTTTCTTAAAGGACACTATACTTTTATTATGATATTTATTTTTATTATATTATTTGAACTGACCCAACGTGACCCGATAAATTTAACATTGGGTTGTTATAAATCCAAATTAAAAAAAAAAAAAAAAAAAAAAAAACACCATAGAGAAATTTCTAGCTCTGCTTACCTGTTGAATGCTGGATGGCTTCGAATGGCGGTACAACAGAGGCAACTTGTGGGTCGACAGAATTTTGGGTGGCTTGATTATATAGCGGGATTGCGTGAGGAATTTGGTGTATAATTAATTAAAAAGGAAACAAAATATTTGAGTGATCAGGATTTTCAAATATATATTGTTATTCATATATTTGATGATTGTTTTATGGTTATAAATTTTAATCCAAATAATTTCCCATTCCATGAGTGATCATCTCAATATCCGATACAAGAGTATATTTATATAAGTAGGGTTTCTTTATAAAGTGTATTTTTTGGTTCGCTTAAATTTTATTTTTAAGTAATATCCACGTGCTTTATGAAACTTATGATTTCTTATACAATCTTACTAGGTTACAACCCCGTGTACTACACGGGTTGAATAAATATAATTTTATATATTAAATAATAAAAAGTTAGATATTTATGAACCCCGTATATTGTACGGATTAAATAAATGTAATTTTATATATCAAATAATACAAAAAGTTATATCTTTAAAAACCATGTGTATTACACAGATTAAATAAATGCAATTTTGTATACTAAATACTAAAAACGTCGTATCTTTAAAAAACCCGTGTATAATTAGGTTGAATAAATCTACCAAATAATAGAAA
Source organism: Helianthus tuberosus (assembly GCA_030545235.1). Lineage (NCBI taxonomy): Eukaryota > Viridiplantae > Streptophyta > Magnoliopsida > Asterales > Asteraceae > Helianthus > Helianthus tuberosus. Next base: position 4,065,180 of record CM060379.1, on the reverse strand, counting down.
AATATATCCTTAAAACCCCGTGTATTACACGTGTTGTATAAATCTAATTTTACATAGCAAATGATAAAAAGTTATATCTTTAAAAACTTCGTGTATTACAAGGGTTATATAAATGTATTTTGTATAGTAAATAATAAAAAAATTATATTTTTAAAAACTCCGCATTTTACACGAATTGAATAAATATTGTTTTGTATACCAAATAATAAAAAAATTATATTTTTAATAAATTTGGATAACATTTAATATTAATTTATTATTTATATATTTAATATAAGATAAGTAGGAAAGAGAGGTATTTGTTTTAAAAATATATTAAATTAACAATTTAGATTTGAGGATAATATTTTGTTAAAGTATGATAAGATTTAATATTAATTTATTATTTATTTATCTATATTTTCTATAAAAGGAGAAATCATAATGACATAAGAAAAGTTGATGTGTCAGCCAAAGAGGCTGTCCAACAATGCTTTTTTTATGTCATTTTTACATCATAAACCTGAATATATAAATCACTTTAAAATACATTTAATTTGATTTCAAAGCACTGCCTTGTGTATTCAAATGTTAAAGGTCTGGCCCACATTCCAAAGGGCAAAGCACTGCCCATCTACAAGAAAGTAGCAGATGGTTCCTTTGATAACGTATACGTTAGCAGATGTTTTGAAATTGCGGGTAATTTGAAATTCAAAATGCATGGGGATATGTAATTTTCAATTAATGCATGTCACTCACTCAATTCTGTCAATCATCTTCTTATATAAACTAATTTATATTCTCATTTCACTCTTCATATTTACATTCTCGTGTTATCTTTTTTTGTATTTTCAAACTACATTTCTAATGTATCTCTCCCTCAAATCCCTTCTTCTCAATACTCGACATTTGTTAATTGTCGTTATGATTTCTTTGCATATAAACAAAGAGTCATGCAACCGTTTTTTTTTTAGCAAAATCTCACAGCTATGTTCAAAAATACCAAGTAAAGGGACTTTCATATGAAAAAAAAAGTTTAGAGACTTTTGTGAGAAAACACAAACAACATGTTGGATTTTTTTATGATATCTGCCCTTTATATAACTAGTCGAAACCCGAACGTTGCAGGTGGAATCCTGTCAGTATCACTATCGATTCGGTTTGCTACCGGTACCTAGGGGTGTTCATATTTCGTTTTGAATTCGAAAAATTCGATTAAATTCGATTCGATTATCAAGAATTCGTTTCGATTATAAGAATTCGAATTCGATTCAATTCGATTTAAGTAAATCGAATACGAATTTATAATTTCAAATTCGATTCGATTCGAAATTCGAATAAAAATTATACATTTTTATTTATTTTTTATATATAATACATATATAACTTTTATTGGGCTATACTCTAAATTATTTCCAAAATGTATTCCATGCATTAAAATTACCCATTACCAAACACACTACATGGCCCATAACTAAAATCTAAGTAACAAATCGATTAATAGATTTCTAACCCTAAAAATATTAACTTGTAATGTGGAGTGGTTATTCTCGACTTCTCGTTTTGAATTTTAGACTTATGTTACTTTATTTGGAAATATTTAATGTGATATCGTGATTTATGACTGCTTTAAAATTTATGTTTCATTTTGATAGTTTTTACATATTTCAAAAGAATCTGAATCAAATCGAATTTATTCGAATTCGATTCGAATTCAAATTTTTAGTCGAATACGAATTGGGTTTTTTATTCGAATACGAGTTCGAATCGAATTGTGTAGGTTTTAATCGAATTCGAATTCAAGGGATAATAAAAATTATTTGAATAATTCAATTTGAATAATTCGAAAATTCAATATTCGATTCGATGAACACCCCTACCGGTACTTGGTATATTAACTGAAAGAAAAAAAACCGAGAAAACCCAAAGAATAAAGTATGGGTCTATGAACTTATTAATTTATAAAAGTTAAAAGGGGAAATATAAAAAAACCAACATACTTTTTCATTTTTCTCATAAAAGTCCGTCAACAACTTTTTGCATATGAAAAACCAACATACTTTTTGTTTTGTCTCACAAAAGTCCCTCAACAATTTTTTCAACATTAAAGTCATTTCATTTGTTAAATTTGAACATAATTATGACAAAAATAATTTAAACAATTTGGAACCGTTAGAGGTGCCCATCGACTCTTTTTAGTTCATTAGATTATTTAGTTCCTTTTATTGGGTTTGAACTTTTTTGGGTTAAACCAAAAATCAAACCAAACTAAAAGGAATCTAAGTACTTCAAAACTGAAGCACAAACCGAATTCGAATTTGATTTAGTTTTCGGTTTCAACCGAATCAACAAATTCAGATATATTGGTTTACTTGACTAAATATAAAGTATAGTATACTTTGGTTGCTTGGTTTATTGGGCTACATACAAACCAAAAATTCGTTTTATTCGGTTCGGGTTTAATCATTTTTCATTCGATTTTTGTTTTTAAATGTTTTCGGTTTCGTAGCAATGCAGGGGCGGATCCAGGGGTTTTTGGGGTTCCCAGGAACCCCTCGGTTCGGAAAAATTAATTTGAAGACTTATATGATTTGGAGAAAAATAGTGAGAATTAGTGAAATCTACCAAAAGGAACCCACCGGAAAAAATTTCTGGATCGGTCACTGTAGCAATGACCTATGAATTTTCAAACATATCTTAGGTTGAAACATAACTCCATGTAGCAAGTGTTTTTAAAAAAAATTATCATAATTTTGTTCAAATTTAACATGTGAAGGGACTTTAACATTAAAAAAATTGTTGAAGGACGTTTCATGAGATAAATCAGAAAGTATAGAAAGTATGTTGGTTTTTTATGTGCAAAATATTGTTAAAAGACTTTTATGAGAAAAAATGAAAAATGATAAAGTATATTGGTTTCAAGGATAAATTTATTCCAAAAATAAGTAATTGGGCAAATACCATATAAAACCAATATACTTTCTCATTTTCTCATAAAAGTCCCTCAACAATTTTTGCACGTAAAAACTAACACCATAGACTTGATTAGAAGCAAGGTAGGTATAAGATTGTATAAGAAATCATAAGTTTCATAAAAGTTAACAAGTTAATCTTTCAAAACAGAAAGTTTGGACCTCAAAATGGTGATGTTCCACCTTAGTTTACCATGGTAAACTTGTGGATACACTCCTAGAGGTGTTCCAAGCCTTGAAATGGAAGAAAAGACGAAGAAAAGTGAAGAAAGTGCTTACTTTTGCACTTAGAATAATCTATCTTTTTCTGATGTTTACAACTGATTTGAGAGAGATTTGAGAGTGTAGATGAGTTGAGAAAGTGAAAATTAGTGATAAGGAGCTTGCTTATATAGTGGTTGGTTAGGGTTTAGTGTTTAATGAAGATTAAAGATGATTCGGGAGTAAAAAGGTGGCCAATCCATGACCAAGAAACAATAATCTGCGGATAAAGGGGTTTCATGGGCTGCGATAGCTATGGCTTAGGGTATCGCGCCCCGTGGCATCCCATTTTACCAGCCTCAAGTTTGATTATTGCATTTTGGCCCCTGAACTTTGATTTTCTTATTATTTTAAGCCATAACTTCCATTTTTAGCACATTTTCAAGTATGTAACATGTATGCAACCATAATTTGAGTGTCATGAATGCATGTATAAGTATTTGCACATATAAAGAGTATCGAAACACGTATTTAAATGACTGATTGTATGTATAAAAATATGTATAAATAACAAATTTCATTATGATCAATTCTCGGATTACAAAGTTGGAAAATGAAATACGATTGTAATGAGGATACAAGTTTCCAAAAATAGAAATACAGACAAACTTTCTAAATAAGGAAAGTTCCAAAATGCGAAGCGTTACAGACATGGACGGTGATTGTTCAATTTGCCCTATCCCCACCATCAACATTCATTGCTTTACATACAAGTCAACCCACTAAAACAATGTATTTTATGTTTACATTGTTTTGTTTAACAAGTATTGATTATTTTTAGTTCACTTTTTTTGTAACATGACTCATAGAATGTTCAAGAAAATGTTCTGTTCATGTGGGCTTTGTTTACAGGGATTGTGTATCACGTGGGACATCTGATTACTTACAGGGTTGAGAGGCACCCCCGAGTTATTATTCCAACGGATGTGATGTATGTTTCTTTAGCATTGGTGGCCATTTTAGTTCTCATTAGTTTGTATATGATATGAGTTTACATACGTGCGTCAGAGGACCCGTGGGATTACTTTGCTTCCGTTTCATGACGATCCTTTGGTATGACATGGGGATCGTTGCTATGTTGGTAGTGATTGTCGCCTCTTATTCCCACCACCTTTCTAGCATAGAGACATGGACACATATGATACATGGTGTTGAGGTTGGTGTGTTCGTGATGTTTTTGATCATTAGTGCAGTCACATCTACATCTACATCCACATCCACCACATCAGCTCATCCCACCGATAGCGCCTTTACAGCAGCACATATGGCATCCACATCCATAACTCATCCACTCGGAACCCATCGTGAGTGGTATGTCGAGTTGGAGACCATATGCAAGTATTTGGTAGTTCATGTCCCTTTAGCATTTGTGGCCCTTTCAATCCTCATCTGTTTGTATTTAATATGGGTTTACCTACATACGTTAGAGGACCCGTGGGGTACTTTTTCATTAGTTTCATGATGATCCTTTATTGTAACACGGATTTTGTTGCTATGCCTGTAGTGATTGTTGTTTCTTATTCCCACCGTTCTATAAGAGAGACTTGGTAAAAAGTGATATGTTGTGTAGGGGTTGACGTATTGTTGGTGTTTATGATCATTACTACAATTGGTTGCTCCAAGCCAATAAAACTGATGTTGCCACTATAGTGGCTCATCTTGCATCCACATCGGCATGCTGAAATGCCCCAAACCCAGGGTTTTCATCTACTGGATTTACTCTTTGAAAAATTGTTCATACATACCGGATGCCAATTGCCACGGGGAGCCTTCGCGAGAGACCAACCTCTATTTTGATCATCAACCTGGTGTGCATATTAAATGAACTTTAAACTTTGGAATGTCATTATAATTGCATACCATAAAAGCATTTTATACGTTAACGCCTTTGACATAACTTGTATTATTTCAAGTAATGTATTTTAGTGTATCAGATGATTATACTTTAAGACTAAGCATAACTCTTTATCATAAAGTATCACTTTTTACTATGAATTGTATGTGCACACTATATTATACCCTACTTTAAACTATAACTATAATCTTTTAACATACATCAAATACACAAAGCATTTAAAGTGCAACACACAAATTTACCTCACATAACGTTACACTATGCAACAACATAGAACTTTATATTAACTATAAACTCTGCCATGAAGTATGCATGCATTTTATACTATACGTAGTTGATTAATCACTAGCAAACCACAAAAGTTTTGCACCTCTTTCTATTTTGACATATGTCACTTTTAGGCTCTAGACTTTCACTGGGACAATGTATACCGATAGTTATCAGTATCAAGCTCCAGACTTTTCCGAGATAGTCTATATGCATATTGTGCACACTTTATACTATAACACTTTGTAAGTTTATCACTTTAAGACGTTATAGTCACTTTAGCAAGATTTATCATATAGAGTTATGGTTTAGAAACATAACACTTTATACTTAGTACTATAACACGTCAACACTTTAAAATTGTATACTTTACTTTGGAAAACATTATCATAAGCTTACATGTGTAATAGAAAACATATTTACTTTACTTTGAAAACTGCAGTGAGTATGCACATCGTTTAAAACAATAAGTAAATAGGGGTCTAGAAACTCACATGTCTGTTGTAAACTACTTCGTGCTAAGATGTCTAGGCTAGAACGAGCGTCGCACGATCTGTATAAAAGTTAACACAAGGAAAATCGTCACTTTACAATATTCCAAAAAACAAGGTCGACATCATTATTGCCTAACTCGCGTTATGACTTTCACATCATTTTGAACAAAGTCATCGAGCATTAACAAAGTCGTTGATAAAGTCACACATACAAGCATTAACAAAGTCATTTTTAGCTTCAGTAACACGAAAAAAAATCTGATCTTTATGTTGAAAACCCAAGTTTTACCAAAAAAACCCTTTTCATAAAAACATAGATTTGGATGCTTAGTCTTACCCAAATTTCAACTAAAACATTGTTGGGATGATTCTTAATTGTTTTCTAAATTCCAAGTTCTAATCATGATTCCCTGATCTTGAACCCCTTTTCATTAACTTTCTCTCTCTAAAATTTCACATTCTCCCTCTAGCTTTCTCTCTCTAGAATTAGTTAAGATGACAATTATGGAGCCAAGGGTTTCATCTCTTTCTTTTTATACTCCATAATCCATGGGCCTTCCACCACTACCTCTATCTTGGGCCCAAGTCCATTTATTTAAATAAACCCTCATTTTATTAATTCAAACCCAAATTTCATACCAACTACGTACCATAATAAATTTTTGGGCGGTTACACATCCACATCCACAGCTCATCCACTTGGAACCCATTATGCGTGGTATGCTGAGTCAGAGACCATTTGCAAGTACCTTGTAGGTTTTTTTATATTTGCGAATTTATGGAAATGGTAAAATGAGAACCCATCAAGTTGTGAGAACCAGGCTTTCCAAAAGATTTTTTCAAAAATTTTTTTTCTCAAAAATCTTTAAAAAATACCTTGTTCTAACAAAAAAATAAAAATAAAAATAAAAAAAGTCACATGCAAAAATTTACATGGATATAAAAATTTTTTATTGGTAATGTCATCGTTCCGTAAACAAATTTTATATCAGGCATAACTACCGACCCGACAATAATTTTCCAAATTTTTTTTACATGTGTTTATAACATTTTCATCTATGTTTGTGCAAAAAGTTGCGGCCCAACTCGCGCAGGAAGTAGGAGTTCTCATAGTTCTCACATGTCACACCCCAACCGATGGCGGAAACATCGGAGTGAGACGAAAACGAGATTGTTCATTACTCATAACACTAAATTGCGACAAGTATTTAAATAATGAATTTCATTTTATTGCTAAAGAATCCATTACAACGTTTGAAATTAAAATACAACAATTTGAAATAAGAATTACATTACAACAGGAATTTAAAGTCTAAGTGTGTTTCTAGGCATCCTACTAAGTTCCATCCATCATCAATCCTTATCATAACCTACAACATGTTATAAAAGCATAGTTCAATACAACGTATTGGCGAGTACACTAGTTTAGACATATGACATAAGTATAAAAAATATTTCTCAAGTCCAACATGGCAAATGGTATACAAGGTAAGCTACCATGCAATACTACGAGTCAAACCCCAAGTGTCCACAAGAATTATAAGTGTCCCTCGCCATAAAAGTAACGAGACTATGAATGAATAATAAGAATAAGCTTAACATAACCCCGACGGGCGGCGTGCCACTCCTATAGCGCTATATATGTTAAGTTGGGCTAGCTAAGTTAATGACAAGTAGCATATATGAATCTAGCATGAACCTAAGCATATCAAGAGCATGTATAATGGATTGAGAATAAAATATGTTGAAGTATGTGTTGTGAATTTTGTAATTTAACATGTTACAACCCAAATTGTGTAAAATAGGAAAAAAGGGTCAAGTGTACTCTAAAAATTGCTAAGTATTCCGATTATCCAAGTATTGACGGGTTAATGAGATTAGGAAATTGAATGTGTTTGGATTGGATTTTAAGGAATGTTTATATTCAGGATTTAGAGTACATAAAAGTATGTATATGAAAAAGTAATCATCTAGACTTAATACTCGTTTTTGACACTATAAGACCCATAGGGGTTGTTGTGATTTCATGGGTTAAGATACCCATTAGAACCGTAACGAGAAATTAAGTACTTAGATGATGTAACTTAGTACCATGACGAATAATCATTTGATTATCATCAAGGGTTCGGTTATTATGTATATTTTATATGTTTTATATATTCTACATAGTATATTGAGTCCAACATGTATTTCAAGGATTTCATATAAATTATGCATGGAGGTAGGAGGATAATCCTTCCTTTAAGACCTCTTTCGTAGATTCGCCAATGCACAATTTGTCACAAGGACAATAAGGATGGTCATGAATGAAAATGAAAATGAACTAAAGTTGAGGGCTTAAATACGTCATTATCAAAGTTGAGGGGCCAAAGTTGGTTGATGTTGACAAAATAGTAGAATTAGCCAATTACTAAAATACCCTTAAAACTACTAGTTGACATAACTAATTCTAAGCGTAGATGTGTAATCAAATATCATCCATTGATTAAAATTTTTGATGGTTCGGATCTGATCTCAAATCTGGAGTGGGTTATTCAGTTAAGTGTTTGCTTCCGTTCATTTGTGCAGTTAGTTAAACGCACGAACACTAACAAAGTTTAGCCGTGTTAGGTCGGTTTGTAAACAAGCCTATGTGCACACCCTTATAGTAAATCACAATACGGGCAATTCAGTTTTAACCGAGAATCGAAAATCCTAAAACTAAAAACAGAACTTGTTATTCGGTGCGGTTTTTTTAGACAAACCCGAACCTGAAAATATTAGACGAACCCGATCCGAAAATCTTTACATATGAACCCGAACACGACCCGTTCAACCCGATTTTTTTATTTTTGTCATAAATTATTATATTAAAATTTACTAAAAAACACAAAATGTATATAATACAATTACATTTTCATAAATCATTTTCTCTTTTTAATGTTATAATTATAACATAAAATACATACTCAATTTAATTTATAACATAAACATATTGTAGAAAACTATAATATAAATAAATGTGTTACACAGGTCAACCCGCCAACCCAACTGGGTTGACACGAACCCACCCGTTTAGCTAAACGGGTTCGCAGGATGAAACTGACCCGAACCCGTTTAGACTAAGCCTAAACCTACGAATTTTTCGGGTCGTGTCAGAAATTCACACCCCAATACGGGTAATTCAGTTTTAACCGAACCGAAAATACGAAACTAAAAACGAAACTGAAAATACAATTTGTTATTCGGTTCATTTTTTTTGGTTATGGTGTCGTTTCAGTTTCTTCAGCACGTTGAATGTTTAAAGTTCGAAATTCATAAATTTGCAAATAATAAAAACTTACCAAATACTCGCAAATAGGCGTTGCTGTGGAGGCGGTATCAGCGGGATGAGATGTTGCGGTAGATGTGGAAGTGGAAGTGGAAGTGGATGTGACGACACTAACGATCAGGTACATCACCAGCACGCCAACCCTGACAAAAGGGGTCATAACAAAAGGGCTAGCCATCATCAAGTTATTTACGTTAAGAGACGGTTTATAGTGTTAGGGTTATATGCATGTGTATGTCCGCTGATGATGATAAAATAAGCTATAACGGTAAAAAGACAAAGCTGATGATGATAACATAAGCTATAACGGGTAAAAAGGCAAATCTAATATGGATCTTTTCTTTTTTTCTTTTTTGTTTTTTAACTGCTTTGTAAACTACCTTCACTTATAGGTTTGTACTATTTTTATCTTAATGAACATTTCCAATTATATATAAGATCATATTAGATAACATTTCACTTCTGTTTGTTGTTTTTTACTTCAGTTAATCCCCAGGCGCAATGCGCCGAGTTTATAGCCAGGGGCGGACCCAAGCCCAGCACAAGTTGGGCGGGCGCACCTCCGGGGAAAAAAAATTTAGTGCTAAGTTTCGTCGAAAATCCCGTCCGCACCCTTTGGAATTTTTCGTCCGCACCCCTTAGGTAAAAAGTGTTATCAATTTATATTTAAATTTTTTTTTAGTAAACTCTTATTTAAAAAACAAAAATACTACCTAAATTATATAATTTTTAATACCTAACTAACTAAACCCAAATACCCATACCTTTACTCACTTATAATTAAAGTAGCTAGCCCACTAAGTCTTAGGGGCTGTTTGTTTAGGTCTGAATGGAACCATTCAGCGGTTCACATCTGATTCGGTCAGATGTAAAGGTGTTTGGTTCATTAAGACATACCTCTGAATGGGTTCCATTCAGATCTGAATGGTTCAGCTAGTTACCACATCTGAATGAAACATTGGACTTGTATGCCCTTTGCCCCCATCTCCTTCACGAGTTCTCCACAGCCCCATCTCCTCTCCTCTCCACTCCTCCATAATCACCGGCCTCCTCCTCCACAGCCGCCCTCCACATCGTCGGACTCCACCACAGCCGCCCTCCACATCGCCGTCGTCTCCCCCTCCTCTGCTCCTCACACCAGCGGTGAACCCACCGCTACGTACCAGCTTCAGTTTCTTCACGGAATCCATTGTCGGTGATGGCAGATTTGAATGACCGGTGATGGCACTTTTATCTTCGAGAACTGTTGTCGTCAACCATCGCTATCATCATCATCATCAACAACAACATCATCATCGGTCATAAGATGGGTGTGTGGTGTTATCAGAATATGCTCGGTTAAGTTTAAAAGAAGAAGTATAAAGTATAATAATGGTGGGTGGGATATGTGTCGATGGGTTATATGGATGTTGAAATGGTGGGATAGGTATAATAATGGTGGGTGGGATATAATAATTAGGTATTTAGTTTTATTGAGAGGGGTAAAAATGTCATTTTATACAGTTATTCAGATGTGCAACCAAACAGCACTTTACTGGTTCAGCACTTACTGGTTCAGAACCTCTTATCCATTCAGACCTCTTATTCACTCAGCACTTATTGGTTCAGATGTTGCCAAACAGCCCCTTAGCCCATTAACCAAACCCAAAAATATTTCAAACTATAATAAAATAATTAAAGCCTAAAACCTTTAGAAATTCTCCCCCGCTCTCTCTCTCTCTCTCTCTCTCTCTTGCGTCCCTGCACTGCCAACGAACAACATCACCCAGCGACAACAGTCCAGCAGCCGGCGACCACCGTAATCAGTCGCCATATCACCGTCGTTTGACAACAAATCTAACCAGAATCCGAACACGGATAAGTTTCTTTGTTATTTTGATGATTTTGGTTGATATTATATGAGAAAAAAAGGGTAATAAAGTTGTTAAATAGGTTTGAAATTTTGTGTGTTTTTATGTTGTTTATGGTTGTTTAGATGATTTTTAGGGTGATTATGTTGTTTATATATTTTTAGGGTGATTATGTTGTTTATATATTTTTAGGGTGATTACAACTTACGTTATGATTTCTAGGGCTTTAATAGTTGAAAATTAAAATTAAAATAAAATTGAAAAAGGTAAAACCTTTTGGTCAAAAGTAAAAATTCAAGTTTTTTTTTTTGAAAAACTCATAAAGCACAACTTACAAGTTGTTATGCACAAAAACTTTGCTAATTTATATAGGTTTTAATTGAAAAATTATGTTATGGAGCGATGAACTTATGTTATATAGAGAAAGAATTGCTTAAGAAATTAGTTTTAGATAATGTTTTGGATAGATTTCAAAAAATGAAAACCCGTAGGGCATCGACGTTTTAATTATGTTTGTAACAAGGTTTGACATGTTTTTGATGATTATATATATTTTGTTTGATGTTCGTTTGTTTTACATGACCCGACCCGATACGAACCGATTTTTTTACTTATATACCTAGGGGCCTAAAATTTTTAAGAATGTTCCGCACCCCCATGGAAAAATTCCTGGGTCCGCCACTGTTTATAGCACTGGTTATATTAGTTGATCTATTTAATTTATGTTAATTGCAATTAAATGTTATTGATCATATTTAGCAAAACAAAACTTTTAAGCTACATGTTATCGTATCATTTTCTTTTATTACTATTCAATAACTTTACCCGACCATTATACCCAATCCAATTTTGGCACCACCTCAAATAATTTTTTATATCCGCCACTGAATTTTCATCATAAATAGCACTATGTTCCAATATTATCTTAGATGAATGAATGAATGAATTGGAATGAACTAATGTTAAAGTCAAGTAAATGTTCCACAATAGCAAGTGAGGATTGCATTATGTTTTTTAGAGCAATTGATTACGAGATATTATGGTATTGTTTTGGAAAAGAATCAAGCAGAGGAATTGAAAAAATACTAGAAAATTAGGGAAATATGTAATTGATGGTATTAGATGGGGGATTTATGTAAGTGGTCAATTAATGGGTTCATTAAGGGTAAAATAGTAATTCAATAAGAGTAATTTTAATGAAAAGAATAAATATGTAATACGTATGGTTTAGGTAGGGGAAATATGTAATTAATTTTAAATAATAGACAAATATGTAATAAGGTCGGCCTCTTAATAAGGGGAGCTGTGTAAAAAAAAAAAAAAACCCTCTTAAAAAATGGATTCCATTGCATGTATGCTCGATTTTTACACCACTATATTAGGACAGGTCCTTTAGAGGTGGGCAAAAGAACCGGTTAACCAGTTAGTGATTAAATATAACCACCGGTTAGTAACTAGTTATAGAGATTTAGTATAGGAACCGATAATTAACCGAAAAAATCCAAAAACAAAAACCGGTTAACTAACCAAAAATAAATTTATTATTAACCGAATCGGTTAAAGTGATTAATCGGACCAATTAAAGCAACAGGTTGAAATTAACCGCCATAACCGGATGTAGAAATTAAACAGTTTGTGCACCTCTACTTTGGACCAAGAGCTAAAATGGCCCTAGATCCTGTAAGGGATACCCAAGTCTTGGCAAAAGAGTTCAGCCAAACTTGAGCTAGTATGTTACTAAGGCCGGGTCTAGGCTTTATTTTTTCCGGTCTTTGCATTTACATTGCAATGTGTCCATTTGTAAGCAACTTTTAACATGTATACCTTTTTTGGTGGGAGAACATTAATTTTCACATAAATAAACCTCTTTTTTTTTTTTTTTTTTTTTGTGGGAGAACATTAATATTTTGCCAAAGTTATGATAACACTTCAATGATCATGGGTTTGCTTTTTAGTAACAAAATTGTTCATTTATTGACTTACTAGGTTACAGACCCATTGTGTATTACAAATATGAACGTACACTAATGTTTAAACGATACAAATAAATAATATGTATAAAAAGTTTTATATAATATGTGATGTTAATGATGTTTTGATAGTTTAAATACATAGCTAACTAAAAACATATAAAAAATGAGAAATCTTAAATTCCAAAGATCTTAAAAATTAGTTGTGGTGATAAAAGAAACCATATCAAGTACCTAAACTAATTTGAAAGAAAATCAAATTCATAAAGTTCCATGTAAGGAAGTTTGTTATTATATAAAAAGAAAACTTTTGGAGAATATATATATATATATATATAGGATAAGGATCCGTTAGGAACCATCCTTTATTGCGAGAACCAGTGTGAACACATGACAAAATTGTAATTATGTGATGTCTAATAAAAAAACACGCGCTCTGTTCACTTTGCTCTGATCACGTTACACATCTTCTAACTTAGGGTTTCATTCATCTGTTGAACAGAGATCTTGTATTCATCGACACACATCTTCTAACTTAGGGTTTCATTCATCTGTTGAACAGAGATCTTGTATTCATTGAAGATGAAGACCGACGACGTTCAATCATTCACCAAATTTATCTTCTAACTCAGGGTTACATTCATCTGTTGAATAGAGATCTTGTATTCATCGACACACATCTTCTAACTTAGGGTTTCATTCATCTGATGAACAGAGATCTTGTATTCATCTACATCAGACAATGTTAAATTATATGAAAATTACAATGTTAAATTATCTGAAAATGTTACTGTATCCGAATCTTTTGATACCACTTCAACTGGGACAGAATATCAACATTTGCAGGTTATACGGTTCGAGACCAAAGATATTACATGTCAATTTTTGTTGTTTAAAACAATTTTGATCCATTATATGTTATGCACATTTGCATTATATTATATTCACACATTTGCACCATGTTCACAGTTATAACATGTTATAAATAATATTGCAAAAACAATATATGCACATGTGCATTATGATATTTACATTATGTTTGTACATGATTCTGAATTAACATATATGCACATGTGCATTATGTTCACCACAACATTATATAATTATATGTTAACTTGTAATGCACATGTGCACTTTGTTTACAAATACATTATAAATACATATATTGACAATCAGTAAGCATCACAGAGTAATCATCATATATAAACTTTCATCCAACTGTACATTACCATACATATGTTAAAAAAATAATAAACATCATAAACTTAAATTGTTGTTTTGTAAGTATATTATATATACTTGTCATACATACGTGCATCCCATAATTTAGCTAAACATTTTTTCGTATATTAATCACACAGGAACAATCATCACGGCTGCTCTTCATTCTACGCCCAACGGCACCCCATATTGGATACCTAAAGTTGATGTTGAGTCCATTCCTACTATAAAACCGTTATACGGTTCGAGACCAAAGGTATTACATGTCAATTTTTTGTTGTTTAAAACAATTTTGATCCATTATATGTTATGCACATTTGCATTATATTATATTCACACATTTGCACCATGTTCACAGTTATAATATGTTATAAATAATATTGTAAAAACAATATATGCACATGTGCATTATGATATTTACATTATGTTTGTACATGATTTTGAATTAACATATATGCACATATGCATTATGTTCACCACAACATTATATAATTATATGTTAACTTGTAATGCACATGTGCACTTTGTTTACAAATACATTATAAATACATATATTGACAATGCATCACAGAGTAATCATCATATATAAACTTTCACCCAACTGTACATAACCATACATATGTTAAAAAAATAATAAACATCATACAATTAAATTGTTGTTTTGTAAGTATATTATATATGCTTGTCATACACACATGCAACCCATAATTTAGCTAAACATTTTTTCGTATATTATTCACACAGGAACAATCATCACGGCTGCTCTTCATTCTACGCCTAATGGCACCCCATATTGGATACCTAAAGTTGATGGTTCATTCCTACTATAAAACCAAAAAAACTGTAAACATCAGTGATATATTAAACAAACATGAAGTTTTAAGCACAAGTGTTCATCCTCCCCAAGGTATTAGAAACAAAGGGTGTGGCAAAAAACACCGGATCGGTCCCGGTGGTCAGAAAATTAAAGATAAGCGAAAGAAATCCGATAAGCGAAAGAAGGCCGCACGTTTATGCAACAAATGTAACCAATATGTTTTCGACCATGATTCACGCAACTGCGAAAAAATCAAGGCTGCCAAACTTGCGCACGAGCAGCTAAACGTGCTGTTGCTATTGCTGCTGGACTACTTGCTCCGTCTGAATCCGGTTCTGATGATGTTCATCTTGATGACACCGATGAGTATTCTGATGAGAATTCTTCTTATTCTGATGATAACCCTGATAATACCCTTGAAGTCCCTACATATGTGCAAGAACCTGAGCAAACTCTTAGGCGTTCGACCAAATGTCGTAAATCAACCAACCCAACTCGTGATTCTTGATTGATCTATTATCTATTACAACTTATGATTATTGAACTTAACTACTTATGACTATCAATGTTTGTTTTGATTATGTTTCTTAATGGACTATTTATGCGTTTTTTAATATATTCATCATTGCCGTCATCCTAATTTGTTATAAATTATGTATTACATGTAATTATTTGTGATTTTATTATTACCCACTTAACATAATGTAATTTTATTACTACCCATTTAACTTACAATATTAATATTAATGCCTAACTTACAATATGCACATGTGCATACGTATCTACCAGTTGTATCTAACAGTTGAATCCACTTGTTTATTGATACCATTGTTTATTATTTTACTTGTTACTAATATTAATATAAAACCATTTGTTGTACCTTACATATAACTATACCCATTTGTAATACATTACATACTACATTGTACGTTATATAACTTTATGCACATGTGCATACCCATCATTTAATTTATTAACCAACATAATATAACATATTTTAACAATCGTGTACATCTATAACACATTATATATTACTAACACGCATTTAATCATTACTAACATTCATTACCAACCATCTTGTTAGTTTAACCATTTTAATGCACATGTGCATAAAGAACAACAACCAATACGAACTCCAAACATCGATTACTATATCAGCTAAAATACCAACTGATTACTATATCAACTACTATACTAGCTGTTGTCAACCACATTTAACCAAAACTATAAACGACATCATAACAAAGTACCATCTGACGTGTTAAAACAAACAAAACAAAAACAAAGTACTAGTTTCATTAACATAAATCACCAACAAAACAGAAATACTATATGTTCCTACAGTTAATAACCTGCTGTGTTAACTCATACCCTCAAACTTTGTCCTCATCCTTCCATTTGTCAAGCATATTCCAACATTTTTCTTGTTTCACCGCCTCTTTGTCTAACATTTTCTACATTTTTTCGTCTCTCAAACCACGTGTTGTCTCTTTTGTAAGTTACATAACACTTTCCTTGTACATGTTTGCCTCTGATAGTAACAGTTTTTTGCTATCTTCATCCTCAAGTTTTTCAATTGCATGTCTTGAATATCTTTCCGCGTACTAAAAACGCAATCAAACTTGACACCGCTCCCTTTGTACATCTCCATGTGTCGCATAGCGAACACACCGCAATCGTTGAAATTATCACTTGTTTCC
The DNA here is from genome assembly GCA_030545235.1 of Helianthus tuberosus. Classification (NCBI taxonomy): domain Eukaryota; kingdom Viridiplantae; phylum Streptophyta; class Magnoliopsida; order Asterales; family Asteraceae; genus Helianthus; species Helianthus tuberosus. The sequence continues at coordinate 4,048,484 of CM060379.1, read as the reverse complement.
CATTGCAATTTTTTCTGTTTAACATATGTGCAAATACATTAATACATGCATGAAATGTTTTGATGTGTGTGAAATGCAACATATAAATTACATCAAATGAGGCATAAAACTAACCCTTTTTAAGTACTAATATTGGAAAAAGAGTGTTTTTGTCTTCCTTTTGTATTTTCAGGATTAAATGAGCTCAAAAACACAAAAGAAGCAAAAAGACAGCTAAATCCAACATAAATACAAGGAAAGGAACATTAGTGGACTGCCCGACCCCTCAACGGCATCCTCCAAAGCAAAATAGAGAAGGCAGAAGACTGAACACGCCCCGTGCTCAGCCAGCACGGGGGCGTGCCCAAGAAGCAGCAGAAAAGACAAACCTATAGAAGCTTCTATTGCCCACCACGGGCTGTGCCCAGCGGACACGGGGGCGTGTCAAAAGTACAGCAGGCGCATTTATTGTAATTGCGAATTACAATTAATGAGGAGAGAGAGTGTCAGACAGGCACGGGGCCGTGCCAAGCGGACATGGGGCCGTGCCCAGCTCTCTGTTCAGCCTATAAATAGGAGTGCTTGGATTCATTTCATCTCATCCCTTGGCACACCACCTCTCTCACACTTCATCCACCACCCACCACCATCACAACACCATCATCCACCACCATCATCCATTGTCCATTGTAGAGTGTGTGAGTCGTCTCGGGATCCAAGATTGATCGTAAGAGTTCTTGACAATCAAGGCCATGTTTGCCTAAGTCTCTTACATCACTTGGTGAAGACAAAGTGTATAGTATAATACTTTTTATTTCTAATCTTTTGCACTTTTTATTTGGTTTTGTATTAATGACTTTAATAACTAGTTACTTATGTTGAAGGTGATCTTTCCTTATCGTTTGTCCGTGGTGTCTTGGCATTATTTTACTATCTATATAAAATAAAGGATTTTCACCATTCATATCTCCACGGTCTATATGGAGGTATGTTGGCTACCTGGTCGGGGGTTAAGGGAACGGTTTGGTAAAGGTCTTGCCATTGTTCAGCGTTTAGAGGTCCTGCAATGGACCTGGGTCAAATTTAGTAGGACCTCCTTCAATACTTCACGGTATTGGATGGCGGGGGTCCAAACTCTTTGATCCCCTCATAAGTTAACTACTATTAATACTATAACCCGGCTATTTAGGACTGTATCCCTGCTGACTCAGACTACTTAGCCGAGGGTAACGTCACCGCCAAAAGCGAGGCCTACCACAATACTGCATTAATAACTTAATTCATTATCTTCCAATAATCTACCCTTTTAGGATTGTATCCTTGCTGACTCAAACTACTGGGGTGAGGGTAACGTCACCTTCAAAAGAGGGGCCTACTACAATAACTAAGATAATCTCTTAATTATGTGCAAAAGTGCGGAAATAATCAAAGGTTATACTAGATACGAGTCGGAACCAAGTGATTCATCTTGTCTATCTATTTTTTTTTATTTTTTTTTTCAGCATTTTAGTTAGTTTTTATTTTTCTTAGTTTAAAACATTTTTCTAAACTTTTTATTTTGATTAGACGTTGAGGATAAACCGGTACTAAAAGCTCTTGTGTCCTTGGACGACCTCGGTATCTTGCCAACACTATACTACGCTCAACGATGGGTGCACTTGCCCATATGTGTGTTTAGTGTTAGTAAAATATCGTGTTTTATAAATTTAAAACTTGGCTAAAATAAGTGTTAAAAAGGGCTTAAAATATATACCTAATATAAGTAACACTTCGCACGCATCATGTTTGTACACACTAATGCACATGTGCATTTTAAATATTGATTAAAAATTCTAAATAACACATACCATCAACAACATTGTCATCTTTATCACCAACTTTAGATGCTGATAACCTTCTGTTCTTTGCCATGCGCACCTCACCAACACCAACACCTTTGTTTGGTGTTTCCACCTGTTTTCGTTTATTATTCCTCACCTTCATGTCCTTTTTTACAACTTTTTTTCACATCTGCATTCATAAACTCAATATGTTTATACAAATTATATTAATAAAAACAACATTAATGTAATGATGCACATGTGCATGAAATAACTTTTAATTAATGAACATCTAAAATATTAATTATAAATAATCAAATATTCTAACCATTTTGTTTACCATGCATATACTTTTCTGTTGTGACCGCGTCTTACAGTGATGACCCTTCGTCCCTCGACTTTAATACAAATGTAACATTTTTCATTTTCTTTTCCGACTTTCTTTCCATTGCAATTCTACAATGAACATGTGCATATACGTTAGATGCCTTATTAACCTAGTATGACAAATTATGCGCATGCGCATAGTAACATATTTAGTCAGTTTATGCACATGTGCATATATGTATATATCACACAACAATATCTTATTACCACATTCTAACATAAAATACATTTATTACAAAATATGCACATGTGCATATTAAATTAATATGACAATCTATGCACATGTGCATAACTATATATCACACAAACTTACCTTAATAACATATTCTGTTAAACATCTGATGTAAACATATGCACATGTGCATGACAATATTTCTCATAATACACACCAAAGTTTGAATCAACAAATTATATATAATATAAAGAAGTACGAACGAATTGTGTAACTTGCAAAATGTAACGAGAACAATGCACATGTGCATATTGAATTATTATGACAATATATGCACATGTGCATAACTATATATCACACAAACTTACCTGAATAACACATTCTATTAAACCTAGTTAAATCTATGATGTAAACATATGCACATGTGCATAACAAAATATATCACAATACACAATGAAGTTTGAATCACCAAATTATTTATCATATAAAGAAGTACGAACGAATTGTATAAACTTGCAAAGTGACTCGAGTTATATGACAGAGTTCTATGATAATATCTATGTTACATTGCACAATATATATGTTAAACCGCATATGTAACTGTGATTATGACGACGATTTTCGACTATACTGACATATTGACTATTATTATAATCACGTTGCCCTAATTAGATTCAGATTGGGGATATTTCCTGGACGTGAAAGATAATATTGGATATAGTTAATTTTCTGATTGAAGTCCGATAATATGCGCTTGTTTTAAAAGTTGTTTAGGTATTTACAAAATTGCCCCATGTTCACATTGGTTCTCGCGGTTCTCGCAATAAGGGTGGTTCTCGCATGAACCCTACCCTATATATATATATATATATATATATATATATATATATATAGGGTGGGAGTTGGCTACAAAGTCCATTTTTCATACAAAGTGTAAAAAGTCATAAAACACCACAATGCCAATCATAAAACACACTTAAAACCCACAAATAACAAAGTGAAGATTTCTAAAACACCATATTTGTGGGTTTTGTGTTGTGTTTTGGATGATAAGGCTTTGATTATTGAATGACTAACATTAATGTGTTTTATGTTGATTATCATGTTGTGTTTTATGTTCATAGTTCTACGATAGCGTGTTTGAAGTTTTTATGGGCTGTTAGGGTTTGGATATTGTGTTTTAGTGATCTTCACTCAGTTATTTGTGGGTTTCGAGTGTGTTTTATGGCTAAAATTATGGTGTTTTATGACTTTGTACACTTTGTAGGAAAAATGGACTTTGTAGCCGAACCCCACTCTCTCTCTCTCTCTATATATATATAATTTTAGGTACAAATCATATAAAAAAATAAGATTGAACATAAACTAACTTAATTTCAAAATTCAAACCTACATCAATTAAGCTTTTCAATTATATACTATTACAAAAAGGATTTTGGTGGATAAAGACAAAAATCCTCTTCATCTCAAATCCAGAATTAAGCTTTTTCTAAGTTTCAACTTTCATCAACAAAACTCAATACAGCTTCACAAGCAATCGGTCAAACTTCACCTCAATATAGCTTCACAAGCAATCAATCAGACGTCACTTTTTATACACCTCAAGACTTTTACTATATAAAAGTATCTATGATAATATTTCAGAAAGCTGTCATACCCCCTAAACACCCTGTTATTGCATCAAATCCCTCCGGAGGTTGTGTCCCTTCCTGAAACATGAATGAGTGCGTTAAATTCGATCATTTTGTTTAAATTTGAGAAAGCTCGGGCTCAAGCAGTTATCGTATAAAATATAATTTTAAAAATTCAGTACTACAATGTATAAAAGTTATTTTATTTTAAAAATATTTGGTGGAAATAGTATGAAAAAAGTCCAACATATGAATGAACATTTTAATTATAATCCTTTATTTATAATAGCTAGTGGCAAAATATTAATGTTCTCCCACAAAAAAGTTTAAGGGCTAAATATGTGAGTATCAAAGTTGAGGGACCAAGTATGTCCTTACAAAAATCTTGTTCATCTCAGGTCCAGAATTAAGCTTTCATCAACAAAACTCAATACAGATTCATAAGCAATCAGTCAGACTTCACTTTTTATACACCTGGAGACTTTTACTCAATGTTTTAAAAACCGGTTTTTAATCATACCGGGTTAGGCTCTAAAAAAGGTTCAACTGGTTGAACCGGGTTACTAGTTAACCCTATAATTCCATAAAATACAAACTCATCTAAAAATAATCCAATCTCAATTAGGATTTATGTAAATGATCATAGTTTTATCTAAAAAAAACAACTATTTATATTAAGCATTTTAATTACTTATAAACAATATTGCATTGTACGATATGGAAAACAGTTTCAACGGTGATGAAATATTGGAATGGAAGGCACTAGGTTAATTACCGTAAATATGAAGATCAATATTACCTTAATTTCATATTTTATTAAAACTAAAAAATCAAATTCCTAAGATAATGCAAACGGGTTCAACGGTTTGAACCGGTAGAACCGGATTTACCGTCGGTACATAAGACATAGTGTTTTTGAGTTTTACCAACCTTTATCGTACCGAACTCGTGTCCGGTATACGGTTTAACCAGTATAAACGGTCGGTTCATATCGGTATTTAAACATTGCTTTTACTATATAAAAGCATCCGATACATTGCTTAAATATAACTGCATCTTCATCTACAATGTTTAGAAGTTGCAATTAAGTAATCCCACAAGATATACATACATATTCTAATCTAAAAAATGATTATACTCAATTATTCATTCAAATGCAACTTTGTATTTTGATTCTTATTGTGAAGTAATAAGAGTAAGTGACTAACAGAGTAATATGTAACAAAGATTTGATGGTATGGATCCAAAAGTTAATATCACTAATAATGAATGAATGGAGGACCCTAGAATTAGGAGTACATGTGTATTAATTGAAGATAGTTTTTGTGCTTTCATACAAAAGCACAAGTTTGATGAAAAGACCCAAGAAACAATCTATATCTACTATGCATTTATATTATGTTTCTCCAGTGGCGAAGCTTAAAAAAAGTTTGGGGGGTCGGAAGGTAACGGACTTAAAAAAAATTCTATCGCGTAGTTTTGAGGTGTATGTTCGGGTCGGACGTCGGTGATTCGATTCGGGTCGGGTCAGGTCAAACATTAATATCAAATAAAAAATGTTCTCAAACATTAAAAAAGAAGTTATCATTTTATTCTTCCCCATAGCATAATCTAATAACAAAACAAGTTAACAAATCACCCTAAATTTCAAACTCTAATTTCTATCTAAATCAAATCACAATAAGATTAAACAGATAAAATTAGACATAGTTACAGAAAGATTCAACAAGTTTAGGGCAAAAATTCGGACCAATTTCACCCCTAATTTCAACCTAAATCACATAAATTGCAGCCCTAAATTAAACCTAAAGATAAAAAATGCATACCTTTAACCTTATGAAGATTGAAGAAGTCGAACAAAAGTACTAGACCACAACAACAAGCAGCGTTTTGGCTTCTGTTCTCGAACAAGAAGCTGAATTCGAACAGTTCTGGAACCTGCGTTTCCCCCCTTTCTGCAGTTCTGGTTTGTGGCTTCTGTTCTTCTGGTCGATGTCCCAAAGTAAACGAATTTGGGTTTTTCTTATAGGGTGGGCTTTTAAGTTGGGCTATATAATGATTTGATTTGGGTTATATAATATACATTCTAGTATTCTACCAAATATAATGATTTAGGCTATAATATTTTGACTAATTAAATATTTTATTTGGGCTATATAAATAAAAAAAATTAAAACTGGGGGTCGAAAACGTATATACCTAAATTTTTTTTATAAAACCGGGAGGTCGAAAACATATATTCCTACACAATCTTATACGAAACGTACATATATAACACTACTGACCGAAAAGTTCGGGGGGTCAGACGCCCCTCCCCGCCCCTTAAATCCTGCGCCCCTGTTATGTTTCTCCATTTCAATTCTTGATTGTCAAGTTAAACTACGAAAAACTCACTCCCAAATCATGTTTTTTTTTAACGGCTAACAAAATTAATCCCGAGCACTCTCGGGGCACCCACTGGACCAAACGGAGTACTCCGAGAGTAACCCGAGTCCACCACCAATTCCGGGAAAAACCCGGTAACCCACCCGCCCATAGGCACGACGGTGAAATTACCGGTAAAACCCCCAAATCAAGTTTTAGTATCTGTTTTCTAGAGTTTAGATGATTAAAAATAACAATTAACAACTTCTACAAAGAGATTTCATCAAACACCTGGAGTGTTGTAAAAATCTAATGACATCAGTTTTTTACCGTTGTTGTAAAGGCCAAAAGCACCACTTCAATTTTTTACGGCCGTCTTTGAAACATTATAATCTAGGGGTGTGTAAAAAATGGGGGCAAAACTCGCAAGGGAAGGTCGAGTTCTCTAAGTTCTCACAAATCGTAAGAGTTTTCTCTTGATAGGGATCTACATATATATATATATATATATATAGGGAGGGGCTCATGCGAGAACCACCCTTATTGTGAAAACCTTGAGAACCAATGTGAACACAACCTAAAATAGCTAAAAAAACCTGAAAAAACCCTAAAAAAACCTAACCCCCACCCAAAAACCTAAACCCCCCCACCCCCAAAAAAAAAACCTAACCCCCCCCCCCCCAAGCTAAAAAAAACCTAAAAAAAACCTAACCCCACCCCCCCCCCCCAAAAAAAAAAACCTAAACCCCCCTCCCCCACCCCCCAAAAACCTAAACCCCCCCCCCCCACCCCCCACCCCCCCCCCAAGCTAAAATGCTAAAAACTAAACCCCCAAAAACCTAAAAAAATAAAAAAAAAATCCAAAAATTTTTTTTTGATTTTTTTAATATTTTTTAGGTTAAAATCGCTACTTTTAGAAGCCAAAAAAAAAAATTTAAAAAAAATTTTTTTTTTTTTTTTTTGGTGCGAAAAGTAGCGATTTTAACCTAAAAAATATTAAAAAAATCAAAAAAAAAAATTTTGTGTGATTTTTAGCTATTTTTAGGCATTTTTGGTGTGTTCACATTGGTTCTCGCGGTTCTCGCAATAAGAGGTGGTTCTCGCATGATCTTCTCCCTATATATATATATATGTCGTAGGAATTTTGTCTTTTATTCTATTTCGTCTTTTAGTGTAAACTTTTATTTACACCACTATATTTTACTCGGTTGTCGTTTAGTGTTTTGTCATTTAGTGCTTTCTAGTTTACTAATTTTCATTTGCACTCCTTGTACTTTACTCGGCGTATTTTTCTTTTTTTTTTCTTTCACCAATTTATATTACACCTCTTATAGTTACTTCTTTGTCGTTTAGTAAATTTTCAATTTTACATGTGTACTTTACTCAGTACCTTGTCATTTAGCAAATTTTTATTCACATCCCATATACGTTACTCCTTTGTTATTTAATGTTTTCTCATTCACTAATTTTCGTTTACATCCCTTGTAATTTACCTATTCTATTTTTCTTTTCTTTTCTTTTTCTTTCACCAATTTACATTACACCTCCTGTAATTTATTCCTTTGTCATGTAGTGAATTTTCATTTATATATTTGTAGTTTACTCGGTCTATTTCACTTTCAAAACCGAGCACCCCGCCATTATTCGACTTAGTTTACGTCTTACATCACGTGAGTCACTTGGTGTTAGACATTGGTGTTTTTGTTTTACGTTTCTTTTCGGTTTTGAACGTCGATCGCTTTGCACATTTGTATGCCCCGACCTGCAACGCGGTTTTTTTTTTTTTTTTTTTTGGGGGGGGGGGGGGTGTTAAGATTAATTATGTACTAACTTGAATTAAAACTTACATATAGCTTGCCAAAATGCGTCATGTCATTGGGGCATGACATGTTTAGAACGATTAGTGAACCTGGAAATTAACATTAATATAGACACGGCATGTTTAACACGATTAAATGTAATCTGTTGAATTAACACAACTATTACACGAATGACACAACACATTTAACACACTTTATAAAATAATAAGACAATTATCTATCCCATACTATCCAAATAAAATAATTAGACAATTATCTATCCCATACTATCCAACATCGTTTGGGCTTTGAAGTTTTTTCCCTACGTAAAACGTCTTCTAATCCTCTCAAATGTTTCAAAGACATGCAATGGTGTTTTAACCTTACAGCGGGATATCTTACCATATTGAAGTCTCACAACATGATCCATCATCCATAAGCCTTCAAAAGCATTCCATAGCTGAAGTAAATCGTTCCATGTGTCTCGTTTATGAGCCACTTCATGCGACCAGTAAACATTTACAACGAACAGGTCTTCTGAGGACTAAGATCCCCGACCATCGCGTGCCTCTGATAAGCATGGAATACCTCTTCGTAAAAACCTCATTCCTTTTTTAATCGAGCAGGGTCTTAAATACACAATAGACGCTGCGATCTTCCATGAACATTAACCCTTTCCAAATAAAAGATTGAGCCATCTCACAAATTCTTGACTGGTAGTTTTGAAAAATCATCCAGTTGCGTTTCTTGAATTGCAATGAAGTGAAGTTTTTTTATCACACATTAACCTCCTGACCAAAGGCTAGCAAGTATCACTACTTCTTTTATGTGTTTTAAGAGGTTTATCTATCACACCCCCAAATTATCCCTTACGGAGTTTTACTGCGAGGTGTGTGACGTACCAGGATCTAGCCACTAATCATGTCGAACTAATAGTAAATAATATAAAACAAGTCATCATGTCCAACATGAGTAGTGAATTTCAAGTTAAACGTTTCAAACAATTGAAATCAAAATGTTTTAAAACTTGAAGCATTAATGTTTGCAATCTAGTATCACGCCCCATGACACTCCAACTTCTCAGACTGCAAGTTCCTATGCAAGATATATCAAACGACCTGCAAGCATGCAGAAAAAGTGTATCAGCGATTAAGCCGGCGAGTTCACAGTTTTGTTTAACGAAAACAAGTTGGTGTTTAGTTCAAAGACATGTCATTAATAACTCGATACCGGAGTGACGTATGTTTGTTTGCCCTCATCAATGCCTATCAACATTGGCCATTTGTTTAAGATCCTTAGTTCACGCCCGTCCTCCCAGGTACGGTGTGAGGTTGTCAAGCCTAATAGCGCTATCAACTAGTACACCGTTGCCTCCAAGGCAACTAGTTCGGTAGTAAGTAGGGACTTTTATGATAGAGTTGAGTTTATTAACTAGTAAGTAGGGACTTTTATAATAGAGTTGAGTTTATTAACTGACATCGAAATTAAACCACAACATTTATAAAAAAAAAGTATTCCTCCAAGGAATAGTTGTTTGTCCCCCCGGGACGCATGCCTGTGAAAGAGTAGTGAACTCACCTTTGATTGCTTGGATTAATGAGTGGAAAGAAATACGCGAGGTGGAACCGGTCAATCCCGTCCTAACATGATTACCGTTTAAGAGTTAGTGTGTGTGCTCACGTGGAAACACAAATCCTACACGTATCTAGCACGTAGCACACTTTATCATACTATACTAATTATCATGCATGCATTTATCACGACATCGCTTAGCGACAACACAAGTGTCACGAAAGATTTAAAATACTATTCAATAAAAAAATCAGCAATATAGTGCATTTTCAGACAGTTTTCGGAGTGTTATCTGGAACAGTTCGTTTACAAGAAAATTCCAAAAAAATTACAAGACGTGTCAATCGGAGCATCGACTATTGTGTAAAAATTTGGCGATCAAACTCCTTACGTATTTTCTGTAAAAAATCTTGCATCAAACAGTGATCAGATTCGTCGCTTTCTGACTACAGCTAACGGAAAAATTCATTTAAAAATCCTCGGTTATCCGATTGACGTAATTCCAGTTGAAAGTTCACACCGACACCTAAGGCTCTATACAGTATAAGTTTCATGATATAACTCTAAACATTCACCAAGTTACGACTTAAAACATAACATGAAAAATCTGCAGAAAAACGCAGTTTTAGTTGCTGAAACGAAATTGTTTATTTAAAATAGCAAACGGCGTCCAAAAATCATGATTTAAGTGCCATTTGAATCGTATTTCGAAATTACACATTATAGACTCAATAAATTCCAGCTTTCGTTAAGTTATGACCCGGTTACAGCCGAGTAAAGTCGGCTGTAACTTTCTGGACAGAACCTGTTTCAGTTAGTGTTGGATAGTGTTTTACAAATTCAATACTTTAGAGTTTGCGTGGAAAAGTGGAGTTGCACGTGGGAATAACCAAGTCCTAGTGAACGTTGGTTTTGTTGAGAAAGATCAGGAACAGTACCGAGTCTCAGGCTTTTTCAGTTTACTTTTCAGTATAAAAAGGGTAGATAGGATAGGTGAATAATCAGTCGAAAATTCCAAATTTGTTTTCCTTGTTTTCTTCCAATTTCATATTGTATTCGCAAGCTGTGCCGACTGAATGAAATAAAACAATCCTTCTACCATTTGTTCTTCCAGTTTTCAATATCCCAGTTGTTTATTCACATCTGATTTCCAACAACCCGAACCCCCTACACGCTTCATTAGCGAACCAGCGACTCTTTAATATCAGTGGTGGAGCTTAACAAAAAGTTTCGAGGGGGCATAAAGTGATGAGACCCAATTTTTTTTTCCTATCGTTATGTTTCGGGTCGGGTCGGCTATTGATTTGGGTCAGGTCAAATAATAATAGTTCCAAATAAAACTAAAAAATTTCATTAATTCAAAGGACTCGTTCTTACACATAAAAACTTGCGATTAAGTTTATTGTGTGGTTGGTAATCTAGGGTTAAACAAATAAGAGTTAAAATATATTTACAAAACTACCCATAATTTATATACAAAGTGGTAACAAACTTTACTTTAATTTATATATTGTATAAATATTTAGGATATACAAAGTGGTAACAAACTTTACTTTAATTTATATATTGTATAAATATTTAGGAAAAATAATTGGGGGTAGGCGATCCTATATAATTTTTAAAATTTTCGGACGAAAAATCGGAACCTATACACTTCTAACCGAAACATTGGGGTGGACGGGTGCACCCCCAGGCACCAACTAACCTTCGCCAATGTTTAATATTATTCACAGCAAGTTATTAGTCATGTATGTCAGATCTAACATGCTCATCATCAAGAATTTAACCCTATTCCATGAATATATGTTTATACAAACAGAATCAATAAAGCTACATAACATTCTTGATTTTTCCATGCACCCTATACCCCCACACATCCTATCACCATCTGAATAAAATTCCAGCAGTAATAACCTGATATAAACTATGTATGGACATTAACAACCCTAGTTATGACTAACATGAAGGATACGCATAAGGGTAATCACCTAAACGTCCATAATCAGTCGAGAACAAATATAAAAAAACGCAGCCATATGTATAAAGATTTTAACTACCGAAAGCACGAATACGTTTAGAATTATAAACAAGCATCACAAGGCGATACCTAGTGATGGAAGGGATTGATTATCTTGGAACGAGATCTTGAAGCTCCCCTTTTTGTCTTGTTTCGCGTCCACATGAGCACAAGGAAGAAGAGATCCCAGGTTGTAGTATGTAGATTAGGGTTTGGAGTTATGAGGTGAGTAAATAAAACAATGCATATTACGTAACTATATTAGGTGGGTAGGAGTTGGGTTGGGGCGGCCTTGGGACTTCCTGCCTTGGGCCAAAATCATAAAGAGGGCTGCCATATGAACGTAATATGTGGGGTGTGGGCTGGATGGAGAGTTGTGATATATACAATTATCATGCACTAAAAGTGATATAAAGAATAGGCAGTAACGAAAATTAATAGAGAATTAATAGATTCACATGATGCATTTAATATGGAGCCTTGAGAAAATAAATATTAGGATTCATAATACACATAAGGTGATACACTAAATTAGGGACGCAAGAGGAGGTGTTTGGACCTCACGAGCGTCAAGTTACGCGAGCGAGTTGGTTTGAAAAGCGAGATATGTTGGTTCAAACGGTTCGGGTCGATTCAACACAATATGGATTTAGCTTCTCGTATTCATTTGTATAAAATAAATTAGATACGTATAATTAATTCGTCACACAAGTTCATGCATTATATAAATAAGATAAGTATACGAATTGATTTATAAATGCTAAAACGAACGGTGCTAACCTCGTAAGCACGGGTTGTCACATTATCTGCTGAAAAGATCTTTGTTTAATAATACAATCTAATTCTAATAAAAGAGTCATATTAATACCACATGGCATTTTCTAATTTAAAAGTTCTACTAAAGCCACATGGCATTTTCTCAATTAATTCACTAATAATATATTTTTGTATTCATATGCATAAATATTATATTGCATAATAATAACAATAATTACGTCGCATATGTCATAAAGTTTGTTTACCTATTTCATATTTAATAATTTAAAAGTTTAATATTTCTTTAAGGAGAATAGAGTTGTTTAATTGAAAAATAATGAAAAAGAAAACAAAAAATAATAAATTATAACGATATAAAGTATAGTAATCACCAAGGATAAATAAAACTATCCAAATAATAATAATTTTTACATTTAAAAAGGATATATATAATATTGAATTAATTTACCCAATTAATTAATATTAATTAAGAATATATATATAAGGTAGGGCGGGGCACCAAGCGGCTTCGACAAACACTCCATAAAATGTCACTTGGCAATTCCTAATGTAATTGAGCTTTTAAAATACAAGTTAATTTTATTATATAAGCTTTTTAAAAGGATTCCATAAAATACCACTTGACAATTTCTAATGTAATTGAGCTTTTCAAAATACAAGTTAATTTGATCTATAAGCTTTTTAAATTTAATATGAATTCTAATTCTAACCAAAGAGTCATATTAATACCACATGATATTTTCTCATTCAATTCACAAATAATATATATTTATATTTCATTTACAAAAATTATTTATATTTCATATGCATAATATTATAATGCATAATAATAATAATAATAATAATAATAATATCTTTAGCTATTTCATATTTATTAATTTAATATTTAATATTTCTTTAAGGAACAGTTGTTATGTAAGGTTTGTTTGTTTCTAAAAAAATCAGTTTTTACACTTGACCAATAATATGTGGCATTGTCCAGAGTAAAAAATAGAGATGACATTAAGCTATTGATACTTGCTGAGGATGGTTAAATTACAAGCAAAACTACAAATGTCCTGTATATAGAAGTGTTTAGAAATTTATAAGTGTAATGTGTATCTTGATTTTACACTGTTTGATTTAATAAGAATAAATCATTTATATAAATTGGGTTACACATAATAAAATTACATTTTTTTATCTTCAAAATTCGTGCAATACACGGGTTTATAAACTAGTAAAGTTATAATTCCCAGTTAAAAGTTAGTTATAGTCTAATACATTGGTGCCATGAACTCTCCTACATTCTATAGATTCGACCTATTAATTGTTTGAATTACTAGTAAGATTACCCGCACTACGCTACGGGGTTTCGGTCGGTATATATTTTGGTTTAGTATAACAACCGAAAGAGATATGCTTAAAAGAATATCGACCTATGTTTACATCGACCGAAAACAATTAAAATAATTGGACAGTGGGACGGGCTGATTTCAAATATAATTTTAATGTTAAAGGAACCTAAAATTAAAACACTAAACAAATAGAAAAGTAAATAAAATAAAAATAATAAAGTCCAGAAAAAAAACGTAAGAAAGAAACAAAAAAACAAATAGGATGAAAGCACTATTTACACAACTTGCTAATTGAAATTTACGTCAAAACGTATAGCAACTGAAAACGTACATAAAAATGCGCACGAAAACGCATTATATTTGAGCTAACATATTATCGAAGAAATTTTGCATCGAAATGTAAACCAAATTGAATTTATACCGACGCGTACATAAAAATAGTGTTTTAAAAGCTAAAAAATGGTACGGCGCGTTGAGGCGGTGTCGAAATGTAAAGTGACTTAAATTTATATCTTCTAATAAAAACGTATTATATTTGACCCAACTCATATCTAGGAAAAAAATAAAATTTACGTCATAACGTAGATCAACTTAAAACGTACATAATAATAAACATAAGAACATATTATATTTGACTAAACTCATTTCCAGGAAAAAAACTACGTCGAAACGTAAATCAACTTTAATTTATACCGACACGTACATAAAAATAAACACGTAAAACTCAATTACAAAGTCTTCCAAAGGTTAAGGGACTGTAAGTGTATAATACGTTTTTGTTTTATTTTATTCTAAATATACTTCTGTAAAATATGTTTATAAAAAAGTATATTATTTATCAAATCCTTTAGATATCAGTTAAAGTAGTGAAAGAAGTAATTGAGAATCATTCTTTAAGTTTGTTGTATATTGTTCGTTTAAAAATGCAACTGACACACAATAATGAATATAAAAAGAAAATTTAATTTTTCTGGTTCCGCCACTAGCCCTCTCAACCACCTCAGCCCAGCCGTCGGATTCTTCTTCAATCACCGGCATGTACTCCATTTAGTCTATTGTTTGTTTTTTATTGTTTTCTTTTTATGATGATAAAATGGTTCTTGATTGTACTCCATTTTAGTCCATTGTTTGTTGTGAAATTTTTGGTGTTTTTATTCTGATTTTAGTCCATTATTTGTGATAAATTGTTTTGATTAGATGTTCTAGATGTTAGTAAATCAGTTTATTTAGTCCATTCAGTAGCTTGCAGAAGTTAAAAAACAAATAGTCTTCTTCTTACAGTCTGCAGGGATTTGGTTCACCTCTTCTGCTACAGATGTGGTCCGCAGACTACAGACGTTTTACCTCTGAAAAAACAAACAGCACCTAAGTGTTAATATTGAAAATTTTGGGACAAAAGTATAAAAAGTACAAAAATGAAAAAAAAAGAAAAAAAAAAAAGAAAAAAAAGTCTTCTGCTACAGATGTGGTCCACAGACTGCAGACGTTTAACCTGACTGGTGAACCTGAACACGAAATGTTTAACTAAACGTGTGATTTTTCTTAAACATTAACACAGTAAAACAAAATGTTTGCAAAAACTAAAATCCCTATACTTATAAAACTGTCCTTTTGATCAAACAAGTTATAAATGTTTCATGCCACCCTATTAACCCATTCAACAGGATATATTAAACGCATTATGCGTGTTATAAACGTGTTAGACACATTGAACTTGTTTGGATACGTTCCAATTGTGTCATTAACGTGTCAAGTCAGTTATTAACTTGTTTTGATACGTTCCAATTGTGTCATTAACGTGTCAAGTCAGTTATTATCCAAACCCATTTACCCCTAACGTTAACCCATTTAACTTCATATCGAGTCATGCCATGTTAACGGATGTAAATTAATATGAAAATTACAACTAATACCTTATATTAGCAAGTTTTGTTATAAAGTTCTGATGAGAGTAACATACAGCGAAGAACATAAAAAAGACAATATAGTTTTCATCATTCAAACCTTTGTATATTAATGTTCAACTTCTGCTTATTCCTATAACCATAATCAAATTCATCTCTTCTTCCGTATAGTTTATAACACCACAAACGCTAAAAAGAAAAAACGAGTAATAATCTCGCACCTGTAAATCATTGTGTAATTACATTTGGTCCCAGGTTCGCCTTACGGCTCCCACGGGGTTTGCTTTTGGTCCTTGTGCAGTTGTCTGTTGAACCATCGTTTTCTATCTATATAGTAAAACATCTGGTCTTCACGTGTAAAATGTTCCAAGATAAAGAAATCGACATCATAAACTATTTTTTTTCAGGAAGGGTATGATCGTCTTTTTATCAAAGGTTTCTGGCAAACGAGGAGCTTTTCATCACTATTTCTCTCAATTTCTATGACTCGTGCTTCCCATTTTAATCTTGTGGCGATTGTTCTTGCTGTTTCTATTAGAGACGTCATGTCACGTAATATCACCCAACCCTGCAAACTCATTTTTATAAGTTTTTGCTACAACAGAATTATATGATATGTGCATGACATGCTGCTGGGAGTATATGGTCATACGTGATTGCCTCATCACTTGCATGGAAGTCACTATTTTGTTATTATGTTTCGTGAGAGAGGATCAAATAGGAAGTTTATTTTGGCTAGGAAGAATAGGAAACAATAATAGAAGGACATGTGACAAAGAATAAAAATCATAAGAAGGACATTTTAGTCCAACACAAATTAGTTTCTTATAACCCTAAATAAAAAAAACTATTCAGAAACTTATAGTTCATCCCACCCCCACACCACCACCACCTCCGCCGCCGCCGCCACTCCACCGCCCACCACAACCACAACCACAACCGTCACCGTCATCCTCCCCCACCACCACGACCATCTTCCGTTCTTCTTCAATTCTTTACTTTATGCAATAATCGTTACGGATTTGGTACATAATTGAATATAAGCTCGATTTCGATCTCCGATTTCCGGCGAGTTAACTCGGCTGGAACAACAGAGTTTCGATCTCAGAAGGTTGAAGTCGTCCCTGCCACCGTCGGAGTTAATGCTGAAAGTCTTGGTGAGAATGATGATATTGCGTTTTACGTTTTTCTTAGAAGTAAATTGATTTGTTTGTTCACATTGTACTCATACATTTTTTTAAAAACTGAATTACCTTCAATAACACAAACTACCTAATTTGAAGAATCTGCAGAAGCATGTGAATGTGATTGCGTTTTAGGAGAGATTGCGTTTTACGTTTTTTTTTTATTGGTATATATTGTTTCTAGTGGGTTTAATGGTGTTGAATTAAAAAGATTAAATGTTAACTTTTTGGGAAATGAATTTGTTTTGTTTCTGCTATGCTCATTGGTTTTCTAAATGCAGACAGATTATATTTAAGATTTTTGGATGAAGAAAAGTGATTATGATTACCTTCATACTTTAGGGTGAAACATCAGTTTCCAAACAATTTTGACCATTTTTATTAGTTCATTGCGTTTTAACTTGCTATACCAAACTCCGTTGAATCAAGTCATTGTGTTTTTTAATTTGTTTTATAAAAGACTCAGCTCATTGTGTTTTACTTCATTATGTTGGATAACACAATAAAAAATCATTTTTTTTGTTTACTCTATAGCTTTTTTTAATTTTATTTTAGAAAAAACATTTTTTTTTTGTGTTTTCACTTCATTGCGTTTTAGAAAAAACATAATTTTTTGTGTGTTTAATCCATTGCATTTTAGAAAATCTTTAATTTTTTTGTGTTTTTAGTCCATTGCGTTTTAGAAAAACACATTTTGAAGTGTTTTTAGTCCATTGCTGTCACGACCCCCGGCCCGGTTTGACCCGGTCAGGAGCCGCGGGACAGGAAACCCGTGGTATTTATTTAATTGAGTTTAACAGCGGAAGATTTTAGCAGGATCTTTTAAAAACTGAAAATGCCTGATTATTTTATTTCATAATTCGGGATAAAACCCCGGTAATTTACAATTAGATGATTTCACTGGGAAAGCTTTATTTTACAAAACATGTTTCTTTATTTATATTGAGCCACTTCTTTAAGCTTGTAGTGCTTCGCGGCACTTTTCCTGGATCACAATAGATCACCTGAAACATGTTTGAAAAAGATTTTGTCAGCAGGGAAATACTGGTGAATCATTCTTTTTACTAAAACGACACGTTGTTATAATTTACAGTATTAAGAGCGATTACAATGTTTATATATCAACCAATTACCCAACGGTATTTGTCACTCAACTCATTTCTGTGACTATGGTCATATCACCCATTGGCTAACCCGTTGTCCAATGGTGACGATTATCAAGTAATGTATACAAAATCCCACATACCGGCTGTAATATGGAGATTACAAAGACTTAATCCCTGTAATTATAACCTTGAAAATAAACATGATTTTGAAAGTAATTTGATAAAAAGAGAATGACTCACATTGCAGATTTAACACGGGCAGAGTCTAGTCTACTGATTAGCGTTGTAACCTAATTTAAATAACATGCACACGAACTAGGTTAGTAACTAATACAGCATTTACGATAACTCACGAGATTAAACCCTCACAACGAATGACAAAGTGCGATACTTAACATCCATCGAATTCACGATGAATGACAAAGCATAACCCTAATGTGTGCAGCACTTAAACATCCATTGGATAGTTTCAATCGATCGGACATTGAATCGTAGCAGCGATCGAGTTAATACCCTGTATCGTAGCAGCACCCCACTATAATAAAAGTAATTTCGACTTCAAAGTAGTGAAACTTCGTTTTTGAAAGTTTTCGTCGACACAGAATGAAAGCCCCTGCTCCAAACTATTTATAGGTGAAAAATGGGGTTCACGCGGCCCGCGTGAACCTTGGCTCAACATTTACGCGGCCCGCGTGGCCGCCTAGTCTACGTGTAGGTCTGATTGGTCACGAGTAGGTTCAACAGCTGGTCAATACGTGGATCCGGAACACTTATCCGGTCAAACATGGGTTGACGCGGCCCGCGTAAGACTAAGCCAAAGCTTACGCGGCCTGCCTGAAAACCATATTTCTTGTTTTCTTAATTTTTTAGTGCACAGTATGGTTTCAGGGGTCCGGGTTTTCACTTGTGGGTCAGTTTGGGGATAATTTTGAGAGTCCTTACATCCTCCCCCACCTTATTTAAAATCTCGTCCTCGAGATTTACTAGAATAAGTGTGGATACTTTCGCTTCATTTCTGATTCCAGTTCCCAAGTGTATTCGGATCCCCTCTTTGAATCCCACTTGACTTTGACTAGCACTAACCGCTTATGCTTGAGAAACTTAATCTTTCTGTCTTCTATCTGTAATGGCTTCTCAACAAACTTTAATTTTTCGTTTTCGTCGACACAGAATGAAAGCCCCTGCTCCAAACTAGTTATTGGTGAAAAATGGGGTTCACGCGGCCCGCGTGAACCTTGGCTCAACATTTACGCGGCCCGCGTGGCCGCCTAGTCTACGTGTAGGTCTGATTGGTCACGAGTAGGTTCAACATGGTCAATACGTGGATCCGGAACACTTATCCGGTCAAACATGGGTTGACGCGGCCCGCGTAAGACTAAGCCAAAGCTTACGCGGCCTGCCTGAAAACCATATTTCTTGTTTTCTTAATTTTTTAGTGCACAGTATGGTTTCAGGGGTCCGGGTTTTCACTTGTGGGTCAGTTTGGGGATAATTTTGAGAGTCCTTACATCCTCCCCACCTTATTTAAAATCTCGTCCTCGAGATTTACTAGAATAAGTGTGGATACTTTCGCTTCATTTCTGATTCCAGTTCCCAAGTGTATTCGGATCCCCTCTTTGAATCCCACTTGACTTTGACTAGCACTAACCGCTTATGCTTGAGAAACTTAATCTTTCTGTCTTCTATCTGTAATGGCTTCTCAACAAACTTTAATTTTTCGTTTACCTTTATATCTTGAAGAGGTACTACCAGGGACTCGTCAGATAGACATTTCTTGAGATTGGATACATGAAATACTTCATGTACTCCAGCTAACTCTTCTGGTAGTTGTAAACGATAGGCAACTGATCCTATACGTTGGATTACTGAAAATGGTCCTACGTATCGTGGACTTAGCTTTCCTTTCTTACCGAACTGAACTACTCCTTTCCAAGGAGAAACTTTCAAGAGTACCCTGTCTCCTACTTGGAATTCCAACGGCTTCCGTCTATTGTCTGCATAACTCTTCTGACGATCTCGAGCCGTCTTTAGTCTTTCCTTGATTTGAGTGATCTTGTCGGTAGTTTCTTGTACTATTTCAGGACCTGATAATTGACTTTCTCTTAATTCTGCCCAGCATACGGGAGTTCTACACTTTCGTCCGTACAGTGCTTCGAATGGGGCAGCTTCGATGCTTGAATGATAACTATTATTATAGGAGAATTCTATTAAGGGTAGGTGGTCGTCCCAGTTACCACCAAAATCTATTACACAGGCCCTAAGCATGTCTTCCAAGGTTTGTATCGTCCTTTCACTTTGTCCGTCTGTTTGAGGATGATATGCAGTGCTCAAGTTCAGTTTAGTTCCCATGGCTTTTTGGAAACTAGTCCAGAAATGGGAAGTGAAACGACTATCCCTATCCGATACAATGGAAAGTGGAACTCCATGTAAGGATACTACTTCATCTACATACAACTTTGCCAACCTTTCCATGTTAAAGGTTTCTTTCATAGGCAGAAAATGAGCTGATTTGGCTAATCGATCCACAATTACCCAAATCGCATTATTACCTTTTCTGGTTTTGGGTAACTTAGTAACAAAATCCATTGTTATGAGTTCCCATTTCCATATAGGCATTTCTAGTTGTTGTAGTAGACCTGAGGGTTTCTGGTGTTCTGCCTTAACTTGTGAACAAGTTAGACATTTAAAAACATATCTAGCTATGTCCTTTTTCATTCCTATCCACCAGAAATTATTTCTTAAATCTTGGTACATCTTATTGTTACCAGGATGCATGGTATACCTAGACTTATGAGCTTCTTCTAAAATCTTATTTCTTAATTCTCCTTGCTTAGGTACCCAAATCCTTTTCTTATGGAATTTCCAAATTCCATCAGCTCCTTGCTTTAATTCCTTTATTCGTCCCTTCATTCCTTCAGCAGCGTCCTCTATTGCTTTTTCTTGAACATTTTTCAGTTGCTCCATTAAATCTAATTGTAGATTTAATCTGAGAGCACGAACTCGTCTTTGGTTCTCATGATACTTACGACTTAAGGCATCTGCAACTACATTTGCTTGTCCTTCATGATAATGAATATCACAGTCGTAGTCACTTAGGATTTCCATCCATCTCCTTTGTCTCATGTTCAATTCTTTTTGCCCAAATATATATCTTAAACTCTTATGATCTGTATAGACAGTAAACTTACTTCCATACAGGTAATGTCTCCAAATCTTAAGGGCAAAAATTATGGCTCCTAATTCTAAATCATGAGTCGTATAGTTCTCCTCGTGCTTTTTCAATTGCCTTGATGCATACGCAATTACTTTCCTGCGTTGCATTAGCACACATCCTAATCCTTGTTTTGAAGCATCACAGTATACTTCAAAATCTTCGGTTCCTTCTGGTAAGGCTAAGATTGGGGCATTTGTTAACTTATGCTTCAAAATCCTAAAAGCCTCTTCTTGCTTAGGTCCCCATTCAAACTTAATTGCTTTACAGGTTAGCTTAGTTAATGGTACAACTATTTTGGAAAAATCCTTAATAAACCGTCTATAGTATCCGGCTAACCCTAGAAAACTTCTAATTTCCATAGCTGATTGTGGGGCCTTCCATTTGGTAACTGCTTCTATCTTAGCAGGATCTACATGAATACCTTCGTGATTCACCATGTGTCCTAAAAATTGCACTTCCTGTAACCAAAATTCACACTTCGAGAATTTGGCGTAAAGTTTTTCATTTCTTAACAAAAAAAAATTCGAAAATATAGCAATAGTATACTCGTTTTAAAGATAAAAAACGCTCGTTTTTTTGGTGCAATTTTTATAAAAAAATAATGTCGTATGAAAAAGTTATTAACGTTTAAAAAATGGGGGGAATTGGAGGAGAGAGAAACTATTGTCCTGCATTGACTAGAATGCCCTTACACAAACCCACGCTCCTCTTTTTTCCTTTTCAATTTCACTCATTTAATCTTAGCACTTGATTAAATCAATTGACGGTCAAGATTACTTCCTAGCCTTCCTAGCCAAAAAAACTTACTATTATATCTTAACCCTATGTTTTGTTATTATGTTTGCATGGAGTCAGTATTTTATTATTATTGTTGCTTTTAATTGGTCTTAGTGGATTAACTAAGATCTATTAACCCTAAACCCTAAATCCTAACTCCTATTGGACTCATTCCAGCGGCGTTGGAACCAGCTCGTCGAACCTTAACTAAGATCTCTTAACCCTAAACCCTAAATCCTAACTCCTAAACTCTAAACCCTAAAGCTAAAAAATAAGGCTAAAACCTAGGCTAAACCGTAAAATCTAAACTATAAACCCTAAAAGCTAAACCCTAAAGCTAAACCCTAATCCCTAAAGCGAAACCCTAAATCTAAACCTTAAAGCTAAACCCTAAAAGCCAAACCCTAATATATTTAGGGTTTAGGGGTTATGATTTAGGGTTCAGGGTTAAAAGATCCTAGTTAGGGTTCGACGAGCCGGTTCCAACGCCGCTGGAATGAGTCCAATCGGAGTTCGTTTGAGTCGGTTCCCCACTGTTCCCCACTTTTTTAGTGTTCCCCAATGATTCTGATTTAAACAATGCAATGATTCCTCTCAATTGAATAGACAGACACTTGCTTCATAAGACTCACTTGAATCGTCTCTGAAGTACTGAACAACAGAAATAACAGCTTCGGTTTCATCAACCGGACGGAATCTACGAAGAAACTGTTGGAATTTGTGGATTTCGGTTGGTTCAGAAACTTAACAAGAGAAGATCCTTGCATTATACACAATTTGTTGGAATTTGTGGATTTCAGTTGGTTCAGATCTCTATTCGGTCATTTTCCTCTCAATGTAAGGAGAAGCGTTGAGATAACGGACATCCATCGAATACATCTTTCAAACTTTCAAAATTCAAATCAAACTAACACAAAGTATCTCGATATGGTTGGTGTAAAAGCTCACATTTTACTACATTGACCATGTCTTTTGACAAATCATCTGCTTCCTGAATCTGAATCTAAAAGTTAACTAGACCCCTCAAGTTGTCATTCATAACAACTAAGCATCTGGAGAAGAGTATGTTGATATATGAGAGTTGATGCAATTTTCCAAGCATTTTAGAGACACCTTTAAGTACGGATCCTACAGCTGCATTTGGAACAAGAAGTCCAACAATATGAATGCACGCAACGAATTTGACAACCGGTCAAATCACACACTATAAAGTGTAAACTTATCGTGTGTTGTAATTTTAATGAAGCAATGAAGATTGAATATGCAAACCGCATCCGTTTTGTATACGGAAACAGTGGGTATGGGAAATACAAACCCAACACGGTTTATTCTCTTTAATCTATTAAAACGATCCTTGTTTTGTCACGTACATGCGTTTAATTCCCAACATCCTTGTTTTGTCACTTACATTTCGTAAGAAACTTTTCATGCACTGAACCTTCAGTTGTGTACGCAAATTCACCACCGGTTTCTACAGCACAAGCACATACACCGGTTTCCAGGTAGGAATGTTGGTTCAATACCAACTCATCTTTAGTAGTGTTTGTTGAGAAACTGATTCAGATAAACAACGGTTCTCCAATTCCAGAGTAAGCAAATACACATTCCGAATAACTTCACAAAGATTTGTTGAAAACCCAACTTTCTCTATAGATATGACTGAGAGTGAGGGTTACTCTGTTATATACATCAACAAATGATTGGTTTAATACCAACTGCTCGAAATCCCTTTCGTTACAAGGATCGTTCTAATAGATTAAAGAGAATAAACCATTTTTTACCATAAGAATACGGGTCGTATACTATTATACGGCCCGTATACACTAAGTGAAAAAAATTTACCAGATCGTATACAATGTATACGATGATTGTATACGGGCCGTATAATATTATACGGCCCGTATACTATGGGTAAAAAATGGTAAAAAAATGGTTTATTCTTTTTAATCTATTAGAACAATCCTTGTTTTGAGAACCCTGATTCTGATTTAAACAATGCAATTACTTCAACAACTCTCCTAGCCGCAAAAGTAAGACGAATGCACAGAGTGTAGTGCTTTACCCGCAGGTCAAAACGCTTCAACCCCCAAAAGGGTAAGTCCCCCACTGCAAGCATGTTTCACTAGTCAATGGTTTCCTCTTTGAGCGATAACCTTCCCTATATATATAACACTTCATTTAGTGCTCGAAACATTCTGGATCAGCTCTGATTCCATTGGGATCTCTGGTCATTGCTCTCGAGTACTTGTTCCATGCAAGTCACTCTTCATCACATTCAACACACACATTCCCTTTGCTCTCACATCCGAAACTGAACTCATTTCAGTGGAGGATCTCGAGCAAACAACAAAATCAAACTAGTGAACCTCTCTCCACGTCTTGCAAACGTGGGGGGACCCTACGACCTGCTTTAGGCAAAATCAAACCCTTCAACCCGCAGGTCAAAACGCTTCAACCCCCAAAATGGTAAGTCCCCCACTGCAAGCATGTTTCACTAGTCAATGGTTTCCTCTTTGAGCGATAACCTTCCCTATATATATGACACTTCATTTAGTGCTCGAAACATTCTGGATCAGCTCTGATTCCATTGGGATCTCTGGTCATTGCTCTCGAGTACTTGTTCCATGCAAGTCACTCTTCATCACATTCAACACACACATTCCCTTTGCTCTCACATCCGAAACTGAACTCATTTCAGTGGAGGATCTCGAGCAAACAACAAAATCAAACTAGTGAACCTCTCTCCACGTCTTGCAAACTTGGGGGGACCCCACGACCTGCGTTAGGCAAAATCAAACCCTTCAACCCTTTTGCCTAACCAGCCCAGCTACTACCATCGGTCTAGTATTTGTTGCATCAACAAGTTGGCGTCCACCGTGGGGCTACGCCACTGATTCTTCTCAAAAGACCTAGTAGTGTAGCTCCATTCCTGTACAAAAATCAACATGTCGGAAGGTGAGTCTCCGGGAGAGGTTAACCAAGTCCCTCGTACCTCTACCCCAAACACTAGCCAAACTCCCGTGGCTATACCAACTTCTATCTCAACACCAGGAAGCACTCCAACTGGAGCAACATACCCCGAGTTTCTCACTTCCCAAACGCCGACACCGTCTCGTTCCGGAGTACCATCTCCCAACGTTGGTGCCTCTAACACCCCCTCACATATCGACCTTACACCTGAAGGAGTTGCTAGTAACTTTCTCGAGTTAAGGTCTCTCCTTAACCAACACGTGAGTAGGGAACGAGACAAGGGAGTGAGGATCCGTCTGGATTATGACGAGCCAGAACCATCACTATCTCCTGGGCCTCCCCCTCTTCCTTTTGCAAGTTCACAACCAACCACGTCTAGGAATGAGGCTGGTCCCAGCAATCCTCCTCTAAATCCTAACCCATATTTGTACACGAGGTCAGATCCAACATCTTTTCCTCTCTTTTCTTCCCAATCAATCGCAACCGGTGCTCCCTTGGGACATGAGCTGACTTTGGACCAGCTCCTACAATCTCCAGTAGCAAGCCTTCCACCCTCGGCAACAACTACATGGGAACAAGCTTTGTCTGTGCTTCCCTTGGCACAGAGTGTAGTTATGAGCACTCCCTTAGGGGTAAACTACCAAGTTGCACCTGGAAGCCTTCAAGGCTTCAACCTTATGCCCCAGATGATGGCCCAGATGATGGCAAGCTTCCCGTGGCAACACTTTATTAGTCAAGTATTGGTCACCCAGGGGAACAACAATAGCAACAACAACACAGGTGCAAGAGTGGAAGAAGATATGGCCAAGCCATATAAACCAAGCAATTTGTCATGCTTCTCCCAGCAGATTGCTGATTATGATTTCCAAACGAAGATAAAAATGCCATCCTATATCAAGACGTATGATGGGACTGAGGATCCGGAGGATCATCTCTAGATCTTTACTAGTGCTGCCAGGATCGAGAAATGGTCTAATGCTGAATGTTGTCTAATGTTCATGCAAACCCTTGTCGGATCAGCCAGAATCTGGTTCAATGATTTACCTGCCAGAAGCATTCGAAGCTTCGATGATCTTAGCAAGGGGTTCCTGGCCAACTTCTCCCAGCAAAGGCGATATGTTAAAGATGCTACAGTGATCTTCCAGATAAAACAAAGGGATGACGAGAGCCTTCGAGAGTTCATAGAAAGGTATAAAAAGGAAGGTCTAACGTATGTGGGGGCAGATGAAAAAATGAGAGTAGCCGGTTTCATGAATGCAATTACCTCCAAAACCTTGAAAGAAGCTCTCGAAAGGGCCGAAGCCCACATCAGGGGAGAGGAGGCTGT
This sequence comes from Helianthus tuberosus, assembly GCA_030545235.1. Lineage (NCBI taxonomy): Eukaryota > Viridiplantae > Streptophyta > Magnoliopsida > Asterales > Asteraceae > Helianthus > Helianthus tuberosus. The sequence continues at coordinate 4,022,147 of CM060379.1, read as the reverse complement.
AGACATAAAAGAACAAAGAAAAAGGGGATCTGGTTGGCGAGGCAACAACCCAGTGAGGAAGAAGGGAAATTTCCATTCTTATGACAGACGCCAAAGGGGTTCAGATCAACGAAGGTCTGAAGGCCAGAACCCTCCCAACAGGGAGAAGGCCATAAACTTCACACCCCTCACCAAGACCCCTCAAGAGATTCTTGCCACGGAGGAAGTAAAGCAAAGCTTCCGGCCTCCCAGGCCTCTCCCAAAAAGCAATAGGAATGAAAATTCCACCCAATTTTGTGAATTTTATGAAGAGAAGGGCCACCATACTAATGATTGCTTCCAACTCAAAAAGAGGATTGAAGAGGCCGTCAAGTCCGGGGAGCTTGCTTACTTAGTAAAGGGGGTAAGGGACAAGATGGCCGAAGGAAAGGGCAAGGAAGTTAACATGGTGGATTTTGATGGAAAGGTTCCTCACAGAAGGTAGCGGTTGGAAGCTTGGAAGCTTCAGTGTGTTTGTTTCCCTCTGATGTGTGCAAAATGCAACATATAAATTACATCAATTGTGGCAATAAACTAACCCTTTTTTAGTACTAATGTTGGAAAAAGTGTGCTTTTGTCTTCCTTTTGTATTTTCAGGATTAAATGAGCTCAAATTAACAAAAGAAGCAAAAAGACAGCAAAATCTAACATAAATACAAGAAAAGGAACAAACGTGACATGCCCGACCCCACGACAGCATCTTCCCAAGCAAAACAAGAAGATAGAAGACTGAACACGCCCCGTGCTCAGCCAGCACGGGGGCATGCCCAAGTGTCAGCAGAAAAGACAAAGTGGTAGAAGCTTCTATTGCCCACCACGGGGCCGTGCTCAGCAGACACGGGGCCGTGGTCAACTATAAGATTCGCACAATCCAGGCAAATCTTCATAGTACAAAGATTCCTCTGCACACGGGGTCGTGCTCAGCGGATACGGGGGCGTGGTCAACTAATAAAGACAAGCTGCATTAAATGAAGAAAAAGAGGATGTGGACACGGGGCCGTGCCCGAGCTTCTGTTCAGCCTATAAATAGGAGTGCTTGGCTCAAGCTCAAACCATCCCTTGGCACACCACCTCTCTCACACTTCACCCACCACCCACCACCACCATAACACCATCATCCACCACCATCATCCATTGTCCATCATAGAGTGTGTGAGTCGTCTCGGGATCCAAGATTGATCGTAAGAGTTCTTGACAATCAAGGCCATGTTTGCCTAAGTCTCTTACATCACTTGGTGAAGACAAGTGTCTAGTGTAATACTTTTTATTTCTAATCATTTCGCACTTTTTACTTGGTTTTGTATTAATGACTTTAATAACTAGTTTCTTATGTTGAAGGTGATTCTTCTTTATCGTTTGTCCGTGGTGTCTTGACATTATTTTACTGTCTATATAAAATAAAAGATTTTCACTATTCATATCTCCACGGTCTATATGGAGGTATGTTGGCTACCTGGTCGGGGGTTAAGGGAACGGTTTGGTAAGAGTCTTGCCATTGTTCAGCGTTTAGAGGTCCTGCAATGGACCTGGGTCAAATTTAGTAGGACCTCCTTCAATACTTAACGGTATTGGATGGCGGGGGTCCAAACTCTTTGATCCCCTCATAAGTTAACTACTATTAATACTATAACCCGGCTATTTAGGACTGTATCCCTGCTGACTCAGACTACTTAGTCGAGGGTAACGTCACCTCCAAAAGAGGGGCCTACCATAATTTGCATTAATAACTTAATTAATTATCTTTCAATAATCCGACCCTTTAGGATTGTATCCTTGCTGACTCAAACTACTGGGTTGAGGGTAACGTCACCTTCAAAAGAGGGGCCTACTACAATAACTAAGATAATCTCTTAAATAAGTGCAAAAGTGCGGAAATAATCAAAGGTTACACTATACACGAGTCGGAACCAAGTGATTCATCTTGTCTATCTGTTTTTCTTTTATTTTTATTTTTCAGCATTTTAGTTAGTTTTTATTTTTCTTAGTTTAAAACATTTTTCTGAACTTTTTTTGATTTGATTAGACGTTGAGGATAAACCGGTACTAAAAGCTCTTGTGTCCTTGGACGACCTCGGTATCTTACCAACACTATACTACGCTCACGATGGGTGCACTTGCCCATATGTGTGTTTAGTGTTAGTAAATATCATGTTTTATAAATGTAAAACTTGACTAAAAAAGTGTTAAAGGGCTTAAAATATACACATAATATATATAACACTTCACACGCATCAAGTTTTTGGCGCCGCTGCCGGGGACACAAGGATTTTAAGAAAGTTAGGAATCAACGGCCTAATCGTTTTTCTTATTTTTCATTTTTCTTTAGGATTTTTCTTAATTTTTCAGCTTCTGCAGAACTCAGCACGGGCCGTGCCCGCTGAACACGCCCCGTGCCCAATCATTGGAACTGGCAATCCTGTTTTAAGTCAGACAGTAAGCTGAACACGGGGCCGTGCCCACTCAACACGCCCCCGTGCCCAAGTTTCAGTTCTTCAATCTTTTAAGCAATGAGGAATGTTCAAGGCTTCAACCCTCAGGAACCTCCATAAAAGGTATTGCTGACATACCCCTCAAGCCTTTAGGGAAACTAACCCTTGATGTCCGTTTCAGCGAAGGCAAGATGGAGAGAGTCCAACCTCTCACCTTTGTGGTTATCAATATACCTTCAAACTATGACGTGATCATAGGAAGGCCGGGGCAGTGTGCATTCTACATGGTTGTTTCTGTTGGTCATGGCACCGTCAAGTTTCGTACCGAGAGAGGGATTGCAACCCTTCAACCTACTCAAGAGGCCTACATGGTTGAAGGAGAAAGTTCCAAGAGTGAAGAAGACAAGCAAAGGCTACTCATAAACCCTAAGTATCCTGAACAAAGGATAAGGGTTAATCCAAGCCTTTCACAAGAAACTCTCTCGTATCTTGAAAAGCTGCTCGTACATTATAGCGATGTCTTTGCTTGGTGCCCAGAAGATATGACGGGTATCCCTCGAAGCATTGCTAAACACGAGTTGAAAATACCACCCGATGTCAAGCCTGTTGTCCAAAAGAAGCGGAGTCTAGCACCCGAAAGAAGCTTGGTTGCATGCCAAGAGGTTGAAAAGCTTGTATCAGCTGGAATTCTCCGGGAAGTCAAGTATCAATCCTGGGTTGCAAACCCAGTCATGGTTCGAAAGGCCGATAACTCTTGGAGAATGTGCATAGACTTCAAGGACTTGAACAAGGCTTGTCCTAAAGATTGTCACCCGTTGCCAGAAATTGATCTCAAGATTGACTCCCTCACTGGTTACCCTTTCAAGTGTTTTCTCGATGCTTACAAGGGTTACCATCAAATTCTCATGAAGGAAGAAAATGAAGAAAAAACTGCCTTTCACACGGACAAAGGAATCTTTTGCTACCAAAAGATGCCTTTTGGCCTCAAAAACGCGGGTGTAACCTACCAACGCCTGGTTGATAAGGCCTTTGCTAGTCAAATTGGTAGAAACATGGAGGCATATGTCGACGATTTGGTAATCAAAAGCAAAATAGAATACCAAATGCTTGATGACATCCAAGAAACCTTCAAGAACCTAAGGAAGGTCAACAAGAAACTCAACCCCGAGAAATGTTCGTTTGGGTTTGAAGAAGGAAAGTTCTTGGGGCATATTATGGGAAAACAAAGTATAAAGGCCAATCCGAACAAAGTCAAAGTTGTTCTTGAAACCAAGCCACCACGAAGCAAGAAAGAGGTAGAAAGCTTAAACGGGAAGCTTGCAGCCTTAAAGCGTTTCACCTCAAAATTGGCTGAAAGATCGCTGCCTTTCTTCAAAACACTCAAAGGATGCTCTGACAAAAAGCATTTCAAGTGGACTGAAGAAGCTGAGGAAGGAAGCAACACTTAGCTTCACTCCCAGACATTGCAGCCCCAAAAACAGGAGAATGGATCTCTGTATACCTTTCGGTTGCTGAAGAAGCAATAAGTTCGGTCCTCACCATTGAACGAGACAAAGTTCAGGTACCCGTTTATTTCTTCAGCAAAACTCTAAAATTAGCAGAAATCAAATATCCTCCTTTAGAGAAACTTGCTCTAGCCCTAGTCCAAACGGCTATAAGGCTTCGAAGGTATTTCCAAGCACACCCTATGTCACACCCCGATATGACCACATATTACCGGTGGGCCCGGTGGGGAGTATCGTGATGTAGTTGATATCATCATGGTCAAACATACACAGAATAGCACAGCGGAAGTCTTGGAATATAAAATATTATTACAAACCCAAGTGTCTGAAAATATCAAAGTATTTATTATAGACGAGCCTGTAATATCAAATCCACAGGTGGATCTTTACAGAATGCATAAAATGAAGTTTGGCAGACTTTATGGCATCTTTAAGGATTTGCAAGATCCTCTATTTCGACACCGAGCAACTCCCAGCCTATTACGAGTAGTACCTGCCACTTAGTCTTTTGAAAATACGTCAGTTTTCACTGGTAAATACAATTAACTGACTCTTTTGAAAAGAGTTTATGAAAATTGGTTTAGGTGCACCAGGCACTAAAATCTTTATAACTTGGGATAATTATTTAAGATAATCTTGTATACAGTTTTACATGTTTGTCTTACATATGGGGCCGGTTTGGAAGCCAGTCATGATTAACCGACTCACCACTTATAGAACCCACAAAGGAGTTATCCCCAACATGTGGGTTATATTAGCATTTGCATCTGTCAGGTGTATGCCTACACCCCGTGCATAGGTCGTGGCCATTTTCAAATGAAATGAGCCGAGGATATCCTGGACACGGTCGTATTAACCCCCAATGCTTATGTTATCAAACAAAACAGATTAAAACGGGTTATGTAAATTTATTAATCACAATCCGATTAAATGATTTCATACCCGACCAAGTGGTATTATTATAATACCATATCTCAAGCCAGTATAAGGGAAAATAAGTTAAAAGTATTTACCTGAGCTAATACTTGATTCACAGCAAAATAACTCAGTTGTATCCAATCTAACTAAATGTAGGTAGCTTTTACCGGGTGGCTCTAGTCTGGAGTGATGGTAATATATAACCAATTCAGAATGCTAACGGTCTTATTTAAGTCGTAGACTTAGACCGGCTAGCTTGAAGTATCTAAAACGGTACGATACGCTAGATTAAGCGATGACCGGAATAGAATGTAATTTAGACCCAACAAGTACGAAGACTTATATAATATGGGTAAACTAAGTACATTCTGGATTTTGAAGTAAAAACGATAAGGTTAAACCCGTTTCGGCAAACTTACGTAAACTAGTTACGTAAACCGATCCGAACGCGTAAATGCGTAACGGGTAACCAAATGAATCATATACAAGTCCCTTATGTTATTATGCTTAAAATATGTTAATACATCAGTAGGATGTTAACATATATGCCCAAAAAGTATTTAAAACCAAATTAAGTCCAGTAGGGGCATTTTGGTCATTTTAATATTTATAAAAGAGGTTTTAAAGAAAACTGATGTTCTGGTCTAAAACATTCAGTAGAAATATTTGTTTTATCGTGTTATATCAGTAAGATATCATTCATATGTGTGGTTTACCATTTATGGCCAAACTATGCCCCGAAAGGGTATTTTGGTCATTTCACATATGCTTTTACGGACATTTTTGGAAGTCTGAGTTCATGACTTATACCTACTGTAATAATATTAAAATTTATTTATGAAATCAGTAGGTAACAAGTCTTAGGTGTTAAATATGGTTTTAAACCATACTATGCACCTAATTAGCGTAAAAATCGCTAATTGACGATAATTAAGATGTTTATAGAAATCTGAGATTTCGATTAGTCTTAAATGTTTTATTTAATATATAATATCAGTAGGAAAAGGTTTGGCATTCAAATCATATGTTAATCTCATTTTATGCATGAAAAGGGTATTATCGTCATTTACCGAATTATACAAGAACTCAATGATATGGTCAGTTTATAATCTGACCAAAAATCCCCAAAATCCCTAAAAATAATATCTTAATAGTAGGCAATGAGTTTTGGGTCAAAATCCATGTTTAAATGTGCCTTATGCAAGATAGCGTAATTTAATTTATAAAAAGTTTCAATTTACGATATCTTGCATAACTTTAGTTTGAGACCAGAAATTGAAGTCAAACTTCTTGGACATACTTATATATCAGTAATAAAGGTTTTTGTCCTCTCACATTTTCAAAATTCTCGTTTATATGGCATAAGGGCATAACGGACATTTATAAGCATAATAACGGACATGAGCATATAATTCAAAATACTAATGACCAGGTAATATAACCTCAGAGAGTTATACTATAACATAATACTGTCCTAATGGAAGCTTAAAACATAAAGGATTTAAGCTTAATTGGGTCAGAACTGAAAGTCAAAGCAAAAGTCAAGCTTTTGCGACTTTCGGTTGCGAACCGACCCTAAACTCAAAATTGTCGGGTTGAACATGCCTAAACATGTTCTAATAGTAATTACTAAGTTGTTAGAGTGTTAAAATATAATTTATAACCTCTGCTTTATTAATTTTAATTATTATTTACAAATCTGCCAAGTTTGACTTTTTAACTAAATAGTTTGACCTGATAATTAACTAAGCAAACGAAATAATTAGGAGGTGCCTTTTTAAGGGTTAATGACCTACCTAACTATGGTCACATAACCACATTCATCTCGAATAGTGGCTGGACCATTTGAGTTTAAACCGAAGGTCAAAGCTAAATTACGATAACTTGATTTTTCGGTTTTTAAATTATAAAACTGAACTAAAGAGGGGGCTAAGACACTTACAAAGGGTCCTAGCAATCTTTTCTACTAAAAATGAGTTCCCTTTCAGATCAGGAAGCTCCAGAATTTGAGAGAGGAGAAGATTGAATGGAATGTGCAAATAAAATGGATGAACTCAAGCCTTTATATAGTTTTTGGGTATAAATTGGATCATGACAAGTGTTAGAGGGATCTCTAGGATCCTTACAGGTGTTGCAACAGTTGTTACAATTGTCTTGAAGCCCAAGGATTCGGTTTTGATTGGTTGGGAGGTGATATGAGTGAAGAACAAGCAAGAAACAAATAAAAAAAATAAAAAGCTGCAGATCAAAGCCTCACGGCCCGCGTTGATGGGCGGCCCAGGCCTTCGCGGCCCACCTGGGTGTCTGGCCCAGATAATAAGTTTGGCAGTATTGCAGTTCTGGTCCCTGTTCTTTGTAAATGCCTCTTTAACTTTCTTTCTTGTCATTTTTGGCACCAAAACCTCATATAAATTTATATATTGTTAATATAAGGTACACTATCATTAGTGATCAGTCTTAGGCATGTCAGGGAGTACGATTAAGCATTGCAGAGTTCCCGGTTCCTTTAAAAGACCTTTCAAACACGTAGTTTCACCCGTTGTCATGTTTAGTCCTTTTAACACATAAAGTGATGCGTAATATCATTTATTGATATCAAAGCCTTCCATGGCCATAATAATCATTCCCAAGAGTATGACCGAACATTACGATGCTACAGTTTGCTTAAACGGTCACTCAAAGGTGTAGTTTTAGACGTTGACGCTTTTGATCCCTTTAACGCACAAACTTGTGCGTATTATCGTTTAATAGCATCAAAGCCCTATGTATCCCATATTAAGCATTCTTGAGAGTATGATTACACATCATAATGCTTTGGGTTCGTTAAAAGGTCATTCAGAGGTATAATCAAACATGTTGACACTTTTAACCCCTCTAACTTACAAACTTGCGCGCAACTTCACTTATTGGCATAAAAGCCTTGAATGGCCAATATTAGGCATTCCCGAGAATATATTCAAACATCATGAAGCTCTTGGTTTGTTAAAAGGTCACTCAGAGGTAAGAATTAACATGTTGACACTTTTAACCCTTCGCCGCGCAAACTTTCAAATAATTACACAAACGGCTCCTCTCGTCCAACAAGTGGCTCATTTGAGAATACGGACACCGTATAAGGTTACTCAGAGGCCTAGTTTAGGCATGTTGACACTTTCAGTCCTTCTATATTCATAGTTTTCGTTTTTGACAAAATTAGTCCCTCATAGTCAATGTTTGACTTTATTAGGGTTTATTACATGTGTCAACACATCATTAGACACGATTTTACGAGGTGTTACACCCTATACAAGTGGTCACCAACCAACCCATTAAGAGTGTGCTTGAAAAACCAGAAAACTCAGGACGAGTAGCCAAATGGGCAGTGGAACTAAGTGAACATAACATCACCTATGTTCCAAGAAAAGCCATCAAAGCCCAAGTTCTGGCTGATTTCATTGTAGAAGTCCCAAAGCAAACAATCATTGAAGTAAAAACAGCTACCACTGAACCCTCAGACCTTGAAGCCTGGAAGCTTTTTACCGATGGGACTTCAAGCGTTGAAGGGTCAGGGGCTGGGCTCATTCTGATCAACCCTGAAGGGTTAGAATTCACGTATGCTCTTCGATTTGAATTTCAGACCACCAACAACGAAGCTGAATATGAAGCATTGATAGCCGGCTTAAGGTTGGCTAAGGAAATGAAGGTTAAAAAGCTTGAAGTCTTCACAGACTCGTTGCTGGTGTCAAGCCAAGCGAATGACAGTTATGTTGCAAAGGAGCCAAATATGAAGAGATACAAAGAAAAATCCAAAGAGCTGATGAACACATTCCAAACGTGTACCATCAAGCAAATTCCCAGGTCTCAAAATAAGAAAGTTGATGCCTTGAGTAAACTCGCTTCTTTTACCTTTGCCCACCTCACCAAAAAGGTATTGGTAGAAGTGTTGAAAACTCCATCAATTGAATAATTGGAAGTTCAAGACGTAATCACCGAAGAAGGCACCAATTGGATGACTCCAATTAAAAAATTCCTTAAAAATGGTGAGTTACCTGCTGATCAAACAGAGGCTGAAAGGGTTAAAGTCAAGTCTACACAATATGTGTTGCAAGGTGAAATCCTCTACAAAAAGGGTTACCTTGCACCCTTGCTGAGATGTGTCGGACCCGAGCAAAGCCAGTACTTGATCAAAGAGGTTCATGAAGGGATATGCGGAGCTCATTTTGGAGCTAGAACGGTGGTTGCTAAACTAATGAACCTTGGGTATTTTTGGCCCTCCATGCACCGAGACACCGCTGAACAACTGAGAAAATGTGATTCTTGCCAAATTCATGCACCGGTCCCAAGGAGCCCTAAGCATGACCTTGTCCCGATATCTTCAGCATGGCCATTTTATAAGTGGGGAATGGATATCGTTGGCCCATTCCCACCAGCCAAAGGTGGAGTGAAGTTCTTACTAGTTGCAATAGACTACTTAACCAAGTGGGCGGAGGTTAAACCACTTGCAAAAATTACGGGCAAACAGGTCATTGATTTCGTTTGGGAAAACATCATTTGTCGCTATGGATTGCCGGGAGTGCTTATCACCGATAATGGAAAGCAATTCGCTGAAAAGCCTTTCAGTGTTTGGTGCAAAGAGTTCAGAATAGCTCAGGTTTTTAGCTCAGTGGATGAGCTCCCAGGCCATATCGCTCAAGGGTTGAATGAACCTATATAAGGGGTGAGTTCCTAAATCTATACAACTCCATGAGACTTATAATTAAAAACAAAATTGTCTCATAGACGGGTCCGAACAGCCTACACCAAATGTTCCTTAAGCCTTAGTAAATTTATCAAAAACAGGCTTACGAACCAAAACCAAACTAAGGAAAATAATAGGATATGTGCTATGTCTTCTTGTTAAAAATACCAAGGCTAAGTGACTGCAGCACTGAACCCTTTAAGGTATGAAAAGCATAAAGACAACACAAACTCAACAAAGACAAAACCATAAAGAAGTAATTCAAGGGGCAATGCAACAACATAAGTAAAAAGGTTGCACACAACCCAAAACTCAAAAATACAAACCAAGACATCAAGTCATAAAACTAAAGTAGTAACCGGAAGCCTTGAAGGCTTCAAGCTACATACATTCAAACAACCAGAAGCCTTGAAGGCTTGACGCTAACCAAGCTGCCTTACCAAAACAGGCACAAGCACAAAAAACATAACACAAGGCAAGTAGTAGAAACTTAGTAACATAACAAAAGAAGCCTTAAAAGGCTTCCAAACATCCAAGCAAGTTAAAGCAAGCCTTAGTGGCTTGTAAACCTAAGAATTGTTCAAATGGCCACAAAGACCAAACCACAACCACAAAACAGGAACCTTAAGGGTTCCTGCAAAACCTAAAATTGTTTAAGATAACATACAAACCATTAAATTGTTTTTGAGGTGCTAAGAAAGCTACGAATGTTTTTCAAGCATCAACAGGAGGCTTAGAAGCCCCGGAACCAGTACCTTTAGCCTTTTTGGTCTTTTTCGACTTCTTAGCTTTCGAACCACCATCACCACCAACTGCTGACCCTTCTAAACTCGCGTCCTTGGAAGCATCAGGATCTCCCAAAAAGGTATCCTCACTATCTCCTGAATAAGATCGCTTTCTTGAAAGGGAACCGAGCACCTCAGCACAAACTTTTTCGTTAAAACCATCCGGTTTTAGCTCCTGCAAGACAGAAAGGGGCTTACCAAAACAAGCTGCAACCTGATTAACATACGGATAGGTCAGCCTCTCCATCTGCTCAACAGAACCCTTGAAGACTTCAGAAGCTTCAGGACGGTACAAGGAAGACTTTTCCAAAGGATGACCAGATTCATGAAGCTTGTAACCGGCAATGAGACCTTGATATTTCCCCAAGTTGAGCAGTTTGGTATAAACTTCTCCAAGGGCAGAATTGAAATCCTTAGAGTGAAGAAGGTAGATAACAACTTGGTGGAAACCTTGCTCAATAAGCCATTGGTTATCACCAGTGGCTTGGGTAACCAAAGACTTTAAACCCTCTTTCTCTTCTTCAAAGGCCCTCTGCTGGACATTCAAGACTTCCCGATCAGCCTTCAGTTTCAAACGGTCAGCTTCAAAACTTTTCTTGAGATCGTTCACCTCAATCTCATGTCTCCTAGTCAACTCCTCAACCTTCTTCAACCAAGCTTCTTCTTTCTTGGAGAACCCCTCAACCTCCTTCTTCATAGCAGCCATAGAGGCTTTCATCTTGTCTTTCTTCTTGGAAGCGTCCTCGTACTCCTGCATACCCTTGGTAAAACGGGTAACACCTTCGGTCAATAGGGCCTGAAGATTGCAGGAGCTTAGCATCAGTCTCAAGATAAAGTGATCAGCTTCCATTTCAGAAATGGCACTCCGGACACTAGGAGGAGCAAAATGGGCCAAAACCTCAGCACAAACAGCTGGGTCCTTGAAGCTATCTCCAACTTTCACCCCCCAGTTAGGAACATACAAGGATGAAAGGCATGGATGATATGTTTGAATCCGTGAGACGGATTCAAGGATGAAAGGCATGAATGAATGTTTGAATCCGCGAGACGGATTCAAGGATGAAAGACGTGAATGTAATGTTTGAATCCGTAAGGCGGATTCAATGAATGAAAAAGCATGAATGATGCGTCTGAATCCGTGAGACGGATTCAAAAATATAAGAAGATGAAATTAATCCGCCTAAGAAGATGTCGACAGTTTGACCATGATTAAGTCGAACGGGTCATAGAAATAAGTATAAAGTAAGAAGTGAAAGTATAATAGACGAAGTTTTGTATAAGTTATGTGTCAGATGTGTCAGTAATTGACTCTTAGAAGTCAGAATGATGACGGGCTGTGACCCGGACAATAACTTGAGTATGGGCGGGAATGGTAAGCTTAGTAAGAAATATTGAAACGATGTAATAAGGTCTTCGCAAGTAAGCATGAATGGAAGGAAGTACGAGCGTGTACTTCAGTTGGCGAAATGATTAATTGAATGAAAGGATTGCATGTAAGAAATAGAATGTGTGGTACGTTATAGCAGGTACGTAGGAAATTGTAGAAGAGTTATAGGTGGGTAATCACCTAGTGTAATGAATGTTTGAATGACATATGCTAACTGCCGATGTTGTTGATGATAATGTTAGAACTATTGATGTAATGAAACCAATCGTATTGGTGAAAGGACGTGCACGAGCGGAAGCTCATTATACGAATGAATGAAACCTGGCCTGTACGGCTAGTACTCGAGGAGAAGATGATCGATCTGGGTTGCGGATCGTGGTTTGGGAAATGAAAAAGAGGTTAGTAAAAATGTTTAACTCATGATTGGAGAGATATGAACTATTTATACACGTGAATTAAGTAATGCATGAAGAGAAAGCAATAGTAATGTGAAATGAACGAAATGATTTAAAGATAATATAAAGGTATGCAAGGTATACGTAACTATCGAAAACGTAGAGTAAGATTAACGTTAGAGTTAAGCACGTAGGTGTGACTATGAAATAGTAAGTTTTGTGGTGGTAACAAAACAAAAGTTAAATATTATACAGAGTATGTAGAGAATGTAAATTTTTAGAGGTGAGATGGAGATAGTAGATCCATTAAGAATGGATCATATTAAAGGATGGAAGAGTATGTGTAATGACCAGTTATTGACAGGTCAAGTAAATGAAAATGCAAATGAAATAGGAAAGAATGATCAGGAAAGTATGGGCTAGTGGTCGTATGGATGGACTGGAAGAAAAGATAATGTGTGTTCGATGAAAGTGAGAAAGGTTTCGGGGACGAAACCTTGTTTAAGGGTGGTAGACTTGTAACGCCCCAAAATCTGAATGTTAATATTTGTTGTATGTTATTATGTGACACGTCAGGAAATAAATAACTAGGCTATATAACCTAGTTAAGGGTATGGTCAAAAGTCTTAAATGATTAAGGTAGTGTCAGCTATGTTTTAAAAGTAAACCCGAGGGGCTAAAATGGAACAAATGAAAGTTTGGTTATAAAAATAACTAAACACACAAACACACACATACGTGTGTGTTAGAGAAAGATCAGGAGGCTCCCATGGAGCCTCAAACCCTAAATCGCCTTTAAGCTCAAATTGGAAGGCAAGATGAAGCTGAAATCCATAACCGAGCATGGATTAATGATCACCAACACGAGGGGATCATAAGGTATGTCTTAAATCTAAGATTGGTGATCATGGGTGAAGTGGGTTATGTTCTAATCCGTGAGTTAATATGAAATTGATCATGTACAAGGGTTAGAATCCTCGTGTAGAACATGGGTTATGAATGGTTTGCGTTAATTTGATGATTAGAGGTGACACCCGTTAGTTAGGGTGAAGATGATGACTAGAATCACCTCCTATGTTCAAGTCTTGTTGAAAGATTGATGTATTATGTGGGTATGATGAATTATTGTTAGATGAAAGTATAGGAATATGATAATGTTATGTTTAATGTTCATTTGGAATGATACATGATGATTAGTAGTTGGTTTTGATGGGTTATGTATGAGTTTAGAAGAATTGTGCATGAAATAGTTGTACGTTATGCTTAAAAGGTAGTACTCACATCAAGTGTATGATGAAATGTATATAGTGTCGTCCGTATAGTCGATTATGATGTTACGGGTATATGATGATAAGTCGATAGTTGAGTATGGTTAATAGTTGACTTTTGAAAGTCAACTAAGTATAAGAAACATGATTTGACTCATTGTCGTAAATGTAGGTTGATGGGAAGTCGTATGGTACATGTTATAGCAATCCGTGTTAAATGTAATGACATGATGAGTTACATGAGTTTAACGTATACGGATATGATTATATGAAGTTGATTATGTATTTTAATGCTTGTTAGAAATGACTAAGGAAAGTTAAGTGTGAATTATGTGAATGATATGAATGTTACATGTACAAATGAGTATGCTAATAAGAGCGTGGTTTCGATGAAATGAAAGTATAGGAATCACGTCGTGACGGACTCAAGCAGGAGGTGTTAACGGGTCAAGATGAGGCAAGGAATCGGATACGAGCACGGACGCATAAGGTAAGTGATTTCTATAATCACTTCTTATGTTCGGATAGGTGATATGGTGTTTTAATTTACTAAACATGATGGTTGAGGTCAAATATGTGACGTAGTCTTATGACGTAAAGGATGGGATTTAAAGTTGACCAAAATGCCCTTGATGGGTATTTTGGGCAAACGATCTTAACAAGTAGTTTAGGAACAAGTTATTTGATGAGTATAATGTTTTGAACAAGTATGGAAGCGAAGAGTATGGTCTTGGTATGTCATAAACCAATTAATGCGCAAATACCCATAATGGGTCAAATAATTAGAATGTGATAATAAGTCGATAAGGCGTAAGATAAGAATTTCATTAATCCGGATGTGGGATTTTAAGTTTATATGAGAGAATGTGAATTTACAAGCATGTAGGAAGAAACGGGAGGTTAAACGGGTAAACGGTTCGAAAGTTATGTGCGTTTTAGTGCGTTCGGACGTCGAAACGGATCTGCAGAAAAATGCACTTTAGAGAGGCCGTCGCCGACGGGCAAGGGAAAATCAGTTTTTCTCCGACGGGTTATCTTCCTGTCTACGGGGTTTTGGCTACGGGAAAAACTACGGGCCGTCGCCGACGACCTCCCTAAGTCCAAAAGTCTGAAAATTGTTATTTAAGTCGATTTATGTATCGTAGGCTTCGGTTTGTTATCCGTGGACTACGGCGGACTTTCTAAACATGATTTTGATCAATCCTTAGATGCTTATGGGCTATAAATCAAAGTTTAAGTCTCATGTAAATAACGTATAAGTATGTAAGAAGTATGCAATGTTGTACACGTATGTAGATGCGTAATTATGTATATATGTAATACTGTAAGAAAGGTATGTACGTATGCAGATGAGTATGTATGTAAGTATAGAGATATGTATGAGTGTATGCATGTATGAAATACTGTAAGAAAGGTATGTACGTATGCAGATGAGTATGTATGTAAGTATAGAGATATGTATGAGTGTATGCATGTATGAAATGTTGTAGGAAGGGTATGTACGTATGCAGATGTGTATGTATGTATGCATAAAGATATGTATGAGTGTAGGCATGTATGTAAAGATGTAGTAAAGGTATGTACGTAGGTAGTTGTGTATGTGTGTATGTATAAAGACATGTATGAGTGTACGCACGTATGTAAAGTTGTAGGAAGGGTATGTACGTATGTAGATGTGTATGTAAGTAGGTATGCAAGTACGTATGTATGTATGACTTAGATATGTTGAGTGTTGACGTTATTGATGGTGTACCTTGAGAATGAAAAAGTGATGCAGGTACATTACTGAAGCCTCACCCGAAAATGGATACGCAGATGAAATGCTTAAAGTTTGAAAGATGACGAAATGTGAAGTGTATGTGAATGTATCTTGTTTATATAATGTGTGCTAATGTTTATGAATGTATGTGGTGAGTGCAGGTTGTGTAGATAACGGGCGATTATGACAAGGATTAGAGATCGAAGATCGAGTCACAAGATAGATTGTACGGGAATAATTGAGTATGTACTATTAGGAAACAAGACTTATGCTTTATCTTTGTAGAAGATACATATCAAGACGACCTTTCAAGTAAGTCAAAACGTTGGTAATGAAAGAAAATTTTATGGTTCGTGTTTTCCGCTGCGACTTTTGTCATGTACGAATTAGGGTCTTACATGTTATAATTAAATAAGGGAATTAAAACCGCCGCCTGACACAAAAACTGCCACAAGTCATATCAACTGTCTTGTCAAAATTCAAAAACCAAAAAGCTCAACCGTTTTCAAGCCTTGAAGCCTTTAAGCAATACAAATAAATGTGTAAAAGTCAGAAGTCTTTGAGCTCACTTCCCAAAAACCTCTGACTTGGGGGGCTGATGACGGGGGTAGCCCAAGACCAAATAAAATGACTTAAACACATGAATGCTTAAAGGGTTAAAAGGTTCAAAGGTTAAAAACCCGGGAGCCAGGATAAAGCATCACGTGTACAGTAATCAGTCATGTCTCTGATTACTTCAACAACTCTCCTAGCCGCAAAAGTAAGACGAATGCACAGAGTGTAGTCCTTTACCCGCAGGTCAAAACGCTTCAACCCCCAAAAGGGTAAGTCCCCCACTGCAAGCATGTTTCACTAGTCAATGGTTTCCTCTTTGAGCAATAACCTTCCCTATATATATGACACTTCATTTAGTGCTCGAAACATTCTGGATCAGCTCTGATTACATTGGGATCTCTGGTCATTGCTCTCGAGTACTTGTTCCATGCAAGTCACTCTTCATCACATTCAACACACACATTCCCTTTACTCTCACATCCGAAACTGAACTCATTTCAGTGGAGGATCTCGAGCAAACAACAAATTCAAACTAGTGAACCTCTCTCCACGTCTTGCAAACGTGGGGGGACCCCACGACCTGCGTTAGGCAAAATCAAACCCTTCAACCCTTTTGCCTAACCAGCCCAGCTACTACCATCGGTCTAGTATACCTATCATCTCAACTTACTTGAATTAGAGAGCAATCAAAAATCTGTTGTGCTTCTTTCAAGCGTAAAACATCATTATACATATACCTCCTTATCTAAAATGAACAGCATGTATGTATATATTAATTAGTACTTTGAAAAAGCTTCTTAACTAAGTAACAAAAAAAACAATTAATCCTCAAAAACAACCTGTAAAATACTGTGAGACTTGTGATGGATCACACAATGGCAGCACAAACTAAAGCAGCAATCCATAAAGAAGGAGTTCTCGTCATTTTTCTTTTCTTCTTCATGTACCAAACATGAATTGAAAAACTTTTCATCTAACAGAATTCTCAACTATATATGTATAAATAAAAGTGGTTAGTAAAGTAAATGAAGCCTATCGGCAAAAGATGATAAACATACATTGAAATGGAAAAATCACCATTTTCAAGTTCTTGGATGCCATTAAATCAATCTGAATGAATCCGAATGTTAACTTTGACATATGAGTTGAAATTAATCAAGTAGTTCCTTATATAGCAAAAAGTTATAGCTAGAGCCTAGAAGGATATGATCAACCTGTATATTCAAGTACTAGAATTAGACTCATTATTATAAGACCTATGTCCTATGATTGATTGGACATGATCCCTAAAAAGATAAAAAGTTATTTGTTTTGATTTGATTAACTAGTACAGTACCGATATGATATTCAAATGTAAACTGACCAAAAGTACCAAACTGATAGTACTGATCCCAAAAAAAGCAAAAGTGGATACCAAATTGGTACAAAAAATGGCTCAGTATGTACGGTTTCCATACATGATACCAAATATTCATCCCTAACATATCCCTTACAAACATTGGAAATATCATATATATGCAACATGTCTATGTAAAGCTATAAATATCATATAATGCCCTTATAAACATTGAAAATATCATATATATATAGCATGCAAAACTAAAAATATTATATAGCAAAAAGTTATTGCTAGAGCCTAGAAGGATATGATCAACCTGTATATTCAAGTTCTAGAATTAGACTCATTATTATAAGACCCGTGTCCTATGATTTGACATGAAATGATGATCCCTAAAAAGATAAAAAGTTAGGGTCCTAATATTAACACATGAAAAAAACTTATTTTCACATGGTGTATACGGGCCCGTATAATGTTATACGGCCCGTATAGAATTTAAAAAACAAACAAAGTCTGTGCCAGCAGACTTTGTCAGTTTTTTAAATTCCATACGGCCCGTATAACATTATACGTCCCGTATACACCATGTGAAAATAAGTTGCCTTGTCGTATATAATGTATACGAACATAGTATACGGGCCATATAATGTTATACGGCCCGTATTCCTCGAAAAATGGATTTATCTCAAAGTATATAAGGGGTTTAAGGTGCCAATCACACGAGATATTTTACAGTCGTGAGGTGGTGAAACCTTTCTAAAAGTAGAAAAAAATAAAACGTTAACAAGTAACAAAGATTGAAGAACAAAAAGACATGTCGTATGACTGTAATACAACGGAAGCTATCAACGCGGGGATGGGTACGGAAGGCGAAGTATCTCGAAGGTATCTTATTCATTATCATTAACGTTATGATTATCAATTCCAGATTCGCTAATTTCACTGTTGGGTCTTAACGACATGATTAAGTACGGTAGACGACGACACTTAACAAGATTTAAACCCAATTAAACTTAATTACTGGGTTTGATCTTTCAAGATCATTCACCTCTTTCAACCTACCAATGTCGGTTTCCAGGTAGGGACATCCATCAAGCTCAAAAAGAAAACTTGTGTTTCCCATAGTCACAAACGATTTTGTTTCAAATCAAGGGTCCCGTCATTACAACCACTTGTTTTCAACGGGGATGTAATGCAATGATTCCTCTCAATTGAATAGACAGACACTTGCTTCATAGGACTCACTTGATTCGTCTCGAAAGTACTGAACAACCGAAATAACAGCTTCCGTTTCATCAGCCTGTACCGAAGAAACCAAATTCGCAACAATGAGTCTGAGTCCATTGTTTTATCTTGAGTCGTCGGGAAAACTTTTTCATTTGTAACAAGGCTACAAAAGGATTCACCGGCCTCTATATTTCAGGGAATACTTACTAATATTATTTGCAATGTCAGATAGTGTTATTACAAGCAACTATGTAAACTACCCCCTGCACAATCATATTTGCAAGTAAAACATTTAACATCTCATTAACGCAAACGCAGTACTTACAAAGTTTGATAGGCACTAGTTGTCAATACAGAAACTTAACAAGAGAAGCAACTAAAAAAAACGGTGAACTTGGAAACAAACCAACAAAATCCGTTGTATTTTTAATTATTTACCATATTTTACCCATAGTATACGGGCCTATGAAGCAAGTGTCTGTCTACAAATTCCAACCAATTGTGGGTTAATAGATTCCGAAGCTGTTATTTCTGTTGATCCACAAATTCCAACAAAATCTGGATACAGAAAAGAGAAGCAACTAAAAAAACGGTGAACGGTGAGGAAAATATTTAAATGTGGAATTGATGAAAACGCAGTAACGTTGAGGATTTAGAACTACGAACTTTGTTTAAGTTAGTTAATATTAAACCAATTTGGGTGATGATGAAGGTTCATTTGGGGAGAATGTTCTGGAAATTGAAGGAAAAGGACTTTGTTATGGTTTAGTAGGTTTTATTACAAGGGTTAAAAAGCATATACACTCACCTCCTTTTATCATCATAACCAATAACTGCTGACTAATTGCAAGAATGTATACGGTAAATAATTAAAAATACAACGGATTTTGTTGGTTTGTTTCCAATTTTCACATTTGACATCGTTCTAATAGATTAAAGAGAATAAACCATTTTTTACCATTTTTTACCCATAGTATACGGGCCGTATAATATTATACGGCCCGTATTCTTATGGTAAAAAATGGAAAAAAATGGTTTATTCTCTTTAATCTATTAGAACGATCCTTGTTTTGAGAACCCTGATTCTGATTTAAACAATGCAATGATTCCTCTCAATTGAATAGACAGACACTTGCTTCATAGGACTCACTTAAATCGTCTCCGAAGTACTGAACAATAGAAATAACAGCTTTGGTTTCATCAACCGGACGGAATCTACGAAGAAACTGTTGGAATTTGTGGATTTCGGTTGGTTCAGAAACTTAACAAGAGAAGATCCTTGCATAATACACAATTTGTTGGAATTTGTGGATTTCGGTTGGTTCAGATCTCTATTCGGTCATTTTCCTCTCAATGTAAGGAGAAGCGTTGAGATAACGGACATCCATCGAATACATCTTTCAAACTTTCAAAATTCAAATCAAACTAACACAAAGTATCTCGATATGGTTGGTGTAAAAGCTCACATTTTACTACCTTGACCATGTCTTTTGACAAATCATCTGCTTCCTGAATCTGAATCTAA
Organism: Helianthus tuberosus; assembly: GCA_030545235.1. Taxonomy (NCBI): domain Eukaryota; kingdom Viridiplantae; phylum Streptophyta; class Magnoliopsida; order Asterales; family Asteraceae; genus Helianthus; species Helianthus tuberosus. The sequence goes on along the minus strand of CM060379.1, from coordinate 4,002,320 downwards.
AAGTTAACTAGACGCCTCAAGTTGTCATTTATAACAACTAAGCGTCTGGAGAAGAGTATGTTGATATATGAGAGTTGATGCAATTTTCCAAGCATTTTAGAGACACCTTTAAGTACGGATCCTACAGCTGCATTTGGAACAAGAAGTCCAACAATATGAATGCACGCAACGAATTTGACAACCGGTCAAATCACACACTATAAAGTGTAAACTTATCGTGTGTTGTAATTTTAATGAAGCAATGAAAATTGAATATGCAAACCGCATCCGTTTTGTATACGGAAACAGTGGGTATGGGAAATACAAACCCAACACGGTTTATTCTCTTTAATCTATTAGAACGATCATTGTTTTGTCACGTACATGCGTTTAATTCCCAACATCCTTGTTTTGTCACGTACATTTCGTAAGAAACTTTTCGTGCACTGAACCTTCAGTTGTGTACGCAAATTCACCACCGGTTTCTACAGCACAAGCACATACACCGGTTTCTAGGTAGGAATGTTGGTTCAATACCAACTCATCTTTAGTAGTGTTTGTCGAGAAACTTATTCAGATAAACAACGGTTCTCCAATTCCAGAGTAAGCAAATACACATTCTTAATAACTTCACAAAGCTATAGAAGAGTGAGGGTTACTATGTTATATACATCAACAAATGATTGGTTTAATACCAACTGCTCGAAATCCCTTTCGTTACAAGGATCGTTCTAATAGATTAAAGAGAATAAACCATTTTTTACCATATTTTACCATAAGAATACGGGCCGTATACTATTATACGGCCCGTATACACTTAGTGAAAAAAATTTACCAGTTCGTATACAATGTATACGATGATTGTATACGGGCCGTATAATATTATACGGCCCGTATACTATGGGTAAAAATGGTAAAAAAAAATGGTTTATTCTCTTTAATCTATTAGAACGATCCTTGTTTTGAGAACCCTGCTTCTGATTTAAACAATGCAATTATTCCTCTCAATTGAATAGACAGACACTTGCTTCATAGGACTCACTTGAATCGTCTCCGAAGTACTGAACAACAGAAATAACAGCTTCTACTAGTTATTCGGAATGTTTTGAATGATCATTAAAATTAACAATGCGGTCTCAGTTGTGTACACAAATTCATCACCGGTTTCTACAGCACAAGCACATACACAGGGAGAATATTCTCGAAATTGAAGGAAAAGAAAAAATGGTTGCTGATGTTTTTCAGTATCCGGATTTTGTTGGTTTGTTTCCAGGTTGCTGATGTTTTTCAGTATCCAGATTTTGTTGGAATTTGTGGATCAACAGTAATAACTGAAATAACAGCTTCGGAATCTATTAACCCATAATTGGTTGGAATTTGTAGACAGACACTTGCTTCATAGGCCCGTATACTATGGGTAAAAATGGTAAATAATTAAAAATACAACGGATTTTGTTGGTTTGTTTCCAAGTTTCACATTTGACTTCATCTGCGGCAGTCCAATGACTTTCTTCCCACGTGTCTGCACCGCGATCTTCATATTCTTGGTTCAATGAACGTTCAGTTGTAATGAACGTTTCACATTTGACTTCATCTGCGGCAGTAATGAACGTTCAGTTGTAATGATTCGAAACATTCCGAATAACTAGCAGAAGAACCCGACACGTCTTCTGCTAGTTACTCTTTTCTTCGATTTCAACAAATCTTTCAAGATTTACTTCTGATGTCCAAGTTTGATCACATTTGACTTCATCTACATGTGTTTTGAAATAGGCTTTGTTCTTGGTTTAATGAAGCTACACGTAACATCTAGTTATATTCCTACATCTATATCTTTTGTTCACTGACAAACTATGTGACATGTGTCTGGTCCAGTGATCCCGCCTCAACTGAGATAACGGACATCCATCAAGCTCAAAAAGAAAACTTGTGTTTCCCATAGTCACAAACGATTGCGGTTTGTATTTCGCATAGCCACTGTTTCCGTACTAAAAAACGGTTGCGGTTTGTATTTCGCATAGCCACCGTTTCCGTAGTAAAAAAACGGTTGCCATTTCCATCAACGGACTGATCGGTAACGTTACTCTACTTGTGCTCCGATTTAGGCGGCGTGTTCCGATCAACGTTGTTAAAGGTGATGAAGAGTTTAGAAACCCTAGAATGATTGTGTTTTTACTGGAAAAAACGTGAGACTTGAAAAAACAGCCTTATATACGGCCTGTATACAGTTATACGGCCCGTATACATTTTGTAAAATCAAAAATCTCAAAAATAAATCTATTGAGCCGTATACGTTTTACAAATCGTTTACACATGTATACGGCTCGTATAACTATATACGGGTCGTATATAGTAAAATCAAAAAAACATTCTCTGCGCATTTTCCTATTCAAAAACATTCTATACGGGACGTATAATTGTATACGGCCCGTATACAATAGGGGGTGTGAAAATAAGATATAGGGTATGTGGGAATAAGGGGAGCCAATATAAATTCAAAAGAAGAGAAAGCTATATAACTTTCTTCATTCTTTTTTCGCATTCTCACCGATTGTCGGTCATTCGAGTTATCGGCCTATCATTTTCCCACCTCTCAGTGCATGGATCCAACACTTTTTAGGGTGGAGGGTATGGTTCAATCACTCTAGGGTGTTTGAGTGATTCTCTAGCCAATAATATAATGCCATGTCAAGTCCCCATTCCACTCCCCATTTTGCACTCAATCACTAGGTATGGTTCAATCACTCTAGGGTGTTTGAGTTATATATTTTTTATTTTCTAGAAATTATAAATTATGCATAAATAAATAAAACATATTTTAAACTAAATAAAAGTACTTTTAATTAAAAAAAACACATTACATACTTAAAACTAAAAAAATTAAACCATAATAAACCTAATATTTAGAAATTGCATGGCCAATTATATTTTTTTGCGATATCTCGTTTCCTCGCTAGAATAAACGGCAACATCTCGGGTGAAGCATGGTTGTGTGGCTTAGTAAATGTCTCTAAATCCCGATCATACAAAAGTTGTTTCACCGCCTCGCGTTGTTCCGCCACTAACGCTATGGTGTCTTCCTCGCGTTTCTTTCTTATATTCGTCAACTCTATCTCCCGTGCTTTTTTTGTTCTTTCATAAGAGTGTATTGGGCGAGCTTCTCGGTGAGGGCCTCTTTGCTATCGGTTGTTGATGTTGCGGGCCTCTTTTCTTGAATCCGATCCTCGGCTAGCGGAACCTTTTTTCTTGGGTTCACCTTTGTTTTGTTTATCCATGGTGTTTGTGGGTGTAGAAAGAGAGATGTTTTGAAAGAGTTGTGTGTTTTAAAATGATTAAAAATTGTGAGTTATATACAAATAGAGGGTAACGGTCAAGAGGGCAACGGTCAAAGAGGGCAACGGTCAAAAATATAGCCTGCAACGGTCAAAAGGAGTCACCCTTCTCATCAATCAATTCGGTGACTATTCACCGAAAAAAGGAGTCACCGATCACCGAATGTTGGTCACCGAATGAGCGGAAATGGTTCACCGATCGGTGAATGGGATCCCCGAACCATTCACCGAAACCATATCGAGTACCCTTACTATTTAAAGTCTTTCATACATTATGATTCGCGAAGACTAAATGGTGATTTATCATTTTGTTTTTGGTGAAATTTGTTGGCCATGTTATTTATATGATGGGGATTTTGCATGCATCTTGTTTATATATACCACTAGAATTTGACACGTGTCGCGCATTGCACGTTTATGACTTCGTTATACGCGTAATGATGATGGCACTAACGTGTGGTATCCGCACACGATTATGTTCATGACGTTAACGTCATTAAACATAGAATTAGGAACGCCATTTTTTTGGGAAGTGGTGATAGTAGGAATAATACTGTATGTTTTGTTATTGATTTCTAGGAATCATATATAGAGATTACATAGTACAGCTGGCCTACTCTATGTATGGAAAATATAATCACAATAATAACACAAAAATTTACATATACTAATACTCCCCCGCAGTCTTAACGGGAGGATCACGGATGTTGAGACTGGACCGAAAATCATCGAATAGAACTTTTGGTAGACCTTTAGTGAATATGTCAGCTATTTGATACCTCGATGGAACGTGTAGGACACGAACTTCACCTTTAGCCACTTTCTCTCGGACAAAGTAAATATCCATTTCGATATGTTTAGTACGTTGATGTTGAACGGGGTTACCCGTTAAATAAATGGTACTAACATTATCACAGTATACAAGTGTGGCATAAGTCGGAGGATGATGTAACTCAAGAAGTAGATTTCAAAGCCAATAGATTTCTGATACAACGTTAGCAACCCCCCCCCCCCCCTATATTCCGCTTCGGCACTTGATCTAGACAATGTGGGTTGACGTTTTGAAGACCATGAAATGAGATTATCGCCCATGTATACACAATAACCTGATGTCGAACGTCTTGTGTCGGGGCACCCACCCCAATCCGCATCAGTGTAGGAGATTAAGGATGGGGCTCGGTACGGGTATAGATGTAGCCCGAAAGCAATAGTGCCTTTTTATGTAACGTAAAATCCGTTTCAGTGCATGCATATGAGAGGTAGACTATTCAAATAAGATCTGACGCACAATTACCTAATGAAAAAGGTAAGTTGGTAGACTATTCAATAAACTATTGTATAAGAACTGATGCACAATTACTTTACAAAAAATGTAAGTTGGTAGACTATTCAATAAACTATTGTAACTTCATTTAAAATCCAAAACTATATGAATAATTAATCATGATATAATAAAAAGAGAAAAAGAAAACAGAGATCCATGAATTCATGAACAGGGAGAAAGAAAGATAAATGGCATTTGTCAAAGCAAGCAAACAATTTGTTTTAGTACCATAATAATTGTCTTTAATGCTGAATTATACATGTCCGTAACTTCATAACTGTAGGTCAAAATTTGAAATCATAACTGCAGATGGTGCTGTCCCTCTTGGACAAACGCATATATGATCATCGGTAATATTGATCATTTGACACATACAAACCAATAAATAACATGAGAAAGCAGACCATGCCATGAGTCGAAACAACATTCATACAAATAATAAATAGGTATGGGTACATAGACCCATTTTAACATTTTACTTTGTATATATATAAATGAATCATAGTTTGATGATGCTTCATATAAGAGTAGCCAATGATTTACAGTAAAAACAAAAATGCGTGTACCCTGAATGAAGATTCTAAACTTTATTTAGGGTGATAGTGTAAATACCAAAGCTTACGGTTAAAGTGGCCATTTTCTTTACCCAAGAGCCACCTTGGAGAGCTAAAGTCGATTTAAAACAAGTGTGTAACCATACATCTTTATCAGTTTTAGGATCAGATGGAAACGAAACAACTTTGGTTCAAAACCTCCAGTAATGGTGGCATTTTAGTCATTTGATTTAACCGAGTATCATGTCAGCGAGAGCAATACTACTATAACTGAACATTACTCATTGCGTTAGCTGTGTGAAATCTGTGACTGCTGTAGAGGTTATTACTAGGATGTCTCCTTTGTTAACATCCAAACAATTAAGAGCAGCAAACAACATCCAAGAGCTGGTCATGGTTAACATGACGAAAAGCACGCCACATAACCATGGGCTCCTAACATTTGTAATCTGGCAAAATGCACAAATCACACTGCAAAATTCTAATTTAGACTTTCAATTTCACCATTTTTGCAGGTTTCGTTTTAGAACAACATCAATGAATTTTGAACCCATTTTAAAGCTTTATTTATTATAACCACTGACTTATTTCTAAGTTCTTTGACCTGCATAGACAATATATATAATCGAAATCATATTTATCACATTAAAGTTCACTTATAAGAAATTATGAAACAAAGCAGCTGAATCTAGGTAGAAGTGAACATTTTGAGAACTGAACTTTGAAAATTGGGACCCTGCCTAAATATAGAGAATCGAATTGGGGATGATATCAATAACTAACTGCACTTGAAATATATTCCGAAAAAAAAACATGTTCAAAATCAGGTGCTTACCAGAATCAAGGTTGCCAAATATCAGGTGTTTCTTAAGAAATCAAATAACGGTCCATCGCACCTTAGCCGCCATGAACTCCAGAGCTTCACCTTCACCAGCCGACTCTAGACCCTTAGTCGGCATATCTTCTAGTTACTTGACCAATCCATACTTATTTATCTTTGTTCCCCTGTGAATATGACACATGTAAGAGCAGATTAGAAAGGGAATCTATAGAATCCTAGCTCCCAAGTCACCGCCGATTCTTACCTTACTAAACCCTGGGCTTGCTCGATCTACCCATCAACACCACTCGATTGGATTCCTCTTGCTACTGGTCTGTCGATACCACCACCACCACCACCACCGTGTATCATCATTGTCGGGGGTCGCTAGGAAGGAAAATGATGAATCTACCTTTGACCGACTCCCGGATCGCTGCTCATGAGAAACAATTGCCAAGAGAGAGCAGAATATTTTTGGATTAATCCACGTATTTAACACTTGGTTCCATAATTATTTAATAATTCTAACGTGCATATGCATGTGTTTGTTTGTCTGTTTTAAATTTGTGCATTTTATGCAGTTTCTTTGTGTTCATTATCTTTTAGTTAATATTATAGAAATAAAGATTTCTAAATATCCTTGCTTTATTGGATTTTATAATTGTGTACATGTACACATTTCCAAATAGTATTTTACCTATATAACCTTATGGAGTGTTTGGGATGCATATGTATAGCAGTTTGTCCCCAACAGAGATATCAAGTACTGTGACAATACTTCAAAACAAGCACTACATATTCATAACTATTTTTAAAAAAAGAAACAAGATGCATGTCTTCCTGTCTCAACATATGCCATGTGTAAGATTAAATATATTAATGTTGTAATATTTAATCTTGTAGCCATATAATCATTTATATTATATTAGATCAAAATATATATTAATCCTATTATGTAATTAGTTGGTAATTGTTGATGGACCATATTACCCTTATTAACTAATTAGGGTTTCCTTCTGGGTGTATATATAAGGAGATAACTAGAGAGGTAATGGGTTAGACAGTTACAATAACATCATCATCATCAATTTTCATCCCTACCTCTCTCTCCATAACTCACAACCGAATTCACCCTAATTCGGTTATTACCATCATCACTTTACACCCTAAGGAGGAACCAGATCATCCTGACAAGTATGTCGAACTCAATGGCTGCGTCTCTGACTGGATTCTCTGCTCGCATGTCTGCTGTTACAGGTTTTCACGTTTTCCATTATGTTTAAACAAAACTGATCAACATGTGGTATCAGAGCATATGTTGATAAATCAGTTCTGTTTTCGTATCCATTATTCTGTGATTAAAATCTGGAAAACAGAATTTTGAAAACCTAATAATAATTCGAAATCACTGTTCCGAAATCACATAACTTGTGAGTTAAAAAATTCGGACTTTAAGATTTAAATAGATGTTTAAACACACCCGAGATGTCACTGTTCCGAAATCCATATCAGAACTAAAAATTGCAGATTTCGGATTCCAGAACTTGGTTTATGTTTTTTAGGGTTCATCATGTGTTCTTAGGAAAATTCAAAAATTCCTTTATGTTTTGGAATGTAATTGGATTATTGGATGTTTTTCTCTGTTTTTGATCTGTTTTTTATCTCTTAAAATTTCAAAAACTATTAAAAGATAAATAGATTATATTTTTGAAATATTTTGATAAAATTAGATCAGCACTAAAACAGGAAACTCTATCTCACAATCTCTAAAAGTTCGAATTTTCAATCTTATCTCCACTAATAGCTGTTGATGAACAGATTTCGAGACTTGGAGAATAAGTATTCGAGATCAGATGATTTCGACTAAGATTCCGACTGAGATTCCTACTCGAAATTTGACTAAAATTCGAGGACAATTGAGATTGCGACTAAATTTTCAACTCGCAATCAGGTTGTTGCGACTGAGAAAGATTATTGTTTGATTTCGACTGGATTTATCAATCGAAACCTCATAAGTCACTCGAAATCACTTTAAGATATTAGTCTTCATCACTCGAAACCTCGAGATTTCGAGTGAGGTTGCGACTGACATTAGTAACTCGAAATCGCCGTAGATGTCGAAACCCCACTTAGAAGTCGAAATCTTATCAGATCTCGACATCATTAAGGGACTCGAAATCTCATTAGGATTTCGAGATTAAAAGGCTACTCGAAATCATAAAGGAACTCATAATAAAGTCGAAATCTTACCAGAAACCTTACTCGAGATCTCACTCGAAATCTCAAATGAACTCGAGATTTCATAACTTAGTCGAGACCTCACTCAAATGAACTCGAGATTTCATAACTTAGTTCGATCCGCGATAACAAGGGATTTGCTATTAAATAATTGGTTTTGTTAATACTTAATTAATCAGAATCAGATAACTTTTACAAAACCAAAAATAGCTTAGCTTGAATGAGCTTCTGATGTATCACTTCTGGCCAAAGCTGATTTGATACATCTATTTATTGTTCAAGTATTACAAAAAGCTACGTTAATTATGCATTACAAACGTGAATGTCTTATTTCTGGCCAAAGCTGATCTAATTCATTCATGTCTAGCATTATTAACAAGTGCATAACTAAGGTGATTGTCTCATTTGTGGCCAAAGCTGATTTGTCACAATTACTTTGCACACATACTTGGATGATTACACTTCTGGCCAAAGCTGATTTGTCTTCATTTAAGTAGAACTTTTAACTAAGTCTATTATTTTGATGTTAGTAATAGACAATATCACAGCTTCATAATTAAAATGATCATTACTTATGCCTGTCTTAGTTTAACTTGCCCTTAGATCACATTAAGACTTATTTCTTGTATCATAATTCGCTCATATTATTTCCACTCTCAGCACCCAATTGCGGGATTCCACCATTGACTGGTGATAACTTTGCTGCATGGAAAGACTCTCTTATGCTTACTCTTGCATTACTGGATTTTGACTATGCTTTACGAGATAATAAGCCTGCAGACCTAACTCCTCAGAGTATCGATGTTGAGCAGTTGACTCATGAAAAATGGACTAGGTGTAACCACATGTCTCTCATGTTTATGAAGCAATCCATAAAGGTAGGGTGGGGCACCAAGCGGCTTCGACAAACACTCTATAAAATGTCACTTGGCAATTCCTAATGTAATTGAGCTTTTAAAATACAAGTTAGTTTTATATATAAGCTTTTTAAAAGGATTCCATAAAATACCACTAATGTAATTGAGCTTTTCAAAATACAAGTTAATTTGATCTATAAGCTTTTTAAATTTAATATGAATTCTAATTCTAACAAAAGAGTCATATTAATACCACATGATATATCCTCATTCAATTCACTAATAATATATATTTATATTTCATATGCAAAAATTATTATATATTTCATATGCATAATATTATAATGCATAATAATAATAATAATAATAATAATAATAATATCTTTAGCTATTTCATATTTATTAATTTAATATTTCTTTAAGGAACAGTTTTTATGTAAGGTTGGTTTGTTTCTAAAAAAATCAGTTTTACACATGACCAATAATGTGTGGCATTGTCCATAGTAAAAAGTAGAGATAACCTTAAGCTATTGATACTTGCTGAGAATGGTTAAATTACAAGCAAAACTACAAATGTCCTGTATAAAGAAGTGTTTAGAAATTTATAAGTGTAATGTGTATCTTGATTTTACATTGTTTGATTTAATAAGAATAAATCATTTATATAAATTGGGTTACACATAACAAAATTACATTATTTTTATCTTCAAATCCGTGCAATACACGGTTTTATAAACTAGTAAAGTTATAATTCCCAGTTAAAAGTTAGTTATAGTCTAATACATTGGTGCCATGAACTCTCCTACTTTTTATAGATTCGACCTATTAATTGTTTGAATTACTAGTAAGATTACCAGCGCTATGCTACGGGGTTTCGGTCGGTATATATTTTGGTTTAGTATAACAACCGAAAGAGATATGCTTAAAAGAATATCGACCTATGTTTTACATCGACCGAAAACAATTAAAATAATTGGACAGTGGGACGGGCTGATTTCAAATATAATTTTAATGTTAAAGGAACCTAAAAAAACATATAGAAAAGTAAATAAAATAAAAATAATAAAGTCTAGAAAAACACTTAAGAAAGAAACAAAAAAAACAAATAGGATGAAAACATTATTCACACAACTTGCTAAGTGAAATTTACGTCAAAACGTATAGCAACTGAAAACGTACATAAAAATGAGCACGAAAACGCATTATATTTGAGCTAACATATTATCGAAGAAAATTTGCGTCGAAACGTAAACCAAATTGAATTTATACCGACGCATACATAAAAATTAGCACATAAAAATAGTGTTTTTTAAGCTAAAAAATGGTACGGCGCGTTGAGGCGGTGTCGAAATGTAAAGTGACTTAAATTTATATCGTCTAATAAAAACGTATTATATTTGACCCAACTCATATCTAGGAAAAAATAAAATTTACGTCATAATGTAGATCAACTGAAAACATACATAATAATAAACATAAGAACATATTATATTTGACCAAACTCATGTCCAGGAAAAAAACTACGTCGAAACGTAAATCAACTTGAATTTATACCGACACGTACATAAAAATAAACACATAACACTCAATTACAAAGTCTTCCAAAGGTTAAGGGACTGTAAGTGTATAATATGTTTTTGTTTTATTTTATTCTAAATATACTTCTGTAAAATATGTTTATAAAAAAATATATTATTTATCAAATCCATTAGATATCAGTTAAAGTAGTGAAAGAAGTAATGAGAATCATTCTTTAAGTTTGTTGTATATTGTTCGTTTAAAAATGCAACTGACACACAATAATGAATATAAAAAGAAAATTTAATTTTTCTGGTTCCGCCACTAGCCCTCTCAACCACCTCAGCTCAGCCGTCGGATTCTTCTTCAATCACCGGTATGTAGTCCATTTAGTCTATTGTTAGTTCTTGATTGTTTTCTTTTTATGATGATAAAATGGTTCTTGATTGTACTCCATTTTAGTCCATTGTTTGTTGTGAAATTTTTGGTGTTTTTATTTTGATTTTAGTCCATTATTTGTGATAAATTGTTTTGATTAGATGTTCTAGATGTTAATAAATCAGTTTATTTAGTCGCAGAAGTTAAAAAACAAATAGTCTTTTTCTTGCAGTCTGCAGAGGTTTGGTTCACCTCTTCTGCTACAGATGTGGTCCGTAGACTGCAGACGTTTTACCTCTGAAAAAACAAACAGCACCTAAGTGTTAATATTGAAAATTTTGGGACAAAAGTATAAAAAGTACAAAAATGAAAAAAAAACAAAAAGAAAAAAGTCTTCTGCTACAGATGTGGTACGCAGGCTCAGACGTTTTACCTATGAAAAACCAAACAACACCTAAGTGTTAATATTGAAAATTTGGGGGCAAAAGTATAAAAAGTACAAAAATGAAAAAAAAAAAAACAAAAAGAAAAAAAGTCAAATGCAAGTTAGTGTTCATGTAACTTGCAAATGTATATATGTATAATATTAGATTTAGAAGATGTCACAATATACGAAGACAATATTTTTCATCAAATGTTGGGAAAAATTAAGACGCCACACTTTATTTTAGATTTGCAAATGGCTTTCCAAAAGCTGACGTGCATTGGTAAACGGGCCAGACACGACATGAAACAGTTAACCCGACTGGTGAACCTGAACACGAAATGTTTAACTAAACGTGTGATTTTTCTTAAACATTAACACGGTAAAACAAAATGTTAGCAAAAACTAAAATCCCGATACAATCCCTGTACAGTTAAAATATATTTAAGTACTTATAAAACTGTCCTTTTGATCAAACAAGTTATAAATGTTTCATGCCACCCTATTAACCCATTCAACACGATATATTAAACGCGTTATGCGTGTTATAAACGTGTTAGACACATTGAACTTGTTTTGATACGTTCCAATTGTGTCATTAACGTGTCAAGTCAGTTATTATCCAAACCCATTTACCCCTAACGTTAACCCATTTAACTTCATATCGAGTCATGCCATGTTAACGGATCATGTCATAGGTTTTTAGCCCTACATATAACACACGTAAATTAATATGAAAATTACAACTATACCTTATATTAGCAAGTTTTGTTATGACTATACCTTATATTTGTTCTGATGAGAGTAACATACAGGAAAGAACATAAACAAGACAATATAGTCTTCATCATTCAAACCTTTGTATATTAATGTTCAACTTCTGCTTATTCCTATAACCATAATCAAATTCATCTCTTCTTCCGTATAGTTTATAACACCACAAACACTAAAAAGAAAAAACGAGTAATAATCTCGCACCTGTAAATCATTGTGTAATTACATTTGGTCCCAGGTTCGCCTTACGGCTCCCACGGGGTTTGCTTTTGGTCCTTTTGCAGTTGTCTGTTGAACCATCGTTTTCTATCTGTATAGTAAAACATCTGGTCTTCGCGTGTAAAATGTTCCAAGATAAAGAAATCGACATCATAAACTATTTTTTTCAGGAAGGGTATGATCGTCTTTTTATAAAAGGTTTCTGGCAAACGAGGAGCTTTTCATCACTATTGCTCTCAATTTCTACGACTCGTGCTTCCCATTTTAATCTTGCGGCGATTGTTCTTGCTGTTTCTATTAGAGACGTCATGTCACGTAATATCACCCAACCCTGCAAACTCATTTTTATAAGTTTTTGCTACAACAGAATTATAACCATGGGGCCCGATGTCTACTTTTTTTTTTAGAGTAAAATGTCATTTTCGTCCCTGAGGTTTTGCCACTTTCGTTCAAAGGGGTTTGTTTTTTCGCATATGAATCCAAAAGGTTTGAAATCTTGTAATTTTCATCCGGATCGTTAACTCCATCCATTTTTCTCCGTTAAGTCAGGGATATTTCTGTCTTTTTTGTTAACTTGCCCTTTAAGTTCACAGTAAAGGACGGAAATACCCCTAACTTAACGAAGAAAAATGAAGTTAACGAGCCGGATGAAAATGGCAAGATTTCAAATCTTTTGGATCCAGATGAGGAAAAACAAACCTTTGGACGAAAGTTGCAAAACTGACAAAGCCTCGGGACGAAAATGGCATTTTACTCTTAATTTTGTTTTATACTGTTTTTAACGTAAATCACATGAAATTAGGGGACTCAAGTTAATTAATATGCATTGATTAGTTGGGTTATCTACAATACCTTGAATTGTAACTTATTATTATTGACATATAATCAAAATACCTCGGGGCGTAGTAACCGGTCTATCTCAAAGAACACATCCACTATGCTGCACCGACGCTGCTTTGCGGTTTCAAGCGATAAAAGGCCTTCGGCATGAACCAGGTCATAAGTTCTAGGATATGTCGGAAACGCCTCACACCTACAAGTGCATGCAGAAACGTCAAATTTCTTAGTATGGGTCAAAACGGGCCGGGTCAAGTTTAAAAAGATAGAATATTTACCAATCATGCAACACACCAAGAAACCCGCGGTCTAGGATAAGTGGAAGGTTGTTGGGCCCACTGGTGGGGACCACATTCATGACCCATACGGATTTCCCAGCTTCCAATAAGGCGGAATTAAAACCGCCAAAATGAGCGTTCATGTCCAAAACGTTTCGGACCATGTTATACGGTGGAACCGGGTCCTCGATTCCGGGTCGTTTTGGGTGGTCTGAAAATATAAGCGGGGAGAGCAGAGACCAGTAGTTTCTGACTGCTGATTTCCAGTTAAAATCGTCTTCAGTAAGGTCGTCAAAAAGTACACCTGATAATAACAAATCATATTAATCATATTGGTAGTCTTTGACCAGGTTGACTTTTTTATAAGGTGGCTTTAATGGCTTTTTTCTGGCATAAAATAAGTTGGTTAACTACATAAGATATCAAATGAAAGCTGGTCACCTTTCTCATTTACTTGACTATAATTGAGAAAAAAAGTAAATTTTTAGGCTAAAAAACACTTTCAATCTTTTAGAAAAAGTGAGGTAATCAACTTTTTAACAAAAATTTGATTTATGGTAATATGATCTATGACCGGATAAATGATGATATGACTTTTGACCATGTTGACTATTTTTTATGTGGCACCACATTTTATTTGACAAGGGTGATGAACTAACTTTTGTTTTCAAAAAAAATTAAAAATATATATATATTTACCATGAACCGCGAGTTCCTTGGGGCTCAATGTGGCTCTCGAAGGCCATTTTGGTCTTTTCTCAATTGGAATCCAACGACGACTGTGAGTTCCTCCAATGCATGCCTCTAACGGATGATAATACGGGGATTCAACATCATGGCCCGATTTGCAGACGTGTGGACCTGATCCTTGACTCCTATTAATTAAATAACTCACAAGATTAATATAATCACAACTCATTAGCAATATATAGTAAAAAAAAGAGTGTTGTACATATCATATATGAATGTTGTCTTACTTGGAAGTATAACAATCTTTATCACTAGGCTTCTTCCATACAACCGTATTGTCTTGTTGTGACAATAACTCCCAGCAGAGATTTTTGACGAAATTACGCACAAAATCCCATTTTTTTAAGTTATCTTTGTTTTTAACGGAAGCCCGTGTGTTTGCGATCGGTGAGGTCCAAACAAAGTATCCACCAGGCCTAAGAACTCGATCAACTTCAATCAAATGTATACCATCTGCAACATTTATAACGTATGTTCGGTTTAAGCGGATAATATATATAAACATAAGTCTGCAAAGATGTGAACGGTACCTTTGTGATTCCACGCAATCCCGTCCCACGCGCTATGTACCATGTCGAAAGAAAGTGACGGGAACGGTAACTTTTTTGCGGCAAACGAAGCAACCATTGCGGGAAGACCTCTTTCAAGAGTTATCTCAACTTGACTCCCTGAAGACTCGTAGTTTGCTATACACATAGTCAAAAGTTGCTTCTGAAATAAGTGCGCCCCTAAGCTACCGAAACCGCAACCTATATCCAATACCGTTCTCACCTGATTCAAGAACACGTATTTATGTAAGCAAATTTGTCCCAATTTAAAAAGTTACAAAAAAGAAATATAAAATACCCATCTAATTTACAAAACAAATTTAAAACTAAATACTATAAATAAAGTGTGCTCATGTCTGTATGTAGGGCTGCAAACGAACCGAACGTTCAGCGAACAATTCGTGAACCGTTCGGCGGGAAGTTCATTTGTGTTCGTTCGTTTAATAAATAAACAAACACGAACAAGAAATTTCGTTCATTTAGTTAAATGAACAAACATGAACAAAGGCCGCGTTTGTTCATTTATGTTCGTGAACGTTTGGTAACATGTCCGTTTGTGTTCGATAGTTCATTAGTGTTTTATATATTTATATTTTATTTAGATACTTCAAACTGATGAATAAAATATTTAATAAGTATCAGTGAATTATATATTCTGTTAATGAACGCGTGTTTGTGTTCGTTTGCTTTCATATGTGTTTATGAACATTAGCTTCTGTTCATGAACGTTCCTTTCCCTTCCTTACCTAAAATTAGAAAACGAACACGAACAAACTCATTTCCTTAACAAACAACAAGGACAAAAATCACGTTCGGTAAGAGTTCATGAACAGTTCGTGAACATATATTTTCCTTAACAAATGAACACGAACAAGGTCTTGTTCGTGTTCGTTTAGTTCGTTTGCAACCCCATCTGTATGATTCTTTGCAAGAAAATGTTTTTTTACTTACTCCGGCCTGAACAAGGTAAGATTCGTTTCTTAAACCAATCATTTCGGCAATTTGATGGGAATAGTCTTCTATACTATCATCAACCATAGAAGATGCAAAACTAAACGAAATCTGATCTTCATCTAACAACATCATCCTGCATCCCCAACTCCCGCATTAATTAAACAAAACACCTAATAAGAAATATAATTATGTTTTTGTAATTTACAGAGAATTTAAAAGTTCAAACACACCTTTTTGTCAAACTTCCTGATGAAAGTACCTCTTGTGCGTTAATTTTAACGTTATCGATCCATATAACGTCTCTTCCGGTAGGCCATCTATGCGGAATCTTGTATCCAGAAGGAGCAAGAACCAAACAATTCTGTTTTGAAGTGGGCCCGCAATGGCGGTCTTGTTCTTGACCTTCGGTCAAACCCAATTCAAGATTTTCGGTTATGTTGAAACAAGGTATGTAATTTTCGGACTCTAAAGAACAAAATTCGGATTCTTTTATTCTAGAAGAACCAAGTGAGAGTTCCCCAATGTCCCACAAATCCGAAACTAGTTGCTCTTGAAGCCGTCTGTACCCACGAAACGTGTGAGTTCTAGAAGTCGTTGTGAGCGATATCGTCCACCAAAACGACCCCGTAAGTGCAAGAATTACAATTACGAATAAACTTAACTTAAGCAAAAATAAAGTTAGTTTATAGCGTTTTCTCGACGATAGAGGGCTGTATGGATCGGGAACGATATAACATTTCTCGGGAACACTTTGTTTGGATGGTGAAATAACTGAAACTACAGATTGAAATGGATTCCATGAAGACATAACATCAGAAGATAATCTGTTTTTATCCAAATCTTCTTTTTCTGGTTTAAATTTCATCTGAGAATCTTCCAAGAAATCTTGAATGTTCTCTGAAAGTCTCCCCCCACCTGAAAAACCTCTATGAAGTGGCCTTGACATTCTCCTACATCAAAAAAAAAAAAAAAAATCACACCCAAATGTCAAATGAAAACCACAAAATCCCTAATTTAAAATTTCCTACTTCAAAGAAAAAAATCACACCAAAATGTCAAATGAAAACCACAAAATCCCTAATTTAAAATTTAAAAAAACATATGAAAAATCTTTCCAAATAAGCTAACAATGCTAAGTGTAAGATCTGTTCATGTAATCAGTCAACTAGATCCATGAAACCCAAATCATATTAATACTAGTGGCACCAAAAGTAAAATTCAAATTCAAGAAAGTGATCACCAAATCCCCAAATCACCAAAATCTAAAAAGGTAATCAGAATTCAGATGCAATAAATACCATACACATACGAGGCAAATCCATTAAAAGCCTAAAGAAAACAACAAAAAAAGTAGTTGAATTAGATAACAAAACCCAAAAAAACCCAAAAAAATCCAAACTTTACCTTGATTATATGCAAGAAATTCAACCAAAATCCGGAATTTCAGCCGGTTATCCTGCAATCTTCCATCAGCTCACAGTTCCACACAGCAAACTCAGAGTTATTATATGATCTTGATGCACAAACTCTGCAGAATTTAGGGTTGTTTAAGGAGAATAATGGTGGAAAGTGAGCTTGTGAGTCGCCCCAATCACGAGAAACGCTGCTCGTGAATGCTACTCAGTACTCATTTGAACTATATAGTAACAAAGAGAGAGAGAGAAAGATGAGAGAGAAGACATATAGATATATAATAAATATAAATACCATATTTGTATGTATATGTATGTCTGTATGTACACACTGTAACACGCAATAGAGAGTGGCAGATTATCATGTATCGATGTGTGAAATGAAATGAAATAAAATTCTCTCTCTCTCTTCACTTTCTCTCTCTAAGGGAGGACGCATTAATGGAGGTGTGCTAAAGTTTAACAGACTGTAATTAATAATACAATTCACATCAATCAAGTTAGTTAATTAAGTAACATAGGGTTACCTGGAGCCACCGTGCACGGGGGTTGTTACAGTGGCGATCTGCCGCCGGAAATACCGGCAAATGGATACGGATTATTAGTATAGTCATGTATAGATATAGAGAGAGAAAGTGATATTTGGGGATTACATCACATAAACCCTAGAAATTTGAATTTTTGGTTTGATTTGGGGGTAAAGGCGAAAATGGACGGTGTTGATCTCGACTCGTGTTTAATGTAACCAAATTTTGAAAATAACTGGCGTGTCTCGGTTAAGACAATATAGTCTGGTCGGAGTAGGTAAAGGGGCTCTCTAATTTGAGGGTGCGGTAGCATAATACAATAAAGTCGTCGTTCTGAAAAAAAAAAAAACACTTAAAAGTTTACTGTTTCCTCGTTCGTGTATCAATAAGGGAGTGCAAACGAGCCGAGCGGCTCGTGAAGTACTCGAGATCGGCTCGATTAAAAACTCAAAACGAGCCGAGCCTTATCAAGCCTAGCTGAGTTTGAGCCTAAAAGAAAGCTCGTTTATTTATCGAGCCTAAGCTCAAGCCTGGAATGTAAAGCTCGTTAGGCTCGTCGAGCCTTATTGAGCCTTAGTATACTATTAGGTTTTATTAATATTTGATAGTATTTCCCCCTTATAAGTTTGTATAGTAAACGAGCCCGAGCTTCACTTATCGAACTCGCGAACCTAAACGAGCCTATTATTTATATTATTTTTATTTAATGTATAATAAACGAGTCGAGCCCGAACTTGAGCTTGAGAAACTACTGACAATCCGAGCTCGAGATCAAGCTCTCATAGCTCGAGCTTGGGCTCGGCTCGACTCAACTCGTTTGCACCCCTAGGAAAATGTTATAAATTTGATATACAAGTTTATTTATACTACTAAAACGTATAAAAAAGTATTGATATATGACTATTCTATCTCATTCTCATTTTAATAAAAAAAAAATTCATCTCTATAATCATTATATACACAACTCTATACTTGTGTGTCACTTTTTTTCTTATACGCCACATCGTATGCCCATTCATACATATGTAAAATTACGCTCACAAAATTTTCTATTATCAAGAGCAAACATCTTCTATTATTAGGAGCCGATGTTTTGATGTTAATTAAGTGTCATTTATATATTATCTAAGCGGTTGTGACTCGTTTACAAACCATTTTGGTCGCATATAAGTATTGGTGATGACATAAGCTGCGATTGCTATCAAGGCGTGAATCGGATAAATAGTCTTGACGTTTAATATGATATATAGGTAACAAGGATATAGATATTGAGAGATGATGCATGAAAGGTTTGTAAAATATGAACCAGAATTAATATTGGACATGGAGGTTATCGAAAGGTTAACCAATGCTCATGGTTGGCTCGTATTGTCTTAATCAACTACTCGTGTGACTGGTAATAAGTATGGATTTACACGTTAATGCTTTCTTGTAGATGGTTTGCATTCATGAATGGTCAACGGTTAGTGATCGTTGGTGTGAGAGAAGTATAATTTTGTTGTTCTACATATCACACTATATTTTTTTAGAGATGTTCATATTCCACGAATATCAAAGGCTATATAGTATGTGCTAGTATATATATTAATAATATATATCATGTACATTTGAAAATTTGAAACACATACTTTTTGTTGTGGATAGTGTTAGTAGTGCACAATTTCTTTTATTTGGAAACTTATCAAGAGTGTGTCTTGTCGAACTATTACTAACAACTCACTATTATAATCATCATTACCAGTAAGTGACCTAGGATTAAACGTTGCCTTCAGGTTATCAACTTAGCAAAATGATACACCTATATGTTTCCAGTCCTACTCGCGATCCCTTTCAGGGGTGTGCATGAGTCAGTTTGGTTACCATAACCGCTAGCTTCGGTTATGGAATTCCTTAACCATAACCGAACTTCAATTACGGTTAATCGGTTATGAAGTTGGTTATGGTTAGGCGTTGGTTAATTTCGGTTAATTAACCAAGCAAAGTTTGAAATAAATACGGGTGTGCATGGTCTGGACTTAGATTAGGCATTTTTGTAAGACAACTAAAACTACATTATTTAGTTAAACTACCGATGTCGGATTCCTTCAATAAGGTAATTCTCAACCAAAAAAAATTACAACCATAACATCTTAACTATTCATCAAAATAAAGAGAATTTACATCAAGATCATTTTTTTACTAACATACTTTTATCTTAGTAAAAATCCTCTAGTGTAAAACATAATCCATTATATAGAATTTACATTATAAGTTTGGTTCGGTTTTGGTTACATCGGTTAACCAAAACTTCATAACCGTAACCGTAATCGATTGACATGTTAAACAAAGTTTCATAACCATAACCATTGGTTATATCGATTATCGGTTATGGCGATTAATTTGCTCACCCCTAATCCCTTTATCAATATGTCCTTAACAATAACATGAACATGTTGTTGATGTTAATACGTTATCGTCTCTTGATAATATAACAATGTCTAGATGCTATAGGGAATGAATGAAAAAGAGCTTGATTTGGATATAACTTGAAATAGGGTAAGAACTTTAGTCAAAAGGATTTGAAATAACCACCATGATAGGGTTTATACACCTTGTCAAAGGGAAAATTACCAAAATGTTGGTTGACCAATGGTGCTTTCAAATTTGTCACCCTCCTGCGTCCTTGGAAGGACTACACAGCCTCGGAAGCGTCCGCCTTTCACGTGAAGCGTCCGCCTGTCACGTTGAAGCGTCCGTTTCCTTTCAAGCGACACGTGTCCGCCACGTTGAAGCGTCCGTTCCGTTACGAAATTGCGGCAGTCACCGACGCTTCATAACCATAATTTTTTTAATGCGTCCCTGTGTACGTTTCCGAGGCCTGGCGGACGCTTCCGAGGCCTTGGCCGACGCTTCCGAGGCTTGCCGACGCTTGACCCGACGCCTCCCTAGGCTTGACCGACGCTCCCCGAGGTTTGGCCGACGTTTCCCAAGGCTTGATCGACGCTCCCCCGAGGCTTGACCGACGCTTACGAAAAAAAAAATGGAAACTCAAAAGCCGTTTAACTTTTACCGTTGCACACATTTACCCCACTATATAACCCGTGCACTTATCACTTATCAAACACCCGCCGTTTTCAAAAATTTTGCAAACAAAAATCAGCCATTTTCACTATAACTCCGACGCCGTCAACGACCCGACAATGGCCACCTCCTGGACTGACGTTGAAGACATTGCTCTGTGCGAAGCATGGGAGCAGGCCATGATCGATCCTCCACGTCGAGGACACGGTGGGCTCTGGGTCCGTGTTCAACAGAATTTCGCCCAACTACATGGTCCGGACCACAACCGGACCGTTGACGCACTGTCCTCCAGGTTCCGTGTCCTGCGGTTGGAATGTGAGAGATTTGATCGATATTTCAAGAAAGTGGAGACAGAAATGCCGGACCTTGGTGAGGACGATCAGAAGGAAGTGGCCCTCATCAACTACCGTCATGAAGAGAGACATGATTTCAAACATGTCTCGGAGTGGGAGGCTATTAGGATATGGTTTTAAATATAATATTATGTGTTGTTTGGTTTTTTTTTATTTTTATTATGTTATGTTTTGATGTTTAATTAGTGTTTAATATAAAAAAATTTTACTAAAAAATAACATGTTTTATATCGTTTAAAATTTGCTCCGTTAACATACATCTTAACCGGATCCCATTTTAGAAATGTTTATAAGTTATAAAAAAAAAATTTGGACAAAGATACAAAACTGCGTCTTTGGCTGACGCTTCCGAAGCTTCACGGATGCGTTAGCAACTGAGGTGGACGCTTCAACATCGGACACGTGTCGCTTGAAAGGAAACGGACGCTTCAACGTGAAAGGCGGACGCTTCCGAGGCTAAGTAGTCATTCCAAGGACGCAGGAGGGTGACAAATTTTAAAACACCCTTGATCAACCAACATTTTGGTAATTTTCCTCTTGTCAAAATAGGCAGGTATAACAACCTAGTAAAGTTATTATTTTTCCACTTTCTCTCGAGTTGTTATTCATCAAGGCAAAAAGAATCACATCTAGGTTATTGCCTATTGGCTAACATTATCAAACTTTATATTAGACAGACTAAAAAGCTTATTTGTTTAAGCTAATGTTGTTTGAAGGATACAAATAGTAAAAATATTACGTGTGATTGGATGTTTCTAGCGACAATGATAAAAGATTTTTTTTTTTTAAAAGAATGTCTAAAAGAGTATTTAAATACAATCAAATGGGCCGACTAGGACACATACGTGTAAAACATGTAATGTGTTAAACATATTTTAACATATATTTGCTTGAAATAATAACGATGGTTATTTTAGTAATTACAAATTCTTTTGGCAATTAAAAGTTTCCTAAATAGCTAGCTTAATTAACTAGAGCCTTTTTTTTAAATCTTTATGTGATAGTTTTTTTTTTTTTTTTTTTAACGGTCAACAGAATCAATCCGAGCATTCTCGGGGCACCCACTGGACAAACGGAGTACTACGAGAGTAACCACCAATTCCGGGGAAAACCCGGTAACCCACCCGTCCGTAGGCACGACGGTGAAATTACCGGTAAAACCCGTTTGGCTCAAGGATCCAACCCAGTTTCCATGGGTCTCCTAACATTGTCCACCAGTGTCTCACTCTGCACCAAGTGAGAGTTGAACTTGCATCTCTCAAGAGAAATACAAGTCTTTATGTGATAGTTAAATAAGTTTTCTTTACTTATCTCTATCTGGTTATTTTATAACTAAAAAATACCAGCAATTCAAAAACTTGTAACACTAAAAAAAATCTAATTACTAAAAGAACCAAAGTAAAAATTATGATGTTTTTCTATAGTATAACAATTGAATAATAGTAAGAAATTTGAAGTACTAATAGCTACCAATTTAATTTAAATATCATTTAATCCTTGTTATTCCGTGTAACTTATAACGAAATACATTAGTTAAAGTATATCAGTGTATATGTTCTATTGTGCATTAAAAATGGTATATTATCTAAAACAAGAGTTCACCTAAATTAAGTAGTATTTTCTTAGTAATGATACTTAAAGCAAATAATCAAATTAAATGATACTTAAAGCAAATAATCAAATTAAAAGTGGAACAAATCCTGTATGTTTATTTTCTACTTTAATTTTCATGTTTGTTGCAAGAATCTTCTTAACTTTATTTTCATTTGTGGTAACTTCCATGTTAAGACATTTTAAAAAGAAGTCATAAAAATATTTACTTTTTACATATATTTGTATATAAGTTTATAAATCTATAGTAACTATGTCAATTTAAAAAAAATGTTCTTTTAGGTCAAAGTTATTGTTTATTTAAATTGCTAGTAAATCACTACAATTGCGTGTTCATACAAATAAACTTTAAATAAGCTGACTGAAGACATGACACAAATTCAAACGCATTTCATTAAAGTTGATGTCTTTAATACGAATAAATACATGATTTGTATGTCTGGGTTCACCTATCCCGTAATCTTGAAATCCTTTTAAACCCTTTACAATTTAGAGAATAAAAATAACAATTAATATGAACTACATAGCTAATTAGACAAAGAAATTGCAAAAACCTACTACCATGATTCATTGGCGTAGCTTAGTGGGGCGGGAGGGAGCAGCCGACCCCCGAATTTTTCGCTCAGTAGTCGAGAGTATGTAGTTTTTGTATAGAAATTTTTGGGTATATACGTTTTGACCCCCCGGTTTTATAGAATTTTTTTGGTATATATGTTTTCGACCATTCGGTCGGAAATCTTAAGCTTCGCCACTGCTATAATTGTTCTAGAAAATTTAGTTATGATTGATTCAAATTCTTCTTTAAGACATTTGTTTTGAAAACTGTTTACATCAATAAGATGTGGTTTAAACATCATTAGATGTTTTGTTTGTCTTACTTTACAACTTTTAATTAAATAGTAAAAAAAATATAATAAGCCAGGAAAAATATTCCCACGGGCCAACAATTGAATGTATTGTCAGATCT
Organism: Helianthus tuberosus; assembly: GCA_030545235.1. NCBI lineage: Eukaryota > Viridiplantae > Streptophyta > Magnoliopsida > Asterales > Asteraceae > Helianthus > Helianthus tuberosus. Next base: position 3,978,606 of record CM060379.1, on the reverse strand, counting down.
ATATAGTAATTAAATGATTTTAAGAAATTATTAAAGTATATATTATACAATTTGGAATCAAATCAATCCCTATAAAATACTTAAACACGAGCCATCCATGTTTATTTGTAGTCACATATCAAACACATAATTTTTGAAAAGTCCAAGATAGTCGGCCCCCGTCACATCCTTTGTGAATAGATGCTAAAAAATGGTCAAAGTGTTTGTATATATTTTGATCATTAAAGATTTAAAGTTGTTTATTATCATTCAAAACATATCAATATCTTGCTAACCAAATAAAGCCTACTAGCATCTTGAGGGTAAGATAAAGCATAATGATCATTAGGTCCTGGGTTCGATTCCTGCTAGTGGGGGGGGGGGGGGGGGGGGGGGTTCCGAGATTTATTAGGTTTTCTCCTGAATTGGTGTATAGACATTATAGCATAGTGCAGATGGATATGATCGGGTGCTTCCGCTGGTGACAATATGATACTTCAATGGTCCGTCAGTTATTCAAATTTGTCTTTAAAAAAAAATCTTGCTAACCAAATAAAGTAAAAATAAGATGATGAAAAATTATCTTATATATCAATCATTCCCTAAGGTTAACACTATAGGTTTACAAACATATTGTGCACACTTGATAAATGGATTGAAAGTTGAAACCTACCGAAACAAAATGAATGTAGTAATAAATAATGACTAGTGAGTTTATATGATCTAGTGGATTGCATGTACATGATCAAGCGAAAGCATTATATACATTCAGTCGTATTGAATATTATTACATATTTACATAGTATTAAATTATTAAAGTTAAAGCCTCCCATGTGTTTATGTGGTCAAGTGAAATGTAGACATGTAGTCACCACTAATAAGTTATTAAATATGATGGTGAATATTAAATATTATTTCAAGAATCACCCACTAATGGTTTGCTACTAAAATAAAAGGATACATAGAACTTAGACTAAGAACAGATTACTCTAACTCTATAAACATACAAACTCTTGTAAAGAAACAAGCTATATATATATATATACACTTAAATATGCGATGCAACACGAGCACTTTTATTGCCCTTGTGCGGTCTTTGGGACCTTGTGAGTGCTCTAGAAAGACAACCTAAGTCTTCAATAGAAGCGAATGTGTGGTCTTTGGATACTTGCGAACGTCTAGAAAGATAACCCAAGTCTTAATAGAAGGCACACTACTGACCTTCACATTCACCAATGTGGTTTTAAACTCATCTCATAAAAGTGCTTCTAAACCATTCATATTAATAAAGATTCCACATCCACAAAGACGTTATTGAATATAATCGTCTCCTGAAAATCTTTTAAAGTTTCAAGAGTAGTAGAAGCTCAATCTTCATAAAAACGATATTTTTTCCCATAAAAGGACTTTTAGGGCCTGTATGGTTTATTCAGATCTGAATGGTTAAGATCTGACCGAATCAGACATCCATGTCTCAGCTTCATTCACAATCTGAACCATTCAGACCTTATTTCACCCATTTAGATATCATTCTTTTTGGAACCAAACGCTCTGAATCTGACCGAATCAAATGTAGACCTCTGAATGGTTCTCATTCAGTGGTAAACAAACATGATCTTAGGTTGTTATGAATCATAAAGACTGTGTTCACACAAAATTGGTGACTCCATCAAGTCGATCTCACAAGTAGCATCCAGGAGTATGTAATCACTATAAGCTTTAAGCCCAAGCTCATCAAAAAGTCGCACACCATAGGGATGGATCGTAGCACATTTTAATAATCATGTAGCTTCATTTCATCTTAAAAAGGTATCGAAACACTATCCCAAAACTAATGCACAATATGCTGAAAGGATAAGCGAGGTTCTTTTTAGACTTCGTTACCAGCTAATATATAGGTTATCTAGCCAATCTACTTATTGGTGTTTCAACTCAAGAGTTATTCCATGGTGAAACGTGTTATAGAAGTGTGTTTTGCATAATTTGGTGATGAAATATCATAACCCTCACACTAAAAGTAAAAAGACATAACCACCGTTGGAGGCTACTTCACAATTGCATTTCTCTTTTAATAGATGCTACTGATTGTTAACATTAATGCACACAAACAAACCATGTGGTTTGATATAAACATAAGTAATGATACTTAATATTAATATTAATGTTTAATACATCATGTAAACCAATAGTGATTACTTCTAACTATTTTCAACCTCTTCCTTTCATCAGTTTCCTAATTATTTTATTGGTGAAAGCAACTCCAAATTATTTCCGGTTTCACTACTCAAATTAGTTTACTAGACAACTTTAATATAAAAAAAATACTTGTGGATATGATTTTCTTTATTATTACTAATATAATCTGAACAACATCAGTACCGATATCGTATAACATCGGTATATTTTTTTATTATTAACGTCATCATCTGCCTATTATTATGTACGATTCGATAAAAGTTCTACTCGAACGGGTCATACATAGTTGATTTTTTTTATCATCACAACCAAATATATACCGACCAAACAATATCGGTATTCAAACAGGTTATATATAGTTGATTTTATTTATCATCACAAACTGAACATATATCGACTAAACAAACATCGGTATTCGAACGAGTCATGTATAGTTGATTTTTTTATCATCAAAACTGAATATATACCGACTAAACAACAACGGCAACGGTACCGTATTCGTTTTTATAGAATTCTCCAGGTGACGATATAAAATTCATTGAACACAAAGTAATATTCGCAATAAAGTATTTTTTGGTATCATAAGCTATGTCGAGTGTCTATACGATACTGGTATCGTAACGGAGTGATACTGACCAAACAACAACAGTACCGGTACGGGTATTCGTTTTTATGGGTTTTCAATTGATTTAAAAAAACGTGTCGATTAGAAACGATTGCTATGTCGAGTGCTGGTATAGTACTGGTATTGTAATGAATCAGACCGATAATGCCCAAAGGCTAGCTGCGAAGCGTGCAGGAATCCATCTAGTATATATTAAAAGGTTTGGATTTATGAATACTATCCACACTTTTTACACTTTCACCCTTGTAATTTATTCAATTTACTTTATAGACCATAAACTTTAATAAAGTTATCAAACAACCCCTAAACTTCAATAAAATTTTCTTTCGACTTTATTTTTATGTTTTTATCTTTCGGTTGTTATACCAGGTGTTGGTATCGTATCGATGCTGTAATGAACCGAACCTAAGTCGACCAAACTCCCGCCGCAACGCGCGGATAATTTTACTAGTTATTAATTAAAGAATCATGTAAATCGACTTCTTCTAAAGCATTCAAATCAAATTGGGAATATAAAACTAGTGAAAGCTTTTTCTTAACAATATTCACAAGTAGAGCTTAAGATGAGCATATCCTCTTGTAAGCAAATAATCACTCTAAAGCATTATCAATTTCTCATGTCACAACACAACCATTGCTCACTAAAGCATAGTCAATATCTCATCTCATATATTAGGAGTTTGTTTAATCTCCATAAAGTGATTTTTGAGCTTACACATGCTATTCTCCACTAAACAACTTTTTCTTCAAGATTCTCCATTTTAATAAGTCGTTTTCGCATTCATTTAATATACACTAGACTATATATGAAAGCAAGGGCCATTAACGATCTAATAATAGCAATTTTGATAATTAGAGAACACATGTCAAGTAACTAAGTAAGTCAACGTCGCCTTTCTTTTATGCGTAGCATTCAACTACCAACCTAGCCTTAATACTTCTTAATATCATTACTGAAAGAGTTAACTACCATTCTCGTCCCTATAGTTTGTTCAATTATGTCAGTTCGGACCAAATTTCAAATTTGTCACTTACATTCTTGAAACATGTCAGTTCCGTCCAAAAAATAATGAGTTTGCTGCCATTTTCGTCCATGTGGTTTGTCCAGTTATTCGATTCAACCTTAGTTTTTTTGGATGGAACTGACATGTTTCAAAAATGTCATGGACGAAAATGGTACAACTTTGAAATTTGAACTGAACTGATATAATTGGACAAACCACGGGGACGAAAATGGCAGCTAACTCTTACTGAAATTATCATTTTAAAATGTTTGCAACTATAAGAACTGCTTACACATGTGTTTTAGAAAAAGAAAATAAAATCTAGTGAAAAGACATCATTGAATCAATCCAATCAAGCTATGATTTCCATTTAAAATGTAGTTATAAAGTCTTAACTCATTTCTACTTTGAATTCTTTCTCACTTGCTTTTTCTATATATAATGACACAATATTATTAGTAGAAGTTAGAAAAAATAAAACGACAAACTTCATATTAGTTTCTAACAAATAGGGATTCTAAACTTCAAGAATTTGATTCTCATTCTTAGATAAAATAAAAAGTAAAGCAACTCTTTTTAAGATCTTTACTAAAAATGAAATAAGGCACATCCTTGGTATAAACCGTAAATGCTAATCTCTCCCCTAGTTTAATACAACTTTTCGGTAAGACATGTAATTCTATTTAGGGTTTGAATTTTCGACAACACAATAAGCCTAACATAAAGTTCATGGGTTCGGGTTAAGCATAAACACATTCGGATCTATATCTGGGCAAACACACGAACACCTTTGGCTAAACAATTCGTGTTTTAGAGAACCAAACTGATTCACAGGTTGACGCATAAATTTCACATATTTTTCCAAAATGTAGTTTATGTCATAAATCAAATTAGTCATTGGGTTAAAAGTTAACAATTTTTTTTTTTTACTTTAGATTACACGTTTGTTTTTTCCTTGATTTTTTGTATTTTTAAAACTTTAAATCAGTAATATGCTAATGAGCTTAATCCACATCCCCGTCATGTGTCTAGTTTAAAAAATAAAAAATAGAACCAATTTATGGAATATGATTATAATGGTTTACAAGTGTTACGGTTTTTTTAGAGTAAATATAGACCATTCATTGGGTAGTTGCTTGTATTGTCATGTCTAGTCTTGATAATGTCTCTCGTCTTTTGGCAAACACCATTTGTATCAATCTCAATAGCTTCATGTGAAACAAAATATACGAAACTGACACTCGTTGTTTCTTTATAGTGGTACATCAATTGAAATATTCTCTAGCCAATCTGATTAGAGCACGTGTAGTGGTGAAGGAAGATCCTTGGGCATTATCCGTTATGTGGCGGTCCAGTCAGTAATGGGGTATTATGGGGCGTTTTTCTAAAATGGATGTAGTGGTATAATGCCCCAACAACGATTACCTAATTATTAGCTTTTTAGAAAAATAAAACATATAATATTATCGTAAAAGAGTTGAAAATTTCTTATTGGTTCATCAATTTTTCATCTCGCGTTTAAATAGACACGCCCAAGCAAAAAAAATGCAATCAAACGCACACAGGGGCGGTGTGCAGGGCGTTTTTGGCCCAATCCACGCCCAAAAATCCCCGCTACGAGTGGTCTTAGTGACATGTCAAATCAAGAGTCGTAGATTCATATTCCATCATGGAATATTGGAATGTATTATACAAATTTATTATGCAAAATTCCATCATGGAATATTGGAATGTATTATACAAATTTATTATGCAAAATTTTATGATAAATAACACAATCATTAAAAAGGACTAGAATACAGTTTTTCTCTTTATATTTGTGCAAGGGTTCTTTAAATTTTTTACTATCATTTATTTCAAAAGTTTTCAGGATTTCAATCTTTCCACAAATGGTCGTTAAATTTTTCGTTTAAGTCACCTATCTATGGTGCACATAAGAGTATTTTAGTATTTTTACTATTAAAAACAATTCTAATAATTTAATTTTAATTAGATTTGATAAAATTTATAAACTGTATTATTATTAAAACTTGACTAAATAATATATATTAATTACGTATGTACCCCACCCCTCATATATAGAGATATATATATCACACATATCCAAGTATCCAACCAAAATGATCATTATCTACCAACATCATTATTGTTGACCACTATCCTAACTCATCATCTCCTCCAGTCCAGCCAAAAAAATCATACTTCTCTCTACGATCATCCTTAACATTAAGACTATGTGTTGTCTATTAATGGATTGAGCCATTTAGAGCATTCACATCCTATCTCTAAATTCTGTGAGAGGGGTTTTCATATTAGAAAAAATGGTTGTAAGTGAAAGAGATAGAATATATTACTATTCATCTGTATATTGAAGTGGACAGTGTTCACCTTCTATAACTTTTTAATATATTTTGAAAGTGGTTGTAATGGAGGAGAGAGAAAAAGTATTGATAAAAATATTAAAAAAATATATTATTTAATTGAAAAAAGAGAGAAACTATAATTGTTTTTAGTATAATTATAAAATAAAAAATGATGGATAGGATGTGAATGCTCTTAACGTACCAACTCAGCCTTTAACGGCCACAACACTGCATCAGCGAGTTAACAAGCTCCATTAATGGGGTTTTGGTTAATGTGTTAACGGAGGAATGAAGATTGGTGGTGGGGCCACGGATGTTCCAACCAATCACATGCCACCGTTTTTTTTTAATTATATGTATTAGTTTTTTAGTTAATCCACAACACATTGTTAACATATATTTAGTCAACGGTCAAGTTTTTATGTGGCAGTGAACTGACGGTGATGTTGCAATGGGTCTAGCTAACCCACAACACATAGTTTAAGGAACACCCTCTTTAAAACAACCGTTTTAGGATTACACGAGAGTAAAAGCAAAATAACCATGGGTTCGACATGGGGCCACAACCCAAATAAGTAAGAATCAAGGGTTACATATCTACAAATTTGATTTTAAGAAGCAGTATCATATCAATGGCCACAAATTTACAGACCATGATTTACATGTAGTTCCCCTTCCAACCCACTTCAGAGATGTCTTTTCCAAGCAATAGATCAATGTATCATGCTTGTCACTAGTGCCAGTTAAATTTGAAAAGTTGTCAGTAAGAGACTAAAATGCCCTCATATGCAATGAATATGTGATGATTTAACTGAAAAACTTAAAGATTGTTAGTGAAAAGAACGAAATCCATAAGGGGGGTAGGGGTGGTTTGTTAGTGATAGATTCCAGTGATGGAAGCAACCAATCAAATGATGCCATGTGGCACCCAATATTCTAGTGATAGTGATAGAAATGTAGGAGGGGTGGTATCACTAGTGATAGGGATTCCAATGTACAAATATTAATGCACAATGTACAAGATACATGTTCCTTTTTTTATCTACAACGCGTTACCCACTCAACGCGTTATACTATCACGAGTGATAGAAACTAGTGGCGGCGGTGTTGAGTGATAGTTCCACGAGTGATAGAAACTATCACGCTACCACCCCGGGTGGCCTAAGAACATTTGAAATAAAAGACAAACAATAAAAGTTCAAAGGACGTATTCCATAATTTAGACAAACAAAAGAAGACAAAAAAGGTAATTTAGCCTAAAAAATGTTTGTGGCAAATGTACATCACCTCTGTTATTTATACAAAATATATATATATATAGGTAAAGAGTATGGTACAAATCTCACTATCGTACATTATGTACGCTACAACAGCAGCCATACACGTGTCCTGATTCAATTTTAACAAATAAGGGTATATCAGACATTCTAATCTAACATTTACGACTGCTAATAATTGAATCCCGTCAATTATTCTTCATCTCCTAACCGTCAATTATGGAGTTCGTTTCCTAACCGTTCCATTCAAGTATTATTCGTTTTTGAATTCGATTGTAGGGTTTTGATTGATTCCACACAGAACGGCCATTTTATTCTTCGTCATTTAGGTGAGTTTTGGTTTTTTTTTTTCATTTGTATTTTTTTTTATTAGATTTATAATCAGGGGGTAGAAGTTAAGTGTTTATTGGAATTAATTGTTGTGTTACTATATCGCATGTGTCTTTTTATATATCGCATGTGATGCTTTAAAATAATCCAACTAGTAAAGGAATGGATATGTTGCATAAATTCGCATGTTTAAATATAGTGTTTTCGCACACAATGAAGTTATATATATAATTTCGCAAGTTTAATTCGAGATTTCGCAAACCTTAAAGATTTTTTATTAATTGTGCTTTTGATTTCCCAATCTTTTTTGAGTAATTATTTTTATTTTTTGCACATTGTGTTTCAATTATTGAAATCAAATAATTCAGTTCAATAATTGATTTCAATAATTCATATCAATAATTTTTTTTTGATTATATATTTTATGTTTTCATTACTATTGAAAACATCCAATTAAAAAATGGCAGATCTACCATCATCCTCTTCTTCTTCTTCTGAACCAAGTATCAAGCAGGTTTTGAGGGAAAGGATTCAGCAACAGATTCAAGAGGATCAAACTTGTCAAGAGATGTTGGAAGCCAACATTTCTCGTGTAACAGAAAACATGAAGAGAAGACAAGAAATTCTGAACTTTTTATCCCAGATGCAAGTGAGTAGTCTTAAAGAAATTGCAGTTATGTTTATGGTGGATTTGGGTGAGAGGGATGAGAAACAGTTGAAAGAGTTGGCTGGTGCAATAACTATATTAAGATGCTCAATGAAGATGAAATTAGAGTTTCTTTCATCTTTTGAATGAACTGTTTTTTTTTTGGTGTATGTTCCAATAAATTAGCATGTTTTGTCATGTAATGGAATTGTATTTCGCAAATGTTAATAATTCAATGTGAAACATGCGATTTTAATACAAAACACATGCGAAATAAGAACACAAATGCCAGTTAACAAACATCAATATATATTCTAAATTAATAAGAGAACTAAAGCAGTTGAAACAGTTGAAATATGTATCATAAGTACATCATCAAATGAGAGAACTAAAGCAGTTGAAACAGTTGAAATATGTATCATAAGTACATCATCAAATGAACTTTAATTGTCTCTGTCAAAATATGTTTTCATCCTTTCTGGGATTATATTATCCAGATCTTTCATATACCTCTCTTTGTCTTTCCTTTTGTCGAAATCATTAGCCATTTTAATTATTTTTAGACGATGCATGTTGTGCTCTGATAGAATGATTTTGCTGAGATATCTTGTCCTTAGGAGATGAAGTTGTGCCTTCTGTCTGTTGTTTACTTCATCTTCATTCACAAATCCTGTCACCCATGGTTTTTGGTCTCCCTTGTAGGTTTCCATGTGACGCATCGTAAACACTCCACAGTCTACGCCGTTATTCTTTGTCCTCCAAACCATTTGCTTTCTTTCTATCACTGAGGTTGCAAGTTCTTCAATAGCCGATGTTGGTTTTAAAGCATCTTTTAGGTATAAAACCAATACCCTTCTCTGTAACATTGTAACATTGTGTTAGTAGCTTTTACATAAAATATAACATGTATAAGTATAGGGTTTTGTATTACCAGTGTGTCTGGTAGCCCCTTGTATCTTTCGTTGAATTCTTGTTCAGCTGCTGAATTGTCAATCAGCTCAATTTTGCCGGATTTCAAGTTGAAGCACAAGACATAGAAGTGGTCACCTTGAAGTACTGGAATAAAGACCAGGTCAACCGATTCAAGTTTTTTTTACCTCATATCTATTTAACATGTCTTCAAAATTCGAGGCAAATATTCTGAGTCGTTGGTTGTCTGTGTATTTCTCCTCGTCGTAAAAGATATTCGGCTGTATGTTATGTAACCAGAGTCAAAATCCATGCAAACAATGTACCAAATGCGAATAGTGTATGTACCAAATGCGAAATTACAACAGTGGTATAAAGGCAAACATTTGATTTTTTTCACATGCGAATAGTATATACAACACATGCGATATTTTACAAACAGTATGAAAATGTTTCAAAAGAAAAAATTCTGCCATAATACATGCGATTTAGAGATAACTAGTTTGCGAAATCATTATTATTCATTTATGTTTTAAAATTTAAAATGACAAAATGTATATGAAAACATACCATCATTGTGGAATACAAGAAGAATCTGTGTGGTGATGATTTTCTATCCCTTTTCTTCTCTTCAAGGTTTAGAATATCTACAAATGCATCTATTCCGTTTGATGCTACGTATTGTTCCCTGAAGAAGCTTTCAAACACAGCTTTGAATGTTGCAACCTCAGTTTTGGATCGGTAAAACTCTTCTCTGCCAGGCATAAAATAAATAATTAGTTTTTGTTTTGTGTATATTTTTTATTAGATGTTTGTTTGTTGATATATGTTTTTCTACTTACTGCAAGCCTGCAAAGGTAGCAAATGTGAAGCGGATCACACTTAATTCTTGGGTCAAGAGTGCTTCATGCATGTTCACCACTCTATTGCAGTAAGGTGAACAAAATTTGTCTCCAAGATCTGCACATCTTTTTTCACCTCTTTTTTTTGCTTGTTCTATCGTCTTATAAAGTAGTTCGTTTAACCCTTTTGGTATAACTTGTTTTGGAACTTGATCTGGCTTTGTGGTTTTTCTCCCTCTAGTTGGTTTTTTTCCTTTATCTTCTACCAATGTTGGTACTATGCTCAAAACCAACTCAACTGAATGCAATTCTTCAGCAGTTACCTGAGGGCATTCAGGTTCCATTTCCTTTTCAATTTCAACGTCCGTATCGAGTTGTTGGGGGTCTTTTTCTGGCACTTCTTCCTGGACTTTTTGTGTAGATTCTGCCAAGTTCACTGTCTCTTCGACAACACTTTCATTTTCACCAGTTTCTGCATGCCAGAGTAATTTAAGATATACAATAATTTATGATGTTTAATTTTTGTCATAAAGTGAAGGGTTTTTATTACCATTGGCAGTTGTTTGGTAAGCATATACACCCGGTTCCACAGTTTGAATTTTTGCAATAAGGGTGTCTGTGACTCCTCCATCATCTGGTTGCAGTGTACCTATAGATTAAAATTATTTTATTTATTTAATACAGCAGAGTCAAAATCGCAGGTGTATACATGACATCGTGTGCGAAATCAAAGCTAAAATGTTTTTGATAGTATCGCATGTGTTTTTCATAGGTTTCGCAAATGTATAATTTTTAGTGAATTTTTACATTATATCGCATGTGTTAATATTGATTTCGCAAGTGTTACCTTCTGATGCCATTTGTAGCAAAACATTGGATATTACTTGTTGTGCTTCTTCATCCTCTTTACCTTCTGTGTTTGTAGCAACTTCATGATGAACTTCAGAAGCTGGGTTTTCGGGTTCTTGATGAACAGGAGAGGCTGCAGGTCCATGCTCTTGAACCGGTTCAGGTGGCAGACAGATGGGATTATTCTGAAGCGTTTGATCCCACTCCTTACAAGCATTCATAACATCAACATCCCAAAAACACTTAGTTTTTGCCTCTGACACTAATTTGTTCATCTCTTGAACATCTCGAACCATTTTAAGGTATTTCTTGACATTTGCTTTCATCTTTTTCAACAGATTCTGTAATATCAGTATAGAAGTTAAATATAATTGATAAAGTTAAATAAGTTAAATTAACATTTTTATACACTTACCTTTTTGTTTGCTCTCGAAGCCTCTAGTTGTTGTTCGTTGGCTGTGTCATAGAATACCGACGGTGAAAGTTGAGCAGGAGTGTTGCAATAATCCATCATTTTCTGCGTCTGCGTTCCAACTTCAAAGTCAATGTTCATCTGAGACATTTCATTGATTTCAAAACCGAAATCCATGAACTCATCAATGTTCTCCTTATCTTTTGGCTCTTCCCCGGTTTCTTCGTTGTGTACTGCACGCGCAGTCCTTCTTTTGTAGCTTATCGTCGTGTCAACCGGCGGTCGTAGTGTATAATCATCCTCCGGAGGACCCTTTTCTTCTTCATTCTTTTCTTCATTTTCTTCTTCATTTTCTTCTTCACTTTCTTCTTCTTCTTCACTCTCACTTGATATCCATAGAGGTCCGTTATCCGAAATATGTTCTTCGACTTTATCAATCTCTGAAGATATGATATAACGAATAACCGGTATTTCCACAGCTTTCTCAAACAGGTTAAGCCTCTTGTTGTACTCATGCGTGTACAGAAGCTGTATGAATAGCAAGATCATGTAATTATATAACAAAACAAACTAGTATTCTAAATGTGTTATTAAATGTAGTAATGTATACCGTAAGAAAGGCAACAGGTCCTACGAACTGTATCTTATAGTTTTTCCAGCCCGCTCGTGTCCGGCGCAAGGTTTCGAGTAGATATGAGCACCAATCTAGATTTTTTATTTCTTCAACATCTTCTACACCGAGCAAACATCTATCATTTGCAAGTGTTGCCTTTGTAATTTCTGTAAAGAACGTCATCCAGTATACAAGGAAATTTAATTTAAAGAGGCTCCCGCCGTCTCTTTGATTTTCCATTGTATTTGCTATTAAGCCATGGGTAAGTCTCGCGTTTTGTCCCCACTGGTGGATGAATGTATCCCGGACCGCATTTCCTGGTTCTTGACTTTTTCAGTTTTGTCTTACTTTTTGACTTTTCTCTTATCGGCTATTATTTCAACCTTCTTTGGACCTTTTGGTATACCAAATACCTCATAAACTGTGTCCGATGTTATTTTTATTTGGTGTTTTCCCAAGTTTAGCTTATCGAACTTCTCATCAAAGTTTCTCACTAGCCAATATGCCAATCTTGTCGAAATATGGTTGATGTTGATATCAAGAATAGCTCCAAACCCCATATCCCTAACATCATCTATCTGTTTTTTTGAAAATCTTCTAACAGTATCCATATATGAGTTAGGTTGGCATCTCAACAGTATTGCTTCATTGCTGTATTTGAAAAACTCTCTATGTTCTGTTTTAGGTTGTTGCCCTTTTTTTGAATGTCTTTTTGTGAGTATCTTTGATTTTCTTTTATCTTCTTTCTTCTCATGTTTTTTTCTTTTTTGGGGGTGGCTTAACAATTTCTTCATCTTCTGAACTTTCTTGAATCACCAATCTCTTTCTATTCTTTTTAATTTTTATCAGAGTTGATATTGGTCCTTCAAAGTCTTCATCAGATTCTATTTCTACAAAATCGCAAGCTATAGTTAAAAACACGTACAAAATCGCATTTGTCAGTTAATTATGCAAAACAATCCATCAATTCGCATGTGTTAGATATCAATTCGCATGTGTTATTTTTATCAATTTGCATTTATGAGTTATGATTTCGCATTTGTTTCATAAGCATTACCTAAACAATACAACTAACTTCTCATATAAAATCGCATTTGCATTTATATCAATTCGCAAATCTAATTTAACCTAAAACAAACAAACTTATACATACTAGCTTTTTATCATATGAAATCGCAAATGTCATTAAAACCACAACAAAATCCTTTATGATATCGCACACCCATCAGTTTCATTAAGAAAAGTGCATAAAAAATGCAAAACCTAACAAATAAATATTCCTGCAATAAACCCTAGCAAAATTGAAGTTGTTATCAATATATAATGTTATAGAACTATATGTTTCAGGTAAAACGTTAATAAACAAACAAAATCGCATTTGATTTTAAAGCCCCTGTATATTACACCTTAAATCGCAAATGTAAATAGATACTTGGATTCATATTCTTCGCTTGTGGTCTGTCGTTGTTTGCTTTGCTTCTTTTCTCAATATTCATTGAATCGTAGTTGAAATCGCAATGGAGAGTAGCAGTGAATCGTAGTTGAAATCGCAATGAGTTGCAGGTAATGTTTTTGGAGAAGGAGAATGATTTTGAGTTTTTGGGTGCTGATAATCAGGGGTTTTGTTCTCGCTATGGAAAATTACTTGGGTGGATTGATTAAAAAAAATCCCTTATGAACTTGTAATTCTTTCCACTTAGTTCCTTACTAGTCTTTGGTTATAAAAATCCGTTTTTTTTATAAAAAAAAAAAGTCATCTAATGTGTGGATTATCATTATGAATTCGAGTTAGCCTTATTATCATACATTATTTTCCTTTTAGGAGCTTTTTCTAGTGAAAAGACAAGCACTAGCTTTATTTATAGCTAGTACATTTTTTTTGCTTAAACATTGTTTAATGGGATACAATCATTTTGAGATGAGTCACCCCACTTAAATTGTTGGTAATTGTTGTATTGTTAATAAAAAAACAAGATGTATATTTGAAGGGGTGTGGTCTCAAATCTCGCATCAGGTTTGAGCGTGAGTGATCATCACCCGGCTCATTACCCCTATCGACAAGGATTCACCTACTACGTTCATGCGGGCACGCTCGAAGCCGGTTTGCTTTCCCACTCGGGAAAAGATGAGAAGGCTCACCTTGTGTATGAAAATGGCTGTTTTCATCAACACAAGGCATGCGGTAATCACTGCGGTTACCGCACATAGCGATGCGGCCTGGAACCGCATCCTATGTCAAACAAATGGAACTGAAACTTTGACTTCAGTAACCAAATAAGGGATTAACCCTACTCGACGAGACTAATGGACCAACCCCCTGATTATCAATTGTTTCACCTATTGCAAAAAAAAAATAAAGAGAGAGAGAGAGAGAAAGAGAGAAAAAAGAGAGATTAACTTATCGAAACGAAAAGTTGTGTCGCGGAAGAATACAGAAGAACAAGAATACATTTGTTATTTCTTAAAAAAGTAAAATTAACTCCAAGGAAACATTTTAAAGGCGAAATGCGTCACGACTCACGGACGTGGTTCAAAGTTGCAGCCATAACCGCCAATCACTCCCCAAGTTTAAAACAACTAATCAACTCACGCATGCATTCTTGGTTAGGGTGTGAATTTTTTACATGAAATAAACCTAACACTAAAGTTGAGGTTAATAAGAGAGGTTAATAAGTAAACAAGTCTTGCCAAAATATAAGTTAGATGGGCATTTCATGTCAAAAGTTATATGTTAGAACATAATGAGTATCTATGCTTAACGCTTTAAATGTAATTGTTTTATAGACGTATATTTTTATTGCAACTTTGTATTTTTGAATTAAATTAAATGCTAATATGTAAAATAGGTACGATTAGCAAATTGTATTCGTGTTTTTTTAATACATGTCTTGTGTTCAGGTTCATCTTTCTAATATAATCTTTGACTTCATGTAAAAATACAAGTTTGCCTAATTTCTCACAAACACAACTAGTTAAAACTTAAAACCCAATTCCGTGTAGAGTTTGCTCAAAACCTTATCATAATGTGAACTAAAAATAATGCAAGAATCTAATATTCTTAATGGATTTTGTCAAAACTCAAATGATAATATGAATGTAGTTAGTGAAGTTATATAGTCTAGTGCTTGTATTTTGTCAAACATAAATCATTACTAAAGTTGAATCATAGTGTTGGATATAATGCCCGGTTCGATAAGTCAACGCTGCCGACCGAGTCTTGACCCGTAAGAGTTACACCTTGGGCAACGAACTAAAATCCACTTAACCTGTTTAACTGGTAATTACGAACAACATACGAGACATATCATAATTATATTTATGATCATAAGCGGGAATTAACTGAGAGACGGGTACATGGACCGGGTGACACGGGTATTCTCACCCTGCGCCACTTGTCGCGCACCTAACACATTGGCCAATGGCAACACATGCACCATGCATGTGTGCCACTTGGCTTGCATGCAAATGGTTCATGTCCTTTAAAGCATGTGGGTCTTGCAATTTTGATGAGGATGTTGTTAGATTAAAAGTTGCAACACAAAATGCTCTAGACCACAATCACAAAATAACCGGCCAGCAAGCCAGCCACGGGACGCCGTCGCCGCCCCGCCTCCGTCGTCCCGCCGCCAGACCGTCGCAGCCCTGCCGCCCATCGCCGGCTGCCGCCGCTGTTTGCCGCGATCGGGCGCCGCTTGGCGCCGCCTCCTTCGTCGCGTTTCGTTGGTTCGTTTACTAGCACTTGTTCGTTGAACCTCGGTGTCTCGACCGATTAGTCATTAACCGAGGTATATATTTCTCATCGGTAGTTAATTTTTTTTACTATGCTCGTATTTGCATGTAACCGGATCCTGTCGGGTTTCGTTTTGTTGATCATTAGTTTATATTTCCGCTGCGTTTTATTAATTAACTCGCTTAATTAATTAACTATTATTTATTGAACCGGGTTTTTTGATAAATAAAGTTTTGACCGATCACCACGGAAACCCAACAGTGGTATCAGAGCCTTGGTTACAACATACGAGTCGGTTCCGGTCCTTTTAACCGGAATTAGAACACAAACTTTATTTATTTAAAGTTTATGATCTAAGTATCTTTTTTAAGGGCACTTTTATTTTGATCAATATTTTATTTGTTTTGCTTGACGAAAACATTGCCGTTTATTTTGTGATTGTTGTGCGATGTGTAAATCCGGCCCGACCTTATTTTTGTAGTTGTATATTTTATTCGGTTTTGTAATTATTATTTTTGGCCACCGAGATGGTTCAAAGTTGTAATAGATTAGTTTATGGTTTTGGCCCGTCTTGTGGTTCAAAGTTGTAATAGATAGGCATTTTTGTCTTTGTTGTATTTACTTGTTAAATATTGTTGATACGAAGACCCGAAGCAAAACCGAATGCCAAGAGGAGTCTTGGAGTTAGTGGGAGTTGCTCTAGACAACAAGATGCACTCAAGTCCATCCTTGTGGTTGTTTGTGTGTTATGACCTCGTGACCCGTTTGATCTTGCTATTAGGCTCTAGCAAGATCGAACAATTTTGGCCATATGGATTTACATATTTATCTTGCTATTGTGGTTGCTTTTATCTTATAAATTGTTATAACGTAACCAACCTAAATACCAATATGATTTTAAAAGGAGTTTTAAATATTAAAAACAATAACATTAAAACAAGTTCTAAATTGTTTTTACAACTTGTTAAAGCTTTGATATAAAACAAAGGTTGTTTTTTTTAAACAAATAATAACCAATTAAGTTTTGCAAATAAAATAGTTTTTATTTTCCAAAACTATTAACTTAATAGTTTCTATTAACTTAAAATTAGTTATTCCAAGTCGCGACAAACTTAGTTTTATAGGTTATCTAAAACTAATTGTCCCGAGAGGTGAAAGGGTCCTTTTGGTTATGTCGCAAATTTAATATCTAAATTAAAACCGACTCTAACGACCCTATTTGGTAAAAATTAAAATCAATAGTCTATGTCATCCTACTACTAGTAACACTTGGGGCATAATGCGAACCATCAGTGTTGGAGCCACAACACAACACTTGGTGTCTGGTTTATCCTTCCAAGGTGCAAGGGCTTCGTCGACACATCCGACCCTTCCACATGTGACTGTTTTAGGACGACTATTACTTTTCTTCTCGTGTTACGTGCCCCGACTGTCTCGAGAACAAAAGTGGCATAGATGAGGCCAAACGTATCAATGCAAGGACAACAGGTTATCATCGCAGCCTCATAAACCTTGGGAGTTGTGCTTTTCTCACAATTGACAATCGTTGTCAGTTCGCTTGAACCTCTTGCTAATGTTGCATGCCCCAGCCGCCTTTGGAAAGAGCTTCTAACCGGATTCTCATTCCTTATCGTCTCACCTCACGAAATAAGAAGATATACATCGAAAATACTAATTAATATCACCTTGCTTATATAACAGATGTCTAATGAAAAACAAACTCCTTTATTCTCAAGTCTACACTTGAAAAGGAATAGAAATAAAAAATTTGAATAACACCAACCTTCTCGAATGGCACCGCAATCTGAGAATAAGTTCTCAAGATGGAGGAAAAGTTGTATATCTTAGATGGCCTAGTCCCTATCGAGCCTGAAAGTAATTCTACTACTGCTCGCAATGCACTGGAGAAACATAACGAGGATGCCGTTGAGGTAGCCTGCCTTATGAAAGCCACCATGTCTCCTGAACTTCAGAAGAACATGGAAGATATGGATGCTTATGACATGATCCAACAACTGAAAGGCATGTTCCAGAAACAAGCCCGATAGGAGCGATATGACACCATGAAACAGCTCATAAGCTGTAAAATGCTAGAAGGATCATGTATCAGTACTCATGTGCTAAAGATGAAAGGATACATTTACCGAATGAACAAACTTGGTTATTCCACAAAAACAACCAAGTTCTAATGGTCAAGTCTAGTGGTGTTAAGAAGCCCAATAACAAGAAAAGAAAACATAAGAGCAAAGGCAAGAGAAAAATTGTTGTTGCTGCTAGAAATGCCACCAACAACAAGCATGTTGCAAAACCACACCCTATTAAGGAGCGTCAGTGCTTTGAACGCAACCAAACAAGGCATTGGAAGAGAAACTGCCCGTAGTATCTAGCCAAGCTGAAGATGAACAAGGCCAATAACATTGGCACTTCTTCTGATATTCTCATTTATGTTATCGAACTTTTCACTGTTTCTAGCAACACATGGGTATTTGATACCGGATGTGGTTACCACATCGTTAAAGTCTTGTAGGAGCCTGAAAAGTGAAGAAACTGAAACAAGGCCACCTTGGACTCATAGTTGGTAATGGAAAGAGAATTCCAGTTCTGGCAACTGGAACATTTTTTTTTGTTGTTTTTCATGTTCCCCTGGCCTTGTAGTTACTTTAAATAACTGTTTATATGCATCTGGTTTGACCAGAAACATTATTTCAGTTTCTTCACTGTTTGAACAAGGATTCATCGAGCACGGGCGCGCCCCAAGGAGACACACTCGGCCGTATGAATCCTTTATCGAGCAAGTCTTGAATCTGCGACATTAATTCTTGTAATTCCGATGGTGCAAGTCGGTATGGTGCTTTTGCTACGGGTTTCGCGCCCGTAACTAATTCAATTCCGAACTCTACCTCCCGCTCGGGCGGCATTCCCGGTAAATCATCCGTAAATACATCTTCAAAGTCGCGTACCATGGGTACGTCTTCAATCTTTGGTAATTCTTTCTCGGGCTCATTCGCGTATATCATAAATGCCTTACATCCATGCCTCATGAGCTTTCATCATCGAGCATATTATAGGGTTGCCTCCCTTTTCGCCATAGATTGTGACGTGTTTTCCGCTCGGAGATGTTAGCTTTATCTCTTTACGGAAACACACGACCTTTGCGTGGTGCTAAGATAGCCAATCCATCCCAACAACTACTTGAAATTCCCCCATTGACATCGGGATTAGGTCTATCAAGTATTCTTCGCCGTCGATGCTTAACTTGCAGCCTCGACAAATATCACAAACTATAAAACTTTTGTTGTCTCCTATTTCAACTTCTAAGGGCACATATAATTTCGTTAATACAAATGAAGGATGTCGAATAAATCCATGTGAAATAAAGGATTTATTCGCACCCGTATCAAACAATACACGTGCGGGAATTGAGTTTATTGTGAATGTACCTGAGACCACAACGGGTTCTGTTTTCGCTTCAACCGCGGTAAGTTGGAAGGACCTAGCCTTCGCCTTTGGAGCTTCTGCTGGAGATTCTTTAACATCTCTCTTTCCAACTAAGTCTGGGCATTCGGACTTTTTGTGGCCGGGCTGATAACATTTGTAGCAAACTGAGACTTTACCCTGGTATAGAGACGCCGTGTGCCCCGTTTTACCACATATAGGGCACATTTTGTCTTTGAACCGCACTCTCCTTTGTGCCATTTTCCCGCACACTTTACAACTTGGCGACCCGCCTTTAGCATCCATTTTCTTCCCCGATTCTACAGTTCGAGCTTTATTTGTAGGGCTTGGATTCACATCATGTGCCCTTCGTTCACCCCTTTCAACTTGTTTCTTCAATTCAATTTCCCGTTCCCGAGCAACGTTTATGATCTCGGTAAGGGTCTCGTATTTTGAAGGAGTCATAAACTCCCTATACTCGGCGCTCAACATGTTATAGTAGTAGTATATCTTTTGTTCTTCATTCGTCACCAATTCATTGCAAAACTTCATCTTATCCATAAACATTGCCGTAATCTTGTCTATGGTCTCGCCCTTGTGCCTAAGTTGCATGAACTCTTCCTTGATTCTATTAATGACCGCCTTGGGACTATGATGTTTAAGAAACGGCGTCTTAAACTCCTCCCATGTCATGGCCCTCGCCGCTTCGGCTCATATTTCCTTCTTTTTATTGTCCCACCAATCTTTGGCTTGACCCCTCAACTGACCCGTTCCGTAAGCAACAAAGTCACTTTCGTCACAATGGGTCCTTTCAAACACTCCTTCAACATCGCTTAACCATCTCTGGCATATTATCGGGTCAACCTCCCCGTTGTAGATTGGCGGTTTACACGCCATAAACTCTTTGTACGAACATCCCTTACGTTCTCCCGATTTCTCTTTCATAAGGTTGACACTATCTTCCAACCTTTTGACTCGTTCTTCCACTAATGATAATACCGTGTTTTGAATTTTGTCTATAAACCCGGATAGACTGCCTTCAATTGCCTTCCCCACTTCTTCGGCAATTATCTCTTTCATTTGTTCGGTGCTTGTCGGCACCGGATCTTTGTTGTTCTTTTCCGTCATCTTGAAACTGAAATGTTTATACCAATTGTTAAACATTTCATTTATAATATATGCTTTATTCGCTTCGGTTTAGTCAAGTTTATAACTTGCTTTGACCGTTCTCATTTAGTGCACCTTCCGGGTTTGAGTGTCTTAACACACTTTTCTCGTGCACATGGATTCACATTTCTTTTTCTTACATAGGATAAAATCTACTAACATAAATAATTAATTCTTACCGGACGATCAATCAAGCTTGAACCGAACACTTTGTTGACAACCTTAAGCTCTGAATACCAACTTGTAACACTCGTCTTATATTTTCATTTAATTATCATAAGAATATAGTATATGTAAAAACAAAACTTGTAATTATTAAAAACTTACTTAGTAAACTAAGTTATACTTCATCATAGAGTTTAACATAGTCGAATAACAGGAATAAACCATTCATCATTCAATAGTGTTTACAAACAACATAGTTTAATAGATTATATTAGTGCGGAAGCATCCAAAATGTGTGTTCGGTTCTTGAAGCATTGACTTGACCATCATCCACATACTTGCAATACCTAAAAGCTGGAGATTTTTTACAAATATTAGTATTAGTGTTCTTAGAAAATTTGCATAATCGAAACTACGTTCGGAAACGGATTCGATTAACTAAGATGTGCAGAATTTAACAAAAATTACTGGACTCTACCGTAACTTACGGTAGCTACCGTAAGTTACGGTAGTCGCTGGGTGACACTAGTCTGCCGTAAAATAGTAGTGAACCACCGTAATACTTTGTTCTCTACCGTAAGTTACGGTAGCTACCGTAACTTACGGTAGCTTCTGTAGTTTTGCTGTTTTAACCCCTTTTTGTTCATTCCACCCGAAACCACATGGACGGATATTATTTCAAGACACGAAGACCCAAATCACGGGTGCCTTATTTTCAACACCCACGCTCCCATCACCGGTTTGCGTGTTTAGTAAATCATTACCCTTCGCTCGGGCTCAAAACCTACGAATAAGGTATTACCTTTACCCGGTTTGTACCTTCTCTTAATGATCCGTTAGTTTGCCCTTATGAGGTTCATCATTCGAGCAAACCCAACTACCAAAATCTCATATTCTAACATACCTATTATCAATAACAAAAGACTAATGACCTGTAACACCCCGAAAACGGGTTTGGTAATCAAACTCCGTTAATACTAAAAGACGGGTAACGTACCGTTAGTAGTAAAAATAACCCGGTAAATATTTGGATTTAAATAAGAAATCCTAATATTAAATACAAACGAATCAAAGTTTTAAGGAATTAAGTTTATAAGAGCCTGAGTTAACGGGACTGAAAATAAAACGGGTTATAACTCCCGGAACCCACTAAATAACTAGGAATGTCAACCTAGTTAGTCTAGTGTTTTAAAAATAATGAGGAACTTGATGTAGTAACCTTTATAAACCTGGGTAAAGTTGAGGGACTAAAATGGTTAAAGTGAGAAAATGAGTTTTTATTAATTAAAATTAAAAACACCAAAACACACACCTTTGTGTGTGTTCTGGTCGTACAAAACACAGGAGTCAAGAAGAGCTCTCAAGCTCAAACCCTAACAAGCATAAAATCAGCAAATTGAAGGGGTAAATCCAACCCAAATTGAAATCCAAGCACGAATTCGTGATCACCTCGATGAAGGGATCATAAGTTTGACGCTTGACAAGCTAGATGGAAGCTTGGGAAGGAAGCGGGTCAAACGAGTCAAGTATGAAGGAAAGCGTATTTAGGATGCGAGGTAAGTCAAAACTTACACCTTTTATTTAATACCTATTTGTTTTATAGGTTATGAATCATAGAAAGTCATGTTTGAATTATGATGTTCCGACACGTCATGTGCGGTTCGGAACAAAAGACAAGGGTAATAAACCATGTATAATGGTTAAAAGGAGCTAAAACGATTAATTGGTCATGCAATGACTAAATGGTAATGATTTTTAAATGGTTACCTTATAAGGTAAACCATTGCAA
Organism: Helianthus tuberosus; assembly: GCA_030545235.1. NCBI lineage: Eukaryota > Viridiplantae > Streptophyta > Magnoliopsida > Asterales > Asteraceae > Helianthus > Helianthus tuberosus. The sequence continues at coordinate 3,956,275 of CM060379.1, read as the reverse complement.
ATAATAAGGGTAAAACGGTATTTTGGTCACTTGTTGATAATAACCGTTACTCGTGAAAGACACCTTATAGCGTAAGTTATAATGGGTCAAAAGAATCAATAAATGATTTATAAGTAAAAAATACTATACGGTATAAACCGAAGCGAGTCTTGTAGATGAGATGGTACTAAATAACATCTCGCAAAGATAATCGGTCATTTAGACCAAACGGGTCAAAGGGTGGAGATACCACCTTTTGATAATAACGACTAATGATTCTTGTCGAGTTATATGATTTCAGGAATAAATGTCGAAATGATATTTGCATTGCTATTACTTAGCGATTATTATAGCAAGGCATTAAAACAGGTCAATACATTGACCCGAGCCAGGTATGTGTAATAGAGTAATTATCCATTTAGAACGTAAGGTTCAATGAGCATTAAATGAAGTCTTAGATAGACAATGGGTTACTTAAATGGGTAAACCGAATGTTTTAAAAAGAGGGTCGTGGCGTTTCGAAAAGCATAATGACTTTTCGAACAAGATCATAACTCAAAAGAAGAATTATGGGTCAAACATGCTCTCAAAAGACCTCGTCGTAATTGAAAGACTAAAAAGGACCAAAACGCCCTTGTTAGCTAATTCAAACAAACAACCTTTAAAGGTTGTTTGGAAACGAGTTTTATGACTAGGTAAATACTTAGAATAAGTATAGAAGCTGAAAGATGTAATACGTTAGTCAAATGGCTCTATTTGAGTCTTGCCGTAAAATAATAATCCGAAGGGTAAAACTCGGAACATATAGATATCCACATTAAATCCAACACACATAAAGTTGTAGTTGAAGATTACTTGATAAGAAATCTAGGAATAAGATGCTAGAAATGAATGAAAGCGATTCCAAGCTTTAAAGTGCTTAAACACCCTTAACGGGTCAAAATAAGCATACGAGCGAAAACGGGTTTAAATTGTGTAATAAACCCGTGATTAGAACCTAAAATGGTAGATAACATTAATTTGAAGAAGTGTATGTGATATAAGGATCAAACAAATACGTTTGTTTGATAAAATGCATAAACGGGTTAAAATTTGGTAAAAAGGTAACGAGTCGAAGGCTAGAAGTCTCAAAATTTATTTTGTTGGATGTTGGATTTTTAACTCCATATGATGGAGAATTAAATTACGAACGCGTAGGAAAAAGAATCGCGTAAAACGGATCAATAACGAAGAAGTTATGGCCGTTTCCGTAAAAACTGGTATTGCTGAAAATTGCAGGACCCAGCTCCAGACCTGCTGGAAAACAGTCTCCCTCGCGTGGCGCGAAAGGGCACTGTTTTAGCGAAAAAATTTTATTTTAATCAGTTTCGCTTCCCGGACTCGTTTAGATGCGTTCTAAGTTACGTATGACTAATCTAACTCATGTTTTATGAGTTTCAGGTATAATTTTAGCACCGGAGGACGATCAAGCACAACGAAGAACCGAACACTATCAAGAAATAAGCTTCCGCACTATGTATCGTTATTATGTTAAATGACGAACTCACACATGTTATGTTGTATAGTTTTAATTCTGTAAAAAGTTTAATAAAACCCGAAAATCGTTAAATAATAATAAGGGTGTTACATGACCATATTGACGAAGCGTTTAGCCATGTACTAATTAGTTATTTGACCCGTTTGGCTCATCTATAGAAATGAGAACTTATAACCATGGATTTTGTTACTAAGTTACCCAAAACCAGAAAAGGTAATGATGCGATTTGGGTAATTGTGGATCGATTAACCAAATCAGCTCATTTTCTACCTATGAAGGAAACCATTAGCATGGAAATATTAGCCAAGTTGTATGTAGATGAAATAGTATCCTTACATGGAGTCCCACTCTCCATTGTATCGGATAGGGATAGTCGTTTCATTTCCCACTTCTGGACAAGTTTCCAGGAAGCAATGGGAACCCGACTAAATCTAAGTACTGCATATCATCCTCAAACAGACGGACAAAGTGAAAGGACGATTCAAACCCTGGAAGACATGCTCAGGGCATGTGTGATAGATTTTGGTGGAAATTGGGATGACCACCTACCCTAATTGAATTCTCCAATAACAATAGTTATCATTCAAGCATCGAAGCTGCCCCGTTCGAAGCACTGTATGGACGCAAGTGCAGAACTCCAGTTTGTTGGGCAGAAATAGGAGAAAGTCAATTATCAGGTCCTGAAATAGTACAAGAAACTACTGACAAGATTACTCAAATCAAGGAAAGACTGAAAACGGCTCGAGATCGTCAGAAGAGTTATGCCGATAATCGACGCAAGCCGTTAGAATTCCAAGTGGGAGACAGAGTACTATTGAAAGTTTCTCCTTGGAAAGGAGTAGTATGATTTGGTAAGAAGGGAAAGCTAAGTCCAAGATACGTAGGACCATTCCCAGTAGTCCAACGAATAGGACCAGTTGCTTATCGCTTACAACTACCAGAGGAGCTAGCTGGAGTACATGATGTATTTCATGTATCCAATCTCAAGAAATGTCTATCTGACGAATCACTGGTAGTACCTCTTCAAGATGTAGAGGTAAATGAAAAGCTAAAATTTGTTGAGAAGCCACTGCAAATAGAAGACAGAAAGATCAAGTTTCTCAAGCACAAGCGACTAGTGCTGGTCAAAGTCAAGTGGAATTCAAAGAGAGGACCAGAATACACTTGGGAGCTGGAATCGGAGATGAAGCGAAAGTACCCTCACTTATTTCAATAAATCTCGAGGACGAGATTCTAAATAAGGTGGGGAGGATGTAAGGACCTTCAAAAATGTCCCTAAACGACCCGTAAAGTGAAAACCCGGACCCTGAAACCCTAACGTACATGAAAAACTAAGAAATCAAGAAATCTGGTCTTCAGGCGGGCCGCGTAAAGGTTAAGCATGGCCTTACGCGGGCCGCGTCAACCTTAAGTTGACCAGATAAGCGTTACAGTCCACGTGTCATCCACGTGGCATGCCTACCAGTGACACGGATGCCCTAATCTACGCATAGGGGACTCTCGCGGGCTGCGTAAGAGTCTGTTAAGACTTACGTGGGCCGCGTAAGACACAAAAATCAGCTATAAATAGGACAGGCTACGAGCAGTTCACTGGTGTCAAAATCTTTTCACATAAACGAAGTTTGGCTGCTCAAATTCGAAATTTACTTTTACAATAGCGAGACGCTGCTACGATACAGGGTATTAACTCGATCGCTGCTACGATTCAATGTTCGATCGATTGAAATCAATCCAATGGATGTTTAAGTGCTGCCCAAATTAGGGCTATACTTTGTCATTCGTCGTGAATTTGATGGATGTTTAAGTACTGCACTTTGTCATTCGTCGTGAATTCGATGGATGTTTAAGTGCTGCACTTTGTCATTCGTTGTGAGGATTTTAATCTCGTGAGTTATCGTAAATGCTGTATTAGTTACTGACCTAGTTCGTGTGCATTGTTATTTAAATTAGGTTACAAGGCTAATCAGTAGGCTAAACTCTGCCCGTTTAAATCTGCAAAGTGATTCATTCTCTTTTTATCAATCATGTTTTACAATACTCCAAGCATTTTCAAAAGTTATAATTACAGGGATTAAGTCATGGTTATCTTGAATCACTGGCTAGTGGGGTATTGTGCACATTACTAATTTCTCACGGTTAGGCTAATAAATCCTAACAGTGATAATCATCACTACTTGGGGAAAGACCCAATAGTGGTATGACCATCGTCACCAGGTGACACGACGCCAGATAAAAATAAGATAGAAGCCATTGTAATCGCTCTTATGCTGTAATTAATAACTATGTGTCGTTTTATCAAATTTGAGTGACTCACAAGTATTTCCCCGCTGACAAAATATTTTAAAACATGTTTCAGGCGACCTGCTGTGAATCAAGAAAATCGTGCTACAGAGCACTAACCAGCTTAAAGAGGTGGCTCGGTTAAAAGTGAATAATCATGTTTTATAAATCAGGGAATTTACTTGTGAAATTCCTCTATTGTAAATTACGGGGTTTATCCCGAATTATGGAATAAAATAATCGGGCATTTTCAAGTTTTAAAAGATCCTGATAAATCTTCCGCTGTCGCATCAATTAATAAATACCACGGGTTCCTGTCCCGCGGCTCCTGACCGGGTCAAACCGGGGCGGGGGCCGTGACAAATGCGATGAAGGATAAAGGTAGATGGCCCAGAGAGTAGCACTATAATTTGAATTCCTTATTGTGGAACGGAGGTCGATCGTATTTGTCGATGTAAATGATAAGAAATGAAAAGGAAATGGTGCATAAACAAGGTAAAATAGAGTTTTCTAGTTTAATTCTTAGGGTAATAAAATAAATATTAATTTAAATTTAATTATATAAAAAGTATAGATAAAATATATGAAAGTACAAAAATATTTCATTAAAAAACAAACATGCGAACATAAATGAACGCAAATGAACAAATGTTCACGAACACCTTACCGAACGTTCACGAACACAATTGAACAAACGAGACATTTGTTCATGTTCGTTCATTTAACTAATAGAACGAAATTCCTTGTTCATGTTCGTTCGTTTATTAAACGAACATAAACGAACTTCCCGCCGAACGGTTCATGAACTGTTCGCTGATCGTTCGGTTCGTTTACAGCCCTAGATGTTATTAGAGAGGGGAGACAATAAAAATTGTTGGAGGGTAAGGTACGTTTAGCCAACCCCTGTGTATCAATATTGTTCTTTTAACGCTATTCACATACAACGGCGAATTAAGATGAGCGAACAATCGTATTCAATCAATTTTAGGTATACACGAGCATCTCATGCATTTAGTGCAAAATCATTGCTCACTTAAGCATGGTCAATTTTTCATGTCATGTATTAGAGCTTATTTTGTCGCAAAATTTGTCGCTAAAAGGTGATTTTTAAGCATACACACTTTATTCTCTTGATTATAACTACTAAACCTTCAAGTCATTTTCACACCCGTTTAATGTACAACTAGATCATTGATGGAAGCAAGGGCGGTTAGTGATTGATCCAATAGTAGCATATTAGGGAACCAAAGAACACATGTTAACAAAGTCAATGTTTTTCGTTTAGAAGTAGCCATCAATTACCAACCTAGTCTTAAACTCAATATTAATATCGGGCTTTATTTTTCTTTTAATAGCCGTTAACATGTAAAAGTTTGCAACCCTTAAGAGTACTATACTTTTTTTTATTGGGCAACGAATCCTCCAAATGAGCTACTGACGAAATTCACCACATCGGGATATACTCGCATCTGAACCGCGGAAAACCCTCACCTAGGGCCAAACTCGTGAACACTCACCTGAAAGCATGACAGTGCGATGAGATTAAACCCACCCAGTTCAAGGATCGACCAAGCGATCGCCGCCTAGTCTCCCATCATCACCAGGTGTCGCCGAAGCTAAATGTTGGGGACAGGAACTATACTAAATCCAATGTGTGGATTCCTTCATTTGCTTATCGGATAATTATTCTAATTTGTGGGTTGTTAATGGAAATCGTAAATATTACTTGGGTGGATTGATTAAAAAATTCCCTTATGAACTCGTAATTCTTTCCACTTAGTTCCTTACTAGTGTTTGGTTATAAAAATCCGTTTTTTTTTTAAGTCATCCAATGTGTGGATTATCATTATGAATTCGAGTTACCCTTATTATCATACATTGTTGTCCGTTTAGGAGCTTTTTCTAGTAAAAGACAAACACTAGCATTATTTATAGCTAGTACATTTTTTTGCTTAACATTGTTTAATGGGATACAACCATTTTGAGGTGAATCTTCCCACTTAAATTGTTGGTAATTGTTGTATTAGTTAAAAAACAAGATGTATATTGCAAAAAAAGAGAGAGAGAGAGAGAGAGAGAGAGAGAGAGAGAGAGAGAGAGTGAGAGATTAACTTATCGAAACGAAAAGTTGTATCGCGAAAGAATACAAAAGAACAAGAATACATTTCTTATTTCTTAAAAAAAGAAAAATAACTCCAAAGAAGTATTCTAAAAGCGAAATGTGTCACAACTCACAGACGTGGTTCAAAGTTGCAGCCATAAACGCCAATCACTCCCCAAGTTTTAAAAAATGATCAACTCACACATGCATTCTTAATTAGGGTGTGAATTTTTGACATGAAATAAAGTTGAGGTTTTTATTGATATTTGAATAGATCCACAATAGTTTTATATTAAACTCGCAAATACAGTAATCTAGTTGTCTCGGGTTTGGAGCAACCTAAGGGGTTAATAAGTAAACAAGTCTTGCCACAACATGTCAAAAGTTATATGTTGGGCATTTCATGTCAAAAGTTATATGTTATCATATTGAGCATATAAATGTAATTGTTTTTATCGTAACTTTGTAGTTTTAAACTAAATAAACGCTAGAGTAAATTACGTTTTTGGCCCATGTGGTTATATCACTTTTACTATATTAGCCTAAAATAAGAATTTTTAACATATCTGCCCCCATGGTCTCTATATCTAAACCATTTTGGCCCCTAAGTCTAACCATTTTGGCCCACATGGTCTCTATAACTAACCATTTTAGCCCCCATGATCTCTAGACTTAGGGGCCAAAATAGTTAGTTATAGAGACCATGGGGGCAGATATGTTAAAAATTCTTATTTTGGACTAATATAGTAAAAGTGATATAATCACAGGGGCCAAAAACGTAATTTACTACTAGGGTAACCCCCTAGTAGCTATTACTACGTTATTAATATCAACATTAAGTATAATATTAAATATTAAATAACAAATAATAAATATTATCTTTAACGTCAATAGTTGAATACGAAGTCCAAACCCCCCGTCTTGTAGTGCATGGGCCAATTATTTTTATGTATAAATCATTTCTAACAATTCTTCCTTTATTTGTATCAACTAATCTTTTCATAATTTAAAATTCATTTAATTTTTTTTATAAATATACAATTTATTACGATGTTTTAGATATCTCTATCAGAACACATAACATACTTTGAGTTGACCTATCGTAGACAAGATATTGTGTTAAGGAGCATTGGATCATATAATTTGTTACCAAATTTCTGATATCTATCTGAATTTGAAAAGATATTCTAGTTAAATGATCATATCAAAATATGATGTCAAAGAGAGTTCTTGATCATGTAATTAACTTGGGGGTTGTTTGTTTACCTCTAAATCAGTCTCTTAATGGTTCAGACCTCTTACTGGTTCAGCACTTAATGGTTCAGACTGTTTGTTTTGCGAGCAGATGTCCTGAATGATTCAGATATTTGCCTCTGAATGGTTAAGTTTTATACTGAGTCTGAATGGTTAAGACCTCTAATCTGAATTGGTCAGACATTTGCCTTTGAACGGATAATTATTATACTGGCTATTGATGATTCAGACATTTTACTGGTTCAGCACTTAACGGTTCAGACATCTTACTGGTTTAGCACTTAACCATTCAGAAGTTGCCACACAGCCCTCTTAATATGGGCAAAATTGAATGTGAGCTTGAAATTTTTTTTTTTTTTTTTTTGAAAGGTCAACAAACTATTATTCAATCAAGACCCAACCAACAGGTTGGATCAACATCAACTATTATCTTCAATCTTCACTAAACCATAGCTCTTTGTTGACTAGACGCAAAGCGTTCATATATAATCAGCCTGATATATTCATTATTCATTGAATACCACATTTTATTTAATATGATATATTAGTTTGGCATTTGTCACTTTCTTGTCCATTAATAGACTAGAACAATCCAATTTGATAAAAGATAAATCATATTTTATACATTATTTTTTAGATATAATTAATGGAAAGGATAAGAAATGAAAAAGGTGGCCTATTAAATGAAATTTGTCATTTGTGAAAAAAAAAAAAAAAAACTATTCTAAAGTATAATTGATATTTACCATCATTGTTTTTTCCTTTTGCTCAAAATATCATTAGTATATACATTAAACTTTTATAATAAATGGGGTATTTTCATTTAACTCTCTAACGAAAATTACATCAATATCGATGATAAACAGACAACAAGCTTCGTCACCATCCATTTATTAATAGCAAAAACAAGTCTTTTACAAACTACATAAATTTTACTTTATATAAATTAAATGTATACGACATGCTTTGAGAAAATTTTAACCCAGACAAACGAAAGCAAACGCCAAAAACAAACTTTTACTTGATATATTTTTTATATGAGCCAATTAGAAGTTTTTCCATGTTTTTTATGAGTCGTTTAGAAGAATTATTTTCCATGTTTGCTTGTAGCAAGATGGAACTGAGTTCAGTTTTTTTACTTTTTATTGTACTTTTTGCTCTTAAACTTAAAATGATATCTTTCATATTTGCAACTTGTTAAAATAAGTAGAAATTCGTTATTTTTGAAGTTTGGTTCACTTTTATTTTAAAAACGATAGACAGCCAAGATCGTTTTGTATCATGAGTAAAAATAATCTTTTATAAAAAGGTTATTCCAATACAAATTATATGAACACAAACAAAAAAGTGTATAAAATATATTTCAAACAATGTTACAAAATTATTTATTATTTTATTAATAAAATATATTTCAAACAATGTTACATAATTATTTATTATTTTATGATGAATCTGACTAATGTATTAGATAAACATCATACAGGACCCTACATTTGATTCCTTATTAACCGATTAATAATACAAATTGACATTTCTCTATCACCACATTAGAAATTTCTACAACTTTAAATTATTATTTTTCAACCACATTTTTATTAGAATTATTATACCTATCGTTTTTCTTCGTAGTCTGATGGCAAATTTGGACCATAACATGGTTAGGTCCATATCAACAATACTATGTAGTAACCACTAATGACTAATTTAAGGATGGTGATTGATGAATATGATTATGTTTAAATAATATTATTTTAATCACTTATTATGAATCATTTTTGATCTTCGATCTTTATATTTTTTTCGGTAAAAAGAACCGGTTGATTGACTCATGATAATTGAAAAATGTTTATATGTTTATTTCTAATAGAAAAAAGAAAAAATAGTTTAAAAGGCATGAATATTGACTATATGTTCTTCAAATTGATTCTCACTAGTGGTTCAATTAACTATGTATAAATGTCATTTATAACGCTATTCTCATATAATTTTTTTTAATTAAAAGTTGGTTCAACAATGATTATTTAACGTCCTCAATATATGTGTGTGTTTTTAAAAAATATAACATGTTTTGTCATTGGATTCCATCTTTAATTCCTTCTTAACCAATCATATTATAAAACTAGAGTGACTTTGCATCATGTTTAAAGCTCTTGTTATACTATTTAACATTTTATAATCATTATAATTTATAATAGTCAATTTCCTACTTGGTTTGACTTTTTACCATTGACCACACTTAATAAATAAAACATTGACTCTAAAATATTAGGCCTACATCCATGACACATGGTCGAACATTGGGTAAAAACCCATTTGTATTTGTGTATTTCTATGTATTGTATTTTTGTTTAATTCTTTAAAAATAACTTGTGCCCTTACAATATCTAAATATACATTATACTTACAAATTTAAATGCATGTAATCTTTATATGATTTTGGCCATACCATAAACCTTATTTTATATGTTACATAGCATCTAGTGTTTATTTTATTATGGTATACTTATTGCATCAAATACCTTTTATAAATTATTTTCAAATTTAACCATAAATTTTATCTGTTTTGTATTGACATAATTGGCTATATACAAAATTCATACTAATATCCAATTAATTTCCCATCAACACACTTTTGTAGACAATGACAAATTCTAAAAACTTTTTTTATTGGGACCGAAGTGGTCAGGTTAAAACCACCATGTAGAAACACTTACATTAGATGGAAAATTCATAACATATGTTAAGCAAAGCTTATGCATATTATTTGTGAAAACTAAGGTAGCGTTCGTTTCATGGATTATAATGGAATTGGAATTTACGCAGGAATTGAAATTTAGTTTGGAATTTAGGTGTGTTTGTTTCACGGAATGGAATGAAATCTCAATGAAATTGAAATGTAAATTCTCTTCCTTGTGTTGTTCAATTTTAATACACTTTGTTGTCAAAACCAACAAAATAATAAATGAAATCAGCATTCCAATTCCATCAAGATTCTATTTCATTCCGTGAAACAAACGCTACCTAAGATTTTTTTCAATAGTTATGTAGGGGCATTTCCACTATCACTTAGTCTGAGGTTCGTCATGTCCATAGATGATCGTTTCCATAAGATCCTTCCAAGATACAATCATGACATCTTAACGCTAGCCTCCTTTTAACTTTCGTATAACATAAGTTTCATAAATAATCAAACATTAATCAGAAAACATACCATTTTAGTATGTCTATAAACTCTTGTCTTCTAATAAATCATATTTCATGCAAAATCATTTGGTTTATATTGGAACATGATTATATTTCATTTTCATGGTATATGTAACGTTAAGGACCACCCCACCCCACCTTCATATTGCATCATAAGGGGTCTTTTTTCTTTCTTGTCCTTCCAACTGGACATGTGAGGTGTTTAATTGATGATAACACTCACCTTCCATCCTACATCATAAAGCTCCAATGATCACCTTATTTTTATAGATATTTAAAAAAAATATATATTATTAAATTTATATTTCCAAGGCTTACTTGATATACTATTTTTGCTTGACTTCAAACAAATATAGCTATACATATAAGAAATAAACATACTATTTAGTCAATATATAAAATCTTTGAATGTGGGAACATATCATATGGGTGTTCATCTTTCTATGGAAATATTGCTTCTATGTAGGAACATATCATATGGGTGTTCATCTTTCTATGGAAATGTTGCTTCTATGATAGAAAGTTGTATGGTATGTTGCCACATCCATAATTATTTCTAGTTTCTCATAAATTCACTTTCCTTTTTTGAGTGAATTATGGAAATGTTGCTTCTATGCTAGAAAGTTGTATGGTATGTTGCCACATCCATAATTATTTCTAGTTTCACATAACTTCACTTTCCTCTATTCGAAAACTACATATATAACACTATTGAGCGAAAAGTTCGGGGGGTCGGGCGCCCCCCGGCCCCTCTTAAGCTGCGCCCCTGCATGTTGGCTTATTTTCGGTATTGTATATTATGGGTGTTATAACGTATAAGAGTAATGCACATAAAAATATACATATATACACACACTTATACATACACAAGTGCTTTAGTATAGTAAGTTTACCATATATCGAAACAAAATCTTCTTGAACGCATACAAAAATCTAAACATATACAATAGCATAACTAAAAGATATACCCAAAAGCGAAAAGTTAACAAATTGTTTTATACATTTTTAGATGAGAAAAATTATTTATAATTTCATGCTAAAACTTTAAAGTATTATTTACAAATTAGAGTAATTATTATAACCATTCATAAATTTGAGTGGAATGCTCTGGAATCCAAAGATGTCTATATTATTATACTAATAATGCAGAACTTTTCTTATACACATTTAAGAAAACCTTCTGGATGTATATAGATTTTATTATACAATACAAAAAAAAAAAAAGATGAATAACATTACAAAAGAAATGAATTAAAAAGAAGACAAAAGAAGAAGAATGGACGAGGGCCGTAATTAACACGGTTTTTTCTAAAAGAACTTATGTGTTAATCTACATTCGTGTACTACGAAAACATATTTCGTGTAGTCCAAGAATCGGACGATCACAAATTTCTTGACATTAACATTGTTTGTTTTGTATCTATTTGGCGATTCTTATTAGGCGGCACACGTATATAGCACATTGACTAAGCCGTTCAAGGTGTAATTGCGAGGTGTGACTTGAAAGCCAGTCTCCCTTTCAATAAGTTAGAAAGTTTTTGTGCTTATCATTCTAGGTTTTTATAAGCTAACTCGCGCGTCCATTAAACATATTTTCATCTATGTATGTATGTATGTATGTATGTATGTATGTATGTATGTATGTATGTATGTATGTATGTATGTATGTATGTATGTATGTATGTATGTATGTATGTATGTATGTAATACCCTTTTCCCTTTTGTGAAAACTAGAAAAATAACATAAAGGGTTTCTCACCTTTTAAAATCTAACCATCAAAATTAAAACTTTGTTTGTTTTTGTCTTGGTTACATAAAGGATTTCTCGCCTTTTAAAATTTAACCATCAAAACTAAAACTTTGTTTGTTTTTGTCTTGGTTGCATTTCGACTATTACCCAACATTTCCACACACACATGCATATATCTTTAAAATGTCTTCGGAAATAATCATGTAATTGTTGAAAAGACATGAAGTATGGTGATGAGTCAATATCTACATATGAATGATCACAAGAAAAGATAGTGGGATTGGCCTTTTTCCCTATTAAATGTGAATGGTTATTTGTTTCAATGTTTGGTCCAAGCCCAATTACATTTAAGTCTATACTTTTTGTTATTATTAATAATCACAATAACATTTTAGTTGACATTGATGAGTTTATAACAACATGGTTATGAACCCTAAAATGTTAATAATGGCCAAGGTCTTACATAACTTTATTAGAGCACGGGATAATAGGCGTGACATACAATGACGTGGTATTGACGAATGAGATTGGACACGTACGATGGCATTTTGGCAGTTCGTTTGTGGCTTCTTCATTCATGTAGAAGGGTGGCCACAGAAGCCTCAATTAGCCCCACCCGTTATTAAATATGATATACAGATCAATCAATCATAGTATTATACCCAGTAAAATCTCACAAATAGCAAAGCTATTTGTAAGGTTTAGGGAGGGTGGGATGTAGGCACACCTTACCTCTACCCCTAAGGATAGAGAGGCTGCTTCCAGAGAGACCCTCCCCTCCAAAACACCCATGATATATAGATATATAAGTATTTTTTTTTATAAAATACGGTATCGTTAATGAACGGCTAACCATACATTCAGACGCATATGATTTTAGTTAGAATCGAATAGATCTCATGTTTGCCATACAATGATACAAATACTCAAATTGTTGGTTATGTCAAGATGGGCCTAATCATTATAAGGTATAATTATAATAAAAATCAACGTAGTGTTAAAAAGGTCATCGATCCATTAAATGTTGGGCCTTAGCCTATATTTATACAGCTGAGTCACATCTTAGCTTTTTATCTAATGGGCCTGGTCTATGTAGCACGAGCCTACCTCTTGCACAATGGAAGTCTCATTGGACATTAAATAAGTTTCTTTACCCAATTTCTTTGTATCACTGCTTGTCTGCTTCGATGTTAAATACGAATTGCGACACGAAAAAATGATCGAATTGTCCTTCTCGTTAACAGAAAAAATGGATGAAGTTAACCCAGTGGACTAAAATGGTAACGGTGAAACCTTTTTGGATCCCACGCGAAAAATGAAACATTTGGACTAAACTATCAAAATGACCCAAATCACATGGACTAAAATAGCATTTAACTCTTTTTTTTTTGTAAAGTTTTAACTTTTTTTTTTTTTGAAAAATAAACTTCATTAAAAACACACCCCAACCCAAACGGCCAAAAGGCCAAACAAACAACAGCACCCCGACCCAAGCGGGCAAATGACAAAGAAATTACAACATGTACAGAGGGTATTTACACCAATCCGCCCAGCTAATATAATTACATGAATTTCTATTTTAGACCCAGGCATAACCTCTCGACTTAACCTTCCCTATGATATCTTGCAGACTACATTTTTTCTAGTTTAAAACAACATCGTTCGTTTTTTTCCATATGCACCAACATGCTATCATAGCCATCCCGTAAATGATCTTTTCCGCCTTCTTATCATTCTTAATGATTTTGTTTATGTCTAAAATATCTTTGAACTCAAAAAAGAAAAACGGCAGAATGTTACACCAAACGCTGAAAGCCGACCACACCCTATAGTCACAGAGTAAGCAGAGTTTTAACTTTTGTGGTGATTTTCAAACTTCAATAATCAAGACTTAAACAGAGGTGACAATCATTAACTAATTATAATTCGCACTTATACATAACTTTTGCCCTTGCAAAGTTTAAGATTTTTTTTTTTAAATATCTTTTTCAAACTTCCATCATCTTTCCTAACCGTTTTTCTATCCACTTTTAATATTAGTAACATGTGGTGATATTTTGTTTTGTCCATTTGCATACTATATATCATCATCCCCTACAAACTACAAGTAGACAATATCAGCCAAAAACAAACAAAAAAACAAGTGTATGCGCGCGCGCGTGTAGAGCTCAATGGCTTCGAACCAAGAACACAAACCACACGCTTTGTTCATACCCGCTCCAGCTCAAGGACATCTCAACCCGATGATAAAACTAGCCAAAATCCTCCATTCCAAAGGCTTCCTCATCACCTTTGTCAACACCGAATTCACCCACCACCGTCTTGTCAAATCGCAAGGCTTAGACGCCCTCAACAGCGTCTCTACGTTCTGGTTTGAAGCCATTCCTGACGGTCTTACGCCACCTGAGAACACTGAAGTGACCCAGAATGTGTATGATATATGTAGATCCACACAAGAGAATTGTTTGCAGCCCTTTAAAAGCCTTATTGCTAAGTTGAGTGTCACTTTTTCGCCGGTGACTTGTATAGTATCTGATTAGACTGATTTACTCATGGGTTTCACACTTGATGCTGCCAAAGAACTTGGTATTCCAGAGTTTATATTCTCCACTGGTGGTGCTGGTTCTCTTTTATGTTGTGAACAGTTTCCCATTCTGCTTGAGAAGGGTTTGATGCCCACTCAAAGGTAAGTTCCTTAAACTTTGTATTTTTTAAGTTTTTCTCTTATATTTTTTTATAGTATTATTATAAAAAATATAAGACTTAGAGGCGATGATGATATTTCAGTTCCATCTCGCAAGTTTCTTTCTTTTACATTAGCGTCACATCATCATATTTCAGTTCCATATTTTCCATCTCAAAACGGGACTATCCATTCTTTTCTTCTCACCTCTCTTGCTGGAAAAAGCTCGGTACCACAACACATGATATGGTGTTGAAATTGGTACCTACTTGCCAGCTAGGATTTCTTCTCGGTGTCAAATTTGAAAATCTCTTGATACCGTGTGGCCTAATGTTTGTACATTGTTTTTAGAGTAAATTACTTTTTGAGTTCCTGTGTTTTAGTGGTTTCAACCACTTGAGCCTAAAATCAAAAAGATTAACGCTCTGAGTCCCTAACCGTTCATTTTATAACGTTTTGAGTGTAATTTTGTTAAAAAAAAATGGACTTAAAAGTAGGGGTGTTCATCGAATCGAATATTGAATTTTCGAATTATTCGAATCGAATTATTCGAATAGTTTTTATTTTCCCTTGAATTCGTATTCGATTCGATTAAAATCTACAAAATTCGATTCGAATTCGTATTCGAATAAAAAACCCAATTCGTATTCGATTCGTATTCGATTAAAAGATCAAATTCGAATCGAATTCGAATAAATTCGATTTGATTTAGATTTTTTAAAAACATGTAAAAAACTATCAAAATGAAACATAAATTTTAAAGCAACCATAAAACACGATATCATATTAAAACAGTTCCAAATAAAGTATCATAAATCTAAAATTCAAATATCATAAATCTAAAATTCAAAACGAGAAGTTGGAAATAACCACTCCACATTACAAGTCAATATTTTTAGGGTTAGAAATCTATTGATAGATTTGTTACTTAGGTTTTAGTTATGGGCCATGTAGTTGGTTTGGTAATGGGTAATTTTAATACTTGTAATAAATTTTGAAAATAATTTGTAGTATAGCCTAATAAAAGTTACATATGTATTAAATAAAAATGTATAATTTTTATTCGAATTTCGAATAGAATCGAATTTGAAATTGTAAATTCATATTCGATTCGTATTCGATTTACTTGACTCGAATTGAATCGAATTCGAATTCTTATAATCGAAACGAATTCTTGATAATCGAATCGAATTTAAACGAATTTCGAATTTTTCGAATTCGAAACGAATTCTGAACACCCCTACTTAAAAGATTAGAATTTGGACTCAAAGGGACTCAAATGGTTATAAAAAAATATATAGGGACTCAGGGCATTAAATATTTTGATTTGGGACTCAGATGATTAAAACCACTAAAACACAAGGATGTTTATAATAGTTATGATTAAAACCACTGTTGTTTTTATATTATTTTGATAAATTTGATTGAGCATTAAGAGCAAGCAAATTCTAACTAGATTACGCACAAATCTATACTTCTATAATAAAAGAAACCTGTTTTAGGACACTTGTCAATCTCTCATTTAATTGATTAAAAT
This sequence comes from Helianthus tuberosus, assembly GCA_030545235.1. Lineage (NCBI taxonomy): Eukaryota > Viridiplantae > Streptophyta > Magnoliopsida > Asterales > Asteraceae > Helianthus > Helianthus tuberosus. The sequence continues at coordinate 3,939,950 of CM060379.1, read as the reverse complement.
TATTTATAATACTAAAAATAATAATATTTAATCTAAATTAATACAAATTCTTATTATTAGTACTATTTAATCAAATCTAAAATCTAATCTAATACAAATTTTTATTATCAATAATATTTAAGCAAATCTAATAAGAATTCATACGAATTCCAAAGTTAATATTAACTTTCAAATAATTAAAAAAAAATCCGCCTAACATCACAAATGTTTCTGTTAAATTCGATTAATTAATTTGTTCAACTGTAACACCTCGAAAATTCACGTCCTATAATGTATTGACACGTGTCATAAGCTTGAACGTGTGAAATAATACTCTAGAGGGACTAAAGTTGACAAACATGGAAAGCATGAGAATATAGGGGTTCAAAATGTCAACAATGGATAAATATATTTTTAAATAACCCTACATGATGTTTGTACCTTCAAACGAATAAATCATGGATCATACGAAGCTAAATATGAAAGAAAGTGAGAGATTACAAACTACAGGGGTTAAATGTGTCAACATGTTTAAAGTATACCTCTGAGTGACCTTTTAGCAAACCCGAAGCTTTGTAACGGTAAATTATGCTCACTAGATTACATGATAAAAATTTCATAAAGTTTCGTTATCGTATGAGAAAGTTATGATCAAATTCGTATGTAAGGGGTTAAAAGCGTAAACGATGAAGTTTATGACTTTTCGGGTAATAACAAAGTGGCCAAGGACTTAACAAAGTGGGTATAAGTCTTGTAGCCCTTATATGTCAATTTGGAGGGCTCATAATGCAAGAAATAAAGTAGAATGCCATTTCGAAGGACCAAGAGCCAAGATGCAACAACTAGAAAAGTTCTTAACCTGACAGCATGACTCAGGCGGGCCGCGTAAGCCTTAACAGAAGCTTACGCGGGTCGCGTCCGATCCCCAGATGTAGAAAGTTGGGACAGCAGCCTGTTTAAGCGCGATAACCGACTTAAAAATGATTTTCCTCTTCCATGGGGGACCCCTACATGCTTTTTAGACCTAGGGGACATCTGTGGATGATCCATGGCCAATGGTAGACTTGGTTGTCAATGATCTATTGAGATTTAAGCACTATAAAAGGCCCCTTATGTTGCAACAATTGATCACACCTTCCATCTGCATTCTTGAAGACTTCTGGAGCTCCAAAGCAGACCCAAGTCATCCCTAGTCGTGCATAGGACCTTGGTAAGTACCCTTGACCTTCCTTAATTGAGTTTTTACTTAGTTTTAGCTTAAAAGTCAAACCGTCGTAATTACCGTTTGACTTAGCGATTAATCATTAATGGTCCAGTAATTTGTCGAATTGAAGGTAGTTATAAGTTGGTAATTATGTGGGCAATAAACCCTTAAAAGGGCACCCTCTGATTCCCACTCTAACTAGACCATTTGTCGGGTCAAAGTTGATTAGAAAAAGTCAACAGAATGCTAATCTTCGAAATTACGCATAATTAACAATGTAGAAGGGATGTAACCTATTTTATCACTCATATAACTTGGTAATAAGTATAATAACTGGTCTAAGCTTGTTTGATCCGACAACTTTCTGTTTAGACCCGGTTCGGAACCGAAAGTCGCAAAACTTTGACTTTTGCTTTGACTTCAGTTCTGACCCGATTTAGTATGATTTGGAAATGCCTTAGAGCTTCCTTAGGACCAGGCTACATGATAGTATAACCCTCTGTGATTATACACCTTGGTTCATTAGTTATCCAATTAATATGCATGTTTCCGTTAAATGCCTAATGTTGACCAATATGCCCTTTTGACCATAAAACGAGAATTTTGTATATGTGAAAGGACAATAATTTTTATTACTGATTTATAAACATGTCCCTAAATTTTCACATCAGTTGGAGGTCTAGATTAGGAGTTATGCTCATTAGCGTAATTAGAACGTCTTTTTTTGTAATTAAACGGCGTCATTAGCATAAAGCCTATCTAAACGCAATTTTTGACACCAAACCTTTTACCCACTGATGTAATATAATATTTTGGGATTTTTAAAGATTTTTAATTATTTTTAACCTGCCCATAACCTAAGGTTATGGCATTAATTCGGTAAATACCGAATATACCCTTTTTGGTTATAAAATGAGTTCTACAAAGTATTTTGATGTCAATCCAGTTGCTACTGATTTTATTTAATAAATGAAGTATTTTGAACTTTATAACCTGTCCAGAAAACTCAGATTTCCGGTATAACCCGGAAATCGCTTAAAATGGCTTTTTAAGCGTATTAAACACATAGTTTATGTTTAAAACCATTTTTGTCATACAAGACTTATCACAACTGATATGACCTATTAAAATAAGTTATTTTACTGATGTATTCAGACCCGAATCTCAGAATTATAAAATAACCCCTTTTATAATCTTTAAAATGACCGAAATACCCCTACGGGGGGCTTAAATTGAGATTAAACTCGTTTTGGGCATAATGGAAGGTATCCTACTGATATCCCAACATATTTAAGACATATTAACTTTGGAAGCCTGTATATGACCCTTATGGTTACCCGTTATGTCACACCCCCAAAATCCACCTGCGGAGTACTACCGCTTGGAGGCGTGACTGACCAGGATCCAGCCACCAATCATATTGAACAAGCATATAAGTAGTTATAAAATCCAACCAATACAATTGGTGTTCAAACAAAACATAGTTAAGTTGCAAGCGGAAGCATAAGTCTGAAATCAAAACATAAGTTTAATTGTTTCAAAGTTTAACATGGCACACAGCCGTCCATGTCCCACAACGACTCTCCTCCATGCAAGCTCCAGCTAAGTACCTATTGACCTGCAAAGCATATAGTAACGAGTCAACAACAAGTTGAGTGAGTTCACGGTTGGGTGTTTGTTTTAAGTTGTTTCGAAAACAGTTTCCTTTATCTGGCATCCTGCCGTGGGGGTTACCCCATAGTTAAAAACGTGACTTGTTTATTCCCGGTTACTCTGGCAATCCAGCCGTGGGGGCTACCCCGTGTTAGTTATCTGGCATTTCGGCCGTGGGGGCTACCCCATGTATATACTAGACTCGTTACCATATCGACTGCTGACTGTAGTCATGTTTATGTGCCCTTAGCGTCGGTGTCTATCATCACCGACGTGCCATAGTCCATTAGTTCACGCCCGTCCTCTGCGGCACGGTGTGAGGTTTGTCAAACCTAAATAGCGCTATCTAACTAATGACCCGCTCGCCATTGGCCCGGCGATTAAGTCGATATAAAAAGGAGGGACTTCGTGATAGAGTTTTGGTCTAGTGCGAGTTATCTGTCCGTGAGGACGAGGAATTACATTCCTGAACCAATGCTGTCCTACCCAAGGAGGACGAGGAACCCATGTTCCTTAACCCCAATTCCTAACCCAGGGAATCCCATGCTTTGTAGAGGGTGTGAACTCACCTTGGTTTGCTCGGCAGATACACAGAAAGGCCAATCACGCAATATTGTGGTCACTCACGTCCTATTATAGTTGTATCATACAAATCAGGTTCGTAATCAAGTAGTACACGTATGTTTCTACACGTATGCTAGCACATTGTATGCAAGTATCATTCATGGCAGTCCATCAACATTCACGTTCAATCAGTAACGTATCAGATCTATGCATTAGGCCCAAGAGTCCGGCCCAATCACTTAAGCCCGTAATGGGGTGCAAGTCCAAACAGTGTGCACATGCACATGGTCTCGAGTCGAGACTGTGCGGTCTCTAGTCGAGACTGTGCGGTCTCGAGTTATAGCTTACAAGTCTCGAGTCGCAACCGATGAGGTCTCGGGTTATGCATGTGTTGGTCTCGAGTCGCAATCGGACTCGCAAGTATGGTCTCGGGTCATGTTGTTTATGTGCTGATCAATTGTGGTCTCGAGTCGAGACTAGAGGTTCTCGACTCGCAACCTTGTGTCAAAACCATGATCTCAAGTTGTCACCCATGTGATCTCGAGTCGAAACCATAGGTCTCGACTGGACATCAGCTGATTCTGCACAGTGTACTATCCAATAGGGTTTTGATATCATGCAACAATTTGTACTATCCATTTAAACATGTTTTCTTGTCTAGCAATTTACCAAAATGGATCAAACATATCAGTTTTCAAATATTCAAAGCATCTTCATATCATATTCAACAAGTTCTTCACATATTCATATCATGTTCATGTTGATCCTTCAAACTTATTCATCATATTTCCGGGTTTCTAGCATTAATCATAACATAATCATGAACAACAAATCAACACACTTGAACATACTCATCTAGGGGTTTCAAATCATCACATAACATCTCAAATCAACTCTACACTAATCCGATTCATCATGGTACTACACATATGCAAGCCGGCTTTCATGAACATCATCAATCAATGGTTTGAATCATATTTAGACACAATATATCATGGGCTTATTATGCAACATATCCGAAATCAAAACATGTTAGCCGATCATCAATATCATACACATCCGGTTCACAAACATCATCAAGCATACAACTACACTAGTTAAATCCTATCATCCCCACTATCATTTAACAACAAGCATTATGAAGACACTAACCGGTTGATGAGTTTCAAGGGTGAGTATGAAGCTTCCAAACGGGTGTGTATGTGTGCCGATCCGAGAGCTCCTTGTGGTTACCGGTTTTGAATCCGAGAATGAAGGAGAGGAATGTTGTGGCTTAGGGTTTTAGTGAGGGAGAATGGAGAGTGTGTGTGTAGAGGAGTATGTGTGTTGTTTGTCCAAAAATGACAAGTGTAGCTATCACTAAGGATTTTATACTTGATCCACAATGGTGCACCCTAATGGGTTTTCGAAAGGGCTAAAGGGGTGTGTGTGGCCCAATCCGGCCCAACTGTTACTGTTCACTCGAGACCGCATGGTCTCGGGTCGGGTCTTTGTTGTCTTGGTTCATATACATACACGCATACATACAATTACAACACATAAACGTAACACGTAATCACATAGGATGTTCACATATATCATTACACCAATACGTCAACTAGTCACATAATGTTTCAAGTGGGTTACACTAAGATACACGAAAGGTTCTAAATTTCGAGTTGTCACATCATCCCCAAGTTGAAAGAAATTTCATCCCGAAATTTGGTAGGCACTCACTGAGGAAGCTAGTTAAGTTGTATGGTGTTCCTGGTTTTCCTGGGGTGTCACATCCACCCCCCGTTGATCTGGAATTTCGTCCCGAAATTCCGTAGCTTCAGCCTCAGTAGTGGGTGTACTGTTTGCGAACAGTTGGGGATACTTTTGTTTCATCTGATCTTCGCGCTCCCAGGTGAACTCTGGGCCGCGACGTGAGTTCCAACGAACTCGAACGAGAGGTATTCTAGTGCTCTTGAGGACCTTAACATCCCGGTCCGTGATTTCGACTGGTTCCTCGACGAATCGTAACTGCTCGTCAATAGTGAGTTCCTTCAGAGGAACTACGTGGGTCTCATCTGACAGACACTTCTTCAGATTCGACACGTGGAAAACGTTGTGAACTGCACCGAGTTCTGCTGGTAAGTTCAGTCTGTAGGCCACCCTGCCTATTTTCTCAATGACTTCAAAAGGTCCAACGTATCATGGGTTAAGTTTGCCGCGTTTACCAAAACGAACCACACCCTTCCAGGGTGAAACTTTGAGTAGTACCCGCTCCCCAATCTGGAGCTCTAGTGGTTTCCTGCCCTTATCGGCGTAAACTTTCTGACGGTCACGAGCTGCCGCCATGCGTTTTCGTATTTGAGCGATTTGTTCGGTTGTGTCTACCACATGTTCTGGACCAGTGATCTGACTATCTCCCACCTCTGCCCAACAAAGAGGTGATCGGCATTTACGTCCGTACAATGCCTCAAACGGAGCAGCTTTAATGCTGGTGTGGTAGCTGTTATTGTACGAGAACTCCACAAGTGGCAGATGCTTCTCCCAGTGGTTGCCAAAATCGATTACACATGCACGAAGCATGTCTTCTAAGGTTTGAATAGTGCGCTCGGACTGCCCGTCCGTCTGAGGGTGATACGCTGTGCTCATGTCTAATCGTGAGCCGAAGGATTTGTGCATTGCTTGCCACAGTTCTGAAGTAAAACGTGCATCTCGATCTGAGATAATAGAGGTGGGCACCCCGTGCCTCGAAACAACTTCCTTGAGGTATATTTCTGCAAGAGTGGAGAACTTATCCGTCTCCTTGATAGCCAAGAAGTGTGCCGATTTTGTAAGTCGATCCACAATCACCCAAATAGTATCGTTTCCGCACTGGGATCTAGGCAGGCCAGTAACGAAATCCATGGAAATTTGCTCCCATTTCCATTGTGGTATCTCGGGTTGTTGGAGTAGGCCTGAGGGTTTCTGGTATTCGGATTTGACTCTCGCACAAGTCAAACACTTGCTGACGTAGGTTGCTATGTGGGCCTTCATGCTAGGCCACCAGTACGTAGTTTTGATATCATGATACATTTTGTCCGAACCAGGGTGTACCGAGTAGCGAGACTTGTGTGCTTCGTCCATCACAAGCTCTCGTAGGTTGCCATAGAGTGGGACCCAAACGCGTCCCGTTACGTAGTAAGCACCGTCTTCCTTCTGTTCTAAGCGTTGCCTTGATCCGCGTAGGGCTTCAGCCCTGACGTTTTCTGGTTTCAATGCTTCTATCTGAGCAGCTCGTATCTGGGAAGGAAGACTAGAATGGATCGTGAGTTGTAAAGCTCGCACGCGCTTAGGCGCAGTGTCCTTTCGACTGAGGGCGTCAGCCACAACATTGGCCTTGCCCGGGTGATACCTGATCGAGCATTCGTAGTCATTCAGTAGTTCGACCCACCGTCGTTGTCGCATATTCAGTTCCTTCTGCTTGAAGATATGTTCGAGACTCCTGTGGTCGGTGTAGATGGCGCACTTAGTACCGTACAGGTAATGCCGCCATAACTTAAGTGCAAAAACAACAGCTCCCAGCTCTAAGTCATGCGTAGTGTAATTCTTCTCATGAACCTTGAGTTGGCGTGAGGCGTAGGCTATAACTTTATCTCGTTGCATCAACACGCAACCAAGACCCTGAATTGATGCGTCGCAGTAGACCACGAAGTCGTCTGTGCCCTCCGGCAAGGAAAGGATAGGTGCGCTGCATAGTCTATCCTTCAAGTGCTGAAAGGCTGATTCCTGTGTATTTCCCCAGCGATAAACAACGCCTTTCTGCGTCAGTGAGGTGAGAGGCTGTGCAATCTTGGAAAAATCCTTAATGAACCTCCTGTAGTAACCTGCCAATCCCAAGAATTGGCGAATTTCCTTTGGTGTACGAGGTGCAGGCCAGTTCTTAATCGAGTCTACCTTGGATGGATCAACGTGAATCCCATCCTTGTTTACCACGTGGCCTAGGAAATGGACTTCTCGAAGCCAGAAGTCGCATTTCGAGAACTTTGCGTAAAGCTGTTCTGTTCGAAGGAGTTCCAGGATAAGCCGTAGATGTTGCTCGTGTTCCTCCTGACTCCTAGAATAGATCAGTATGTCGTCGATGAAGACTATAACGAACTTATCCAGGTACGGCTTGCACACTCGATTCATCAAGTCCATGAAAACCGCAGGTGCGTTTGTCAGCCCAAAAGGCATGACCAAAAACTCATAGTGCCCGTAACGTGTTCTAAAAGCTGTTTTGGAGACGTCCTCTTCTCGGACTCTCAGCTGGTGATAGCCCGATCTCAAATCAATCTTTGAATAGTAGCTCGACCCTTGCAGCTGGTCGAACAAGTCGTCAATACGCGGTAGAGGGTAACGATTCTTCACCGTCACCTTGTTGAGTTCCCGGTAGTCGATGCACATTCTGAAAGTACCGTCCTTCTTCTTCACAAATAGTACTGGAGCTCCCCAGGGCGATGAGCTTGGACGAATAAAACCCTTATCCAAGAGTTCTTGTAGTTGCGTAGAGAGTTCTTCCAACTCTGATGGAGCTAAACGGTAAGGTGCACGAGCTATAGGCGCAGCTCCAGGAGCTAGTTCGATCTGAAACTCGACTTGGCGATGAGGCGGAAGACCAGGTAATTCCTCAGGAAATACCTCAGGATAGTCGCGTACAACTGGAAAATCCTCTATCTTCTTCTCTCTCTCCGTGGTATCAGTAATGAGGGCTAAAATGGCAGTGTGGCCCTTTCGCAAACACTTCTGGGCCTTAAGGAGGGAGATGACGTTCTCAACGGCACTCCGCTTGTCGCCACGAATCATGAGAGGTTCACCACCTGAACCAGGAATACGGACAATCTTCTCGTTGCAAAGAATCTCTGCTCGGTGTTGGGATAACCAATCCATCCCAATGACAATGTTGAAACTACCCAAGACGATAGGAATAAGGTCGATAGAGAAGGTTTGGTCAGCGAGAATAAGTTTACAACCATTGACTACGTGTGTGGCTTCTAAACTCTTACCATTTGCTAGCTCTACAGTGTGCTTGTTGTTCAAAGGTGTTGGAATACGCTTAAGCATTTGGCTAACTTCTAGTGACATGTAGCTAGTATCGGCACCCGAGTCAAATAATACTGAAACATAAAAGTTGTCGAGAAGGAACTTACCCGCCACAACATTGGGGTCATTCCTTGCTTCACCTTGGCCAATCACGAACGCTCGCCCCCTGGCGCCATTGTTGTTGTTGTTCCCATTGTTACCATTCCCCTGATTGTTGTTATTGTTGTTATTGTTGTTGTTGTTCTGGTTCCTGTTCAGTTGGGGACAATCTCTCTTGAAGTGGCCCTCAGCTCCACACTGAAAGCACCCTTTGTTATCACCTTGCTGCTGCTGCTGGCGCGGGTTCTGTTGAGCTTGCTGACGATTCTGATTGGCGGGGTATAAGCTCCTGCAATCCTTTGCAGCGTGACCAGGCTTGTTGCACCGATGACAGTTGCCCCTGGTGCATGGCCCGCTGTGGTGCAGGCTGCAGCGATTGCATTTGGGGTGATTCCCTTTGTACCCACCGTGACTTTGTCCACCAGATGACTGCTGACTAGGGCTCTTGTAGTCATCAGTCTTTCTCTGCTGAGACAGGGATTGAACATAAGTCGACCCCTTACTTGAAGTTCCATCCCATTTCCGTTTGTTGTCACTAGAGGTACCAGAAGTAGTTGCAGCACCTATGCGCTTTGGTAACTTGTTCTGCTCCACCGCCTGATCAGTAAGACGGTGAGCCAACTGAACAACCTGCTGGATAGTAGCGAGGTTTGCTGAAGTCACATGGCTTTGGATTTCTGGCACCAAGCCCTTGAGAAAGAGTTCAATACGCTTAAATGGAGGGTCCACCATAGTAGGACACAGTAAGGCAAGCTCATTCGATCTCTTAGTGTACGCCTCAATTTCTGACCCCGTCATTTAGAGGTTGAAGAACTCGACTTCCAGCTTATGAATGTCATCACGACTGCAGTATTCTTCCTTGATCATCTCCTTAAAAGTTTCCCATGGGGTGGCGTTGGCAGCAACCAACCCCAGCATTTGAACCTGAGCGTTCCACCATGTGAGGGCTAAACCCTCGAGAGTACCGGTAGCATACTTCACCCTGCGCGCCTCAGGGCATTCACACATTTCGAAGACAGATTCTAGTTTCTCAAACCAGTGGAGGAGGCCTACGGCTCCTTCAGTGCCGCTAAAAGTAGTCGGTCGGCAGTCCATGAAAGTTTTAAAAGTGCACACGGGTGGCTGAGCATGCTGACCTATCGTGGGTGAAAGAAAAGACAGAGTTTAACACAAAGGTTGGTTCACGAGAGTAGGATTTCTAAAGATCCTAGAATGAGTTCGAACTGCAGGATATACCTCCTGCGTGTGCAGCTGCAAGTGCTGCGGCAACTCGTTCGTTAATCAGAGCCGTCAACTGGGCTTGTGTCAGGTTAACGCGTCCAGACATGATCTTCATATTAAGATGAACGTGAGTGAGAGGGGTTCGCGAAAAATGCGATGACAGAAGTGAGTAAACATACACGTGTTCAAGCAACAGTAGTTATACTAGCCAAGCACACCATAAGTAATATACTATGTAACTAACAAGTAGGCAATATATACACAGATCATATCACCTAGAATGTTGAGCCTTGCATGTGGAGTGAAGCGTCGTTGTGGACCGTTGAGCACTGTACGGGTTATAGTCTGGTTTTAACAAAAGCGTTTCTCCTTTATTAAAACCAAGTTCACTATAACCAATGGCTCTGATACCAATCTGTCACACCCCCAAAATCCACCTGCGGAGTACTACCGCTTGGAGGCGTGACTGACCAGGATCCAGCCACCAATCATATTGAACAAGCATATAAGTAGTTATAAAATCCAACCAATACAATTGGTGTTCAAACAAAACATAGTTAAGTTGCAAGCGGAAGACCGGATAGAGCGTGATTTAGACCCGACAAGTTCGGGGACTTGCTTAATATGGGTATTTAATACACACTCTGAATTTAGAGATAAAACCGACAAGGTTTGACCCGTTTCGGCTAATTTATGTAAACTTGTTACATAAGCCGAACCGAACGCGTAATAAGCGTAACGGGTGACCGAATGAATCACGAACAGGTTTCCTAAGTTAATACGCTTTAAATATGTTGTGATATCAGAATGATACCTTCCGTAATGCCCGAAACGAGTTTAATCCTTTATTATGCCCCGTAGGGGTATTTTGGTCATTTTAACGATTAAAAAGGGATTTAACGTAACCCTGATGTTCGGGACTGAAGTAATCAGTAAAATTACCTATTTTAATATGTTATATCCGTAGGTACTTAGTCTTACGTGGCAAAATGGTTTTAAACCCAAACTACGCGTATAATACGCGTATAAAGTCGTTTTAAGCGACGTACGCGTTAAAATAGGATTCTGAGTTTTCTAATCAGTTAAATAGGTTCAAAACACTACATTTATTATTTAAAATCAGTAGCAATTGGATTTGCATCGTTTGGACTTGTAAAACTCGTTTTATGGCCTAAAAGGGCATTTTCGGTATTACCGAATTAAGGTACTAATCCTAGCTTATGATCAGTTTAAAAATAATTAAAAATCTTCAAAATCTCAAATTATTATTTAACATTATTGGGGAAAAGGTTTGGTGCCAAAAATCGGGTTTAGATAGGCTATGCGCTAATCGCGCCGTTTAATTATTAAAAAGCTTATTATTTACGCTAATGCGCATATCTCCTAATCTAGACTTCCAATTGGCGTGAAAATTTACGTACATGTTTAATAATCAGTAACTAAGATTATTGTACTTCCATATTTTCAAAATTCTCGTTGTATGGTCATAAGGGCATTATGGTCCATTTTAAGCGATTAACGGAAACGTGTGCATTCATCGGATAATCAACGAAACAAGTACCGAGGCTTATACTATCATGTAACCCAACCCTAATGAAGTACTAAGGCAATACCGAATCAAATTAAAACGGGTCAGAACCGAAGTCAAAGCAAAAGTCAACGTTTTGCGCCTTTCGGTTCCGAACCAGGTTTAAACAGATATCTGTCGAGTCGGACAAGCGTAAACAAGTTTTTATACTTATTACCAAGTTATATTAAGGTTAAAACAGATTACACGCCTCTCGGATTGCAAATCGTGCATTAAATCATATTTTACAATTCTGTTGACTTTTTCGGTCAACCTTTGACTCGACAAACGACCTAGTTAGGTCTGGAATCGGTACGTGCCCTTATAAGGGTTTAATACCCATATAATTACCTATCTAACGGTACTTTTAATTTGCGATACGACTGAGCTATCGTTACTTAATCACGAAGTCAACCGTTTATTACGATATGTTGACTTTCAAGCTAATTATAAGGCAAAACATAATTAAGAGGGGTTAGGCAACTTACTAAGTGATTAATGAATGATTAGGAAGGCCTTGAATTCAGCTTGAAAGCTCCAGAGGTGATCAAATGAGTGTGCAAGAATGTTTGTGGATTAAAGGGTCTTATATAGTGCCTTCAATCACCATAAATTGTTGACAAGTATGTCTATGATCCACCACAAATGATAAACACATGTCCCTAGTGTTCTAGATCAGTTTAGGGGTCACCCACATGTGAGGAAAACCGGCCAAATGGGTCAAAATCGCGTATAACAGGCTGCTGCCTGTTTTCTGGTTGGTGTGCATGGCTAGCGCACCGCTACACTTCTGATGTAGCGCACCGCTAGCCCTCCTCAGGGGCAATTCTTCCATTTTTCAGTTTGCATCCCTGGCTCTTGGTGCTCCGAAAGGTCAACCAAGCTTAATTCTTGCATTTTGACCCCTTATTATTTATATACAAGGGCTTTATGACTTATACTCACTTTGCCAAGTCCCTGGACACTTCCGGTTAACCCGAAAAGTCATAACTTTCACCGTTGACGCTTTAACCCCTCGCACACGAATTCGATCGTAACTTTCTCATACGATAACAAAACTTTATGAAATTTATATCATGCATTCTAGTGAGCATAATTAACTGTTACAAAGCTTCGGGTGTGTCAAAAGGTCACTCAGAGGTATAACTTCAACATGTTGACACATTTAACCCCTGCAGTTTGTAATCTCTCACTTTTAGCTTCGTATGATCCATGATTCATTCGTTTGAAGGTATGAGCTTTATGTAGGGTTAATGTACCATATATTTATTCACTGTTGACATTTAGAACTCGTATTTTCATATACTTTTCACGTTTGTCAACTTTAGTCCTTTCAGAACATTCTTTCGTACGTTCAAACTTATGACACGTGTCATTACATTATAGGACGTGAATTTTTCAGGGTGTTACATCCTCACCCCCTTAAAATAAATCTCGGCCCGAGATTTACCGAAAAAGGAAGTATTCTCGGCCTAACAATGGCAACTTACAGAAAATTAGGGATTTGTATGATCTTATTTGTTGTTTCCAATGCAACTTTCAGATCCTGAATATTTGGCTTACCAATCTATTGTCCTAACAATAGATGTTTAACATTCCATCTTTGCAAGGTCTCCAAGGGAGCAACCTTGATGCTTACATATCAACTATTATAGAAAAGCTTATTTTAAGGTGAGAGGGTTATCCAACCATTGCTTAACTAATTTTAAGGAATAGCTAATCCTTGTCGTTAGTCGAACAATTCGACGATCCTGGGTAGCTGAGGGAAATTCTCAATCGTTGTTAAAATAGGGTTGCGGTAATGAGTGCATAAGCAAAATGAACAGTCTTTCTTATCAAACTTTCAGAATATCGAGTTAGGCTATATGAATTTCCTATCTCAAAATTTACTTAATCAGGTTTTCGGTTCTGCCAATAATGGTACTAGCTGTCTTGGAGATTTCATAATGATACATCCCTAAATGGGATATTAAACTTAACTCTACCTGTCTCCCAGGGGTAAACAGGGTAATCTTAGGAGGAGATAATCAAGGTACAAGGAGGTTACAGAGATTCCATATCTCAGGCTCCAGTTCACTCAACAACGCTTGTGTCTAATAAGTGACACATTTATGTTATGAGTCCACATATTTCCTTACCAGGGAATATGTATTTGGACACTTCTATTCTGGATATCTTCTTTGAATACCGTTAGTTGACTTTAGTACAATGCGATCATTGGGATATCTCAGGGGTTCCATGTATTAAACCTCCATACTGATCAGACATGGAAATAATCTATGGGACACACTAGGATACGCCAATCCTCATATGACACTTTTATCAAACATAGTTTGGCATTCGCAGGCGATAAAAAAAATAATGAGAAAATAATTAAAATAACATATGTTGTCGTACTCTATGCGAAGAAAGAGTGCTCTAAGATTTTTGGAAGGATTCCTTGCCGATACTATAAGAATTGGTTACTATGGTTTCCTTGGTAAGTTATACCTTGTGGATGATAATAAAAATTTGCTAAGTTTATGGTTCATGAAGATTTATTATTGTCTGTATTAAAAATCAGGACACTTAGCAGGAATTATCATTGATAAATGATGAGGAAGTTTATTGTACAAGTGCTTATATCTAATCAATAATGGAAGTTTCACAAACTAGGCACCTAGCTCAGTTGGCTAAGCGCGCGAAAGGGTGCGGCCTAGACCTAGGTTCGATTCCGGGGACGGCCAATTCCACCATTTTTTTTTTTATGTTTAGTATTTTTTAATCATACAGATACGTGTAATTACGAGGGTTGTCTCATAAGGAGTCTTGATAATTAATTGCTTCTTATCACCCACAATATGGGCTTGATTTTTAAGGCAACCAATCGATTTTTATCACTATATTGAGTCCTTATGGGTGCAACCAAAAGTTTGCTATAAGGGTATTAGAAAAGAGTGATTTCTAATAGATATTAAACATCAATATAGGATTTGCGGGAGCATTTTCTAAAGTATCATCGGCCAATTTCTACCTCGCATTAAATGACCGGAGTCTTAATCAGGTGGAGACAACAGTTCTCAACCTTTATCATTCATAATATAATTATGTGTGCCAGTATCAAATAAGTTTCTGCATAAACTGCTTGATAAGGAAAAGTACATATTATACTATTATTATTCTGCACCATCTCTTGGGCGTTCGTCCTGACAACTCGTGCGTTTGTTCTCTTGGCCTACTCGGGCTTCTTTTGACTCCTAGGGCAGTTGGTCTTGATATGCCCCTTCTCGTTGCAACCATAACAGGTTGCATCTTCCAACTTCTTGCAATCCAGGGTTTTATGTTCCTTAGACTTGCAAATTCCACACGGCCGAGGCTGAGATTCAAATCTGCATTTCCCGAGGTGGTATTTCCTACAGGTTTCGCACCTGATCTTCTCACCCGACTGCTGGCTGTCTTTCTTAAACCCTGAACTCTTCTTATCTTCAAAGTTCCTCTTCCTATCTGAGCGTTGAGAATTTTCATCTTCCCTTTTACGCTTTCCATCTTCCAAGACTTTGGCAGCCTTGTTTCTAACCACATCGAGTGTGAGAGATAGCGACAGATCTGCCGCTGACCTGAATGTAGTAGGTCTTGAAGCCTTCACACTGGCTTTGATTTCTGGGGCTAAACCCCCAATGAAGCGAGCTATTCGCTTTGGTTCCGGTGTGATCAAATAAGGAACCAATCGAGACTTGGTATTGAAACTTGTAAGGTATGCTTGACAATCTAAGTTCTCCATGACTAATGTCAAGAATTCAGTCTCGATCTTCTCAACTTCATGTTGAGGACAGTAACTTTCTTTGATAAGGGCAGCGAACTGATCCCAAGTCATCTCATACAAAGGGATCTTCCCCGTAGCTTGAATGAGAGACCTCCACCATGCTAGTGCCTCTCCCTTGAACGATTGGGATACATACTTCACTACATCCTTTTCAGCACAACTGCTGATATCAACAACTGTGTCCATTTCATCCAACCAGGTCATACAATCTATTGCTCCTTTCTCCCCAGTGAAGTCCCGGGGTTTGCAGGAAACAAAGTATTTATATGTACAGGACTTGGTATGCGGTTCACTATCGAACACTATCTTCTTGGATGGAACACTGTTTTGACCAGATGAATGTCGATCATCATCTTTCTTTAACTCATCTTTCTTTGAGGGCGGCTTGTTATCAGGCTCTGGATGAGTTTTAGGGATGGATTTAGGGTGGGGTATAGATGAGGCTTTACTATTTGTCTCACTATACTCCTGGAATTGCTCCTTCACAGCTTTAGATACAGCTGAGTTAATCAATGAACGGAGTTCTCCTCTGGTTATATTAATCCTTTCATCATCGCGGTTTTCCAGAGGGTGACTATTCAATTCTTCCGACCTAGCCATGTAGTTTTGATTGCTACACAAGAAAATAAGGCAAGGTTTATACGGAAGTTTATACAGTGTCATCGTTTTAAACGATTTATTAACCATGTTTTAATATACATTTTAGTTAATTTATTAAATATGTAATTGTTCAGGATCTTTATCATAATCCTAAAGTATAATTTAGTGATAGCACAGAAGGCCTAGTCATGTAGACAAGTTTAATTTATAAGCCATGATTTCAGAGAATCGAGGCATTATGATTTATCCTAGTTATAAAACATTACGGATATTAAGGTGGCACAAGGCCTAGTCACATGGACACTTTTAAATTATGAGCTATGATTTCAGAGAATCAAAGCATGAGGTATTCTGGCACAATAGGCCTAGTCACAAGGATATTTATAATTTACAAGCTAGGATTTCAGGGAATCAAAGCCTTGAGGTTTGAACCTAGTTCATTACCTTTTTCTGACAGGGAGTCATTGCTACCACTGTACTTTGGCTCATGTAGAAATGAGCAAGGCCCGTAGGCATTTTATTACCACGTATGGTTAAAATATGATCATTTTAGTTGATGATGTAAACCCAGGATTTAGGGATCATTAAACTGGGTTAAGAATCTTTTGAAGAATCCTTAATTACGTGTGTGATTCCCAACGAATCACATCTGTCAGGAGTGTTAACATATTTATAGATGTTAACAGGGATTCGAATCTTTTAAACAGGTCTTACCATCTTGGCCCGGTCTTAAAATGACCCGAAGGCTAGGTTTCACTTTTAAGATTCTTATTAATATTTAACGCAGAAAAATTTCTGAATTGAACTGTTAATAGGGATCTGAATCTACATTGAGGAACTGCCATCTTGGCCGGTCTTAATATGACCCGAAGCTAGGTCTTGTCCTTTTAGATTTTGCCATTTTATTATAATGGTAGATCTTACAAAAGGAATGATATTTTTAAACTTAATCGTTCCTTTATAATTTAAACAAGTATAGGGTTGCCCTAAATGGGACTTCAAAAGAATAATGTCGTCCACGGAGGGACTGAATGATAACTATGTCCTTATAAGGACTATATACTGAAACGTTCTTCAGCAAAAAGGAGTTTCTTCTTCATTCAATTCCTGAATGCTTTCTCTGTGGTTGCACGTCTCATCCTGGTCGCGGTACGAAGCTCAGCATTTCAAGGCTCCAGATGCGGAGAATTTTTATTACAGCTTCTTCGCTTGGCGACGTATCAAAAAAAGATTTTGGAAGCAAAATTTCCTTATTAGGATTTGAGAATAATCCTATGTTAAGTCTAGACTCAAAAGTTTAGATATGTGCAATTGTGTAACTGAGATTAAACACAAAAGGCTAGTGTTTAATTCACTCAGTGTTGGCTCTGATACCAACCTGTCACACCCCGACTTTCCACGTGTCACCGGTGGGCCCGGTGGGGAGTATCGTGACGTGGTTGGCAACATAATAGTCAAACAACACAATATATAAATGCACAGCGGAAGCAAAAGATAATTATATTACAATCCGAATAAAAAGTAATATCCAAGTATTACAACGGAAAGTAAAGGATCCACAGGCGGATCTTAAAACATATCATTTGTTCAACAGACTTTAGACGCCTAGCACTTGCAAGATTTCCTTATTAGCGCCCTGAGCTTCCAGCCAATTACGTTTAGTACCTGTCACTTAACCCTTTTGGAAAATACGTCAGTTTTCACTGGTAAATACACTCAACCGACTCATTTTGGAAAATGATTAAAATATTGGTTTGGATGCACATGGCACAAAATATATTGACACTTTGATTAAAATGCACAGAGGCAAAATTAATCTTTTTTAAACTTGGAACAATTATATTTATAACCTTGTATACAGATTTATATGTTCGTTATACGTTCAGGGCCCGATGTAGAAATCGAGTCAAGATTAACAGACACGCCACAAGTATAGGCCCACAAGAGAGTGGGATACCGTTATTACTTAGTAACTGTCAGGTGTATACCTACACCCCGTACCTAAGACGTGGCCATTTTATAATACAATGATGTCACTAGGATATCCGGGACATGGTCATTAACCCCTAAAGGTCTTTATTTCAAACAATACAGATTAAACCGGGTTACCTCAATGATTTAATCCATAATGAGATTAAAGATTCAATACCCGACCAAGCGGTATTATTATACCGTATTCCAAGCCCGTATAGGGAAAATAAGTTAAGAGTATTTACCTGAGCTAGCTCCTGTCTTAAATAGCAAGAATCTAATAACTCAGCCGTAGTCACTTAAGTAAGCGTAGGTACAATTTACCGGAAAGCTCTAGTCTGGAATGATGGTATAAATAATTAATTAGAATGCTAACGGGTCTTTAATTAAGCCTAAGCTTAGACCGGTTAGTTTTAAAGATACGGTTCGTACGCACGATTAAGCGAAGACCGGATAGAGCGTGATTTAGACCCGACAAGTTCGGGGACTTGCTTAATATGGGTATTTAATACACACTCTGAATTTAGAGATAAAACCGACAAGGTTTGACCCGTTTCGGCTAATTTATGTAAACTTGTTACATAAGCCGAACCGAACGCATAATAAGCGTAACGGGTGACCGAATGAATCACGAACAGGATTCCTAAGTTAATACGCTTTAAATATGTTGTGATATCAGAATGATACCTTCCGTAATGCCCGAAACGAGTTTAATCCTTTATTATGCCCCGTAGGGGTATTTTGGTCATTTTAACGATTAAAAAGGGATTTAACGTAACCCTGATGTTCGGGACTGAAGTAATCAGTAAAATTACCTATTTTAATATGTTATATCCGTAGGTACTTAGTCTTACGTGGCAAAATGGTTTTAAACCCAAACTACGCGTATAATACGCGTATAAAGTCGTTTTAAGCGACGTACGGGTTAAAATAGGATTCTGAGTTTTCTAATCAGTTTAATAGGTTCAAAACACTACATTTATTATTTAAAATCAGTAGCAATTGGATTTGCATCGTTTGGACTTGTAAAACTCGTTTTATGGCCTAAAAGGGCATTTTCGGTATTACCGAATTAAGGTACTAATCCTAGCTTATGATCAGTTTAAAAATAATTAAAAATCTTCAAAAATCTCAAATTATTATTTAACATTATTGGGGAAAAGTTTTGGTGCCAAAAATCGGGTTTAGATAGGCTATGCGCTAATCGCGTCGTTTAATTATTAAAAAGCTTATTATTTACGCTAATGCGCATATCTCCTAATCTAGACTTCCAATTGGCGTGAAAATTTACGTACATGTTTAATAATCAGTAACTAAGATTATTGTACTTCCACATTTTCAAAATTCTCGTTGTATGGTCATAAGGGCATTATGGTCCATTTTAAGCGATTAACGGAAACGTGTGCATTCATCGGATAATCAACGAAACAAGTACCAAGGCTTATACTATCATGTAACCCAACCCTAATGAAGTACTAAGGCAATACCGAATCAAATTAAAACGGGTCAGAACCGAAGTCAAAGCAAAAGTCAACGTTTTGCGCCTTTCGGTTCCGAACCAGGTTTAAACAGATATCTGTCGAGTCGGACAAGCGTAAACAAGTTTTTATACTTATTACCAAGTTATATTAAGGTTAAAACAGATTACACGCCTCTCGGATTGCAAATCGTGCATTAAATCATATTTTACAATTCTGTTGACTTTTTCGGTCAACCTTTGACTCGACAAACGACCTAGTTAGGTCTGGAATCGGTACATGCCCTTATAAGGGTTTAATACCCATATAATTACCTATCTAACGGTACTTTTAATTTGCGATACGACTGAGCTATCGTTACTTAATCACGAAGTCAACCGTTTATTACGATATGTTGACTTTCAAGCTAATTATAAGGCAAAACATAATTAAGAGGGGTTAGGCAACTTACTAAGTGATTAATGAATGATTAGGAAGGCCTTGAATTCAGCTTGAAAGCTCCAGAGGTGATCAAATGAGTGTGCAAGAATGTTTGTGGATTAAAGGGTCTTATATAGTGCCTTCAATCACCATAAATTGTTGACAAGTATGTCTATGATCCACCACAAATGATAAACACATGTCCCTAGTGTTCTAGATCAGTTTAGGGGTCACCCACATGTGAGGAAAACCGGCCAAATGGGTCAAAATCGCGTATAACAGGCTGCTGCCTGTTTTCTGGTTGGTGTGCATGGCTAGCGCACCGCTACACTTCTGATGTAGCGCACCGCTAGCCCTCCTCAGGGGCAATTCTTCCATTTTTCAGTTTGCATCCCTGGCTCTTGGTGCTCCGAAAGGTCAACCAAGCTTAATTCTTGCATTTTGACCCCTTATTATTTATATACAAGGGCTTTATGACTTATACTCACTTTGCCAAGTCCCTGGACACTTCCGGTTAACCCGAAAAGTCATAACTTTCACCGTTGACGCTTTAACCCCTCGCACACGAATTCGATCGTAACTTTCTCATACGATAACGAAACTTTATGAAATTTATATCATGCATTCTAGTGAGCATAATTAACTGTTACAAAGCTTCGGGTGTGTCAAAAGGTCACTCAGAGGTATAACTTCAACATGTTGACACATTTAACCCCTGCAGTTTGTAATCTCTCACTTTTAGCTTCGTATGATCCATGATTCATTCGTTTGAAGGTATGAGCTTTATGTAGGGTTAATGTACCATATATTTATTCACTGTTGACATTTAGAACTCGTATTTTCATATACTTTTCACGTTTGTCAACTTTAGTCCTTTCAGAACATTCTTTCGTACGTTCAAACTTATGACACGTGTCATTACATTATAGGACGTGAATTTTTCAGGGTGTTACATGAACTCACCTTGGTTTGCTCGGCAGATACACAGAAAGGCCAATCAAGCAATATTGTGGTCACTCACGTCCTATTATAGTTGTATCATACAAATCAGGTTCGTAATCAAGTAGTACACGTATGTTTCTACACGTATGCTAGCACATTGTATGCAAGTATCATTCATGGCAGTCCATCAACATTCACGTTCAATCAGTAACGTATCAGATCTATGCATTAGGCCCAAGAGTCCGGCCCAATCACTTAAGCCCGTAATGGGGTGCAAGTCCAAACAGTGTGCACATGCACATGGTCTCGAGTCGAGACTGTGCGGTCTCGATTTATAGCTTACAAGTCTCGAGTCGCAACCGATGAGGTCTCGGGTTATGCATGTGTTGGTCTCGAGTCGCAACCAGACTCGCAAGTATGGTCTCGGGTCATGTTGTTTATGTGCTGATCAATTGTGGTCTCGAGTCGAGACTGGAGGTTCTCAACTCGCAACCTTGTGTCAAAACCATGATCTCGAGTTGTCACCCATGTGATCTCGAGTCGAAACCATAGGTCTCGACTGGACATCAGCTGATTCTGCACAGTGTACTATCCAATAGGGTTTTGATATCATGCAACAATTTGTACTATCCATTTAAACATGTTTTCTTGTCTAGCAATTTACCAAAATGGATCAAACATATCAGTTTTCAAATATTCAAAGCATCTTCATATCATATTCAACAAGTTCTTCACATATTCATATCATGTTCATGTTGATCCTTCAAACTTATTCATCATATTTCCGGGTTTCTAGCATTAATCATAACATAATCATGAACAACAAATCAACACACTTGAACATACTCATCTAGGGGTTTCAAATCATCACATAACATCTCAAATCAACTCTACACTAATCCGATTCATCATGGTACTACACATATGCAAGCCGGCTTTCATGAACATCATCAATCAATGGTTTGAATCATATTTAGACACAATATATCATGGGCTTATTATGCAACATATCCGAAATCAAAACATGTTAGCCGATCATCAATATCATACACATCCGGTTCACAAACATCATCAAGCATACAACTACACTAGTTAAATCCTATCATCCCCACTATCATTTAACAACAAGCATTATGAAGACACTAACCGGTTGATGAGTTTCAAGGGTGAGTATGAAGCTTCCAAACGGGTGTGTATGTGTGCCGATCCGAGAGCTCCTTGTGGTTACCGGTTTTGAATCCGAGAATGAAGGAGAGGAATGTTGTGGCTTAGGGTTTTAGTGAGGGAGAATGGAGAGTGTGTGTGTAGAGGAGTATGTGTGTTGTTTGTCCAAAAATGACAAGTGTAGCTATCACTAAGGATTTTATACTTGATCCACAATGGTGCACCCTAATGGGTTTTCGAAAGGGCTAAAGGGGTGTGTGTGGCCCAATCCGGCCCAACTGTTACTGTTCACTCGAGACCGCATGGTCTCGGGTCGGGTCTTTGTTGTCTTGGTTCATATACATACACGCATACATACAATTACAACACATAAACGTAACACGTAATCACATAGGATGTTCACATATATCATTACACCAATACGTCAACTAGTCACATAATGTTTCAAGTGGGTTACACTAAGATACACGAAAGGTTCTAAATTTCGAGTTGTCACACGTTACGCTTATGGCGCGTTCGGTTCGGTTTATGTAACTAGTTTGCATAGATTAGCCGAGACGGGTCAAACCTTATCGTTTTTATCTCAAAATCCAGAATGTGTTTAGTTTACCCATATTATACAAGTCTTCAAACTTGTCGGGTCTAAACCACATTCTATTCCTGTCTTCGCTTAATCACGCGTTCGAACCGTATCTTTCTTTAAAACTAACTGGTCTAAGCTTAAGCTTAACTAAAGACCGTTAGGATTCTAATAGGTTATTATAAACCTTCGTTCCAGAATAGGAGACCTGGTAAAAGCTACACGCACTTGCTAATTGTGATTGATACTTGCAAAGGTAAATACTTTTAACTTATTTTCCCTTATACGGGTTTGGGGTACGGTATATAAAATACCGCTTGGTCCGGCATTGAATATTTAATCGAATAGAGGTTAAATCATTGATATGCCTGTTTTGAAATGTTTTGTTTGCTTAAAGCCTTTGGGGGGTTAATGACCATGTCCCGGATATCCTTGGCATCATCTTACGAGATGGCCACGACCGAGCGCGGGGTGTAGGCGTACACCCGTCAGTGCATAAATAAATAATGTGGTGTGTCTATTGATCTTTAACCCATCTACGGATCAGGTTACTGAACGCATAAGGAACATGTAATTCTTTTACAAGTATTATATTCAAATAATTATCCCAAGTTATAAAAAGTTTGTGCCACGTGCATTCAAATCAATTTTTATTAAACTTTTCAAAATGAGTCGGTTGAATGTATTTACCAGTGTAAACTGACGTATTTTCCCAAAAATGTTAAGTGCGGGTACTACGCGAACTAGGCTGGCTTTCTCCTAGCGTCCACAATAAGTCTCGCGAGCTTGGATGTCAAAACTGTTGAACTATGTTTCCTATTTATTTTTGATCCACCTGTGGATAAATTTCAACTCTTGTGATACTTGATATTACAATTATATTTTGTTGAAATATATGTTTCATTTGCTTCCGCTGTGCATATTAAATATTGTGTTGTTTGACTGTAATGTTACCAACCACGTCACGATACTCCCCCACCGGGCCCACCGGTCAAACGTGGAAATATCGGGGTGTGACATCAACAATCACTATTATCTTTATCATTCAGTACAGTTAACCGATTTATCATAATACAACCTCCCACCTATTCAATCATATGATTTTTCAATCTTATATTAACTAAATAAATAAAAATTAATATTCAGTCTTATCCTACTTTAAATATAAAAAAAAATCCGTTAATTCAGATTAATATTCAACCTTATCCTACTTTAAATATAAAAAAATCCGTTAGTTTTTTTAAATATATTTTTTTATTATTTGGTATATAAAATCATATTTATTCAACCCATGTAATACCCAGGGGTTTTTAAAAATATAACTTTTTTTATTATTTGGTAAACAATGTTACATTTATTCTACTCGTTTAATACAATGGTTTTAAAGATATAATTTTTTATTATTTGGTATATAATATTACATTTATTCAACCAGTACAATACATATGGTTCTTATAGATATAACTTATTTTATTATTTAACTAGGTTAGAACCCCGTGTATTACACGGGTTGAATAAATGTAATTTTATATATTAAAATTATATCTCTAAGAATCCCATGTATTGTACTGAATAAATGTAATTTTATATACCAAATAATAAAAACTCGTGATTTGTACGGGTTGAATAAATCTAATTATATATACTAAATAATAAAAAAGTTATATCTTTAAAAACACTGTGTATTACACATGTTAAATAAATGTAATTTTAATAACCTTGTATATTACTCGGGTTGGATAAATGTAATTTTATAAACTAAATAATAAAAAAGTTATATCCTTATAAACCTCGTGTGTGTATACGGGTTGAATAAATCTAATTATATGTACTAAATCATCATCATCATCATCATCATACTCAGTAAATTCCACCAATAGCAAAGATAAGGTAGAGTCTGAGGAAGGTAAGATCTAGAGGCTGCTTTCAGTGAGACCCTCGGCTCGATAGTAGTTTTGCATCAAGCCTTGGACATAAGGCACATAACACTCAGCAATCGGGACAAAGATCGATTAATGCATGTTCCCTTTTGTCTTTTTGTTATCAATGCCACCACATGATGATGATGCATTATTAACAGTCCTCCGCTTTTAACGTTATTTTCACGAACTTAGTAAAATAACGTTAAAATTAGTGCAATTTCGCTTTTGCCCTCCAAGCTTCCACACATATACATTATATGTGCATACCGCAAGCGGGGCGAATATATACTAAATAATAAAAAAGTTATATCTTTTAAAACACCATAAATAAATGTAGTTTTGTATAGTAAATAATATGCTATTGGATTCGTTTAAAAAATCATAAATTTGTTTCGGTGTAATTTGAATCAAATCACAAACTTGGTTAAGTTTAATTCGAATTGATTAGAACCCGAATTTGAAAAATTAAAAACAGAATTATATTATTAGCTTCTCTTCCTAATTAGTGTTTTTTTTTAAAGTTTGATCTAATGTCTAGTAAGTTATTTTGTATATTTTGTTTGTACTTTAATTTTTTTATATGAGTGTATTATTGTTTTTTTAAGTTTAAGATTATTGTTTTGTGCTATTATTTAAAAAATATCTTTAATTTATAACTTAAATTCGAAGATAATATATTATTAGAAAAAATAGAATGATTATATCCGACATTCAAAGTAAGATAAGATTTAATATTATTTAATTATTTATTATTTAATTAATTGATATAAGATAAGTATGAAAAGACAGGAAATTACAAATGTAGACGCCTTCAATGAATGACACGTGTCCCAAAACATGTTTCTTTTATTATAGTAGTTAGATATATAAAATTACATTTTTTCAACCCATGCAATAAAGGAGGCTTTTAAAAAGATAATGTTTTATTATTTGGTATATAAAATTCGTTTATTCAACACGTGTAATACACGGGGTTATAACCTAGTAAAACTATAAATAAATTTTAAAGAATAATATATGTGGAAAGTGGATGTGTAGATTTTGGTGGTTTTCAAAAGGGTTATTGTCACTAGACATTTACAATTACAAAAACTTAAAAGGATGTTTATAAAAGTTACGATAAAGAAATTAAAAAATAATGCAAGTGAAATCAGTTGTAGAAAATGTTGAATTATGACTATTTTGGTTGATTTTATACAAAAACATAGATATTTTGTCATTAATTAAAGAGTAAACTGCCATTTTGGTCCCTGTGGTTTGGGCACTTTTGCCATTTTAGTCCAAATCTCAAACTTTTTAAATTTGGGCCCCTGTGGTTTCACTTTTATTGTCTTTTTAGTCCAAAATTAAGAGTAAACTGCCATTTTGGTCCCTGTGGTTTCACTTTTATTGTCATTTTAGTCCAAATCTCAAACTTTTTGGAACAGTCAAAAAAAGGGGGATTTTGTATTTTGGACTAAAATGGCAATAAAGATGAAACCACAGGGACCCAGATTTAAAAAGTTTGAGATTTGGACTAAAATGGCAAAAATGTCCAAACCACAAGGACTAAAATGGCAGTTTACTCTTAATTAAAATACAAATCAAAAGTGTGATATGAAATCATTGTTGGGACCAATCTTGTCACAATTCAAAAGATGGAGTCTGCTAAATTTTAGTTTATTTTAGGTGGAATATTTAGTATTTATGGTAGTTTTATTTTGAGTAAACTGTAATTTTACCCTTTTGATATATAGCCCATTGGCACCCTCACTCCCTACCATGAAATTTTTGCTGTCTAACCCCCCAAACAAATACGAAACGCTGCAATCTTACCCCCTGACACCCAACTTTGTCAAGTCAACGTTTGTTTGACTGTTACTAATGTGTGAAAAGTCCTTTTTGTCCCTATCTTATTAAAATTATATAAAAAATCAAGAATCAACCAAATTCATTACCAATATTTACAAATCCATTACATCAAGTTCATCATCATCATCAGTTCATTCTTCATTCCAATATTTACAAACATTCCCATATTCATCAACTCCACTACCACCTCCTTCTCCTCTTCTGACCACCGCCACCATCAACTCCACCACCACCTCCTTCTCCTCTTCTGACCACAGCCACCGTCAACTCAGCCACCACCTCCTTCCCCTTTCTCACCACCGCCACCATCAACTCACAAATTTGATTCATTACTAAAAAAATCATGGATTTTGTTCCTGATTCCCCCATAATTATCAAAATTAAAACCATAAATGTAACCCAAATCACCACAACATTAACCTCCACCCCTGCAATTCAAGATTTTTTAAAACCCAAATTCACCACACCCACGAATTTCGAAACCCAAATTAAACCAAAAAGTTAACAAAATTAAACCCACAAATCTCACACGACCATTACCTTTCATCACCCAGCGGAACTCCGGTGACACCCAACCGCCACGAAACCATCACCTTTCACCACCTGCATGGTGTGGCGGAACCCTAGCCGTCACCGTTCACGTCGATCGGAGATGAACAGAGGGTAAAGAGGGAAGGGTTTGGTTGCGAGATTGAGAGGGGTTCAGGGGGTAGAAGAAGTTGTGGGGGCGTGCCGATTTCATCGCCGATGTGGCTATTGTCGTCGGAATGGTGGGTGGTGGTGGTGGTGGTGGGGGAGGGGAAAAGTGACTCCTCCGGCTCAGGGTGGTGGAAGTTGTTTTGTGACGGTGTTGGATTGTGGTGGCTCCGATTATTAGGGCTGTAAACGAGTCGAGTCGAGTCGAGCTAGACCCAGCTCGAGCTCGGCTTGAACTCGATTCGAGCTGGATCGGCTCGAGCTCGAATTTCAAATCGAGCTGAGATTTGAGGCTCGAGCTCGGCTCGGCTCGATTAGAATTCGAGCTAGCTCAGCTCGGCTTGATCGAGCTCGAACTAACAAAGAACCACAAAATTTATTACTTAAAAAGCCCTTAAAAATGAATTTCTTCATAGCCTAAGGGCCATAATTATCATTTAATTTAACCATATGACTAAATATGCAAGTATAAATAGTTAATTCACTTTCTCCATTGTCTTTACCTTCTTTTATAGGGGAGATACTCCCTTAGTTTTTGTTTTCTAAGCGATGTGGGACAAAAAATGAAGGATGTAAACCTTATCGAGCCAGCTCACTAGCCGAGCCAGGCCAAGCTCGAGCTCGGCTCGTTTACAAACCGAGTCGAGCCGAGCTGGCTCGTTTACAACCGAGCCAATTTCGAGCTTTTTTCGAGCGAGCAGCGAGCCACGAGTTTTTTGAACACCCCTACCGATTATGGATCCGGGGTTTTCACGGCGGCGGTGGTGGTGGACGGTGGTGGTGGGGGTGTAAGGGTTTCCATGGTGGTTTAAGAGAAATGAAATTAGATTTGAAGATGAGGTTAAACTGTTGTTTTTATTGTCATGAAAAATATGAAAGGAATAATTAATAATAATGAAAAAACATAAAAAAATTACAAAAACACCCTTGCCTATAACAGTCAAACAACCGTTGACCGTTAAGAAGGTCCAAGATTGCAGCGTTTCGTATTTGTTGGGGGGTTAGACAACAAAAATTTCATGGTAGGGGGTAAGGGTGCCAATGAACTATATCTCCAGGGGGTAAATTGCAGTTTACTCTTTTATTTTATTGTTATTTAGTTTCCTAATTTTAGTCTAGTATGTTTCTTGGACATCAAGGTTTGTTTAATATATATTGTAGTTATAGTTTAGGGTTTATGTACCTTCAATTTTAATCAAAGTGTTTTTTTCTTGGTAAAACGATTATCGATTATATTGAAGAAGACCTGATTTCCAACAACTAACAACTCTAATGTTGATGTTGTGTTTTGTTTATTTATTTTACAGATCCAAGTTATTTAGTAAATGGATATTTGGACACAATAGTAGATTCTATACATGGTATGGAAGGTATACCTCTAAAGTATATCCCACCTTTTATAAGATATATCAATCCTGGTGATGAATTCATGGTGGAATTCACAAATGCACAAATCAAAAAAGCCAAAACAGCTTCAGGCATTATCTTCAACACGTTTGACGATCTAGAACATGACGTTTTGAACTCGCTAGCTTCGATATTTCCTCCATGTTATGGAGTCGGTCCATTACATTTATTCGAAAACAACATAGCTGATAAATCATTAGCATCCATCGGATCGAACCTCTGGATAGATGAACCCGAATGCATAAAATGGCTAGACACAAAACCAACATCCTCGGTTGTTTATGTAAATTTTGGTAGCATTACCGTCATGACACATCAACAGCTAGTCGAATTTTGTTGGGGCCTTGCTAATAGCAAACATTCGTTTTTGTGGATAATGCGTGTGGGGCTCATGGATGGCGAGTCTGACATGCTTCCACTAGAGTTTTTTCAAGAGACAAGTGGTAGAGGGATGTTGGCAGGATGGTGCCCTCAAGAACAAGTTATAAACCATCTGTCTATAGGAGGGTTTTTGACGCACAGTGGATGGAACTCTACAGTTGAAAGTATTTCAAGTGGGGTACCTATGATTTGTTGGCCTTTTTTCTCGGACCAGTTCCCGAATTGTTGGTTGAGTTGCATGAAATGGGGAGTTGCGATGGAGATCGATAGTGACGTAAAAAGGGATGAAGTCGAGAGGCTCGTGGTCGAGTTGATGGCTGGAGAAAAGGGGATGGTTTTGAGGAAAAATGCCATGAATTGGAAAAACAAGGCTATTGCTGCAAGTAGTGTTCCTGATGGTTCTGCTGTGATTGATTTGGAGAAACTGATTAATGAACTAAAGAAAATTCCAAAATGATGCATAGTTCATTTTAAAATGTGTCTTTTTGTCAAATGTTATGTTTTAATGGTAAGTTACTAAGAATATCATGAGTTAAAAACTCTTCAAATCCATTAGTTTTTATATAACTAATTATGGGTTTTTCCTTGCACTAAACACAACATTTTACAATTATTAATCGAGAAATCACAAAAAACAATCATTTATTTGGTCTGTGCCTACTTTTACTCAAGTCTCAAGGTGTCATCTTTTTGGTTTAATGTTGGTATAGAAAAGAAATTATAGGTTACATGTGGATAAATAATAAATATCCAAATATGAGTCGTGTATTACGCATCTATATATAACTAGTAAATAGAACTACATTTTAGAGGACACGTGAGTATAAAAAAGTAACATGTGTCATTATCTATGAGACAAACGAAAAGACATTTTAAGAGAAATGTGAGTATAAAAGGCAATGTTTGAAAACCGGACATCGAACGAATATTTTACCAATCCACTGGTTTAAATGATCAGAGTGGATTCAAGAAACGATGACATCATAATTAATTTATTTTTTAGATATAAAAAATTCCATAACAATTTAGTCTAATTTGGTTATCATTTAACCAAACATAGTAAAAACAATGGTTTATAAGTTTTCAATCTTAAAAAATAGGCAAATTGGAAAATAATAATCACATCTTTCTAAAATTGGCCGATAATAATCCCAAGTCAGTTATTAGCCAACAATAATCCGACCTCGTCCAAATTTTTTTGTAAAATAGTTCACCGTTAAAATAGCTTAACGGAGTTAAGTTTTTTTTCCGAATTACAAACCGATGTTTTATGGCTTTTGATCAGAACGAGGATACGGGTCGATTGATGTAAAACTTACCTCAAAATATTGCCCCCAACCCACGAAAACGTTGCTTCAATTCGGGTGTTTAACTTCCAATTAACAAAATTCAAGCCATTTCAAACACAATTTTGAGGTAAGTTTTACATCTATCGACTCGTATCTTCGTTCTGATCAAAAGCCCTAAAACATCGGTTTGTAATTCGAAAAAAAAACTTAACTCCGTTAAGCTTATTTTAACGACAGTCTATTTTACAAAAAAATTGGACGAGGTCAGATTATTATTGGCTAATAACTGACCAGGTCAGCTCGACCCCAGCCAGGGGCTCTGCCCCCTTGGACCCTGCTCCCAGGGGCGCTGCCCCCGGACCCCCGTCAAAATGGTAAAACGCAATGACTCAATTCAAAAACCCAGATCGTAAAAATGCAATTCAAAAATTTCTTACATGGATCGAAGCCGATTTCTTCAACGATTGACGAAATTTGAATGATAGAAACACTTATGAGCGATCGAATCGAACGAATCGAGTGATTCGCTTCAAAATCATTGGAAAATAGATCTTGTATTAAATTAAACTGGGTTTCTTCAAAAAAAAACTGAAGAACACGGTGATCAGGTGTTTGAATCATTGGTTGGTGACGAAAATCGCACTATAATGTAGTGATTATTGAGATAGAAAGTGAAGAAATTGTTGAAGATGGTGGGTTTTGAAGTTACTGGGGAGAAGAAGGAAGAAGATAGGATACAATTGACTATAATATCATTCCTCTTTATTTCAAGTTTTACCACATGTCATAATCTTATTGCTTCCTATCTTTTCTATCCAAAATAAAGTTTCTATTTAATCCTCAACTTCTAAAATATATCATTAATAATGGGACTTAAAAAAGGGATAATGGGAACCATTTATTTAAGATCTAAAATATATCATAAAAAAATTCAATTAAATATGTAAAAAAAAATTAAAATGGGTTTCGGAGTTTTTGCATATAAATATTTTTAATTGTTTCTAAGCATTATTTTTTTTATTAAAATGGATTCTACATTTATTTAAATGCAAAAGCTTTAAAAAAAAATTTAACAAGAATAATTTTCTTACATATTAAATTGAATTTTTAATGATATATTCAACATATTAAATGTATGCTTCTCTTGTTTCCCACTTTTTTGAGGTTTTTCTAGTTGAACCCACCCCTATTTGCATTTATATAAAGTCTCTTTCTATTTTGAAGTTTATTATACTTCAAAGATTTATAATTATTTAAGTTATCATCTCAAATACAATAAAATTAGTCACATTTCTACGCAATTTATTCTCAAACTAACATATTTAAACATATTTTTTAAGAGAAATTCAAAGTTAGAAAGATATAACCATTAATATTATTTAATACCATATATGCACACAAAGGATAATATCAATTTGCAAGGCCCACCTTATCAAATTTGTAACGCCTGAAAAAGGCCGTCAACACGACAAAAACAAGATCGTTTGTTTATACTTCATTATTGTTATGAATATATTTATTATTAATGTGGTTATCAACACCAAAAATAGATTAGCTTTCTCTCCAAGTTTTGTACACCTATATATACCACTATTGTATCTCATTGTAAATATACCTATCAATGAAATATTAATTCTCCTTTTTCTCTACATCTCTTCTATATTGTTTAGCTATTAGGCTTGTTGTTTCACAACACGTTATCAGCACGAAAATGCTCCCTTCAATAACCCTAATTATGGCCGCCGCCTACTTGTTCGCATGTGCCTCGTGGATCTGCTTTCTCCCACTTGCCTTGTCTGAATTCTGGATGGTGGTTGTGTGGGTAAAATTAGCTCATAAATCGTGATTTCTGGATCTTGGTAAGCACAATCTACTTTATCTTTGAATGTTCCTTTTTCTTGGCACGTAAGTATCAGTATACAATTGATAATATTTGCATGCTAAAGTATAAAACAATGTTTTTCATAAATCCTTCAAATACAAATTTTAAAATTACTTCGTCTAATAAAGGTATAGAGTTGATTTTTGTATATTCTGTTTCTCAAAAAAAAAAAAATCAAAAATCAAGTATTAATTGATGTTAGCTGGAATATTCAATAGTATCTATATGTATATTTTGTTTTCTTCTTTGCGTTTGTGTTTACAACCTGATTTAAATCTCACCATATAATTAATTACAATCTCAGCTTATAATTAATTATATAATGTCTAATACATTAGCATAAAGATATCGAACCATTTATAACATGTATGCATCTCTTGTATATTTTTAGTATTGTTAGTTTTAGTCTCATCTTCGTATGAATTGATAATGTCTACGTTGATTATTAAATTAATGATGATTAGTTACAGAATAATCTGTTATTGAATAAATGTTATTATTGACATATACTTTGAATAATCATTTTATTTACTTACCCGACTATATATTGAGAATATGGAATATGGCACATATACATTTAGAATATCATATGAGATATATTTTATGTTTAATCAAGATATGTTATGTTAATTATTTAAATCAAGATTTTGGTATATATACATTTCATATCGTGGTTTTATTTTGAAAACTATTAGTTATGGAATTTATCAACCATAGTCAATAGGCACAATTTTTTTTATATAAGATACATATTTGGTCAATGTTAATAATATACTTGCAGGAACTATTCGAATATTATAATATAATCCATTTAATGCAAAAGTTATGCCATCACTAATATGTGAATATTTTGACATTAGATTAACAAGCTGTTGAATGAAGATTGGTTCTAAGATGCCATTTTATTAAAATAATTAACTTCTACATGAAAAGATGGTTTTAATATATCTATTGTATTTGTACATCAATCAATGATTGTACATCAATCAATGATTGTACATCAATAAATGACATATGTTTCAAATCGATATGAGATTCATTAATATGCCTTATTTATTCACCAATATGAGATTCATTAATAGGTGTTATTTCATATCTGATATGTATGTTTTATATATGTTTGTATTATTGACAAATAATTTTTATGTAATGCTTATATTAGTGACATATATTTTATGTAAGATATACATGTGATTTGGTTATGCTATGACAGGTTAAAACATAAACTCATTTTTTTTATTTGTAAGTGTTTAAAAAAAAAAATCTTATTTCACAAAGCCTTAATATAACTTGTTTTATATGGTGACGTCTTATAATGTCATGTATTATTATACTTTATATACAAACCTTCTATTCTATATGTTATGTTTATCATATAGATACTATTTAATAGAATAGTTAAATCAAAGTTGTGGTTTACTATCGATTTTATGAAAATGTATAGATACATTTAGACATGACACCTGAGGCGTCTCCCTGATATTCATTCAAGTTATTAAAGGTTGTAAGATGTTAGACCAATAAATCTTACATGACCTGGACATTGAAATACGGCTTAGTAATGATATGTGAGAATAAGTTTAATCATAAAGAAAACTTGATATAAGTTTTTCATTTGGCACGCCTAAGACATGCTTCTAAAGTAGCAATATCGTTAAAACGGTACAAAGGCTTGATATGATTTTATATTTGTATGGCTGAGAAAATAATGAAAAACCATGAAACTTGTTTAGTTTTACTCTGATCCATGAAAGGAATATTTATTGATCATTGTGATCGTTGACATAATTGATAAAATTTTAATGATAAATGAGATCGACCATCAGAAATTCAACGATGATTATGTAAATAATAAGATTGAACACCACAAGTGGCAAATAAAGAGAGTGATTATAACATGGTGGTTTAAACTTTGAAGTTACAATATATTCTCTCATATCTTACGTTTTGTATTACATATGTGCAAGTAATACATGTATGATCATATATCAGAAGTTTATGAATTATTTGATTAGTTGGCATGAACGGTTAGACCACACCGTGTATTGATGATGTGAAATTTATTGAAGAACCAGAAGATTCTTCTTGGCAATTAAAAATGTTATGTTTTCTCTCAAGGGAACTTAAAACTAAAGTAGGGTTTGAATCCCTAAATAGTCTGGAATGAATAAAGGATATATGTATCCACACATGATACCATTTAGTGTTTTTAAATCGATGCATCGTCTAAATGGTTATCGAATCCACAACATGAAGTTTGTGTGACTTATGGCTTAGCTAACGGGATAGCCAGCGCAATATTCCAGATTGCATATATTTATTTCCCAAGTTATTAATGATCATTGGAATAAGTATTGCACTTAATGTAGCTTATGTTCATATACAAAGTGTTTTGTTAAAACGATCGTTGAACGTATATGATTGATAGCAGAGCCAATAATCATGAGAGCACGTTTATGTTTATCTATAAGTACATGTAATTTTACATGCAATAACATTAATTCACATCAAGCCAACATGTAATAGTTTCTCCCCATTATTGTTGGTTTTTGGTCAGGAACCAAAGATGTCTCTTATAAGATTTTGGTTGTGCGGTATATATTGAAATTGATCCACCACGACACACAACGATGGGACCTTAAAAGGTGGTTGGGAATATATGATAACGAATAGAGCCTTTCATGAGATATTTATTTACGGCTCAATTAATTGATATCCATCTCAATGGATTAACATTCCCAACATCAAGGGGAGATAAAAAGCAGTTGGAAAATAAATGAGTTAGTATGAATTATCATTGATCCTCAAAACTAAAAGTGTGAACCAGAAATTCAAAGAATAACTCATATACAAAGATTAGCGAATCTATTACCAGACGCATTCACTGACCTTAAAAAGGTGATTATGTCACATATACCAACTGCTAATGCTCCAATTAAGATGAGTGTCCTAGAAGGACAACCACATGTTTGTAATGAGTCTATTGCACGTCTGAAGCGTGGTAGACTAGTCGATTCCAATAAAAAATTCCTCGAAAGTTGGAGCAACTAATTAAGATGGTCAAGTCGGGGTTATATTAAAAAGGTCTCCTGAAGAGACGGTAGACATGATGGTTCAAGAAGAACCTCAGGTACCTGAAACTAAAGAGATCTCGATAAGTTATATCATGTCTAAGAAATGTATGGAATCGAAATAAAAATCGACGTCGTTATACTTTTATATATAATATAGCGCTTGAAATGATAAAATGATGAGGATCAAAATTTAAGATCTGCCTATGAGAAATGATTGGCCAAAAGCAAAAAGACGTGAATAAGGCAGAGTTGAATTCTCTAATGAAATGGAAAGTTTTCGAACCAACAATCCATGCAACTGAAGTTGTAAATCATGTTGGAAACAAACAGGTCTTTTATGCGAATTATAAATTGAAAATCAAATCAAGTAATATAAGGAAAAATTGGTGGCACAAGAATTTTCGCAAAGACCTATGATTGATTATGAGGAGAAGTATTCTCCAGTGGTGGATGCATTAACTTTCCAATATCTTATTAGTCTGGTAACATAAAGAGAGAATTGATATGCGTCTTATGAATATTATGTATCATGATACTGAAAGTTTACATGAAAGTCTCGAAGGATTAAATTATGTAAGTCATGTAAAGTAAGTTCTCGAGAACAATGTGATCATTGTGTACATATTCGGATTTGAATAGGTTATGATTTTTTACATGTTGGATATAATTGGAACTCCTGATGAGTTTCTAAAGCAATTGAGTGCTTAAAATGTTAATTAAAACATCTTAACGATGTAATACTTGTGCACCAAGAAACATACATAGAAAACTTGTACCCGGTGATTGTGATATCTCAATAAATAGTGTACACGCATGGTACAATATGGATTTCGGAGATAAAAGCAAGTGTTCATGACATTTTTGCATATGATATAGATATCTATGTGTTAAATGGGAAAATTTTATGTAGCAAAACTTCTAAAGAGTGAAAGCACATGCATATTTGAATAAGATGGAACAAATTCCCTCATGGATTGATAATGCTAGAAGCATTGATGTCAAAACCTTAAGAACATACTATATGAAGTTGACAAAATATGTGTGGACTAAAATAGTCGAGTCGAGTGTTGTACAACTCGAGCTATTCGCATAAAGAGGGATATAAGTTTGATTAAATTAGCCATGTTTTATCAACATTTTACTTTTAAAAGTTCACTATAAACGCAGTTTACAGTGATGATGTTTAGGCATCATCGAGAGAAACTGTCGAGCTTTTAAAGGGAGAATTTTTTTCTAATGACCTTGGCACGATCTAATTATTACTCGAACTGCAGTTCGAGTATATGCAATTATATTTTATCAATCACTCAAGTACATCTAGAAGATGATGTTGGGATATTTTAGTATGGACATAGTTGAACCTTAAAGTATGTTAAAGGTTGTTAAGTCATTTGTTATAAGAAATGCCTATTATCATCTCCTACCAAAGTAGAGATTCTCTTTCTAGTAGTACCATCATTAAATGCATGTGTGCACTAAAAAGTTTTGCTAGCTATGTATGGTTATAATATCTTTCATTTGAGCTTATTGTCATGATATAACCTTTGTCAAAGGAAAAGACATTGGAATGAGTTCAACGAAATATTTCAGGTATAAACGATATTTGATTATATTTTGCTAATATATCAAAACAAGTTTGGTTAGTCTTGTAGATGCAGGAATGTAACTAAACACAGTCCTGGACATATGATATTTTTTGGGAAGGAGGCACCTAAAGTCTTATTAGAAGATTATACAACATTGCTCAACATAAAGGATTGCACATTAAGGGATCGAGCGACAAATCATTGACTACAAAAGCTTTGATCAACTTTCAAGGAAGATGGACACACGTCACTTAGAGGATACATGTTAAAATGAGGGGGAGACTTATTTAAGTTGCACTCTTTTTCCCTTGACTAAGTTTTGTCCCATTGGGTTTTCTTAGTAAGGTTTTTAATGAGGCAACATAACTAATCTAGAAGTATCAGGGGGGACTAATGCGCATTACACGCTGCACTCTTTTTCCCTTAGCTATGGTTTTGTCCCACTGGGTTTTCCTAGCAAGGTTTTTAACGAGGTAGCATCAAGCGTATTATGTTGATAACCAAGGGGGAGTGTTATGAATATATTTATTATTAATGTGGTTATCAACACCAAAAATAGATTAGCTTTCTCTCCAAGTTTTGTACACCTATATATACCACTATTGTATCTCATTGTAAATATACCTATCAATGAAATATTAATTCTCCTTTTTCTCTACATCTCTTCTATATTGTTTAGCTATTAGGCTTGTTGTTTCACAACAATTATAAGTTAATCACTTTTTTCAGGCATTTATAAAACTATACAAGTATTCATTTCCCTGTATGACTATTTCAGACGTATAGTTGCTGATACACATAACTAGATCACCGATAAACTTTTACTCGATATACAAAATAAAGTTGACGCGCCAATAAAAACTAATATGATAACGTCGGTTTTAACCACAATATCTTGACCTTTTGCGTCGAGGATGTGACAGATTCACACACGATACTTCACCTACACGACAAGTTGTGTGAAGTGCATGTTAAAAGACCACCAATCACATCTTCAATTGTCACTATTAAATACGATTACACCTTTAACTTTTACGAGTGAGAGTGTCGTGCTCATTCGAATTTCATTTTTATAATAATTGTATTGCCAATTTTCAACGCCCTTTGTTAGTCAATATTGTTTTTTCTTTAATTGACTATTCTTTTTCTTATCATATTTTGCTTATTGTTTACGATTTGTTCTTCCTTATCATGATTTTTCTATACAGTACATAATTTATCATCACTACAAACTTGTGGCACGATGATACTCTGTGATCCAAATTTATCGTTGAAACTTCAATAATCAAGACTTAAACAAAGGTTACAATCATTAACTAATTATAATTCGCACTTATACATAACTTTTGCCCTTGCAAAGTTTAAGATTTTTATTTTTATTTTTAAATGTCTTTTTCAAACTTCCATTATCTTTCAAAACCTAACCATTTTTCTATCCACTTTTAAAATTAGTAACATGTGGTGATATTTGTCCATTTTCATACTATATATCATCATCCCCTACAAACTACAAGTAGACAATATCAGCCAAAAACAAACAAACAAGTGTGTGTTTGTGCGCGCGCGTGTAGAGCTCAATGGCTTCAAACCAAGAACACAAGCCACACGCTTTGTTCATACCCGCCCCGGCTCAAGGACATCTCAACCCGATGATAAAACTAGCCAAAATCCTCCATTCCAAAGGCTTCCTCATCACCTTTGTCAACACCGAATTCACCCACCGCCGTCTTGTCAAATCGCAAGGCTTAGACGCCCTCAACAGCGTCTCTACGTTCCGGTTTGAAGCCATTCCTGACGGTCTTACGCCACCTGAGAACACTGAAGTGACCCAGAATGTGTATGATATATGTAGATCCACACAAGAGAATTGTTTGCAGCCTTTTAAAAGCCTTATTGCTAAGTTGAGTGTCACTTTTTCACCGGTGACTTGTATAGTGTCCGATTTACTCATGGGTTTCACACTTGATGCTGCCAAAGAACTTGGTATTCCAGAGTTTATATTCTCCACTGGTGGTGCTGGTGCTCTTTTATGTAGTGAACAATTTCCCATTCTTCTTGACAAGGGTTTGATGCCACTCAAAGGTAAGTTGCTTTAACTTTGTATTTTTAATGTTTTGAGTAAACTTCCATTTTGCTCCCCGTGGTTTGGTCGTTTTAATAGTTTTGCCCCAATCCTTTAAAAATAGCCATTTTACTCCCTGATCTATGAAGTTTATCATGATTTCACTCCCTGCCCCAAACGGCATCCATTTTAAACGTTAAAAACTGTCAGGTTTCAGTCTAGGTATTGGTCTAATTATGGTCATAATTGTCCATGTGTTATGCACGTGACAATTTTTAACGTTTAAAATGGATGTTGTTTGAGGCGGGGAGTGAAATCATGATGAGCTTCATAGATCAGGGAGTAAAATGGCTATTTTTAGAAGATTGGAGCAAAACCATTAAAATGATCAAACTACAGAAAGCAAAATTGAAGTTTACTCTAATGTTTTTCTCTTATATTTTTTATAATATTATTATTTGTGGTTGGGTAGGTAATTAGTATTGAAAAAAATCATAGTAAAGCCGTAGTGTATTTGTCAATTTATTCCCATCCATTTCTAAACTCTCTTTGTTTTATATTAGCGTCACATCATCATATTTCAGTTCCATATTTTCCATCCCAAAACGGGAGTATCCATCCTTTCCTTCTCACCGTCTTTCGGTGACTTACTCACCCCTCTTCCTAGAAAAAGCTGAGTACCACAACACACGGTACGGTGTTGAAATTGGTACCTGGTTGTCACCTAGGATCGATTTCGTCTAGGTGTCAAATTTGAAAACCTCTTGTTATCATGTGGCCTATGGTTGTATATTGTTTTTATATTATTTTGATAAATATATGATTGAACATTAAGAGAAAGCAAATTTTCACTAGACATTTAGAAGAACGTAAAAGGATGTTTATAAACGTTATCAGAAAGAAATTAAAAAATAATTTAAGTGAAATCAATATTCTTACTTACATCATCAATCAAATTTTCAAGACTCAATTATTTATTAATAATGCGACAAAGTCAATGGTAGAAAATGTTGATTTATGACGGTTTTGGTTGATTTTATACAAAAACATAGATATTTTGTCATTAATTAAAATACAAATGAGTGTGTAATATGAAGTAATTGTTGGG
The DNA here is from genome assembly GCA_030545235.1 of Helianthus tuberosus. Lineage (NCBI taxonomy): Eukaryota > Viridiplantae > Streptophyta > Magnoliopsida > Asterales > Asteraceae > Helianthus > Helianthus tuberosus. Next base: position 3,900,417 of record CM060379.1, on the reverse strand, counting down.
TGTAATCTTATCATAACTTAAAAGTGAAAGGATGCTAAAATTTAGTTTATTTTAAGTGGAATATTTAGTATTTATGGTAGTTTTATTTTATTATTATTTAGTTTTCTAATTTTAGTCTAGCATATTTCTTAGGCATCAAGGTTTGTTTAGTATATATAGGAGTTATAGTTTAAGAGGGTGATGATCAAATAGAAAGTTTATTTTGGCTAGTAAGGATAGAAAGTAATAGGATTATGACATGTGGCAAAATTTAAAATAAAGAGGAAGGGTATTTTAGTCAATCTTATCATTTTCTTCTTCCTTCTTATTCCCAGTAACATCAAAACCCACCATTTTCAAAACCTACAATCTTCAATCATTTCTTCACTTTCTATCTCAATAATCACTACATTATAGTGCGATTTTCGTCACCAATCAATGATTCAAACACCCGATCAACGTGCTCTTCATCTTTTTTTTTTTTTTTTTTTTGAAGAAAACCCAGTTTAATTTCATTCAAAATCTCGTTTTTTCCCGTGAATTTGAAGATAATCACTCGAACCGTTCGATTCGATCGCTGATAAGTGTTTCTATCATTCAAATTTCGTCAATCATTGAAGAAATTGGCTTCGATCCATGTAAGAAATTCTTTAATTTTATTTTTACGATCTAGGTTTTTGATTTAGTCATTGCGTTTTACGATCTTGGCGGGGGTCCGGGGGCAGCGCCCCTGGTAGCAGGGTCCAGAGGGCCGCAGCCCCTGGCGGGGTCCAAGGGGCAGAGCCCCTGGCTGGGGTCGAGGTAATTCGTAGACAATTCAGACAATTTTTGATTTGCTACTCTCTGGTTCAGACAATTCACAGACAGTTCACTGACAGTTTTATATGTCCATTGCGTTTAGAAATAAGAGTGTTTTATGTGTTTTCTGGCCATTGCGTTTTAGAAAAAAACACATTTTTTAAGTGTTTTTAGTCATTGCGTTTTAGGTAAAACACATTTTTGAAGTGTTTTTAGTCATTGCGTTTTAGGTAAAACATATTTTTAGGTGTTTTCAGTCCATTGCGTTTTAGAGAGAACACTTTCTTTTGTTTTTTTAGGCCATTGGTTTTTAGAAATGAGACATTTTTAAGTGTTTTCTGGCCATTGTGTTTTATAAATAAGACATTTCCTTGTGTTTTTTGGTGCATTGCGTTTTAGGTAAAACACATTTTTATGTGTTTTCAGTCCATTGCGTTTTAGAAAGTACATTTTCTTTTGTGTTTTTAGGCTATTGCGTTTTAGAAATAAAACATTTCTTTGTGTTTTCGGGCCATTGCGTTTTACAAATAAGACATTTCTTTGTGTTTTTTGTGCATTGCGTTTTACAAAAATGTCATTTTTTAGGTTTTTTTTTCATTGCGTTTTACGCAACTGGGTTTTTTCTATTGCGTTTTACGCAACTGGGTTTTCGAAAATATAGCAATAGTATACTCGTTTTAACGATAAAAAAAACGCTCGCTTTTTTGTGCAATTTTTATAAAAAAAAATAATGTCGTATGAAAGAGTTATTAACGTTTAAAAAATGGGGGGGAATTTGAGGAGAGAGAAACTATTGCCTTGAATTGACTACAATGCCACTAAACAAACCCACGCGCCTCTTTTTTTTCCTTCATTTTCACTCATTTAATCTTAGCCCTTGATTAAATAAATGGATGATCAAGATTACTTTCTACCCAAATAAACTTCCTATTATATCGTAACCCTAGTTTAGGATTCATGTACCTTCAATTTTAATCAAAATGTTTTTTTCTTAGTAAATCTATTGTTTATTATATTGAAGAAGACCTGATTTCCAACATTAACAACTCTCATGTTGATGTTGTGTTTTGTTTATTTATTTTAACAACTCTCATGTTGATGTTGTGTTTTGTTTATTTATTTTACAGATCAAAGTTATTTAGTAAATGGATATTTGGACACACAAGTAGATTCTATACATGGTATGGAAGGTATACCTCTCAAATACATCCCACCTTTTATAAGATATATCAATCCTGGTGATGAATTCATGGTGGAATTCACAAATGCACAAATCAAAAAAGCGAAAACAGCTTCGGGCATTATCTTCAACACGTTTGACGATCTAGAACATGACGTTTTGGACTCGCTAGCTTCGATATTTCCTCCATGTTATGGAGTCGGTCCATTACATTTACTCGAAGACAACATAGCTGATAAATCACTAGCATCCATCGGGTCGAACCTCTGGATAGATGAACCCGAATGCATAAAATGGCTAGACACAAAACCAGCATCCTCGGTTGTTTATGTAAATTTTGGTAGCATTACCGTCATGACACATCAACAACTAGTCGAGTTTTGTTGGGGCCTCGCTAATAGCAAACATTCGTTCTTGTGGATAATGCGTGCGGGGCTCGTGGATGGCGAGTCTGACGCGCTTCCATTAGAGTTTTTTCAAGAGACAAGTGGTAGAGGGATGTTGGCAGGATGGTGCCCTCAAGAACAAGTTATAAACCATCCGTCTGTAGGAGGGTTTTTGACGCATAGTGGATGGAACTCTACGGTTGAAAGTATTTCAAGTGGGGTGCCTATGATTTGTTGGCCGTTTTTCTCGGACCAGTTCCCAAATTGTTGGTTGAGTTGCACGAAATGGGGAGTTGCGACGGAGATCGATAGTGACGTAAAAAGGGATGAAGTCGAGAGGCTCGTGGTCGAGTTGATGGCTGGAGAAAAGGGGATGGTTATGAGGAAAAATGCCATGAATTGGAAAAACAAGGCTATTGCTGCAAGTAGTGTTCCTGATGGTTCTGCTGTGATTGATTTGGAGAAACTGATTAATGAACTAAAGAAAGTTCCAAAATGATACATGGTTCATTTTAAAATGTGTTTTTTTGTCAAGTGTTATGTTTTAATGGCAAGTTAATAAGAATGTCATGAGTTAAAAACTCTTCAATTCCATTAGTTTTTATATAACTAATTATGGTTTTTTTCCTTGCACTAAACACATCTTACAATTATTTATTGAGAAATCACAAATCTTACAATTACTTATTGAGAAATCACAAATCTTACAATTACTTAATGAGAAATCACAAATCTTACAATTACTTATTGAGAAATCACAAAAACAATCATTTATTTGGTCATATGAGAAAAAATTATATGCGATTTTATTTCATATATCTACTTTTACTCAAGTCTCAAGGTGTCATCTTTTTTGGTCTAATGTCAGTATAGAAAATAAATTACAAGTTACTTGTGGATAAATAGTATATATAGTAAACTGCAATTTTACCCCCTGAGGTTAGGGGTTATTGGCACCCTTACCCCCCCCCCCCTTAAGGAAATAATTGCAATTTTACCCCCCACTGTTTGAGGTTATGTCGCAATTTTACCCCCCGGCTTCAATTTTGTTGACTGGTCTGTTGACTTGGGGGTGAAATGACTATTTTACCCTTTTATTTTACCCCCCAACGTTTGCTGTTATGTCGCATGTTTACCCCCTGCCACCACTGCCACCGCCATTCACCACCACAACCACCACTGCCACCTCCAGCCACCACCCTCAACCATTTTTCAGCGTTTTGTCACTAATTAAACAATCTTAACATCCTCCGTAGCAACTTCCATCAACACCGGTCATCTTCTCCGACCACTCATCTCCGGTGTTGATGGTGGAGCACGGCGTCCAATGGCAACTAGATCTCAGTTCAACACCCAAAATGCTTTTAGGACCATCAGCCGCCATCACCCACCTCCACCTCCACCACCATCAGCCGCCGCCACCTACCTCCATCGCCGCTACCCACCATCAGTCACTATTTCTGTCTCTCTTCCTCTGTGTTGTCACACACTGTTTTCCAGCTTAAATTCTTAAAAATTTAATGTCCTGATCTACAACCACCATCACCAAATTAATATCATCATCTAGAATTGTGGTGCTGACAACAGTAAATACAAATTAGATCAGATGATAATACTGGGAATTGGATCATTAAAATCAATTACGGGTTAATATATAATATATAATTAAGAGATAGATCTGGAACTGGAAGCTACCTTTTGTTGAGGGTTTGAAATTCTTCATCAGTGACCTGGCCCCCAAAGACAACCTTACTGATCCCATCGGAAGGCTGGTGAGAACGAGCAGCAGCTGAGGGTGCCTCCACCGAATCAACAACAGGAGTCTCCGGCCAGCTCAACAGATCTGCGGTCGCACTGTGTGGCTTCCTCACCGGCGTCTTCCTCTCCATTTTACTTCTCCTGACTGCGATGCGACGTCGTAAGGTTATTTATATGTACAAATCTATCTATATCTATGTGTTTGTTTGTTTACGATTACAAAGTAGCAGTGAGTGACGAGCCCCTGTTTTTTGGTTTTGGTGGATTTCTTTCTTTAAATTTGTGCAAAAAAAATTAATTTAAATCACCAGATCTATGAATTAAACCATCAAATCAAATCAGCCAACTTGAATTTTAAATGAAATAAATCCAATTTTGTAATTTCTACCATAAATTGAGATGAATCACTGGTTGCAGGTGTTGATTGAAGGGTGGCGGGTGGTGGGTTTTTTTAGAGAGAGAGAGAGGGGAGGAAGAAGATGGCAGTGGTGGTTGTGGTGGTGAATGGCGGTGACAGTGGTGGTTGAGGGTGGTGGCTGGAGGTGGCAGTGGTGGTTGTGGTGGTGAATGGCGGTGGCAGTGGTGGCAGGGGGTAATATTACAGAGTAAACAAAACACAGGGGGTAAAATAAAAGGGTAAAATGGTCATTTCACCACCAAGTCAACAGATCAGTCAACAAAATTGAGCTTAGGGGTAAGGTTGCGACATAACCTCAAACAATGGGGGGTAAAATTGCAATTATTTCCTTAGGGGGGTAAGGGTGCCAATGACCCCTAACCTCAGGGGGTAAAATTGCAGTTTACTCTAGTATATATATCCAAATATGAGTCGTGTATAGCAGTGGCGGATCTAGAAAACGTTTTATAAAAAAGCAGTAGCGAAATTGAAAAAACGTCAAAAAAGTCAAATTTTTCCAAGCGGTAGCGGAGGCTACCCCTTCCCCTAAGGTAGGTCCGCCCCTGGTGTATAGAATTACATTTTAGAGGACACGTGAGTATAAAAAGTAACATGTGTCACGATTTATAAGAAACGAAAAGACACTTTAAGAGAAATGTGAGTACAAAAGGCAATGTTTGAAAACCGGACATCAAACGGATATTTCACAAATCCATTGGTTTAAACGGTCAGAGTGGATTCGAGAAACGGATGACATCATAATTAATTTATTGTTTAGATATAAAAAATTCCAGAACAATTTATAGTCTAATTTGGATATCATTTAACCAAACATAGTAAATTATAAGTTTTCAATCTTAAAAAATACTAATCATTTGGTTGATTTAGTTATGAAATAGTGCGTTTGGTGAAAATATTCATTATTTGGTATTAGAATGAATGTTTAATGTTTTGGGTTAAGGGTGGGTGAAATGTGAAATAGTAAAAAAAAAAAAAAAAAAAAGAAATAAAAAACTTGACATCCGTGAAAATCAGTATAAATTGTATATGATTACATAAAAAGTATATCGTACAATACGTCTTAACGTACGCTGCGTACGCGATGGCAAATCGCACATTATCTTACAAAAAAAAAAATGAAAGTCGCATGCTACTGAAAAAATGAAATTCGCATGTACGAAAAAAACAAGTAAATCACATGTTATAAAAAACCACAAATCGCATGTATTAAAAAAAATGAAAGTCGCGTGTTATAAACTAAATTTCGCATGATGAAACTGAATCGCGTACGCAACGTACATTAAGGCACTTTATACAATAACCGGCCTCTATAATTACAAATCTAACATCCATTTCAACTTAGCTGAGTTGGTAAACTACGAAACGGTCAAAACCTTTCAAAACTCATTAGAAAGTTTTGTCCTACGTCATTCGGACTATGTTTGTATAATATGGATTCTATGTGCCGTACATCGGCCAAGGATGTAAAGTGTATGTATACACTTTGCAATTTGTATAAAAAACACACTTACAATCTTTGACTGCTTCGGTCTGACCATGGCTAGCGGCCAACAAATACGATTGATTTAATTAAGGACGGTTTAATATGAATCAACCGGACCGCTTAAGTCTATGGGTGCCTTTCCGACCCTGAAAAAAATGCAAGAATATAGCTGGATATGTTTAACTCAAACCCTACATTGTTGTTCTATCTATTATTTTCTAATAAGTCAAAGTTATTTGGTCAACTCTTATATTAGTCAAAATGGAACCATGAGCGGGGTGTTACTGGTTTAGGTCATAATGGAACCTTCAGGCATTCATTTATTTATTAACTAAAAGATGCTCTATCAAAGAAAAATGTCATCAAAGACTTTCGGGTTGGGAAGTGAAACCAAACACCACTTGTATATATTTATTGTCAAAGGATATCGTTTGTAACTTGGATATGCTTAAAATCATGTAACTAGAGGGTTGTCCCCGATAATCATCTAATAATTTTAGGCCCGTAGCAAATATTGGGCCAGATTATAAATTGGTTTAAATTTTACTAATGGGTGTTGATGAGTAAAGAGTAATGGGCTAAATTTAAAATGAGTTTTTAGTGTTTAATTGGATTAAACAAAAAAAAAATTGTTAATGGGTTTAAGTGTTTAACAAGTTGTTTTGGTACTCAAAACCAAAAAGAAAACCTTGAGATTTGGACCATTTGGTTCCATTATGACTTACGTCAGACAACACTGAGATGACTCATTGCAAGTACTGTGGGAAGTTCCTCAAATCCGTGGCGAACTCAAGTCTCAAAAAACATATGGTTAAACATTGTCTAGCCAAAAAACTAAAAAAGGAAGGAGAATCGTTCGGATCCACAAACCCCCTTACCAAAACTAGTGTTGAATTGTTTAAGTTTAAAAATTTTTAATGTTAATTTTAAGTGTTGAATTGTTTAAATTTAATTTTAAGTTTTAAAAATGTTTAATGTTGATGTTAATTTTAAGCTTTAAAATGCTTAATTGGTTAAGTTTCACTTTTTTTAATATCAATAAAATAACATTTATATTAAACATATTTAACATTAAATCTAAATAAATGTTACAATACTAATACAAATTACAAAGTAACGTCCATTATAAGTATCCAAATTTTTAACTTGGTAAACGGTCTTTTATTAACTTGTTCATATCCAGCCACAGATTCTTCAATAACATGCTCATCGTGATTTGGGTCTTCCAACTCGGTCATCCGTCTGCGGTATATATCGTGAAATATTCCAATTGGTTTGGATATACTTATGATCTTTGCTTTGAGATAATCACTTGTCGGTTTCAAAACTCATTTTCTCGTCAATCTCTCCTTAAGGCAATTCCAAAAATCAGAATCACAATGATACCTTTGACTCTCTTATTGTAAGTTCTGATACCTGACGTGTACAAAAGTTTGGCCTAAGTCGTACTCCTTATCATTGGTCCAAGTGGAAGACATGACCCAAGCTTTTGGGTTTTTTTTTTTTGGGTTTGCTTATGCGTTTTCGAGTTGGGTAATTAACTAATACATTCCGCAACTATTTATACTCATTTTTTTCTGGGGGGGGGGGGGGGTCTTGAACTGGTTCTAACAGAAAAAAATTGTAAAAACGACGATATGGTTGTTTCCAATGGCTAGAATCGACTCCAACGGTTTTTACCGTAATAATCGGTTCCTACCTGGGTATTATCAGGTAGAAACCAAGTAAGAATCGTTTTTTGAAACCATATGAAGAATCGGGTAGGAACTATCGGGTATAATCGGTTCTGAACTAGGTATAGTTCCCATCAGGTTTTACCCCAAATCGGTTCGAGGCCAGGCCAGGTCTGGAACCCTTTTTTTGTGCATCTATAACAGGTTATATAATTTTTTTTCTATAGAGAAAAAAATGTTTACACACATAGAGTTAGGATCGTGTGAGAATCACTTGGGTAATTGAGAACTGTGAGAACCATTCTAGTCCGCTCATTTTTATAAGCAATTTGTATTTGCTAAATCGCCCTTTTTTCCATTTTTTTTTAATTATACACATGTGTGCTGACTTGGTTAAAACTGAAAAAAATAAGTATTGTATATACATGTTTTATAATGTACGTATTATGTACAAATGTGTATAAACGATTGTACATGTATGTATATAAAGGAATATTATGGTTCTTTTGCTAATACACCTAAGTGTACACACGTGTTTAAATTTTAAAAAAAAATAAGTATCGTATATATATGTTGGATAATGTACACATACGTACAACTAACAAAAAAAAACACTGAAAATGGGCGCTTAGCAAAAAAAAAAAAAAACTTTTGCTTAGAGAAAATGAGTGATCCAGAAAGGTTCTCATGGACTCCATTACACAAGAATACATAAATAGCGACAAAATAGTGACATAAAGATTTTATTATAAGATCATACCGAACCAAAAATAACCCAAACCCTAAAAAATCACATAAATTATGAGTTCTTCGACAATACAGATAATCAACTGAACCAATAGATCACTGGATTGAAACAACATACAATGAACACAGATGATCTAATACGAAATTACAAAACCAATAGACTGAAACAACATACATTTACTCTGTGCACACCACACCTCAACCATTGAGCCCAATCCTTTTATATAATAAGACAATTTTCACCACCTAATTTCAAACTTTATGAGGAAGAATGGAATATTCGGTGCAAGCTTCAAAAAATGTGTTACTAATTAGTAGCTAACATTTTATCATTTTTGTTGGCTTCATATTTGAGGCTCATGTTACCAAAAATATGTATACCACTACTTGGACTGTTTTTACAAAGAAATACTATAGACATGCCATTTTTATTGGTGGTTCTAAATTGATAAGAAATACATTAGTTTTATTCTCTACTTTTGTTGTCAAAAGTGACCAAATTTAGTGGTGCAAAATTGCCAACTGTCGCCAATGCCAACATAACCAAATTTGACCTAAATTGACAAACTTGGAGCTAAATTAACATAGCAATATTATTAGCATGTAAGCATGTATCCAACATGAACCGAATATTGACCTAGATTTAATGAAACCTTTAAGCATTTACCAACATGAACCGGTATTAACATAATGATGATATTAATAACAACTAGTAGTCTAGCATACATGATAATATGAATCGAACCATCCCGGTTAAACGTTTGGTTGACCAGGTTTGTTTTATATTAATAATAATCTTTGTTGACCGTTCAAAAACAACATGAATCAAACCAATATCGAGTTTTTTTATTTTAATAATAATATTTGGTTTCCTTACGTCGGAGGCTGTGGACCTACTTAGCTGAGTTCAAAGGGTCATGCAAAATAATGTTATAACCCAGAGATCTATAGATATAGTTTTTAAAAAACTTAGTATTCCTAAAGAACGATAATTTTTTTAGTATGTTATAACTTTATAATATTTAGTATATTATAATAACTTTATAATATTTAGTATCTTCAATAAAAGATATAGTTTCTATTTGGTGACAGGCATTTTTGAATTGTTGAGATATATTTATTATGCAAAAATAATTATTAAACTCGTGACAAAAACTAGATGCAACAGTTATCTGGAAGGAGGAAAGTACATAGAATGCGGTTATGGTACAGTTGTCTCGTGATAGCTTCATCCAGCTGGCCTACGCTCCTACCAATCCTCTTTCACGAGTCCTGTTGTACACCAGTACTACCTCCCACCATTTTAACCTACTCAACCCGACCCGATCCACAAATTTCACCCAGTAAGAAGTGGTGGAGCGGTGGGTAGGCTGGTTTGCCTCGCAAGAGGCGCCGGTTCGATCCCCGTTTCCATCATATGTGAGGCACCAGGGTTTTACCCATGATGCCCGGGTTCGATCCCCACTTGAGGCGGTTTATTCCCCTCTGTGGCGGCTCTCAACTCGTCAAGCCCAACGATGGGCGAGGCACCTGTGGGGTTTTTCCTTTGGACGCCGGTCACACTCTGATGCCAGCTGGGGCACGGTTAAGACACTCACGTCTGGCCGGAGTGGGGCGACGGGCCTCCCCAATGAGGGGGGGTGTGGGGTGTCTCGCACCCAAAAAATTGTGACACCTTGCCGTTCAAAAAAAAAAAAAAAAAGAAGTAAAAAATTCGGGTTAATTCATTATGTTTGTTTATTGATTTAGGTCAAGTCAATAATCCATTATACACAAAAACAGTTGGGCTTTAACGTAGCCCTTTAAGTTTTTTCTTTAAAAACATACAATTTTTAAATTATAAATTCTTTCGGACCCTATTTTGATTTGAGCCCAGAGCGGTCGCCCACCGGCACTTGCTCTTGACTGCCCCTGTTTAATTTGGTCTATAAATCTCACATTCTTTGCTCGATGTGAGACAGGTCTCATACCTTGCAAAATTGCAATAATTTAAGTTTGTAAGATTCGATCCTCCTTAAGAACCAACATCCTTATTGGTCACGGCCATGGTTGCAAAAGTCGCTAGGCGCTCCCTAGTCGGATTTGGGAGTACTCGGGAAGTACTCGGGCTAGGCGGGGATTACTCGGGGAGTAATTGGCCTAGGAGAACAATACTCGGGCCTCGGCAGCCTACCTTGTAGCGAGTACTTGGGTAGTACTCTGAGCCTGGGCGGGACTTTTACAACCGTGATCACGGCTGGTCTTCTCCAAGCCCCCACTCCGAGCCTTGATTTGATACCACTATTAAAGCCCTGAACTTATCAAATTGATCTATAAACCTTACGTTTGTTACCCATATAACCGATGTAAGACTGGTTTTATTCGTTTTAATTCAGAACGTAAATTTGGGATATTATTTAATAGTTATGATGCTTTTATTTTTCTATAACGTGTTTTATTGTTTTTATTAATATTAATCATAACGTTGATTCATTTTGTAGTTCTTCATTAAATAATAAGTTATTAGTAAAATAAAAACCCCAACTTCAAAACTATAAATACCACATATATTCCAAACAAATTCAACCATCAAATACCATTCAATATTTTCTCAACTAAAATGCCTCTTGCTAGCTTCCTACTACACTTTCTCTTCTTAATCTCCATTTTCAATGTTTCAATTGCCACTAGACGCCTAACGGAGTTAGTTCGTGATCCCACTAATCTGTTGAAATACCATAACGGCCGTCTCCTCACCGGCAATATCTCCGTCAACCTCATTTGGTATGGCAACTTTAAACCGTCACAAAAAGCCATCATCTCCGATTTCATCACCTCAATATCCTCCACATCTCAACCGTCACAAAAACCCTCCGTCGCTACATGGTGGAAAACCACCGAGAATTACCACACGAAATTAAACCGACCCGACTCGATATCCATCCGACTTGGTAAACAAGTATCCGACCCGAAATACTCTCTCGGGAAGTTGTTAACGGACGATAATCTCGTTAAACTCGCTTTACGCGCAAGCGTTGATTCGCCAGACACCGTTAACATTGTTTTAACGGCGGCTGACGTGGCAGTTACAGGTTTTTGTACCAGCCGATGCGGGACCCACAACTCCGCGTTGTCAAATTCCAAAAATGCCCATAATAATAAATTTGTTTATATTTGGGTTGGCAACTCGGACACTCAGTGTCCGGGTCAATGCGCCTGGCCGTTTCACCGGCCTATCTACGGACCACAGGGTGCGCCATTGGTCGCACCCAACAAAGATGTGGGTCTAGACGGGATGGTGATTAATTTGGCCAGTTTATTAGCTGGTACAGCTACGAACCCATTTGGGGATGGGTATTATCAGGGGGATGCAAGGGCACCGTTGGAGGCTGCATCCGCGTGTCCTGGGGTGTATGGAAAAGGGGCGTATCCGGGTTACCCGGGGAACTTGTTGGTGGACCCGAAAACGGGTGCAAGTTATAATGCATATGGTACAAACAGAAGGAAGTATTTGGTTCCGGCTTTGTATGACCCATCTACTTCCAAATGTTCCGCTTTGGTGTAACATGTGAGAAAAATGTCATGTAAAAAAATAAATTGTGGATGGATAAAGTTTTATGAAGAGTTCTGTTAATAAATGATACTTTATTTATAGTAACTAAACTCTTTTCTCTTTGTTGTATCTTTCTTTCTACATTTTTTTGTATATTAACTTAGATATACTATTTAAATTAAGGTATAAAAATAATGTTTCTCCTGTACATGTGTGGTTGAAAGATTGGGAAAATTTTATCAATATTTTTGACATCTATGAACAAACAAAGATTTATTTAAAACAAAATTCGTACTTTCATATTTTCAATTTTTTAGTTTAACGGGGGCACCCAATCCCCCGAACTTTTCGCTCAGTAGTGTTCAGTATGTAGTTTTCGAATATAATTTTTTAGGTATATACGTTTTCGACTCCACGGTTGGAAATCTCAAGCTTCGCTACTGATCGTATTGCAATAAATAACCATTAACCGATATTCAATTTTTTCGGCTTATTCAATTCATATTTCTGAAACCGAAAACCAGATATGTAATTCAGTTCGGTTTTAAATGGTTGCGATTTAATCGTTTTGGTGCATGGGATTAGGATCCAATACAAAGGCTCCTTATTGTAAGAAGGGTTCAAAGGTTTCTAAAAAAAACTCACTACACACAAAAAAAAAAACCTAAACACCCACAACCACCCAAAAACCTAAACCCTCCACACCCTCTCACCCACCCCAATTTTTTTTTTTTTTTTTTGTCGAGAGGAGGTTGGGGGGGGGGGGGGGGGGGTGTTTAGGTTTTTGGGTGGTGGTGGTGGGGTGGGGTGGGGGTTTGGGTGATGGTGTAGTGGGTTTAGGTTTTAGGTTATTAGACACTTGTCACTCTATAAATCCTTCTTACATTTCTTACAATTAGAAGTATTTGTATAATAAATTAACCCTGGTGCATGAAAGTATAAATAGATTGAATAAGATAAAGCATGCATGAGTAGGAAGGTTCGTTTGTAGTGATCACTTGTTCCTTTTGGTTCACATTTGACCTTTTGTTGTTAGAGATAGAGTTAACAAAAACGTTGACTTATTGAAAAATGCAATTACAAGGGGAAGATGTTGGCATACAGCCTGTTTCTTGAGTAATGAAATGAGTTGAATGGCCACCATATAACAGATTTATCGTGAATAAATAAATGCATGGCACATATGCTTTGAATGAAAGACTGGAAGCTACATGAATTGAATTGTAGAAATCTAGAAAAATGGTTTATTTTAGATATTTTAATAAAAGAAATATATTTTAAAGTATAAGTATAAATAAAATATTAAATAAAACTGTGTCTTTAAATATGTTTAAATATTACTTGTTTTTAGGTTTAAATTATTAAAGAACAACTAAATTATAGAGTAAACTGTCAAAATGGTTCCTAAGATTTGGTCACTTTTAACACTTTAGTCCAAAACTCAAACCTTTTGAATCTAGATTCATTTGGTTTCAATTTCGTTGTCATTTTCATTCAAAATCAAAATCTGGTCAAATTTTTCAGTTAACATCCAGCTTTTTTTTGTCGTTTTTCTCCCTTTTAGCGAAGGGCAAAATTGTTAGATTTTTTTAATTTTTATAATAAAACGTTAAAATATCATTTTGCCCTTCATTAAAGAGAGAAAAAAGACAAAAAAAAAATGGATATTAACTGAAAAATCTAACCAAGTTTTTATTTTGGATGAAAATGACAATAAAATTGAAACTACAGGGACCCAGATTCAAAAGATTTAAGTTTTGGACTAAAGTGACAAAAGTGACCAAACCTCAGGGACCATTTTGACAGTTTACTTGAAATAATATTTTAAAGACAAATTGGATTTAAATAATTCGAACCAAAAAAAAAAACTTAAGTCCGTTTTGTTTTTTGCCAATAATAATCTCAACTGAATTTATTCCTGACAGTGCTCCCACCTTTTTCATTTTGTTTGTATAATGGTCCGCTGTTAAAAATAACTTAACGGAGTTAGGTTTTTTCCGGATTACAAACCGATGTTTTTTGGTTTTTTATCAGAACGAGGATACGAGTCGATTGATGTAAAACTTACCTTAATCCAATTGATGAAAATATCGGTTTGTAAATTGGAAAAAAAAAAACTTAAGTCCGATTTGTTTTTTTAATGGCAGGCCATTATACAAACAAAGAGAAAAAGTTGGGACCACTGTGAGGAATAAACTCAATTGAGATTATTACTGGATAAATAGAAAAAATGACTGGATAGTCCATGTGGTTTGCCCATTTTTCACCTTTAGTCCTTAACTTTCTAAAATTACAGCTATAGTCCTCAACTTTTGGAATTTCGTTCTAAGATAGTCCCTGACGTGGATGAAGGTTAGTTTTCTTAGTTAAGTGACTGTGAAATTACGTAAATGCCCTTCATTTTAAAATATAACAATTAAAACATTAAATCAAAATATATTACATATGAGATTTCAGGTGGGTCCCATATGTATTTATTATAATGTTTTAATGTTTAATTTATGAGTTTTTAATGATAAGGGTATTTAGGTAATTTCACTTATACTTAACACCAAAAACTAACTCCCATCCGCGTCAGGGACTATCCGGGAACGAAATTGCAAAAGTTGGGGACTATAGCTGTAATTTTAGAAAGTTAGAGACTAAAGGTGAAAAACAGGAAAACCACAGGGACTATCCGGGCATTTTTCTCGGATAAATATTATTTATGAATCCGTGATTAACCTTGACGAACATGGTTTCCACTTTTTGCTATTTCAAAGTGGAAACAAAATAAACTATGTAAGTTGCTTAACAAATTAACATACTTTATCAAAATTTGGAAAGACGAACCACTCTACCGGGTTATTGTTCTTGAGCCAATCTATTTATTCCCCAAAACGGACCGGGTCAAAATTCTTGGGCCTGCATAAAACAAACTATAGAAGCACAGAGTCTAGTCTACATCATATCAAGCCCAAAACATCTTGTCCTTAAAAGTCTAAATGTCTAGGCCTAAAGACTAAAGGAGTCTTGGTCCTTGGACCTCTTGGTTTCAGAATATAATTTTGGTTTGATTAATTAGGCTAGAGGGTATGGAGAGCCTCATCCACAAGGGGATGGGTAGCCACGTCACCGCCACGTAGGAGGGGCTTGAAGGGGATGGACCTAGGGGGTGGGGGATAAACCCCTTTATATATATATATATGTATGTATGTATAGCTGTATGTGTGAGGAGAGAGGAGAGAGGCCCGTCGTGAACGTCGAGTGGGAGCCGAAAGGGACTAGCCGAGCCTGAGGGGGGCGGTGTGGGGGACAGGCGCCGGGCCAGGCCGGGCCTAAGCCGGCCCCCATACCGTCTGGTCTTAGGGCAAAACGTTAAGAAAAGCATATTCATTAATTTTAATAGCCTATCATAAAAAGAATTAAAAGGAATTAATTAACTTTAAGAAAGTTGCGAAAAAAAAACATTTGAAGACTTTATCCATGCCAAGTGGGCAACGCTGACCAAAACGTCAACCCGGGGTGGAGTAGCCGGCGTTAAAGGGCCAAAAACGCCCAAAACCCACGTCCACATCCAACAGTCTAAACTCAACTCCGAAGTAGGTAACAAGTTGTTGCGAAGTGCATTATTTTTTAATTAACATCCAGATATTGAAAAGTTCAGAAAAAAAGGACCTGACAAATAGATGTTAAGAAGTCTTTTTCTTTTGATTAAGTGGTTACTGGTCTATAAAAATAATAATTTTAAAGTAATTATATGGACGAGTTATTTGGGATATAGATGTTAAGAAGTCTTTTTCTTTTGATTAAGTGGTTATTGGTCTATAAAAATAATAATTTTAAAGTAATTATATGGACGAGTTGTTTGGGATGTAAAAAAAGCACACAGTTATTTACTGATTTTAATCTAATAACTCTAACTAAACGGATGTATAAGGCTATGTGTATTGATTAACGTTCCTCGGCTTACGACACCCACCTTGGAGCCACGTCGTCCAAAACCCCATCTCCCCTTCACGCCCCACCCTTAGGCGTTACCAAGCTAGCACCCAACCTTCTTTACGCTTCCCCATGCCCCACGACCATGGTGACACGCCTTAGAAACGCCTCACCGCCTACAAAAATGATGCCACGTTGGAGATGATGTGACAGTGAGCGTGGATATGGCTAATATGTTAAGTAGGTACGAGATCAGAGATGAATACACACGAGATTCACAAGCTACTTCTATTAATTTTTGTGAATTAATAAAACTACAAGACTCAGGGAAAATAGATACTAAAAACAATCTAATTCTACTAGGACTTCTATTCTTACTCATACTTATCTCTAAACATGATTCACAAGCTACTTCTATTAATTTTTGTCAATTAATAAAACTACAAGACTCAAGGAATATAGATACTAAAAACAATCTAATTCTACTAGGACTTCTATTGTTACTCATACTTATCTCTAAACAATTAGACACTAATCAAATCTAATACTAAGATAATTCAAATAATAATTAAATACATTTAATTATTATTTTACTTGCCATTCAGAAAAAAAATATTATTTTACTCATTTAATCTTTCGACTTTAGATCTTCTCTATACCACCCCTTTAAGATCAAACGAACATCCCTGTTGATTTTGTAATTTTACCCATTACACTCAGCATCACACTTGATGATATTTTAATATAACTGGATTGAAATCATCATATACGAAGATATGGTGGTTTTTATAACCATCTAATATACGAAAACCGAAATATACAATTTGCTTTAGGATATGTAAAAAATTAGGCCGCCTATGTTTGGTGGATTTAATAAAACCAGATATATATATTTTTTAATCTTACAACAAATACAAGAAAATGCATAATTATATCTATACTATCTATAATAAGAGATTATGAGCTGATGTAAATCTGCATATGTGTCAACTTCTAAGGTATGCCACATGTCAATGATGATGTCATAATTCCGGTTTACAATTTACAATCTACAAATAATCTATAAATCTGATTTTTATTTTTATTAGAATTAATTAGTGGTTTTTTTAGGCGGGACAATTTAAAATTCAAAATTTAAACAACTGACCCATAAAAACCTCTCTCTAAAATTCAAAATTAGAGCTTCACTTTTAGAAATCAATCCATTTCTCTCTGATGGAGTTGGTTCTCCTGTTCACTCCACACTCTCTGCTTCTCTATCGCCACCCCTCAACGCCGCCGTGCTCCGCCGATGCCGGCATCGGTTTGCCGTATCTATAGCCGTAAAGTTATCATCGACTCACGTCACAATGTCATCAACGACTCGTGATTTTCAACTACTCAAAACAAAAACAACAAGATTGATTATCGTTCTATAGGGTTTTCATTCTTCAATCACCGATTATTCCAACCATTAATTCGTTCGGTACTCTCTCCACTTATGTTTTGATTGTTCTCTCAAGTTAGGGTTTTTTGTTGTGCAAATTCGGTATGAATTTTGTTGAATTTACGATGCATTTGGTTGTTATGTGTGCTTCATTTGTTGTATAAGGTGTGCTTGATCTGATAGTTGCTGAAACGGTGCCGTTTTGTAGGTATGAGTTCAAAATGAAGAATAACGCACCAATCTTCTCATTCTTGGTTTTGAGTTTGACGCTGCAATTTCAGATTAAAGGACCTGCTTGGAGTTGCTTCTGTAGGTCCAATACCTCTTCTAATTGTTGATGGAACCAGTTGTAGTTATATGAAGTTTTTCTAATACATTTTGAGTTTTTATTGCTTATCTTACCAGATGAGAAGTATTACAAGGGGTTATGGTCTTCAGGAATGATTTTATGCAAAGATGGATCTAGAACATTCACCAAGTCACAGCTTAATGTGATGGCACCGGTGAACCAGTTTTTCTAATACATTTTGAGTTTTTATGACTTATTGTGCAATTAGGTTTGAATTCAACTTGACAAAGTTCAAAGTAGGTTTGAATTCAACTTCATAGATATAAACTTTAATAAGAGTGATTTTTTGATGTATCGATGAGCAAGTTAGGTTTGAATTCAACTTGACAAAGTTCAAAGTAGTGCACTTATCTTAACATAACGGTATATGTGGCTTTGCAGGAACATCAGCATGCCCCACTGGGAAATTCTATTACTCACAAATCTTCACCATATCACATGTAAGAAGCTACAATCCTTATTTTATGAGTTTAAGGTCTCAGTGATTAGTTACTTTGTCTTTTTATTCAAAAAGAGGCTTTATCTACCTAACATGGCAAGGGTTATCTGAATAATGTTTTATTGAGTCCTTTTTCGCATTAAAATAATGTTTTAGTAACATTTTGTTTACATATTAATTATTTATTGATTTATAATTTTAATTAACCAGGTGGATACGATAAGGAAGACAAAGCAGCTAGAGCTTATGAATTAGCAACCCTCAAGTATTGGGGTCCCACCACCACCACAAACTTTCCGGTAGTAATCTTTATCTTTATGCCCTGAATTAATTGAAAGTAACGATCGGCTTGCTAAAAGCTTATACACCGAGTCTGGTCATATTTTATATAAATTTGGATGATTTAGGTTTGCAACTATGAGAAAGAGCTTGAAGAAATGAACAACATGACTAGGCAAGAATTTGTTGCTTCACTTAGAAGGTATATATAAGTTGTGTCGGTTTCACTTTGTGAATTAAGTGCAATCGTGAGTGCATTAGGTTATATATAGATAGTGTCTAATTAACCTTTAAATTTTCTAGAGCAGCCTCAATTTATAGAGGTGTAACAAGGTAACAAATGTTAGTTATCATATAACCGGATGTTCACCGTCCAGTTTGCCAAGTTTTTGTGAAAAATATGGATTAAACTGCTAATAATGGTTTTAGATTAAGAAAACCGAACCGACCAGGTTGGTAATTGGTTGGGCTGCCAGTCACTATCACAATGCAGTATACTATCATTTTAATGGCTAAATTTTCAATATCTTTTGCAGGTGTCTTCTTTATTCTTTGGTTCAACCCATGTGCACAACTTACTATCAGTTATTCTTTTCATTTGTGGATTTCTGTCTTTGACATAGGTACGTAGAACTAATTTTCTTGCAATTTGATTATGATATGTTCGATAATTACATAATCTGTTTGTGGTTTCTCTTCATATGTTTGGTTTAGACTTAGTTTTAAGGACGAGCACAAGCTCGAAAACACCTAAATTTATAACTACTAAATTCCATAAACAAGTGTATATTTTCTACTTTATTTAATTTTTCTTTAGCTTCTATTTGTCTTGGTATACCGAATTACATTGTTGGAATTGAACCTTAACAGAGGAACAGTTGATTAAGGCCAAAACCGGTTCAGAGCAGTGGAACCAGAATAAGCAGTTGTTAGGCTTCAGACTTTCCCCTTGACAGTGGTTCAAACAACTGCTGATCTATAATTCTGAGTTGTTTTATCTACTGCTTAGCACAACAGCTGATGTGAAGACTAAAAGAATGCCAAAGACTAAGTACTGCTCTTCCAACTATTACCTTCAGTCAAGAATTGCTGAGAAGACCAAAGCCCTGCTTGGAATAAAGCAGTGGAATGAAGAAACAATTGTTTACTTTGTCTTATTGTAATAGGATCAGTTGTTAGATAACAATGGATGTATAGAACAGTTGTCACTATCATGGTGACGTCAGCCAAGATGCTTCAGTGGTTTGACATGCTTTATAAATGGACCAGTACTCTGTACTTTTTCACTTGATGGACTGACTGTGTTTATCTCCTCTGATCCAATCCTTTCATCTTTTGTGATCGACCAAGTAGCATCAGGCTGAGGGGAAGTTTTAGTTTGTAAGCATGCAATGTAATCTTTTGATTTGATTTGTAATCTTTCGATTAAGGAAAAGCATGTGTTTATCAAAACTATTTTCCTCCTTGATTGTGTTTATAAAGTTTGTGTTCATTTCCGCTGCATAAATCATTGAATCATATTCA
This sequence comes from Helianthus tuberosus, assembly GCA_030545235.1. NCBI lineage: Eukaryota > Viridiplantae > Streptophyta > Magnoliopsida > Asterales > Asteraceae > Helianthus > Helianthus tuberosus. The sequence goes on along the minus strand of CM060379.1, from coordinate 3,880,525 downwards.
TTCATTGTTCATCTATTACAAAAAACACAATCAATTTAACAATCAATTCATCTATTACAAAAAACACAATCATGACGACATCTGAGCAGCAGATGTACAAAACAGATGTTAAAGCTCATCCACTGATATACCAACAGTTGCTGATCAAATTAAACTTCAAATCCACTAAAAGACAGAAAGTTGCGTAGTGTCATATAAGAGGAGCTTCAACAGTTCAGGGAAAACAAGTTTCAAAACTTGCACACTTACCAAAGGATGAGAATCTTTTGGGCAAAAAGTGGACCCTCAAAAACATTGTATATGTTGGAGTATAGTTGTCAAGATTTATACTCATCAAACTAAGCACAAACAGCAGATGTTTGCACAACCACTGTTTTGAAGAAGACTATGTTGCTGCTGCAAGTATCACACTGATTGGTTCAAACATCTGTTGGTTTGTAGCTATCCACTGTTGAAAGTCAACCTCTGTTCCATCATTTTCATTGTTTTCCACTGTTACCAAACTTCAGTGCTTTAAACCACTGACACAGCTATCCACTGATAGTTAAAGTCGCTCATTGTCCTCATTTTCATTTGTAATCCACTGATATTCATCCATCAGTGGTTTCCTTAACAACTGTCTTCCATTATCCTTCATTTCATCAGAGGTTGGCATATGGTCAGTTCTTATTCGTCAGATCTTTGTAACCGTTGCCACGTCAGCAATCACCTTTTTTCCCTATAAAACCCTGATCAAAAACCCCAAACAGGGGTTTTACTGTCGATTCGAATTCACAAAAAAACTGTTCTCAAAGCAGTTTCCATCTTCTTATCTGAAATTCATTCTTCGATTTTCTTCATCAAAATGACGAAATCAAAATCAAAATCATCATCATCTTCCAAAGAGGTCGCTCAAACGGCCGCTGAAACCATTGAAATACCATACAAATCCCCTCACAACTACTTGGGTCTACTCACAAAACCCACCAACAATCACACCTTCGATTCAATCATTGACATCATGGCTGCATCAAAGTATAAAACTTTGCTTACAGCAGATGCTCCAGTTTACCAACAAACCCAGAGAGAATTTTGGAAAAACGCTACCCTCGAAAAAGAAGGCGAGACCGTCACTGCCATTAATTCTTCCATACAGGGTAAAGCGATTCAAATTACTCCACAATCCATCTCAGAAGTCTTTAAACTCGATGATCAGAAAGGTAAAACTTCTTTTGTTAAAAGCGAGTTGAAAACTGATTTTCTGAAAAGGGGGTATGCAGATCAAATAAAAAAGGATACCTTACAAAAAGGTTTCTTCCCCTCTGCAACTAGGTTTTTATTTCATACTCTTTTGACATGTGTTTCAAATAAAATAACTGCTTTTAACGAAATACCATTAAAGATCCAATGCCTGGGTTATGCCATTCTACATAATGAAAATTATAATTATTCCCAGGAAATCTTTAATGATTTGGTGAAAAATGTTGATACCAAAGCATTTCTACTTTTTCCAAGGTTTCTAAGCTACTATTTCAAAGAAAAATTTGGAAAAGAAAATGAAAATTTACTCAAACAAGGTGCTTATTTTAAAATAAGTGGTTTAACCACTGAAACATTCTCTAGAATGATGGCACCTACAAAAACAAAAGTAGAGGTGCCTGAGCAGAATTTAGCAGAAAACACTGCTCCTCAGGCATCTACTGTTGAGCCCACTGCTCCAGGTGATCATAGTAGCACAACCACTGCTATGAAACCCACACCTGTAATCACCAAAAAGACCAAAAAGAAATCATACAAAAAACCCACCAAACCCAAAGCAAAGGAAACTCTGGAAGATGAGATCCCAGAGCAACTGCCAGTGACAACACAAATGTCACCAAAAACCACTGCTGCTACTTCCTCACAGCAGATGGTAGAAAGATCTCCACCCTTACCTCAAACTCCTCCTGCATCCTCACAAAAGGATCAGGTTGTAAACACAGGGACTCCACATTATGAAGCTCTGGATCCACTCGGATCCATCTTCCACAGTCCTGATCCCAAGGACATGTCTCTTTCAACACCCTTATCCTCACCCCTCACATTACCACAATCCATAATACCTTTGTTGCATGCAGTTGATATAGCTCAGACACAAACCAGTTCCTCTCAATCACCTATCACTGAGAGGATACTCCTACAAGTGACTGGGTATGATGATTATACCTCTGCTATCCCAGCAACAACTGAGGAGGTTACACTGCAGGAGTTACAAGTAATTCCTGTCAGTAGTTCAAGTGAAGCAGCCACTACAAATGTTGAACCCACTGGTTTACATTTGGATAGTGGTTACATCTCTAAGACTTCCTTGAAGGCAATTCCTTCTATAGCACCTCTGATAACCACCAGTGAGTATGTTAAAACTACTAGCAACATTGAAGGGCTATCAAGTGTTGAAGGAAGAAGACCCTAGAACCAAGAACAAGGGGCATCAATGAATGATTTATGGGACTCAGTTCCAAAGTCACACATTGATATAACCACTGCTGGTGGGAAATCAGATGATCCCATTAAATTGGGTGATTATTTAAAATATCAGGAATTGACGGCCAGAGTTGAAAATCTTGAAACAACAGTTGCTGAAATAAAGGATATGGTGCAACAGCTGTTAAAAGCTCAAAAAGCACAATCCACTGTTGTTCCAGCTCAAGCACCTGCACAACCTGCACCTGCTGCAAATGAGCTATGGAGTGTATTCCAACCCCTGCTTGAAAAACAAAAACAAATGGTTGATCAGCAGCATGCAATACATGTACAAATGCTGACAAACATGGTGGAGTCAAGGTTCAAAGATACTCAAGCAGACATCAAGGCTATAAAGGCCAGCATCCAAAACACCACTGGCAAAGCTCCCCCCACTCTACTATTCATTGATAACCCCCATCCAGATAATGCCAAAAAGGGGGAGAAAATCAAGCAGTGGAGGAAGAAGGGAATAGAAGATGGCCTTTATGTTGAACCAGAAAAAGAAAAGCAGGTTTCAAAAACTGCTAGCCAAACAGCTGCCATCTCTTCAACACACACCACTACAACACACACTACAACCACTGCTCTACCTCCACCTAAAATCACCTCACCTCCAAAAGCCATCACTTCAACTACATCACCAGCCATCAAATCAACCCCTGCTCAAAAGCAGAAGACATCTACTGACACATCAGTAGTTGTAATGACAACAGAGTTTGAAACACCTGTTGTTTCAACAGCTGTTTGCCAGTCATCCACCACTGCTCTCATCAATGTCACATCACCACCATCACCTCCTGCGAAAAAGCAGAAGACATCAGATGTTACAACATCTGTTGTAATGACAACAGTAGTTGAAACACCAGTTGTTTCAATAACTGTCAGTCAGCCACAATCCACCACCGCCCTCACTTCACTTCAAGCCATCTTTACTTCAATTAATAAATCACCCAAAAGCACTCCTTCACTAGAGAAAACTTACACCACCAGAAAAAGAAAAACAGCTCAGGCAACTGATGACAAATATGATCCAAATGCTGCAAAATATCCACTGTAACTGGAAGCTATAAAAAATGAGATGAGACAATTCTACACTGTGGATGACCCTTCGAAAAGAAGATTTCCTTCTCTCATAGGCTTCATAGTCCCAGAAAATATGGATGAATATCTCGAGCTCAAAGCAAGGCAGGCTAAGATAAGAGCCAAACTTGAATGCAAAGATCAAGGTGATGAAGCCATTTCTGAAAGAATGGAATTCTTGCTCACCAAAGTCAAACAGATGGAAGACTATGCACGAGATCTGAGCAAAGAAATGTCAAACTTACCACCCGAAGCAGATCTACGAAAAGAAATGAGAAAAGAATATCTTGCATACATCATGAAAGAAAAATTCTATCCAGTTGAAGAAAAACAATTCGAAGAATGGCCAATAGTTGCATTAAAGCATGAGGCAAACAGAATTGAAAGAATTAAAAATGATCCAAGCAAGAAGAGGACAGCTCCAAACTGGAACAAATACAAAAAAGCTCATAGCTGACCTTACATCTGAGTACAAAAGAAAGAAGCAGGAGCTGGTGGATGCAAAGGTGGATACTGCCAATGCCATAGCAAAATGGACTAAGCAGCAAACAGATGAGGCTTATGAAAGGCTTAAGAAAAGGTGGTTTACCTCCATCCACTGTCCAAATACAACTGTTGCTGCCCTTTAAACTGCTGATAAAGCCCTGAAGAAGCAAACACTGTTGGTTAAATCTACTGATGCTAAAAGACTGCCCACTCAAAGACTGATCAACTTTGAGGAAACCACTGTTGAAAGAAGAAAGCAGTAGTTCAGTGTTTTACTTGTATTGTATAGAATCAGTGGTTAGGATTAGCAGTTGTTTGTATAAGAACAGTGTTTACAGGTTGTTAGGTTGATAGACATCACTTTCATGGTGACGTCAGCTGAGATGCCTCAGTGGTTTGGTTTGTCTATAAATGGAACAGTACCCTGTACTGTTACATTTGATCGTTTTGAGTGAGTTCTTCTCCTCAATTCAATCCTTTCATCTTGTGCAACCAACCATGGGGTATCAGGCTGAGGGGGAGTTTAGTTTGTAAGCTTATATTGTAATCTTTTGATTTGATTTATAATCTTTCAACTTAATGAAAAGCAAATGTTATTCAAGGAAATCAAGTTTGTTATTCATTTCTCTTAGCTTTGGTTACACCATTGTGAATCTTTCTCTTTGATTGTGTTTACAAAGTTTGTTATTCATTTCCGCTGCATTTAAACTCTGTTCATCTCTATTGATTTGTTCAAATTATACAAACAAGCATAATCATTAGAGCCTCAGATCCTAACATGTTGTATCAACAACTGTTGGTACCTCAGTGGTTTTGATAGTTGTCAAGATTGTTGTATCAACTATTGGTACCTCAGTGGTATCAACAACTGTTGGTACCTCAGTGGTATCAACAACATTGTATATGTTGGAGTATAGTTGTCAACATTTATACTCATCAAACTAAGCACAAACAGCAGATGTTTCCACAATCACTGTTTTGAAGAAGACTATGTTGCTGCTGCATATTGAGAAAATAATTGTTTGTTTCCTCTAAATATGATATTTGATTTTGATATAATTGCTCAAAACACTTCTTTTATGCAGGATTGTCAAGCAGCTGAAATATATCATCAAAAATCTTATACCTCAAACATCCATCCTCACTTATCATCAGACATCACTTTGTGAGGGATTGCTATGAAAAAAGGTTTGATTTGTCTGCATCATGTTCCCACTAAGGATCAGCTTGCAGATGTGCTAACCAAAGGTTTAGACACATCTATCTTTGAAAGCTTGATCTCTATGATTTTGCTATGCTAAACATGGAATAACAGGCAAAATCATGTTTTTCTATGAATAAAAGCATGAAAATGTTTTCAGAAAATCAAAGTCTGTCGTAACCACTGATTGGTTCAAACATCTGTTGGTTTGTAGCTATCCACTGTTGAAAGTCAACCTCTGTTCCATCATTTTCATTGTTTTCCACTGTAACCAAACTTCAGTGCTTTAAACCACTGACACAGCTATCCACTGATAGTTAAAGTCACCCACTGTCCTCATTTTCATTTGTAATCCACTGATATTCATCCATCAGTGGTTTCCTTAACAACTGTCTTCCATTATCATTCATCTCATCAGAGGTTGGCATATGGTCAGTTCTTATCCGTCAGATCTTTGTAACCGTTGCCACGTCAGCAGTTACCTTTTTCCCTATAAAACCCTGATCAAAAACCCCAAACAGGGGTTTTACTGTCGATTCGAATTCACAAAAAAACTGTTCTCAAAGCACTTTCCATCTTCTTATCTGAAATTCATTCTTCGATTTTCTTCATCAAAATGACGAAATCAAAGCCATCTGCAACATCCACTTCGAAATCATCTAAAAAGGCCTCTCAAAAGGCTACTACACCCATCGAAATTCCATACAAATCCCGTCACAATTATCTGGGTATTCTTACAAAACCAGGCACCACCGATGTTTTCGATTCCATATTGATACCATGACTGCATCAAAGTACAAAACTTTGTTAACAACAGATGCTCCGATTTACCAGAAAACCCAGAGAGAATTTTGAAAAAATGCCACTCTTGACAAACAAGGAGAAGACATCATAGCCATTAATTCCTCCTTAATGGGTAAACCAGTCAAAATCACACCACACTCCATCTCGGAAGTCTTTGAACTCAATGATCAGCAAGGTAAAACTTCTTTTCCCAAAAATGAGTTAAAAACTGATTTCCTTGAAAGGGGGTATGCTGAACAAATAAAGAGGGATACCTTAAAAAAAGGTTATTTCCCTCCTGCAACAAGATTTTTATTTCATAACCTGTTAATGTGTGTTTCAAATAAAACAACTGCCTTCAATGAGATACCATTAAAGATTCAATCCCTGGGGTTTGCTATTTTACGAAATGAAGATTTTAATTATTCCCAGGAAATCTTTGATGATTTGGCCAAAAATGTTTTAACAAAATCCTTTCTATTATTTCCAAGGTATTTAAGTTATTACTTTACAAAGAAATTTGCAAAGGATGATGTTCATGTATACCAACAAGGTGAATCTTTTCAAATTAAAAGCTTAACAGCTGAAACTTTCTCTAGAATGTCAACACCTTGCAAAACACAAACATAGGTGCCTGAGCATAATTTAGCAGCTACCACTGCTCCTCGGGTATCTGCTGCTGAGCCCACTGCTCCAGGTGATCATAGTAGCACAACCACTGCAATGAAACCCACACCTGCCATTACCAAAAAGACCAAAAAGAAATCATCCAAAAAGCCACCCAAACCCAGTAAAACGGCAACTCTGGAAGATGAGATCCCAGAGCAACTGCCAGTGACAAAAAAAAAGTCACCAATAACCACTGCTGCTACTTCCTCACAGCAGATGGAAGAAAGATCTCCATCATTGCCTCAAACTCCTCCGACATCCTCACAAAAGGATTCGGTTGTAAACACAGGGACCCCACATGATGAAGTTCTGGATCCAATCGGCTCCATCTTCCTCAGTCCTGATCCGAAGGACATGTCTCTTTCTACACCTATTCCTTCACCCTTCACATTACCACAATCAATGTTACCTTTGTTGCATGCAGTTGCTATAGCTCAGACACAAACCAGTTCCTCTCAATCACCTATCACTGAGAGTATACTCCCACAAGTGACTGGGTCTGGTGTTCATACCTCTGCTAGCCCAGCAACAACTGAGGAGGTTACACTGCAGGAATTACCAGTAATTCCTGTCAGTAGTTCAAGTGGAGCAGCAACTACTAATGTTGGACCCACTGGTCTACATTGGGTCAGTTGTTCCATAAATAAGACTCTCTTGAAGGAAATTTCTTCAGAGATAACCAAGGCAACCACTGGTGTGTTTACTTTACCAACTGATGAGTTGTTCAAGGTGTCCACAAATGAAGAAAGAAGTCCCCAGTACCAAGAAAAAGGGGCATCAGTAGATGACTTTTGTGACATATTCCCTAAGTCTACTGCTGATACAACCACTGTTGGTGGGAAATCAGATGATCCCACTAAGTTGGGTGATGGTTTAAAATACCAAGAACTGACGGACAGAATTGACACACTTGACACATTGTTGCTGAACTAAAAAATATGATGCAACAGATGTTGGAAATTCAAAAGGTACCACCCATTGTTGTTCCAGGTCAAGCACCTGCACAACCTGCACCTACTGCAAATGAGTTATGGAACTTATTTCAACCCCTGCTCCAACAACAAAGACAGTTGACTGATCAGCAGCTTGACATACATGTCCAAAAGCTGAGGAACATGATGGAGTCCAGATTTAAAGACACCCAAGCTGACATCAAGGCCATAAAGTGCCATATCTTGAACACCACTGGCAAAACAGCTCCCACTGTTCTTTTCCTTGATAATCCACCACCAGATAATGCCAAGAAAGGGGAGAAGATCAAGCTGTGGAAGAAGAAAGGGATTGAAGATGGTCTCTACATTGAGCCACAAAAAGATTGTATGACTAAAGACATTCCCTTGCCAGATGGGAGCAAAAAGATTGATTTTACCACAAATGCACTTGCTGAAGCAAAAGCAAGTGTAAAAAGGGATAGAGATGCAAAGGATAAATCAAGGTGGAATGAGGAGAAGAGAGCTTACATGGAGCTGAATGCACAGGGTTGTTCTGAGCCAAAGGATGTTAAAAATCCTGACCCAAAAAGAAAAAATCCCACTAGAAAAGTGAGGGAACCCAAATCCACACCATCCAGACTCACAAAGCATACTCCAAAACCACCATCTAAAAGCCCTCAGCATCAATCTTCCACCCAAACAGCTGTTGTATCAACAACTGTTGATACCTCAGTGGTTTCAGCAGTTGTTAAACCAACAACCACCACCTCAATGACAACAACTGCTACTTCAACACACACCACTCAAACACCTGATCTCACTAAATCATCCACCACCACTTCAACCACATCACCAACCATCAAATCATCACCTGCCACTGTGCAGAAGACTTCTACTGACACATCAGTAGTTGTAATGACACATCAATCTTCCACCCAAACAGCTGTTGTAACTCCTGTTGTATCAACAACTGTTGGTACCTCAGTGGTTTCAGCAGTTGTTAAACCAACAACCACCACCTCAATCACAACAACTGCTACTTCAACACACACCACTCAAACACCTGATCTGACTAAATCATCCACCACCACTACTACAACCACATCACCAACCATCAAATCACCACCTGCCACTGTGCAGAAGACTTCTGCTGACACATCAGGAGTTGTAATGATAACAGTGGTTGAAACACCTGTTGTTTCAACAACTGTTAGTCAAACACTTCTCACTTCAAACACAACCACTGATCCACCCAAAACATCATCAGTCTCTCCTCAACCAAAAAGGAGAAGGTTAATTTTGATTGATGATGAGCATTCACCTTCACCAACATCTTCACAACCTCTACCAATTGTCACTTTACCAAACCCTGTACCTCTCTCTTCAACATAGATACAAAAGCCAATCACTGATATTGCTCCTGCAGGTGTTCAATTTCCTCTAGAACTTATTGCTGTCAGAGAAGAGATCAAATCCTTCTACTATGAGGATGATCCTGCAAAAAGGAGTTTACCATCTGTTGAAGGATATCCTAGGCCTAATAATATTGATGAATATTTAAAATTAAAGGCCAAACAAGCAGAGGATATTGCTAAAAGAGAATCAACAGGGAAGACTGACAAAGAATATCAAAGGCACTACCAATTTTTGCTTACTCAAGTCAGATCCCTGGAACAATTTGCAAAGAATGTTTGTAAAAAGTTATCAGAAAGAGCAGATGAATCTCTGAGAAAAGACTATGTTGAGAATATCATGGCTTACAAGAAGTATAAGGGAGAGAAGCATATGTACAAAGATTGGACCATTCCTGAGCTTGAAAGTGAAGCAGCCAGGATCCAAGAGATGCTTAAAAATAAGGTTAAACACACTCCTCCTAACTGGGAAAAATTCAAAAAGAATGTACCTGACGAGGCTTTAGAGTTAAAGAGAATGAAAGAGGAGCTGATAGCAGCTGACTATGGGTCAAAGAATTCAGTGTCAAAGTGGAGAGAAGATAGGGTCAGGGCCACTTACAAAATGTTGGAGGAACTAAGGAAGAAAGATCCAAATGTTCCACAAAAACCTGACTATCCTAAAACTGAAGGTTCAAAAAGACCACTAAAGTTACAAATCAAGAGATGCACTGATCCAGCAGGTGCTGCTATTTATCAAAGAAAAAGACAAAAGCAGATGGATACTGAAACCTTGAAGGAACTTATGGCTGGTGATGAACTTGTAAAATAAGGTATCAAGAAAATGGTGATAGAAACTCTTGAACTGAATCAATCTGCAGGCACAGATCAGATCTGATGGTGATGTGATTCTCCTTGATCTTCAACTGTGCAGGGATGGGGAAGATACAAATTCTGTTTAGCCAATTCTACTTTTTTACTATATAGTTTTTTTTTTCTTTTTGAGGTTGAATTACATGTTAAACTCACGAAAAATTATTAGTTGGTTTTAAACCACTGATGATACTGATGCCCAGGTACATTATGTTATCATGATGATAACTGGAATAGTTTGATCAATTCTTCTTTTTTTACGTTTTGTAAATTTTTATCATTTACTTATGTTGTATAGAAAAATAAAATATACTAAAGCTTCTTGCTAATAAAGTAGAGCTAAAACAAAAGTTTCATTGAAAATTAAAATTATAGATTCGATCAGTTTGCGGATATTATTAGACATAGATGATTTATTGAAAATGTGTATTACCAAGATCGGTAGGCAAAGTACCAGTATTGGGATGTACTGAGTTTGTGGTTGGGATTTTTAAATGTATACTTAACTAAAATGCTAATGTGAATTCATCAAATATTTGTTCACATGATAGTTTACATATTTACATAGACAAAAACATTATTTTAGTATGCCAATGTGAACACATACTGTCTTTAACATTATTTTATAAAGATATAGATCTAAAGACCAAAATTTAAATGATATATTATAATCTGTTTTTTAGTATTTGATTTCGATCATTACTAAACCTACCCGTGTGGTTACACGGGTCCTACACCTAGTTATATTATATAAAGAAAATAAAACCCAAGGGGAAGTAGGTAAGGCACTTGACACAAACCAAAAGAGCAATTGACTTGACAAGCATTATTGTCCATCAATTCCACCACATGATAATATAGTCTTTTCTTTTAGTAATTGACCAGATTATCCCTCCACCTAACCCTCCACTCTATCTTGGGTCTCGAAGATGATATATAGATCACCAACATCACCATAATTTGTTTAATCAATATATATTACTTTGTTATATTATGTTTTAAAAATATTATATTTCCTTTGGCAGCATGTTAAGTTTTCTATTTTGTTTAAATGTTTAATCAATATTTTTTTCCACTTAGATGTATATGTCTACCTACTCATTGAAGGGGTTTTGAGATAAACCTAACACATTGAAGCTTAAACTTTTAAAACTAAATTGAAGCTTAAACTTTCAAAACTAAATAAAACAAAAAGTTAGAAAATATTTTAAAGTACTTATATTTAAATCTAATACCTTATACATACACAACTATCAAAACATATAAATATAATAATCCCATGATAGTTCTCTTATATACCAATATATACCAACATATACCACAACTATAAACAAATATATAATTTAAAAACAAACATTACGTGTGTTTTATAGTTTTTTTTTTTTCACTCTATAGTTAAATCATCATATCAAGGTATATCTTGACCGGTATTAAATATAGTTTAAAAACAAACATTGCCTATGTTTAATAGCTTTTCACTCTTTTGTTTAATCATCATATACAAGGTAATAATATCTTACTAAAAAAATACAAAAACCGATTTTTAAATATACGCGTACATATTCTATTCACAATTTTTTTTGAACAACAAATTTGGATCGCTGACGGACCACTGGAGTATATTGTACCACCAGTGAAACCATACGATCATATACATCTCCACTAAGCTATAATACTTATGCACAAATTTAGAAGGAAACACAATAAATTCTATTTACAAATTTATAAAATAGAAAACAACATTTAACACTATATCGCCGAAGTTATTATTCATAAGGACTAAAAGTTATAAATCATGAAATGATGTATAATGCGCGACTCCAGTCGTTACAATCCATTCGTGGGAAAAAAACGGTTCTGGAAACCATAAGGGTCTTCGCCTTAGTAGAGATAAAAATTATCCGCGAGATTCGAACATGGGTCATTGCTAGTCTACCGACTCCTGATGACTGCCAATACAGATGCGCTAAATTAGGGATGAACATGGTACCGGTGCCGATACTGAAAATACTGGTACTGAAAAGTGGGGAAAATGAATACCATTACTGAAAATAATCGTTACGGTACAGTACCATACCGAAACGGTACTAGTAGTAGTCTCGAAAAGTGAGAAAATGAGTATTAATACCAGTACCAAAAATAATCAATCCCTAAATACCGATGCCAAATGTTCATTCCCACTTACCTACCACAAAAGTATAGAAAAATTGGAAAAATAGTCATATAAAGAAAATTATTTAAATTCTTTTTCTTTTTCCCACCAAACCCTATTTCCACCCACCACCACCACCGCCGCCACCCTCAACCTCCTTATATAACCTCTCACTTCTTCATGCTACAACAAAGATTCAATTTTGATCACAAACTTATTTACTAAAATGGCCCTCTCCTCCACCAACTCTCTCCTCCCCGCCAAATCCTTCAAAATTCAATCATTACCACCACCCATCAAATCTTTTCCGGCCACCACCGCCGCCCCCACCACCACAAGATCAATCCAACCAATCTTAGCCGTCCATTCACCCGACCCATCAAAACCCCCAACTGAAAAATCCTCAAAACCACCTTCTCCGGCCACCGCCGCCACCGCTGCAACCGCCACTCCAAAAGTGGCCCCCACAACTAAATGGAGTGTTGACAGTTGGAAGACCAAAAAGGCACTTCAATTGCCGGAATACCCGGATCAAGCTGAGCTTGATTCGGTGCTCCAAACCCTTGATTCGTTTCCTCCGATTGTGTTTGCTGGTGAAGCAAGACATTTAGAGGAAAGGTTAGCTGAGGCGGCTATGGGGAATGCTTTTCTTTTGCAGGGTGGTGATTGTGCTGAGAGTTTTAAGGAGTTTAATGCGAATAATATTAGGGATACTTTTAGGGTCATTCTTCAGATGGGTGCTGTGTTGATGTTTGGTGGTCAAATGCCTGTCATCAAGGTGAGATCTTTGTTAACTATTACACATGTTTTTGTGGTTTTTCTTGGTAATTTATTCAGTTTGATGATGATTATGATAAAATTAAGTGGTTTGTATCATAAAAAAAACACTAAGTGGGTTATAAAGTTGGGATCTTTATGGATGTATTAGGTAGTGGTTGAAGATTTGGTATGATTTTGAGTTTACCATTTATAGTTTTCTTGGTAATATGTTCAGTTTGATGAAAAATTGAATCTTGAACATAAAGGGATTATAAAGTTAGAATCTTTATGGGTATTTTAGATTATGTCATGGAGTGATTGAAGATCTTGTTTAAATTTGAATGATTTTGAGCATACCCTTTATAGTTTTCTTGGCGATTCATTCAGTTTTATGATAATTGAATCATAAAGAGCATAAAGGGATTGTAAAGTTTGAATCTTTATGTATGGTAGTAAGTGAATTGTGGTTTTTAAAGCTATGTTTAATGATTATATGAAGTGGTTAAAGATTTTGTTTAAATTTGGATTTACCCTTTATAGTTTTGTTGGTAATTCATTCGGTTTATGATAATTGGATTAGAAAGAACATGAAGGGATTGTAAAGTTAAATCTTTATGTATGGTAGTAAGTTACTTATGGTTTCTTGAAGCTAATAGATTTTGATGGGTATGATATATGATTACATGAAGTGGTTTAAGTTCTTGTTTGAATTTGAATTGATTTTGGATTATCTGATTTGATGAAAACAGGTAGGAAGAATGGCCGGTCAATTTGCCAAGCCTCGATCAGATTCCTTTGAGGAGAAAAATGGTGTGAAATTACCAAGTTACAGAGGCGATAATGTAAACGGTGATGCGTTTGATTTGAAATCAAGAACACCTGACCCACAAAGATTGATTAGGGCATACTGCCAATCTGCAGCCACTCTTAATCTTTTGAGGGCTTTTGCCACCGGTGGTTATGCTGCTATGCAAAGGGTTACTCAATGGAATCTTGATTTCACTGAGCATAGTGAAGCCGGTGACAGGTATGTTGTTTTGTTAAGTGATTTCAAGCATACGGGTCTTTGCAAGATTTGAAATTGATGAAGGGTATTACAGGGATTTTAAGAATTAATATATTAATATTCGGATCTTTGAGTCTTGCCTATGTGATAATTGTTTATCCATGCTTATGTAATTATCGCTTATCCAAAGTGTTAATCTGATTATTTTACTTATGTAAAATAAGCAGTTTGGAGTTGCTTATTCTAAATTAGTTGTATTCCAAAGGCGATAAGTTGATAAGCACTTTAATAAGCGATCCAAACACCGCCTTAAAAGTTCTACTTTTATTAACAACGGAAATTGGAGTTAGTTATTTTCTTTACAAGGAGGGTAGAATAGACATTTAAGATCTTTTATTGAATCTTGGAGTCCAATATATGAAATTGATGAAGGGTATAATAGACAATTTAGTGATGGGGTGACCGCAACCGCCAACCTCTTTACGGTTTTTGGTTCTCCGTTATTTGCGTGATTCGAGTATATTAATAATGAGACTTTTGGTTTGGTGATATAGGTATCAAGAGCTAGCTAGCCGAGTTGACGAGGCACTCGGGTTCATGTCAGCTATTGGGCTTACGACGGACCACCCTATTATGACCACCACCGATTTTTGGACATCACATGAATGCTTACACTTGCCTTATGAACAATCTCTTACCAGATTGGATTCAACTTCAAGCTTATACTATGATTGTTCGGCCCATTTCCTATGGGCCGGGGAGAGAACTCGCCAACTTGATGGCGCACACGTTGAGTTCCTTAGAGGAATTGCAAACCCTCTTGGAATTAAGGTAAACTTTAACTTGATTCATCTTTCTTAGTATCTTACACCCTGAAAACAGACGCAACTAAAATATCGTTTTTGTTCTTGTAGGTGAGTGACAAGATGGATCCGAATGAGTTGGTCAAGCTCATTGATATTTTGAACCCTCAAAACAAGCCGGGGAGGATTACAATCATCACAAGAATGGGAGCCGAAAACATGAGAGTCAAACTTCCACATCTTATTAGAGCCGTTAGAAGGGCGGGTCAAATTGTCACATGGGTCAGCGATCCTATGCATGGCAACACCATCAAGGCTCCGTCTGGACTCAAAACTCGCCCGTTTGATGCTATTAGGGTAACTTACTTTTCTTATTACTCGTGTCAACTTTCTTTAGTTAGTTAAGAAAAATGAGTAAATTGCCAAAATTGCCCCTAAGGTTTGAGCATATTTGCCCGTTTCATCCAAAACGACTTTTTTGTGCTTGCTGTCTTTCACCTTTGTTTTTTTTTTTTTTTTGCTATTTTCATCCTTGAGGTTGGCAATTTATTGCGATTTCGTCCCTCGAAAAATGGCCCTGAGGGATGAAAAATGGCAAGATCTTAAACTTTTTGGATGAAAATGGCACCTCAGGGACGAAAATCGTCGCAAAAGTTGCCAAACATCAAGGGCGAAAATAACATTTAATTCTAAGAAAAATCATTGTCTTTAGATTTTCATTTATGTGAAATCTAACGAGTTGTTATAACAGGCGGAAGTTAGGGCGTTCTTTGATGTGCACGAGCAAGAAGGAAGTCACCCGGGAGGAGTTCATCTTGAAATGACGGGTCAAAACGTGACTGAATGCATTGGTGGCTCAAGAACCGTGACCTTTGATGACCTTGGCTCACGCTACCACACCCATTGTGACCCTCGGCTCAATGCATCCCAGTCTTTAGAGCTCGCCTTCATCATAGCCGAACGGCTCAGAAAGAGAAGAATGGGAGCCAAACAATCTTTGTCCTCTTGAAGTGCTTCTGGTTCATTTATGTTATCTTAAGCTTTTGCTTGTTTTGAGTTGTTTTTCAAAAAGGAATTATGATCTTGTAATGTATGTGTATACTTGAAGGCAATGACTTTTGAGAGTTTGGAAGTGTGATGAGATAATAACATTTAAAGTCACATATGCATCAATAATACAAGATATTGTGGTTTAGTTACAATTCTTATTTTAGTTATTAAACATTATAATAATCGCTTTATAAATATATAAACTAATGTAACTTAATATAATCTCACTTATAGCATAGTTATTGGTAGGGTATGGACGAAAATTAATTATCTTATTTATACATACATGATATGATACCTATATAAACAGGTGTTTATTTTAGAGAGAACTGGGAAAAAATGATTTAACATATGTACTATGTGTTATACAATTCTACTAGAATGTATGTGGATTTCAATATGTTGTTTAGTATTAAAAATATGGATGTTTAAATGTGTATATGAACATTTCTACTATGTGTTGTACAATTCTACTAGAAAAAATATTTGAACTAAAAGAAAATAAAAAGTTGGAAAACTTTTCCAACACATTAGGGGTATTTTTGTAATAAAACACACCCACTAAAGAATTTTGTTCCAAAGCATTAATAGTGAGTGTGACAGGTGCAATTCTTTCTTTCTTGTCAAATACTTAAAACTTTATTTTTTTAGTCAAAATCAATTTTATAATAATAATAATAATAATAATAAAATTAAGAGTAAATTACAAGTTTTGTCCTTTATGTTTACATCAAATTGTAGGCGCTATCCTTTTGGCCAAAAGTTTACAGGCGGTGTCCTTAACCTTTCAAAATCTTGCACGTTTTGTCCTTTAGACCAAACCTGATTAGAAATCTCAGTTAATGTGTGTCATGTGCAATGCATATGAGGGCACAATGGTCTTTTTATCTCTCAACCCTTTCACTTATAGAGAACAACTTAAATGATATTATATTTTGATTATGCATTTAAAAAAAACATACATATTTTTATAATATATTTGAGAACTAATTTACCATCAGTTTTTAATTATGTGATCAACCTGACCCGATCCTAACCTAAAATAAAAAATATAGATAACCGTCTCTTAAAAATTTCCGACCCGTGTAAAATATCTTTATAGGTCCAACCACAGTGGCTTTATGTCGGTTTGAACATACATTGCATGTGAATTGTGAAAGCTAACATGTCTCTTGGCAATACATGATGGACCCATATGAGATGACAAAATGGATCTCTTTTCAAGATCCCTTGTTCTAAATTTAGATACCCATGTTTATTTATTTTTTTATTCTTATGTAAGGATATAATTGTTAGGTAAAAATCATTTTTTTTATTAATTTTATGGTTTGATTAGGTATGGAGTGATTTTGAAGTTAAGTTCAAATTATTAAATAATATGATTTTAAACTGTTAATATACAATAAAAAATAAATGAGACATTGGTTCTTTTGTTTTGTAACCTTGTGAATAAACCATCTTAAACACAACACTACTCGTAACCAATGTTGTAGTAATCACTAGTTGGGAAGAATTAATTGGGTTAATTGTGATTAATCGGCGTCTAGTCTGGATTTTTACAACCATGCTCGTAACTCCAAATTTCAAAACATCATCATACTACTTGGTAAATCCCACCAATAGCAAAGCTAACGTAGGATCTGAGAAGGGTAAGATGCAGAAAACCTTACCTCTACCCCGTAGGAATAGAGAAGCTACTTCCACATCAAGCCTTTGACATAAGGCACATAACACTCAACAATGAAAACAGGCTGATTAATGCATGTACTCCCTTGTTTTTCGGCTATCAACGCCACCACATGATGCATGATTAACCATCCCCCTCTTTTAACGTTATTTTCACGAAAATACTAAAATAACGTTAATATTAAGTTCACTTTCACTTTTGCCCCGAGCGCCCACACAAATTTCAAAACATCATAGAAACAATTTGACACCAAAATCACATAGGAAGATAAACAACAAACATGTGCCAAACACCATGTAACAAAATTATATCAACAAGCACATAAAAATATGCACATAAAAATTAGTTTTTCTTAAGTAAAAGAGATATAGTTGTAAACTCGAAACAAATTATTAGTAAAAAAACTTCATAGGTTAAATATGTTCGTAAAATCGTGCCAAGTAGCACTAATGCCACAACACTGCCAACAACCACCAACATCAGAGGAGCTTGTAAAAATAAAATAAATAAAAAAGTAAAAAATAACACCGAACGAAAAACAACCGTAAAATCGTTGAATCACGTACGCCCGTTGCAGCGTGTTAATTCAAAAAAAGTAGACATAAATGTAAAACGTAGAAAAAAATAACTACGTCGATCCAGGACATACGTGTTGCGATGAACTTGTCAAATGAAGAAAAATATACGTGTTGCGACTGCCTGTCAAATGGGAAAAACAGACAAAAAAACGTTGAATCCTAGACACATCTGGCGTGTTGACTCGAAAAAATTATAACGAAACTTAAAACGAAAAACTTATGAAAGATGAAAAGTACGGGGGACCAAAGTTGAAAACAAAAAAGTGTTGGGGGTTGAATTGTAAAAGATGAAAAGCTTTTTGGTAAAAATAAAAAAGTCAAAGGGTTAAAATGCAAGAGATTAAAATCTTAGGGTTAAAAATGAAAAAATGCAAAAGTTTTTTGAAAAACTCCCAAAGCCTATATTACAACATATAGCACAAATTTGTTGGAAATTTATAGTTTGGAAATAACTAAAATAGTCAATAATCCAAGTTACAAAAGAAAGCAACCAGCACAAAGAAACATAAGAAAACCATATTCAAATCATTGTGAAATAACCCTGAAAACTTGTTAACTTATGCTGCAATAGAAGGTTTCGAAGCAGCAGAAAGTCTCGACCTTTTCTTTGCTAAGCTCTCGCTCCGCCTTTCTCTCTGTTCCTTCAATCTCGTAGCAAGAAGTTTCTGATACTCTGCAGCCTCGGATTTCGCCTTCGCAATTCTTTTCTTTTTATCCGCAATTCTCGCCCTCTTTCTTTGTAATGTCAATGGAGTTACCAATCTTTGAATTTTTGGTGCTTTGCTAACTTCCTTCCCTGTTGAAAAAAAAAAAAAAACAAAATTAACAATCTATCACTGGTTTTACCCATATCTTGGCTATGTGGCACTAAATAATGTCTACGGCTGTAAACGAATCGAACGTTCAACGAAAGGTTTGGCGGGAAGTAAGTTTATGTTCATTCGTTTAATAAATGAACAAACACGAACAGGAAATATCAGTCGATAGGTTAAACAAACAAACATGAACAAAGGCTTCATTCGTTTATTTATGTCCGTGAACGTTCGGTAATGTGTTCATTTATGTTCATTTGGGTTCGTTCATTTGATCATTTCAATTTTAGTTTTTAAGTTATATTTTTATTTTATTAGATTTGGTTTTAAAAAAAAGGGAAACCATAGTGCCAACATCTCTCATTTGATCATTTCAATTTTAGTTTGTGTTAAAGCTTGACAGGCTTCTTAATTTTTGTGTTAATTATGTATTTATTTTTGGTGGATTATTCGTAATCTTTTTGACAAAAAAAATGCAAATTGTATTATTAAATAAACATATAACGTTCGTTTGTGTTCCCATGCATTCGTCTACGTTCGGTAAGTGTCCATGAACATGTTCATTCCTTAATGAGCGAACACGAACAAGACCTTGTTCGTGTTCGTTTGGTTCGTTTACAGCCAATGCACATCAGCGGCCACAGCTCGTAACTCGTAAGAGAAAAAAATTGTGAACTAAATTTATACACCTAATCAAAGGATATAACATAAGCGTTTTATAAGGATACAGGAAAACTTACCGGCTTTGTTTGTGAAAGTTCTTCGGTATGTATTAACATACTTTCTAACATCATCTTCTTTAGAAAGATTGAAAAGTTTTCGGATTTTTGATGCCCTTTTCGGACCTCTCATTCTCGGCTTTTCAACATCGGTCAAACCCGGTAGATCGTTTTCACCCTTTTTCACAATCACCAAGTTCAAAACCGAAAGATCTTGACTCACGATACAACCACGAACCGACTTCCTCCTCCGTTCCCCGTTCCTTCTTCCATACCCACGGAAACAAGGTGTTCCTGTAATTTAAATTTAAAACTCGAATAAATTCAAAAAACTTAAAAATCAGAAAGAGTAAAAAACACGGATGGTCCCTACGGTTTTCCAAAATTTCGGATTCGGTCCCTAGCTTTTCAAAAGTACAAGGATGGTCCTTGTGGTTTGCGCTTTCTCACACATTTAGTCCTTAGCCAACAAATCTAAAGGTGGTTTGCATTTTCTAACACATTTAGTCCTCAGCCAACAAATCTAAAGGTGGTTTGCACTTTCTAACACATTTAGTCATCAGCCAACAAATCTAAAGGTTTTAACATGTCCAAATTAGAGACTAAATGTGTTACACAGTGCAAACCACAAGGACCATCCATGTACTTTTGGAAAAAACAATGTGTTACAAAGTGCAAACCACAGGGACCATCTGTGTACTTTTGGAATGCTAGAGACCAAATCCAAAATTTTCGTAAACCACATGGCCCATCCGCGTACTTTACTCTAAAAGTAAGTAGTGAAACAAGATTACAAACCTCTCACAAGAAGAAGGCGAACACGTCCTGGTGTTAAGACTCCCTGTTTCATCGGGAATCCTTGTTTGTCACATCCTCCCATGATTTTGAAGAGGTAACCTTTGAATTCCTAAACGATATTAAAACGATGGAACTTAGTGATCAATTAGAAAATTATAACAGAATTTTATCATGCTTGGAATAGAGGAATATAGTTAACGGTTTTTACCTCTCCAAGAGCATCTCCGCTAACTTCTTGTGAAATCCTTTTGTCGTAAAACGCCCGGCTAAAAAATATTAACAAAACAGATTTAGATAACTCGTTAATAACAAACACTCATAAATTTGTTAATGTTTAATGTACCAAACTTCCCACAATCGCATCAATGCTTCGACACACAAAATCAACTTTCGCATAATGTTACCATCATGATGTTGATCGACACAAACCGTAAAGAAACAATATAATTTATGAACAAACAAAACACTTTGTACCATGTACAAGTTTCATGAACAATATAACTTGATAAAATAAAAATGGGTTAGTTATTGTTTTCGTCCCTGTGGTTTGTCAAAAATCACTATTTCAGTCCATTAGTTTAAAAATTGCGATTTCAATCCCTGTGGTTTCACTTTCATAACCATTTCAGTCCACCTCGTAACCATTTCAGTCCCTGTACTAACAAAATAAATGGATTGAAATGGTTACGAAAGTGAAACCACATGGCACCTCGTAACCATTTCAGTAACCATTTCAGTCCCTGTACTAACAGAATAAATGGATTGAAATGGTTACGAAAGTGAAACCACATGGACTGAAATGGTTATGAAAGTGAAACAATCGCAATTTTTAAACTAATGGACTGAAATAGCGATTTTTGACAAGAAATAGTGATTTTTGACAAACCATAGGGATGAAAACAGTAACTAACTCAATAAAAATCTACACCACAACTAAAAGAAAGTCAGCAAATGTAATAATAATTTTAAGGCAATTACTAACAAATTAGCATGATTCTGACTATTTAGGGATCAAACTCATCTGATGTAGAATTTTAAAATAAAAAAAAAAAAAAAAAAAAAAACTGATACCATAACATCAATCAAATGATCATCTGATTCTATACTTGAAAACAATCACTTTGAAGGCCTAAACATAATATTAATTTCTTAAGACACTAAAAAAAAAACCCTAAATTTCAAAATAAAATGCAATAAAGTTGGTAAAAGAAAAAAAGAAAAAGTCTTTGAATTTAAGATGCAAATGCATGAAAATAAAGGTTAAATGAGGCTTACAGTTTTTGATCATCGTCAATCTCCAGCTTCTTCTGGCAGCCAGTTGTGGGATTAGCAATATTGAACTGCAAACATGTAAATTAATATGTGATGTTGAAGAAATTAAGTTATTTAGATAGATAGATAGTGGGTGAAGATGTGTGTACCTTCATCTTCACTCGACTGACAGGCGGCGAAGAGAACTAGGGTTTTCTGCTTAGGCCATGCGTAGTCATAACGCCCCTTTGTGGGCGTTATGCGACACGTGGCGCGCCACGTCAGCGTGGGGCGTTATGGGGCCTTATGCATTTTAAGCCCGTAGTCATAAAGCCCCCGTCTAATCATTACTCAATTATTAATTTCTAATTTTTTATAAAAACAGAAAATAAATAAAAAAAACTGCAAAATAAATAAAAACAGAAAATTAATTAAGAAAACTGATAATAAATTTTCTTCTCCGGCCTTCAGGTCCGATTTGCAGGTCTTCTTCTCCGGCCTGTCTTCTCCGGCTGAAATTCCGGCTTGTTCTCGGTCTTCAGGTCCGATTTGCAGGGACCAAACATGCTTCCTCTCCGATTTGCAGGGACCAAACTGTAAAATGCAGGGCCTTCTTCTCCGGCTGTCTTCTTCTCCGGCAACCAAGTTCACCGGAAAAAATGGTGAACATCACCCTAAACCCTAAAATTCTTTTCTTCCTTCTCTTCCTTCTTCTTCTTCTTCTTCTTCGATATATACCTGCAAGAAGAAACAGAGCATTAAAAAAAAAATTCTTCCTTCTCTTCCTTTTCTTCCTTCTCTTCCTTCTCTTCCTTCTTCTTCTTCGATATATAACCAGAAAAAAAAAATTCAAACAAACAAACACATCACGCCGCGAAAATTATAGCGCTTGGAATTTTTTTTTGGGCATAGCGCCCTCCGTGTTGGTGTGGCCGGCGCCATCTCGGCGCTATGGGGGGTGGTCGCGCCCCACTACGCAAGGTCTTACCAGTTTAAAAGGGTTGTGATGATACATATATTTATGTATATATAGGTCCTTGTTTTAGTATTCTATTTACAATTAGAACCCTTTACTTTATAATTATTTTCGATCCTAACGCCTCTTTTACGTAACCTTACATAGTATAACAAATAAGTGAACTGAGCGAACAGTTCGTGAACCGTTCATGGACTTTGAAGGGCCTATATATACATAAATATATGTATCATCACAACCCTTTTAAACTGAGCGAACAGTTTGTGAACAATGATATTCTTGATGTTACGAGCATGGGTGATATAGATATAATTACTTTAGCCGGTTCATGGACTTTGAAGGATGTCAGGGTGATTCCAAGCTTGAAAAAATGGTTGATTTCTATTGGGCAATTGGATGAACAGGGACATGAGGTTAAATTCGGGAACGGGCAGTGGAAAGTTGTTAAGGGAAATCTTGTCATAGCTCGAGGAAGAAAGAAAGGGTGTTCTAGGATCAGGCAATTCGTGTTAGTAGGAGTCGGTAGGGATCGAGGACGGGTCAGGGGCAATTTCAACCATGCCTGATATGTTGGAGCTCGGTGGAGCTTCATCAGGCCTTCATGTTAATTGATGAGAATGCAGTGGTAACTAGGTGAACTTGAAGTTCATATTGCAGAAGTACATCCAGGAGTGCAGACGCAAGTAGTTCAAGGCCTTGAGTGGGAGGTTGTTGGGTTCGTAGGCCTTGTGGGCCCTACATGGGCTTAACTTGGAAAGCACGTTGTTAAACCCTAATTAGTCTCTATAAGTATTTTGATGTACTTGTAATTTATTCAACACCTCATGGACGTAGGTTAGTTTACACCAAACCACATAAATTGTCATGTTCATTATTGTTTTCGCGTGTCGTGTTTCGATTTTATGTGTGTGCTCGATCCTAACACCATACACCAAATATTATAGTCATACACCAAGAGCATACAAATCGAAATTGCACTAGTTGAACCCTGATAAATTCTCTAGCTTCACACGACTTTTAACCACATCTAACCAAGCATCTTAACCTCTTCTTTTATTTTGCTTACGTTTGGGCACTTTCCATTAAATACCATGTCGTTACGGTTCCTCCAAATGACCTAAATAGCCGCTTGAGACACCATAGAAACCACTTTTTTCATCTATTCGAACCTTTGTTACTTTTGTGAATGTTAGCCAGATCTAATAATTCCAAAATAAAAATAGATCTGATCCTGCTCCATCTAGAAATAAAGTCCCATATGTAATCCGCAACTCGACAGAAGTCAAAAAGGTGGAGAGTTAAATCATCTTCTTCATCGCACATATTGTAACGACTATTTGGCACCACTACATTTCTTCTAGCGAAGGCCATGGTGGTGGGCACTTTGTCTTGAATAAGTCTCCATACTAAAAAATTCACCTTTATAGGCGATCAATTGTTCCATTCGAACTCCAACATGAGATCAGAGAAAACAATGTGTTGTAACTTATTTCACACACTATTTACTGAGAATATGTCCGAGTCCTCCAACGTCCACAACCACCTATCTGCTCCAAGCCCAAACTCGAACCCCATTACAACATCCGAGAAACTGCCAAGTTCATCCGTTTCGACTACACTTGTCAGTAATCTGAACCACGAGTAAAACAATTGATAGATATTTTCACGATTTTTCCATTTGTCAAAGGGGTTTGGTCTTGGCTAGCCGGGTGACACTTGTAACAAATTTACTCTTTAAACTTTTTATACGGAAAGTCTAAGGTAATATTGGTATTTTATTTGGTCTTGGCTAGCAGGGTGACACTTGTAACAAATTTACTCTTTAAACTTTTTATATGAAAAGTCAAAGGTAATATTGGTATTTTATTAATTTTATTAAATTGGTCCAAGTAGCTAAATTAAATAATGATCCTCCCTAAATAATATACAGTAAGTTGAGGCAATACAATATAAAAATGAAATAAGAAATTAGTTTGCTGTTTCAGACTCTTTAACATTCATACATACTTATCAAATGATACTATTTATAATGTCCATAATTCTTCTAAAAGCCGTCCCTTCATATAAATTACAATGTATTTCTTGATATCATTGAATAATCAGTTCTAAAACACTAAACCAATAAACGGTAGCTGGCCAAGTCGCTTTCGCTGGTCCCCGTGTTTGTTGTAAATGTGATCAAAGCTATCTATCTTTCTATTTATATATAGGAACCAAAGATAAAACACTCATCAAAACATATAACCATGGGTCTGCTTCTAATGTTGTCATTCTTGAGCATAGTTTTACAGTCAAGCTTCAATCAAACTCTAGCCAAACCTGGTCCTGAATGCTCAAGGACATGCGGTAATCTCACCGTTCCTTACCCTTTTGGAATACAAAAAAAATGTTACCTTAGTAGATCTTACATGGTAAGCTGTAACACGACCTCGGGGAGAGCCCGTATACGGGGTATGAATGTAGATGTTGTAGACATATCACTTGAAGGTCATCTACGCGTTATATCACCAGTGGCTCGCATTTGTTACAGCGAAACAGCTATAGTTTTCTCACAAGACCCGTCAGTACATTTATCAAGATTTCCCATCTCGCTTGGTCGAAACAGGATCACAACTCTTGGTTGTGACACTCGGGGGAACATCAAGATTGGCCAAGATTATCAAGCCGGATGCCTGACGATGCCTGGAAGCTGCAACCCAATCATTGGGTCATGTTCGAGTACGATTGGCTGTTGCCAAGCTGCAATAGTACCTGCAGATCTTACGAGATTCCGCTTCCATGTAGAGAGTAATAGCCGCAATGTGGGAAAGATGGGTTTTAACAACTGCAGCTACGCATTCATCGTCGAAGATGGCGTGTATAACTTTTCTTCAATCAATGTATATACTATGAAGAAGCAAGATCTTGAGTCGCATGAGATGCTGCTAGATTGGACAGTTGGTAATGAAAGCTGTCAAGAAGCTCAAAAGAACACAAGTAGTTATTTGTGTAAAGAGAATAGCAAGTGTGTTGATACTAACAATGGTGTGGGCTATAGTTGCACTTGCTCCGTTGGTTACCATGGAAATCCGTACCTCGACAATGGCTGCCAAGGTATTTATTCCATTCACAAGTTCCAAGTTTTGTTTGGTTTTGTAACTGTTTCTTTTCGTACATTTTTCTATCGACAGATGTTGATGAGTGTGAAGATGCCCGTCTAAACCAGTGCACGCATATATGTAACAACATCCCTGGAAGTCATACTTGCCATTGCCCCAAGGGTTACAATGGGGATGGTCGAAAGGATGGAACCCGTTGCACAAGAAACACGACAAATGTAAATAAACTTGGGCTCTATATGGGTAAGTTTTTTGTTTGTATCGCTCGTGTATAACTTATTCTTGAAAGGTTCCTTTTTTGGTTAACAGATCCTTGAAATATTATCATATGTAGGCATCAGCATGGGTGTGACTGTAACATCCGTCACGATGTTTCTATCCTATTGTTTCTTGAAACAACGGCGTATTGCTAAACGAAAGGAACAAAATTTCAAGAGAAATGGAGGTAAAATTTTTGAGAAATTACTTTCTGAATATGAAAGATCGACACAAATTGTCAAAATCTTCGCCGAAGAGGAGCTCAAGAATGCAACCAACAACTTCAGCGTGGACAACATTGTTGGTCAAGGAGGTTTTGGGACGGTTTACAAAGGGATCTTGGTAGATAACACGGTGGTGGCGATCAAGAAGTCAAAGGTGATTGATCCAAACCAAATCCGACAGTTTGTCAACGAGGTGGTACTCTTGTCACAAATCAACCATCCTAATATAGTCAAGCTCGTAGGATGCTGTCTCGAAACAGATGTTCCATTACTAGCTTATGAATATATAGTGAATGAGACGCTGCACCACCACTTACATGAGAAATCATGTGGATCTTTGTTAACATGGAGATTGAGGTTGAATATAGCAGTTGAGGCCGCAGGAGCTCTAGCTTATATGCATTCTACTAACAAGATCATACATAGAGATATTAAATCTTCTAACATACTTTTGAATGATGACCATACGGTTAAAGTGTCCGACTTTGGGATCTCACGGTCTATCCCTAAAGATAAATCACAAGTCTCCACGGCTGTGCAAGGGACACTTGGATACATAGACCCTGAATATTTCAGCACGGGTATCCTAACTGACAAGAGTGATGTCTATAGCTTTGGGGTTTTGCTTGTGGAGCTGCTCACGGGCGAAAAAGTACACTCTCCTGAGGCGGTTAAAAGAAACCGATCCCTTGTAGATCATTTTGTTTTGTCATTAACCAAGGATCTTCTGTTAGAAATACTAGATGATCAAGTGAGGCAAGACGGTAGTCCTGACGAACTTAATCTAGTTGCTCAGCTTGTCAAATCGTGTCTAGCGTGTGAAGGCGATGCAAGGCCTACAATGCAAGAAGTGAAGGAGCAGCTCTTGGTTGTCTACAATGCTCAAATTGTGTCTACCGGTTGTCTACCATAAGTTACTTCTTAGAATTGTAGGAAACATAAAATAACAGGAAAATGAAGTAAATTGCAAAATTTGAGGTCCTGTTTTCATTTTTTATATGCTTCTAATCGAATAAAATGATTTTTAACATTACTATGGTTGGTTCTACATATGAATTCAAGATTTCGGGACAAAGATTCATGTTCTTATCTTCAAAAAGGGGTAGCGGCGTAGCTTGTTGCTCATTTACCTTCTATTTCGATGTAAATTCTTTGGAGAGTTAGTGAAAATATAAAGTAAAGTTATCATAAAAAAAGCGAAGTTATGCGTGCATATTAGAATATAAATATAAACTAATGTTATATTATTATGTACTGTTATGAGATTAATAACAGTCATGCTCTATTCCAATGGATATGTCAGTTAAGAATTCTTATATACATACACATGTAATACGATGTCCGTGCTTAACACTTGATTCAATACAAATCCTTTCTTATGATTTCCTATGTACGTATAATCGTATGAAGATGATGTTTTGACTTTTGATCTTTGTAAATGGTTCTTGATTTCCAACACTGCAGACCTGTGGACATTTTAAATTTTATGATCAGCCACAATAATATTGATGTAGCGCGTAATACGGAAACGAAGATCAAGCACGTTGATTCTAAGAATACCCGTGTGTTCTTCCCCAACCCCCAAGATTCCACCCAAAAGGCACGGAATTTGAAGTGAAAAATTGATTATCTCAAAATTCAAGTCTGATCTTTCATATCACTAGAGGGACATATAAATAGAAACCGAAATTCGAAATGGGCCTAAAAAAGATAACGGGCCAAACACACGGCCTAAAACAAAATGCCCAAAATAGATAAAAAAACATAAAAATGCAAATAAGTAATAGAAATAAGCGTTTTTTGGCCCGGACGATGACCCAAACCGCCATAGGCTGTTTGCAGCAAGATGGAGCTCGTTCTCACGTTCGTTTCGCCTGGTCGCACGCCCAAAACGGACCCTCGTAGCCCAAGTTAGAGCCATTTTAGTGAAGCCCCTTTTGTTACGCTGTCTTGGGCCTCCAAATACAAAATAGCTCTTTCCTCCACACTTGGGCCTGCATCAAATATAATATAACATCCACAGCCAAATCCATCTTTGTTTTAGCAAACTCCGAGGTGCCGCCTAGAATTTAACAGTATATGATCTTGAAATAAAACAAAAGACCGGCCAATCAATATTGGTTATATCATTCATCTGTAGGTGTGATCATATAAACCACTGCAACTCCACAAAGACCCTACAACACAATATATAAAAATATATAAGTGAAAGTTTTGGGCATCAGACAAGCTGAAGTCATGAAGAATATACTACTGTAATCCTGTAGCCCATGTTTCTCTTGACTTACTAATTAATCGCGATGACGAAGAGACTGCTTCAGCATTTCACAATACTCATGTTGGTGATACTGTCAAGAATGAAATCGCAATCGCTGCCTGGGTGCTCAGATAAATGCGGGAATCTCACAATTCCATATCCATTTGGGATAGAAGAGGACTGCTACCTGGACAAATTCTACCGCGTAAACTGTACAACTCTAAGGTTGTATGGCATCCCTTTTACACTTGTAGACATATCACTTGACGGTTTTCTGCATGGCGTTTTGCCAACATTGGCCTATTCGTGTTACAACAGCACTCATAAACTTAGCGGGTCAGACTTGCAAATATGGACAAGAAAGTTCTATATCTCAAGAAAAATGAACCTCTTAACTACTGTTGGTTGTGACACTAGAGCCGACATCATGACCATCGATGATGTAGACTACATAACCGGAGGTGCGTCAATGAGCAGGTGCTTTGGTTTACATGATGGTTCATGTGATGGCGTTGGTTGCAGGCAGCTACCACTCCCTCACCCTATGTCAAGCTTTCGTATCCGCTCAGAAAGAAACAGGGGGAGCGTCGGGAACTGGAGATTCAATAACTGCTCATATGCGTTTATTGTTCAGAAAGATCAATACACTTTTGACGAAACGGATTTTGATAACATGCTAAATCGGTCAATGCCAGTGGTTCTTGAATGGAAAGTTGGGACTGCTGATTGTGAAAGTTCACAAAAGAATAGAACGAGCTATCTTTGTAAAGAGAATAGTGTATGCATTACAAGCGAATACAAGAACGGGTATAACTGTCGTTGTGCTCCAGGGTACCAAGGTAACCCGTACCTCCCAAATGGTTGTCAAGGTATGTGTTTAGTCAATACCATTACAAGATTTCAGTAAAAACATGTGCTATTGAGGACATGCTTATTTTTATGTTTTTCAGATATCAATGAGTGTGAAGGAGCTCTACATGATTGCACATACGGCTGTGTTAACACAAATGGGAGCTACAATTGTACATGCCCCTTAGGTAAGAGCGGTGATGGTAGAGATAATGGAAGTGGTTGTTCTTATTTACAAGCTGCTAAGTCACTTGGAAATGCCTTATATATCGGTGAGTATAAACAACGCATTTTTCTTGGAAGTAAATCGCGATTTAGAGAGAATAAAGATTGTTGTTTTTGATTAACAGTTTGGTAACCATCAAGTGACAAGATACCATGGTTTATATAATCCTAATAATGCGAATCATCCGGTTCACAATTCGGTCGAACCGGCATGACATGCATATGTAATATACATTATCATAAGATACAAATACTATAATTCTACATTATACACACACACATATACATATAGATATTCTAATAATTTTCATATAACTTGACTTAATGTTATTGTTACAATAGCCTAACTGTAATTATATCCTCAGCATTATTAGTCTAGACATCCAGAAAAGAGTGAGACTAGCTAGAGGCTTAACAAGATGCCATAAAAAAAAAAAAAAAAAAAAAAAAGCTTTTCATGAGCTATTCCTGTTGTAATAACTGTGTTCTATCTATCTGCAGGCATCGTCACAGGCACTGTAACTTCAGTTATGTTAACTCTTATCTTATACTGGGGACTCAAACAAAGGAGGATCATGAAGAGTAAGGAGATGTTTTTCAAGAAAAATGGCGGCTTAATTTTGCAGAAAATTCTCTTTGAATCCAAACGATCGTCCCACATGGCCAAGATTTTTGCAGCAAGAGTATTAGAAAAAGCAACCAATAACTTTCACAAAACCAATGTCATAGGCCAAGGAGGCTATGGTACAGTTTATAAAGGTACGTTAGAAGATAAAACAATGGTTGCCATTAAAAAATCCAAGTCTATTGACAACAACCAGATCGAGCAGTTTATTAATGAGGTGATCATGCTATCGGAAATTAGCCATCCGAATGTTGTCAGACTCTTGGGTTGCTGCCTAGAAACACCGACTCCTCTTCTTGTGTACGAGTTTGTAACCAACAAGACCCTCTTCCACCACCTACATGAAAAAGACTCTACATCTTCCATGACATTCGAAAGGCGTTTAAATATAGCCACACAGACCGCAGAAGCCATTGCTCATATACACTCAACCACACAAATCATTCATAGAGACATTAAATCGTCAAATATACTTTTAACCGATGACTACACTGCTAAAGTTTCTGATTTTGGGATCTCGCGATTCATTCCTTTGGATCAGACTCACGTACAAACATTGGTGCATGGGACTCTTGGGTACATAGATCCTGAATACTTTCGATCGGGAATTTTGACAGAGAAGAGTGATGTTTATAGTTTTGGCATGGTGCTTGTGGAGCTGCTTACAGGTAGAAAAGTCTTTTCGCATGACGGAACTGAAAGTGAATTGGGTTTGGCAATGTTTTTCGTTTCATCACTGGAAAATGGTTGTTTGATACGGATTCTTGATGATCGAGTGAAGAAAGATGGGATCGATGAGCATGTTAAATGTGTCGCAAAGCTTGCGAAAGAGTGTGTCGAGCTAGAGGGAAAGAAAAGGCCTAACATGAAGGAAGTGAAAGAGGAACTTAACCAACTGAGACATTGTATGAGTATGACAACATATCTTTAAAGAAACTATAAAATAATTATAGATCAGAAGAAAGCTAAAAGGGTCTAAATTTGTTTTGTAAGAAGAATCTGATGTATATATGATTATATAATATTGCATGAAGTTTCTGAAGAATAAATTTTTACATAACACGGGAATCAAGCGGCTCACAGGATCATATTACAGCATATATTATATAAATCAGATAACAGATCATATAACAACTCACAAGTTATCCTCTATTGATGATTATAGAAGCTGTTGACCACTAAAAAGCACCGTTTGTTTGTTGATCTTTCACAACGAGAAACGATAATCATCACTTATGTCTATGTCTTCAATATCCGAACCATCCAAACCATCAAAGTCCGTACTATCATCAAGAAGTTGCGCTGATCCATCATTTAGTGGCGCAAGACGAGTTCTTGCCTCTTGTATTATTGACAATATTTCATCGACAGTTTGATACGTATCGTTTGAATGTGTGTTGTTAGAGCATGCATCACCCATTAAATCCGTAGGCAAGTTTTTTAAGAACCATGGGTGCATTTGGATTTCTTTAATGGTAATTCTCTACAAACAAAAAAGAAACGATTACGATCATTAAAGATAGGTAAATATTCCATGACCATTTTTGACACAAATCGATTTTGACCCGATGTGTGAGATTCTACCTTCTCAGGGTTGGCAACGAATATCCGGCAAAGAAGATGTTTGCATTCCAATGAAATTTCTATACTATCCGGAATCATGTATTGAACACTCAGTATCCGCTGTTATAAATCAAGTCGAGTTTATACAATTAATAAACCAATTAAGCTTCATAATATGAGATTTTTGAAAGTCTTTAATGTGTAAAACATTACTCACACAAATAATTGTCCGGACGTTCTTTGGATCATCTGGATCTCCAAACGGATACGCCCCGACTAACATCACATATAAAAGAACCCCACATGACCAAACATCTGCAAGCTACAGATTCCAAGGGTTAACATAGGAACTTCCCAGATTTGTTATAAAGTTACTAAGTTTCAAATCATCATATTTGCAAAGAAACTATCCTTCGTGGCGAAATGGAACCAGAACGATAAATAAGTTGTTTTCATATACAAAAACATTAAAATTTGTAATGATTGTTTTCATATGTTCTTTTTTGCATGATTGAGTCCCTAAACTTTATAAAAAGACCATTCTCATTGTGATTTTATAAGTTTAGGGATTCATTTAACAGAGCAAAAACAAACTTATGTGTGAATTCAGCGAAAGTCCATGTGGTTTTTTCAACGTTTTTCGTCTTACCAAAATATGCCGAAAGTTAAGCTTCAATTATTGAAACCATATAATTTTCTTGGTTTCTCACAAAAATGGTATTTGTAAGGAAAAGTCATGAATGACCGTTAAAAATAGTCAACCACCTGTTTATTAATCAAGTAAAAGCTTAAAGAAGCACCTTTCCATTATATGCTTTTCTTGAAAGAACTTCAGGTGCAATGTAAGCTGGTGTTCCAACTGCAGACTTTGGTTGAGAATGCAAAACCGACGACTGTATTGAATAAACCGCAGTTCAATTATTGAATCTCTAAACATGAAAATGTGGTAAATTTGTTACCTTTGAGTACCCAAAATCACATATTTTAACACATGGAGTCGTGCTTCCGTCTAGCAGTGTGTTTTCAAGTTTAAGGTCTCTGTGACAAATTTCCTGTAACACACAAACCGATCAAGAATCAACGATAACGTTGTCAATAGAAAGAGTAGAGTAACAAAGTGAGTGAATATAAATTTTATACCATTGAATGACAATAGCTAACTCCGGATATAAGTTGTTGAAAGAAAAATCTTGCCTGGTGCATATGAGGAAAAAAAGTCAAAATAACAAGTCTTAACCATATTTGACTTTTGAGTGTTAAATGAGTGACTTTTAGGGGGTGTTTGGGATTTCTTATTAGAACACCCGTAGTGGCTGCCCAAAGGGGCGTTTTTTGTGCTCAATATAGCCCAATCACGCCGAAGGGCCACTACGCATGGGCGTGTTTGGCCTTTTTTTTTGTTATGGCGTGATATAAATCACGCTGGTGGGGCAATTTCTTGGCCAATCACATTTGAGCTTCCTTTTTTTTGCCAATAAGTGTTTTTTTATTTTATTTCATTACAAACATAATGCCCCACAATCCCCACATCCCCACATCCCCACTACACCCCTTTTGTAAAAATGCCCAATAATGCCCCATTGCTGACTGGGCTGCCACATGGCGCAAAACGCCCTAGGGTGGGGCATTATTCACCCCAACGACTACGCATGGTCTTAAAACTGATTATCTACCTATTGATTTCTGAAATAAGTACTTATATATATATATATAGAGAGAGAGAGAGAGAGAAAGTATAATGTACTTCACGGCTTAACGTACGTTAACGTACGCGACCAAAACACAACATGCGTGATTAATATAGATAACATGCGTGATTACATTTTGATCAATGTTCCATGCGTGATTATGCTCCCATGCGTGATTATTTATGCTCCCATGCGTGATTATCACAAAATAAACTGATCCATGCGTTATTAACTGTTCCATGCGTGATTATAGGCCTGATCTGATGGTTACGATTGTCGCGTACGTGAAGTATGATAAGGGCTTTTGTATGTTAACCGCTCTCTCTCTCTCTCTCTCTATATATATATATATATATATTTATAAAAATCATCGGTGTATAATTTAGAAAGTTTATTAAATAACCACAAAAGTTATGAAAACATATAAAACTTGCCTCATTCTCACTAAATCTGCCTGCATTGCATATTCTTTGGAAAAGCTCTCCTCCAGCTGCATACTCCATAACTATTGCTAAATGAGTTGGAGTTAGTAACACCTGAAAAAAGAAACATGTGCAAATATATAAATTTGCACATTTTATTTACTCTGTTAAATTCAAAATCAATAAAAGTTTATTTTTCTTTGTGTAGCGAAAATTGATATTTACGTGTAACAACACAAAAGGTAATTACCACAGACTTCTTGAAGAAAAATAACTTGAAAAACGTATGTTGATTCTGAGTTCCAAAATGTCTTGTTTGGGCTTTGAATATTTAAAAAGAAATTGGCTTTTAATCCTTAGTTAAATCAGTTTTTGAGGATAAAAAATAGTATGAACAGATTTGCGAAAGAAATAATAAGCAGAGAACTTGATCCCAAATCAATTAATAGTAGGGGTGTAAACAAGAAATAAGCAGAGAACAGATTTGATCGGCTCGGTTAAAAGCTTGAACGAACCGAGTCTTAACGAGCCCGAGCCCGAGCTCGAGCCTGAAATACAAATCTCATTTAAGCTCACGAGCCCAAACAAAATTTTAGTTTTTTATATGTATAATATAATAATAATAATAATAATAATAATAATAATAATAATAATAATAATAATGACGATGATAACATTGGCGAGGCGACCTCTAGCTCGAGCTGAGCTTTGGCCCGTTTAAGCGATATTGAAGTGAGCTCGAGCCGAGCTTTTAGCTGTTTGAGGTTGTTCTAAAAAAAGCTCGAGCCGAGCTCGAGCTCAAATAAGTAGGCTTTAACCAAACCGAGCTTCATAAAAACATAACAAGCCGAGCTCGAGCCTAGTCGGGCTCGGCCCCGGCTCGTTTACACCTATGTAGTAGTTCTATTCGATTTACTTATCACTATATTTATAGAGCTCACTTGAACTAACCACACTTCTTGTTAATTGTTATGGTTGTTATTACGTAACAACTACTAACTGAATGACAGTTAATACTCAAACTAAATTGACCCGAAACAAAACCGTAGTGTGCGTTTGGTTCGTAGGAATTCAATGGAATTTAAGGTAATTGGAATCTAAATTCCGTCTCTTAAGATGTTTGGTTCACAGAATTTGATGGAATTGGAATCTCAATTCCAATCTTTATGTGTTTGGTTGACAATGAAATTGGAATTGGAATTTGGCATGAATTCCTTTAGTTAAAGGAATTCAAAATCCTTCCTATATGTGAAGGAATTAAAGTAAATTCATTGGAATCTTCGACCGTTTCGACCCGCACCGTTTCGACTCATACTGTTTCGACCCGAACCGTTTCGACCCGTACTGATTCGATCCGACCCGTTTTGACTCGTACTGTTTCGCCCAAAGACCCGTACAATTTCAACTCGAATGGTTTCGACCCGTAATGTTTCGATCCAAACCGTTTCGACCCGTATCGTTTCATTCGACCTGAACCGTTCGAACCGAAGACCCGTACAGTTTCGAATCGAATCGTTCCGACGCAAATCATTTCGACCCGAAGTGTTTAGACGTGAACCGTTCGACCTGTATCGTTTCAACGCAACTCATTTCGACTCAAACCGTTTCGACGCGAAGCGTTTCGACCCGTACCGTTTCTACGCGAACCGTTCCGCCCCGTG
Source organism: Helianthus tuberosus (assembly GCA_030545235.1). Classification (NCBI taxonomy): domain Eukaryota; kingdom Viridiplantae; phylum Streptophyta; class Magnoliopsida; order Asterales; family Asteraceae; genus Helianthus; species Helianthus tuberosus. The sequence continues at coordinate 3,845,165 of CM060379.1, read as the reverse complement.
TCGTTTCAACCCCTACCGTTTTTACGCGAACCGTTTCGACCCGAAGTGTTTAGACGTGAGCCGTTCGACCCGTACCGTTTCTACCCGAACCGTTTCAACGCAACTCATTTCGACTCGAACCGTTTCGATGCGAACCGTTTACCGTTTCGACTTGTACCGTTTCTACGCGAACCGTTTAGCCGCGAACCGTTGCGCCCCATACCGTTTCGACCCGTACCGTTTCGGCGCGAACCATTTCGACCCGAACATTTTAGACGCGAACCGTTTTGACCCGTACCGTTTACACCCGAACCGTTTCCACCCGTACCGTTTCGACCCGAACCGGGGGTTGTGGGTGTCGGGTGATGGATTTCAATTCATTTGACAACCAAACACAACAAAAATGGAATTGAGATTTCAATTCCAACAATTTCCAATTCCAATTGGAATGTTTAAATTCCAAATCCAATTCCTTTAAATTCTAATTCCTATACAAATTCCAATTCCAAAACATTCCGCGAACCAAACACCGGTTTTTAAATTATTGCAGAACTATACATACAACTCAACAGCAGTACAGTAGACTGACACAAACTTCATATAAAAATCCACACAGACAGACACACACAGGGGCGGACCCACATAGAGTGGGTCGGGGTCCCCGGACCCCAATCTTTTTTAGAAATTTAGTAGATCCGGTATATTAAACTTTTCAAGGACCCCATAAAAATATTTAGTTGGAGCCCATAGTATCAAAACTAAAGCTGGTGTCGTGGTTAATTCCTTGTATTCAAACAGTGAGGTCACAAGTTTGATCTTGCTACAAGCCGTTTTTTGAGATTTTTTTTCATCCAGTTGAAAACTAGTTTTTTTAAACAAAAGTGAACATACAGAGGCCCGCCATTTTTGGGATTTTTTCAATAAATCATCCTGACCCGATCCAAACGACAACTGACCCGAAAACTCTATCATTTGCTTGCGAAAAATCTGAATATCGAAAAAAATGGACCCCATTAGAAAAAAATCCTGGGTCCGCCACTTGACACACACACAGAGTGAATAAAGATGGACTGGCAGGCTGTTTTGTGTGTGTATCTTTTAAAGAATACCTCTTTGAATCTGATAATATTTGGATGCCTCAAAGATCTATGATTCAGTATCTCCCTCTCTGCATGTTCATCAATCTGAAAATGTTTAAAAATCTTGATTAAACCCAGAAAATATTTTTCATTAATCATGACATGAAGTGCATAAAAACATTAAAAGAAAGGATTGAACTTCATGAATAAATGCAAAATTTCAAAAATCTTGATCAAAGTCATTAAAATATTTTTGCATTAATCAAGACATCAAGTGCATATTGACAAATGCAAAATTCAAACATCTTGATTAAACCCACAAAGTTTTCTGCATTAATGACTACATCTAGTGCATAAAAACATCAAAAAAAATTTAAATCAAAATTTACAGAGGAAATCCAAACTTTAAGAAATATTGATCATAGGTACAAATAATTTTGCATTAATCATGAAGAAATGCAAAAAAAAAAAAAAAAACCTAAAAAAAAGAAAAAAAAGCAGAATTTTTAGAAATCTTGATCAAACCCACAAATTATTTTGCAGTAACCAAGACACCAAGTGCATAAAACATCAAATTATCCTAAAAAAAATAATAATATAAAAATAATCAAAACTTCTTATGAAGGAAAAATGGACAAACCTTTTGGCCTCTTTCAATAAACTTGACAGCAAAGAGCTCTTTGGTACTCTTGTCCCTAACAAGCTTAGCTACCCCAAAATTACCAGACCCTATTTCGATAACCACTTCATATCTCTCCATGTCTGCCCTTATTCAATCAAATGATAAGCAGAAATGGAAATTGGTAGGTGTAGGTGATGATGAAGTGTTGTATGGGTTAGTAAGAATAGACTTTGCTATATATAGAAATCACATGGACATAAAGAATTCTGAGCAGATTTTTTTTCTTAATAGACTGGCCCATGCCTTGTTATTATTGGATGAAAAAAGGGTCCAAACCACCACTGCACCATCAAGGATGAAACACATCCCCCATGAGTCAGGTTTCAAGACCTTAAAGATCTCAAGCTATTACCACCACCCCATGCCATTGGACCATAATGCCAATTACAAATAAACAATTTTTTTTTTCAGAAGAGATTATACCATTGTATTGTATTGTATGGTTGCTATGAAATTTGTCTTTTTACCTAACAGAGATTATGTGTTTTGGATCTTTTCCCGCCAACAGCTTTGTTTGGTAAAACAAGCAATATACTTGAGCATTGTTATGCTATCAAGATTGCATTATTTTATTAAAGTTGATCATTAGATTAATAAGGTTAAAAAAATACAAGCAATATCAACCTAGTGTAAAGATTAAATATATTATGATTTAATATTTAATCTAGTAGCCATTATAATCATTTACATTATACAGATCAAAATATATAATAACCTATTAAATAATTAGTTGGTAATTGTTGATGGACCATATTACCCTTATTAACTAATTAGGTTTCCTTTTGGGTGCATATATAAGGAGACTTATGTAGAGGTTCTAAGGTTAGACACATAACCTAATTATCATGACATCAAAATCGCCTCCCTCTCCATAACCGAACTCCCTATTCGGTTTCATCATCACCATCATTAGTTTGCACCCTAAGGAGGAACCAGATCACACTGACAAACATGTCGAACTCGATGGCATCATCCCTCACTGGATTCTCCACTGCACTGTCTGCTGTAACATGTATGTTTTCATGTTTTCCATTATGCTTAAAACAGAACTGATCAACACCTAGCACATGCCAATCACGTTTGGCTTTTAATAAAATGTTTAATGTGAAATGTTGTTAGTGACACCTTATATGTGTAACCCTAGGTGTAATTGCAAAAGGATTGTTTTTTTTTAAATAACAAAAAATACTTCATTAATTATCACCAAAAATTGTTACAAAGTGAAAGATACCTATGAGACATTAGCATACATGCAGTCATCACCACTATTCCAGTATTCCTCAACCATATATTACATTGCAAAAGGATAGTTATGATGGTAGGAATATGTCATATGATGCTTGATAGATCTCATATCTAGTAACACATATTGCCTTCATGTTTTATTATAATCATAAGAGAGTATCAACAAAAGATGTAATGATGTTAGATAATTCTCATCATGTACTCTTGTTTTATTCCCCTAACAATGCATTATATAGTATAGCAAAACACAAAAATGTAATATTTGTAGTTCTTGTTATAAACCATAGAAACCATCCTAGCCGAAGAAAGTTGGACGATTCAATATTACGGTTTGATTTAGCGTTCGGTTTAAACTATTTGACAATATGGAATTTGAAACCGTGCGTGTAAACTAATCGGTCGTTTGATATCTATTATTTGTTTTTAATTCTTTTTAAAATTTTCTGAATATAAAGCTATGTTTTTATATATTATACTAGGTTAAAACCCCGTGTATTACACGGGTTGCATAAATATAATTTTATATAATAAATAATTAAAAGATATATTTTTAAATAAACTCGTATATTGCACGTGTTGAATAAAATATAATGTCATATATTAATACAAATAATCATCAAGATTTATCTTTTAAAAATAAACATTGATGTACGATTTACTTATTATAGATTTATCTGTTAAAATTAAACTTTAATGTGCTATTTACTTATTATAACATTTTACTTTGTTAAATATGTATCCTTAACTAATTTTTTATTTAAAATTATTATTATTATTATTATTTAATATAATCATGATAATTTTTTTGTTTAAAATTATTATTATTATTATTATTATTATTTAATATGATCATAATAATAAAAATAAACGGTTATATTCTTATCTATTTTTTTGTTTAGAATTATTATTATTAGGAATAATGGAATTTAATAATCCCAACTTTCACCAGTTGGCCGACAACGGATCCAACTTCAAAAATAGCCACTGGCGGTCCGAACTTTTGACATTTTGTAAAACATTGGACCCTTGCTGGGAGAGGATGAGAGGGTGGTCCCAACTTCAAACATTGGACCACTGGCGGTCACCACTAACATCCCTTGGACGGTGTTAGTAAGGGTCCAATGATTTACAAAATGTCAAAAGTTGGGACCGCCAGTGGCTATTTTTGAAGTTGGGTCCGTTGCTAGCCAACTGGTGAAAGTTGGGATTATTAAATTCCATTATTCCTTATTATTATTATTATTATTTAATATGATCATAATAAAAACAAATGTTTATCCTTATCTAAATATTTATTTTTATCTAATATTTTTGTTTAAAATTTAAAGTTATTATTTTTATTTAATATGAGAGATAAATAGGAAAATAAGGTGAGAAAGCACTAGGAAGTGACAAGTGTCCAAAAAAGATTTTCATTTATTAGTATAAAAAGATTTATGTACAATTCTTATCATTATCACGATTTAAAAAAAGGAATAATTGATTTTAATAATCCAAACTATTAGCCGTTGGCCGACAACGGTCCCAACTTAAAAAATAACTAATGGTGGTCCCGCCTTTTCACATGTTGTAAACTAATGGACTTTTACTAACAGAACCTTAATTTCTTTTTGTCCCCTTATCCTTTTTGGTTTAGTAAAAATACATTGGTTTACAATCAATGAAAAGGTGAGACCACCACTGGTTATTTTGTAAGTTGGGACCGTTGTCGGTCAACAGCTAATAGTTAGGATTATTAAAATCCATTATTCCTTTAAAAATGGTACTTTTTGTTTGAAATCGCTAAATTGTCAAAATCAAATTTTTAAACCGTAAAATTTAGTCAGTTCAGCCAACCCAACCAACCCGACCAGTTTGGTTTGTCTTTTTTTTTTTTCTCCCAAAACCGTGGTTAGCGGTTCGAACCAAATTTCCCGTCAAAACCGCTCAAATTAGACTATGAACATGCCTAGTTCTTATTTCTCCAGCAATGTATTACGAAACATGTAATGTAATAGTTTTAGCTCTCTTCCTTCCAATTTAGTATTATCACATAAAATATTTAATAATCGAGGTGTACGGTGATATAGTGTGCACGAGCTAAGGTGTACACAAATAATTCATTACACGGACACAAGTGATACACAAATCTTTTTTTAACATCGTGTGACTAAATCAACTCCTAAATTACACTATATGTATCCACAACCACTTACCACTTAAAAGGACACCACCACTAAAACACCTTGTAAGCCATTTAGGAATGAATCTTCTTCAGTAGCAAAAAGAATATTTAGAAAGTGTTATGAAGGGGACAAATCAATTATTTGGAAAGAACGAACGAGCACACATGACACAACCTACCATTATGGAGGAATTTGTTTTATTGTGCTAGTCTTTTCATTATTTTGTAATATTTACCTTACACGCGTACTAAGAATAACTAATACTTAGACCATGCGTAGTCGTTGGAGTAAATAATGTCTCACATTTGGGCATTGTCCGCCACGTGACATCCATGTCAGCAAAGGGGCATTGTGAAGAAATGAGCGTAGTGGGATAATGCCCCACCCTTGGGCGTTGTCCGCCACGTGTCACTTCCACACTTTCCTATTTTTTATTTTTAAAACAAATTATATTCTATTAATTAAATAAAAATTACATAAATAATAAAACAAATACACATAATATTTTTAAAACTAATAATATTTTTTTAATTCTCGTCTTCGCTTTCGCCATTCCCTTCATCTTCGTCTTCTTCGTCATCTGACTCTTGCTCACCCTCGAGTCACCCTCATCCGCTAAGAATTTTGTGTAGTAATAATTTGCAATGGACGACGAGGAAGTGGGGGAATCCATTTTTTTTTTATAAAATGGGTGAAGGTTGTATAAAATTTTGGTTGTGGTTTGTATAAAATGGATGAGGAATGAGAGTTTTTTGGTTGTGGTTTGTATAAAATGGATGAGGAATGAGAGTATTTATATAAAAAAAAGGTTGAATAAAAAAAATAATAAAGGAACTAGCCGTTTGTTACCGTTGCAAAGTTCCCATTGGTCAAAATTTGCCCCATTTGGCGTGGAATATTGGGCGCCCCAACAACTTTTTCTCAAAAAATCGCCCACAGGGCCCGATGATGGGCGTGTTTGGGCTTAAAACGCCCACAACTTAACGATTAAGGGTGGTCTTAATCACTTCAACTTGCTTTTTTATCATACTCTTTCATGTTAAGGTTGTACAACATGGGAAAATGGATAGATTCCTAGACTTTTAAAGATTCCTAGACTTTTAAAGAACTTGTATTTTTTTTTCTATAATACAGATAAAATTTAACGTACACAAAATGCAGCCGTTAAAAACATGGTCAAATCAATGAAATTTGTTCTTTTATTCCTAAAGCATTATCTAGTTATATATATATATATATATATATATATATATATATATATATATATATAGGATAGGGTTCTAGAGTGAACAAAGGTTAACTTGTGAACAAAATGAACAGATCTGGGCCCTTCATTTGTTAGATGATCAAAATTAAGGATAATGGCAAACTTGTAAATATAAAAGAAAATATAATAAAGAAAGGGGAAATCTCCAAAATGGCCTTGACCCGGTCAACTTTTCCAAATTAGCCAATCCAGACGTCTTGTGGAGACGCCTCCACACACCCGTAACGTCTTAAGAATTCACCAATTAATGGCTCCACGTTTCCGACAACCTGGTGACGTCTCTTAAAACGTCTTAGCCGAGACGTCTGAAGGTGGCTTGAGACGTTACCCACGGCTTCCACCTTGAGCTGGCTTCTCACGGGTTCAGCCGACCTCAAGCCTCTCAGCTGAGATGTTTCGAAGATGGCGTGAGACGTTAGCTCAAGGTGGATGTTTCGAAGATCGACGAAGACGGTGAAGAACAAATGTTGCAGGAACGATGATGAAGAAACAATGTGGTGGTGACGTTAGTCGCCGTAGAAGAAGAGGTGTCGTCGGAGAGGAGTTGCAGGTTAACGGAGGTGGTGGAGCGGTTGGACGACGAAGGTGATGGTGGCCGGAGGACTCGTCGGAGAAGATGAAGGAATTACAGGTGTGTCAGAAAGTGTCGGAAAATGAATGTGAAAGCTAGTTGCAGGTTCCGGTGATGACGACGGAAAGTGTCAGAGATGACGGATAAAGATAGTTGCAGGTTCCGGTGAATGAACGTGAAAAGCTTTTGGAGCCAAGCTAACGTCTCAAGCCACCTTCAGACGTCTCGGCTAAGACGTTTTAAGAGACGTCACCAGGTTGTCGGAAACGTGGAGCCATTTAATTGGTGAATTCTTAAGACGTTACGGGTGTGTGGAGGCGTCTCCACAAGACGTCTGGATTGGCTAATTTGGAAAAGTTGACCGGGTCAAGGCCATTTTGGAGATTTCCCCCATAAAGAAATGGGGCACATAGGGGCATTAATGTAATTGTGTACTGAAACTAATTTTGGGAACCGGGAAAATTTGAAGAGGTTTTGTTGAAAAGTTGAAAGATATTTTCCTCAAACATCGCAATTCTTTGTTGTAGATATAATCTCATTATATCTCTCTAGAAAAATAACAGACATTTCATCTAAACACCCTTCTCTCATAATCGACCGCGAATTAGGGTTCTTCTTCCCTTAATACTCACGGTGCTGCATTCCGATTAGGTTTAGCATCAAAATCGACGACGAAGGTAAGTTTGTTTCTAGTTATTAATTTCCGGTTGTGTATGAATCGAACTTGTTTAGTGAATATGTAGTCGAAAAGTTAGGGCTACTGTAACACCTCGAAAATTCACGTCCTATAATGTATTGACACGTGTCATAGGTTTGAACGTGTGAAAGAATGTTCTAGAAGGACTAAAGTTGACAAACATGGAAAGTGTGTGAATTTAAGGGTCTAAAATGTCAACAAGGGGTAATTATACCTTACAATAACCCTACATGATGCTCATACCTTCAAACGAATAAATCATGGATCATACGAAGCTAAATATGAAAGAAAGTGAGAGATTACAAACTACAGGGGTTAAATGTGTCAACATGTTTAAAATATACCTCTGAGTGACCTTTTAACAAAACTCGAAGCTTTGTAACGATTAATTATGCTCACTAGAATGCACGATATAAATTTCATAAAGTTTCGTTATCGTATGAGAAAGTTATGATCAAATTCGTATACAAGGGGTTAAAGCGTCAACGTTGAAAATTATGACTTTTCGGGTAAATAATGAAGTGACCAAGGACTTAACAAAGTGGGTATAAGTCTTAAAGCCCTTATAGGTAAATTTAGAGGGCTCAAATTGCAAGAAGTAAAGCTTGGATGACCTTTCGAAGGGCCAAGAGACAAGATGCAACAACTTGAAAATGTAAAATCTGAATTCGAGGCTCAGGCGGGCCGCGTAAGATGTTAACATGTCTTACGCGGGCCGCGTCAGACCCCCAGATGCAGAAAAACGTAAAAGTTGGCTGTTCAGCCTTGGAAACCGACTTAAGAAGATATTTTCTCATCCATGGGCGACCCCTAAACATTCCTAGGCACTTAGGGACACTTGTGGGTGATCCATGATCAGTTGTAGCCTTAGTTGTCAACAATCTAATGAGATTAAAGCACTATAAAAGGGCCTTGTATTGCAACATTGTGTTCACTCATTCCTTCTGCATTTCTGGAGCTTCCTGGAGCTTAAGAGCAGACCCTAAGCCTTCCTAATCGTGCATAGGACTTCAGTAAGTATGCTTAACCTTTCTTAGTTAAGTTTTTGCTTAGTTTTAGCTTAAAAGTCAAACCGTCGTAATTACCGTTTGACTTAGCGATTAATCATTGATGGTCCAGTGATTAGTCGAATTGAAAGTAGTTATAAGTTGGTAATTATGTGGGCATTAAACCCTTAAAAGGGCACCCTCTGATTCCCACTCTAACTAGACCATTTGTCGGGTTAAAGTTGATTAGAAAAAGTCAACAGAATGCTTAATTTCCAAATTATGCATAATTAGCAATGTAGAACCCATACAACCTATTTGATCATTAATATAACTTGGTAATTAATGTAAAAACATGTTCAACCCGACAATTTTCTGTTTAGACCCGGTTCGGAACCGAAAGTCGCAAAACTTTGACTTTTGCTTTGACTTCAGTTCTGACCCGATTTAGTATGATTTGGAAATGCCTTAGAGCTTCCTTAGGACCAGGCTACATGTTAGCATAAGCCTCTGTGGTTGGTTCATTGATTATCCGATTCATTTACATGTTTCCGTTAATTGCTTAAATGTTGACCAATATGCCCTTTTTACCATAAAACGAGAATTTCGGATATGTGAAAAGACAATAACCTTTGTTACTGATTTATAAACATGCCCCTAAAACTTTACATCAGTTGGAGGTCTAGATTAGGAGTTATGCTCATTAGCGAAATTATAACGCCTTTTAGTAATTAAAAGGCGCAATTAGCATAAAGCCTATCTAAACCCAATTTTTGACACCAAACCTTTTACCCACTGATGTAATATAATATTTTGGGATTTTTAAAGATTTTTTAATTATTTTTAACCTGCTCGTAACCTAAGGTTATGGCATTAATTCGGTAAATACCGAATATACCCTTTCGGTCATAAAATGAGTTTTACATAGTATTTTGACACCAATCCAATTGCTACTGATTTTATATAATAAATAAAGTATTTTGAACATTATAACCTGATCAGAAAACTCAGATTTCCGGTATAACCCGGAAATCGCTTAAAATGGCTTTTAAAGCGTATTAAACGCATAGTTTGGGTTTAAAACCACTTTGTCACATAAGACTTATTATCAACTGATATGACCTATTAAAATAAGTTATTTTACTGGTGTATTCGGACCCGAATCTCAGAACTTCATTTAAACTCCTTTGTAACCTTTAAAATGACCAAAATACCCCTACGGGGCTTAAATTAAGATTAAACTCGTTTTGGGCATAATGAAAGGTATCTTACTGATATCACAACATATTTAAAGCATATTAACTTAGGAAACTTGCATATGATTCAATTGGTTACTCGTTACGCAAATTTTCGCGTTCAGATCGGCTTATGTAACTAGTTGCATAAATTAGCCGAAACGGGTCAAACCATATCACTTTTGTCTCAAAATCCAGAATGTGTTTAAGTTACCCATATTAAACAAACATACAAGCTTGTCGGGTCAAAACCACATTCTAATCCGTTCTTCGCTTTATCACGCGATTGAACCGTATCTTCCTTTTGAAAAACTAACCGGTCTAAGTCAAGGCTTAATTAAAGTCCCGTTAGGATTCTAATAGGTTATTAAAAACCTTCGTTCCAGACTAAGAGCCCCAGTAGAAGTACTTGTGCTTGCTGATTTGAATATACGGCTGAGTATAGATTGCATTGCTAGCTCAGGTAAATACTTTTAACTTATTTTCCCTATACGGGCTTGGGATATGGTATTATAATAATACCGCTTGGTCGGGTATTGAATGTTTAGTCGTATTGTGATTAAATTATTGAGGTAACCCGCTTTAATCTGTATTGTTTGAAATAAAAGCCTTTAGGGGTTAATGACCATGTCCCGGATATCCTTGACATCATTGTCTTATAAAATGGCCACGTCTTAAGCACGGGGTGTAGGCATACACTGAAAGTTGCTTAAAGGGAAACGGTATCTCACTCTCTTGTGGGCTTATACTTGTGGCGTGTCTGTTAATCTTGACTCGGTTTCTACATCGGGCCCTGAACGTACAACGAACATGTAAATCTGTATACAAGATTATAAATATAATTGTCCCAAGTTATAAAAGATGTTTTTGTGCCTGGTGCATCTAAATCTTTTTTCTTAAACTCTTTTTAAAATGAGTCGGTTAATAGTATTTACCAGTGAAAACTGACGTATTTTCCAAAAAGGTTAAGTGACAGGTACTGAACGTAATTGGCTGGAAGCTCAGGGCGTTAATAAGGAATCTTGCAAGTTCTAGGCGTCTAAAATCTGTTGAACAATGTTTATGTTTTAAGATCCGCCTGTGGATCCTTTACTTCTGTTGTAATACTTTGATATTACTTTATATTTAGAATGTATTATATTCATCTTTTGCTTCCGCTGTGCATTTATATATTGTGTTGTTTGACTATGATGATATCAACTACGTCACGATACTCCCCTACCGGGCCCACCGGTGAAACGTGGAAATATCGGGGTGTGACAGTTACTTTAATCCGATTTGAAAAGTTAGGGTTTCTTTAATCCGATGTATAAAAATCATTTTGGAGTTGTTTTTGTGTTGCTTAATCAGAAGGATGTTGTCGTTTTTGTGGTTTGATTGTAGTGTATTTGACTACTTCAGGATTACATAAGGACAAATTGGCCAATGTACATTTGTGTATAGCAGTTATGTGTGGGTATAATTTCTTCGATGTACACCTGTGTATAGCTTTTATGTGTGAGTATAAATTCCCCGAGTGTACTTTGTTTTTTTGGCATTATTTGTTACATCCTGATGTTATGCTTTTGGATTGTGTTTGATGATTGACGTTGTCTGGAAGTTCACATGTGTATATCCTCTCGTTTTAGTATAGAGTTCAGTTGTGTACAAATAGTTTATGTGTGTTTGTTTTTTGGATACTGATGAAACGTGTATGTTCCGTTTATATTACTCTTTTAGTATACAATAGGTACATAATCTTAAAATGATTATACAGTTGTGTATTATGCTTCGAAAGATGATTTGTGTAAAACTTATACGTGCCTATTAAAGTTCATTTGATTACATGAATATAAGATTAACACCTTCATTTAAGTTTTGTACTTGAGAAATCCCATCTTGTGTATATTTTGTAGGTACAAAAAGGGGATACAATGAGGAAAAGTAAGTTTTAGGAAATTAAAGTATAACAACGTTTTATGGTAGGAATTCAAATTAGTAAATATAATAATAGTAACAAATTTTTATGTATTCGCGTAGGGGAAAAGTGAGAGGATAGCCCGTATAAAGGCTCGTAGCCTTCAAAATACAAAAGAAGACCCGATTGAGTGTTCTGACGACGATGAAAAGGAAAACATAGGTGAATTTTAATTTTTAATGTAGCCGAAACTATAGTTTGTCTTGTTTAACATAATACCTTCAAGATAGTTTTATAAACGGTGTTTTTAACGTAATTATGTTTCAACAGTAAATAAGATGTCAACTGTAAAAAGGGACCGTAAGGAACCGTTACGTGATGGAAATGATGGGTCGAAGTTGCGTGTAGATAGTGTCCCAGTACAAAAGCTTGATAATGGGGATCAGAGAAATAAAGGTAATTTTGCGTACAGAAGAGGTTTTTTTGATTTATCATGGACACCCATTATTAATTTTTTTACTCGTAGGTTGTGTACTATAAACTAATTACATTTATTGTTGGTTATATCGGTCGGACATAGCTTTTTAGTTTGTTAAAACTGGTGTTATGAGTATTACGAAGTACACATGTGTATAATTTCAGATTAATCTGTTGTACACAAGTGTATTTTTCATCTTACACATGTGTATTGTTATGTTATACATATGTGTATCAGTGTATGTACACAATGTACAATTATCTATCGTAGTTGATATAGCTTATACTTTATCGAGCAGGGACTTTGTGTTCAAAACCGAATCTGGTGTTGGACTGTATTATTTCCAAATGAAGGATTTACAACCAAGTCAGTGGATTGATGTTAGAATCGTTAATTGCTTTGCGTCAATGCAACAGTTGATAAATGGGATATTGGCTTCCCAGTTGAGTCGGGCCCAAAGAAAGCAGCATTGACACGTTTAAGGAAGAAATACGCTGTGAAGCTGGTTACTTCAGGCGTTAACAAGCATCGTGACCGCATATTGGATGAAGCCAAACAATACGGAAAAGCGTGCAAATTGGGTTAATTAGTACGTTTTATGGTTGTAGACAATAATATATGTTTTATGGTCGATTGTTTTGCTAATTTTTTGGTCTGTCATGGAATGTGTGTTTGCTTGGTTATGGTTGTAGACAATAGCATACGTTTTATGGTCGATTGTTTTGTTAATTTTGATTCTGTTTTGGAATGTTTGTTTGCTTGGTTAAACACACGTTGAGTAACTAGTATTGAATAGGAAATATAATATGGATAACTGGAACGTACCCTATTTATGTGTACAACTGTAAAAAAATATGTGATTCACATATTAGCAGAAAGTGGTGATTGCCCTTGTTTTCTTAGTACACTTGTGTACAGTTAATTAAAATGGAAAGTACACATGTATGTAGTAACAGTGGATTGCAAGGTTTTTGTTCACAACTTGTATTGTGCAATTGAATGCGAATTTTACATTTGTGAATATGTGTGTACAGTAAGTAAGTAAGTAAGTACATAGGTCACTGGTGTTAATTAGATAATTGAATAGTACAAATGTGTATATATATACTTTCAGATTTCTCTTTTAGTACTTAAACAGTAGGCTAGGGATATGAAAATATGATTGTCAAAGCATATTCTAATTTTCGCTATCGTTGGCTTCGCTTTCTGACTCGTCCGATCCTAGCACCATGTCTTCCTCATTTTCTTCTTCCTCGTCGTCCTCGTCGGTAAACGAGTCATCCTTAGTTGGATTACCTTTTTTCAAAGGGCAATTCCTTTTATCGTGTTTTCGAACTCTTTTTCCACAATAATTACATTTCCTTCGTGGCCAACTTTTTCTTTCTTAGAAGTATCCAAACATGTATAAAACCCTCTTAGTTGTGCGTTAACCCTCATACATTGCAATTGCGGCTTCCATTGTACTAAATCTCGACTTTGTAACGAGTTTGCAACTAGAGGAACAACTGGCGTCCAATACCTACTGCCTTTGGGTGTCTCGTATACGTTACTAGCTACCGACTCTGAACATTAAGAGAACAAAAGACTATAATTATTTATTATACATACAACTTTCTTATACAAATTAGTTTATCTTAAAAATAAAACTGCTGAATAATATAGTACACATGTGTATATCCATCTGTTATATAAACGTAAAACATTCATTACCCTATGCGTATACAACAAAACTTCTGGCACTAAACTAAAAAATATACAAAAAAAAAAACCCTACAAACTGTATGTTGCTTACAATATTTACGTCTGTGTACAAAAAAAAGTAGAACATACTGGGAATACATAAACAAAGCATGATTCTATAGAACCAACACAAAACAAGTACAATACCCAAACAACTCAGATCCAATTTGAACAACAACAGCAGCTCAGACTTTGAACTTTGAACAATCTGCAACTGACTTTTCCGATTAAATGTTTACCAAAATCAAATCCGTCTCCGATTAATGTTCATCGGAATACAAGTACAATACCCAAACAACTAACGATACACACCTGGGTTTAACAAAATCAACTACTTATTCCGACTAAAATGTTCGTCGGAATCCAATCCGTCTCCGATTAATGTTCGTCGGAATCTTATGTCGTCTCCGATTAATGTTCGACGGAATAATCGAGCTTCTAATGAAAAATATGAACGTGATGAACTGGGTTTATGAAGATAAATATGGGTGAATTCGATAAATCTGGTGAATGGATTCGATAAATCTGATGAACTGGGTTTATGAAGATAAATATGAATGATAAAAGTTGAATTCGAAAATTGACTTACTGAATTATTGTTCTTGTAAGGTTGGATAGAATCATGGAATAAAATTAAAAGATAATTCAGATTTTCCTAAATGTAGGAAGATGTAACTGAATATTGATTTGTAAAGAATAATAAATTAATAAAAATAAATGTTATATTACAATCCTATCCTTTTCATCTAAAAAATAAATGGATGGTTAGGATTAGTTCACTAGGTTCACAACCAAGGATGTTGTTCACTCATGATCCCTATTGTAAAAAAGACCAAAAGTGTGAGAAAAGGTAATAAAGAATCTCAGCCATTAGATCTAAATTAATTGAAAAGAGTAAACAAGTAATTTTATTATTAATTCAATTAATTAAAAACTTCCCATAACCGCCACCTTAATTATAGGAAGTATATAACACCATTCAGCAAGTATATAACACCATTCAGCATTCAGCAAGTATATAACACCATTCAGTAAGTATATAATACCATTCAGCAAGTATATAACATCATTCAGCAAGTATATAACACCATTCAGTAAGTATATAAACCATTCAGCAAGTATATAACACCATTCAGCAAGTATATAACACCATTCAGCATTCAGCAAGTATATAACACCATTAAGTAAGTATATAACACCAGTCAGCAAGTATATAACACCATTCAGCAAGTATATAACACCATTCAGAAAGTATATAAACCATTCAGCAAGTATATAACACCATTCATTGACTAAACATCTGATCGAAACATATTTTTTTCTCTATATAAGTATAGCAATATGGTACTCATATTAAAGATAAAAAAACGCTCGTTATTATGGTGTAATTTTTTTTAAAAAAAGTTACGTATAAAAAGTTATTGACGTTTAAAAAAGACGGGGGGAAGTTACATGTGCATTACCTAATTTCTAGTGGGTATAAAAGACTATATTGCCCCTAGATATTTCAAATCAGTCCAAATTAATGAAAATATTTTACAATTTGGTCCCTATTGATCTTAACCATTAGATCAAAAGATCTAATGACTGAGATTCTTCCTTACCCTTCTCACACTTTAGACCTTTTTTACAGGATCCTCTACCTATATATATATATATAGGATAAGGATCATGTGAGAAGTAGTAGGCTATTTGAGAAACCGGGTGTCAGTCTTTTGTCTGGTTAACAGGACCAGAACGCGGCCAAAGCTCGGCGTTTTGGTCCGGTCAACAGACCCGTCAGACACCCGTCAGTCTTTGTCTGGTTAACCGGACCAAAACGTCGCGCTCTGGCCATAGCTCGACACTGGGGGGTGTGTGGATAGACAACATGGGTGTGTGAATAGACATGCCCTTACATAATGGATTTTATTTTGGTTGTTTGTGCCGTACAACATTGATTTTGAGGCCATGTATCTTTATTTTTTTAAATCATTTTGGTTGTTTGTGCCGTACAACATTGATTTTGAGGCATATAGTATCTTTATTTTTTAAATTGAAGCTTCTTATTGATAATCATCTCACATAGATATGAATTGATGGTATTGGATAGTATTTATATATTTTGTGCAAATCCTTTGATGAACCATTAAAAGGAATAATACTTTAGTATTGTTTTTGTTTTTTAGAACAAATAATTGTTGTTCCCTTTTATTTTCATATAAATCAAATTCAACGTATACAAAAATGAAGGCGGGTAATAGTATTATCATTGTATTGGTTGAGTTGGGCGGCCACATGCCAGCCATATTTTTTTTTTTTGCTAAATTACGATTTTACCCCGTTTATATTTATAACTTTTCTTCAATCAATGTATATACTATGAAGAAGCAAGATCTTGAGTCGCATGAGTTGCTGCTAGATTGGACAGTTGGTAATGAAAGCTGTCAAGAAGCTCAAAAGAACACAAGTAGTTATTTGTGTAAAGAGAATAGCAAGTGTGTTGATGCTAACAATGGTGTGGGCTATAGTTGCACTTGCTCCGTTGGTTACCATGGAAATCCGTACCTCGACAATGGCTGCCAAGGTATTTATTCCATTCACAAGTTCCAAGTTTGGTTTGGTTTGGTTTTGTAACTGTTTCTTTTCGTACATTTTTCTATCAACAGATGTTGATGAGTGTGAAGATGCCCGTCTAAACCAGTGCACGCATATATGTAACAACATCCCTGGAAGTCATACTTGCCATTGCCCCAAGGGTTACAGTGGGGATGGTCGAAAGGATGGAACCCGTTGCACAAGAAACACGACAAATGTAAATAAACTTGGGCTCTATATGGGTAAGTTTTTCGTTTGTATCGCACGTGTATAACTTATTCTTGAAAGGTTCCTTTTTTGGTTAACAGATCCTTGAAATATTATCATATGTAGGCATCAGCATGGGTGTGGCTGTAACATCCGTCACGATGTTTCTATCCTATTGTTTCTTGAAACAACGGCGTATTGCTAAACGAAAGGAACAAAATTTCAAGAGAAATGGAGGTAAAATTTTTGAGAAATTACTTTCTGAATATGAAGGATCGACACAAATTGTAAAAATCTTCACCGAAGAGGAGCTCAAGAATGCAACCAACAACTTCAGCGTAGACAACATTGTTGGTCAAGGAGGTTTTGGGACGGTTTACAAAGGGATCTTGGTAGATAACACGGTGGTGGCAATCAAGAAGTCAAAGGTGATTGATCCAAACCAAATCAGACAGTTTGTCAACGAGGTGGTACTCTTGTCACAACTCAACCATCCTAATATAGTCAAGCTCGTAGGATGCTGTCTCGAAACAGATGTTCCATTACTAGCTTATGAATATATAGTGAATGAGACGCTGCATCACCACTTACACGAGAAATCATGTGGATCTTTGTTAACATGGAGATTGAGGTTGAATATAGCAGTTGAAGCCGCAGGAGCTCTAGCTTATATACATTCTACTAACAAGATCATACATAGAGATATTAAATCTTCTAACATACTTTTGAATGATGACCATACGGTTAAAGTGTCCGACTTTGGGATCTCACGGTCTATTCCTAAAGATAAATCACAAGTCTCCACGGCTGTGCAAGGGACACTTGGATACATAGACCCTGAATATTTCAGCACGGGTATCCTAACTGACAAGAGTGATGTCTATAGCTTTGGGTTTTGCTTGTGGAGCTGCTCACGGGCGAAAAAGTACACTCTCCTGAGGCGATTAAAAGAAGCCGATCCCTTGTAGATCATTTTGTTTTGTCATTAACCAAGGATCTTCTGTTAGAAATACTAGATGATTAAGTGAAGCAAGACGGTAGTCCTGACGAACTTAATCGAGTTGCTCAGCTTGTCAAATTGTGTCTCGCGTGTGAAGGCGATGCAAGGCCTACAATGCAAGAAGTGAAGGAGCAACTCTTGGTTGTCTACAATGCTCAAATTGTGTCTACCGGTTGTGTACCATAAGTTACTTCTTACAATTGTAGGAAACACAAAATAACAGGAAAATGAAGTAAACTGCAAAATTTGAGGTCCTGTTTTCATTTTTTATATGCTTCTAGTCGAATAAAATGATTTTTAACATCAATATGGTTGGTTCTACATGTGAATTCAAGATATTGGGACAAAAGATTCATGTTCTTATCTTCAAAAAGGGGTAGCGGCGCAGCTTGTTGCCCCCTTCTATTTCGATGTAAATTCTTTGGAGAGTTAATGAAAATATAAAGTAAAGTTATCATAAAAAAAGCGAAGTTATGCGTGCATATTAGAATATAAATATAAACTAATGTTATATTATTATGTACTATTATGAGATTAATAACCGTCATGCTCTATTCCAATGGATATGTCAGTTAAGAATTCTTATATGATGTATTGATGTCCGTGCTTAACATTTGATTCAATACAAATCCTTTCTTATGATTTCCTATGTATATCTTATGAAGATGATGTTTTGTCTTTTGAGCTTTGTAAATGGTTCTTGATTTCCAACACTGCAGACCTGTGGACATTTTAAATTTTATGATCAGCCACAATAATATAATATAACATCCACAGCCAAATCCATCTTTGTTTTAGCAAACTCCGAGGTGCCGCCTAGAATTTAACAGTATATGATCTTGAAATAAAACAAAAGACCGGCCAATCAATATTGGTTATATCATTCATCTGTAGGTGTGATCATATAAACCACTGCAACTCCACAAAGACCCTACAGCACAATATATAAAACTATATAAGTGAAAGTTTTGGGCATCAGACAAACTGAAGTCATGAAGAATATACAACTGTAATCCTGTAGCCCATGTTTCTCTTGACTCACTAATTAATCGCGATGACGAAGAGACTGCTTCAGCATTTCACAATACTCACGTTGATGATACTCTCAAGAATGAAATCGCAATCGCTGGCTGGGTGCTCAGATAAATGCGGGAATCTCACAATTCCATATCCGTTTGGGATAGAAGAGGACTGCTACCTGGACAAATTCTACCGCGTAAACTGTACAACTCTAAGGTTGTATGGCAATCCTGTTACACTTGTAGACATATCACTTGACGGTTTTCTGCGTTGCCTTTTGCCAACATTGGCCTATTCGTGTTACAACAGCACTCATAAACTTAGCGGATCAGACTTGCAAATATCGACAGAAAAGTTCTATATCTCAAGAAAAATGAACCTCTTAACTACTGTTGGTTGTGACACTAGAGCCGACATCATGACCATCGATGATGTAGACTACATAACCGGAGGTGCGTCAATGAGCAGGTGCTTTGGTTTACATGATGGTTCATGTTTTGGCAACGGTTGCAGGCAGCTACCACTCCCTTATCCTATGTCAAGATTTCGTATCCGCTCAGAAAGAAACAGGGGGAGAGTCGGGAACTGGAGATACAATAACTGCTCATATGCGTTTATTGTTCAGAAAGATCAATACGCTTTTGACAAAACAGATTTTGATAACATGCTAAATCGGTCGATGCCAGTGGTTCTTGAATGGAAAGTTGGGACTGCTGATTGTGAAAGTTCACAAAAGAATAGAACGAGCTATCTTTGTAAAGAGAATAGTGTATGCATTACAAGCGAATACTATTAGTTATATTTAAACATAATTATGTTCCGTTGTTATTTATACTTAAACATTATTACTATATCTATATGTATGAACCGATATGGACAAGTAGGTGTGACGGTTAGTTAAACGGTTGAGTTTGACGGGTCTGTGGCATGTATATAAACTTGTTGCCGGGAACATCCCTTGGCACCAAGACATTCATAATTCTGATTATTGTCTGTCCATTCTTATTCTTTTTCACTGTTATAATCATGCCTACCAATTCGGTTAACAATTCCCTATTTCATGTCAAACCTCCAAAACCCCACTGTGATGATAATGAAAATCATCGACTTCCGCTAACAAGTGGTATCAGAGCCGGTTATGTAAGTGATGATGATTTAAAGCCATCATCAACCATGATGCCATGTATGCACTGCACTGAAGAAAAACGTGAACGAAAATGGATGCAGCGATGTTGTTACTATTGTAACAGACCAGGCCATAAAATTTCTACATGTCAAGAGAAGGAGAAGGATGAAGAAAGTCAGTTACTTCGTCTAGCGGTTAATACGGGTACGCAGAAAGATCAAGAAGCAGAAAAAGATATACAATCCGGTCAGAGACAAGAATTTATGGTGATCGGAACCGACGGAGGATACTGGTCAGATATATGGTGTGTTAGTAAAACTTACAAACGTCATATTTCTGGTAATATCGACATGTTTAAACGAATGAAAATTATGTCATGTGTTGAAACGGGGACTGGGGAAAACAATTTCTTCTTTATTAGAGGGATTGGTGTCGTTGATGTTATAACAGGGACTGAAAAGTTTCGAATACAAAGTGTGTTTTACACACCAGACATTGATAGAAATGTCTTGAGTCTCGATCAGTTAATGATTCAGGGATTTACAGTGAAATTCATGGGGGATGTATGTAAACTATTTCCCACTTTCAGTGTTCCTATAAATAATAGAAAGAATGTTCATACCGGTCTGACGAGAGAAGAAGAGATTGGAGAACTTGAAAAGGAATATATGATCAGTAAGAATTCCGATCATGAGAAATTCAAAACAGAATTTTTAAATGAATACTTCGAAAATTTGAATGTCTCTGCCACCGAACCAGACTGGAACATATTGATCTTACAGGCAATGTCCTTTAAGGACTTTCAAGACTGCAAGGCTTTACTGCACATGCTTGAAGATGAAGATTACGTAATCAAGTATAAATATTATCTTGAGTCGACATTCAACAACATGATAGAATGGTTTATTAAAGAGAAACTAGAAATTCACACAAGACCATTGCCTGCATATGCATCAAACAACCGGAAAGTGGGATTACTGGATCTGTATATGGTGGTAAAGAGGGAAGGAGGTCATCGGAGGATCACTGAGAATGGCATGTGGGCTATGATAGCAAAAGATATAGGTTTCGAGTATGAAGATGGTGAATACATGCGCCTGATATACGCTATGTATCTGGATGTACTTGTATATTACTACAAGTTCAAGGTAACACAAGAGAAGGCACTCGAACAAGAAGAGGTAAAGATGGTGGATCCAAGACAGAATGTGAGCGAAGGAGATAAGGATGTTATGAGTAGTGCAGGTCAAACAGAAGATGCTGAATGTTCAAGGAGTACAGGGGCAAAAGGAATGGATGCTGAACAATATGCATTATATGCAGATCATGCAGGAGTGGCCAGTGATTTATACAAGCAGCCGGAAGGTAATCAAGATGTAACAAGGGATCATTATGCATACTATGGTGGAAATGATTGGCATGGACTCAAGAAACTACAACAACGAAAGAAATTCGATTTTTCAAGGGCAAGGAAGGCTGTAAATGAAGCAAATTGCAGCGTCACCAAAAAACTCCCGTAAATGTAATTATGTTTAGGGGAGAGTATTAGTTATATTTAAACATAATTATGTTCCGTTGTTATTTATACTTAAACATTATTACTATATCTATATGTATGAACCGATATGGACAATTAGGTGTGACGGTTAGTTAAACGGTTGAGTTTGACGGTTTCTCCCGCCAAAATAAACCGCCAAACAACTGTCATGTCTGTGGCATGTATATAAACTTGTTGCCGGGAACATCCCTTGGCACCAAGACATTCATAATTCCGATTATTGTCTGTCCATTCTTATTCTTTTTCACTGTTATAATCATGCCTACCAATTCGGTTAACAATTCCCTATTTCATGTCAAACCTCCAAAACCCCACTGTGATGATAATGAAAATCATCGACTTCCGCTAACAAATACAACGATGGGTATAATTGTTATTGTGCTTCAGGGTACCAAGGTAACCCGTACCTCTCAAATGGCTGTAAAGGTATGTGTTTAGTCAAACACCATTACAAGATTTCAGTAAAAGCACACACTATTGAGGACAATTTTTTTTAGATATCAATGAATGTGAAGGAGCTCTACATGATTGCACATACGGCTGTGTTAACACGAATGGGAGCTACAATTGTACATGCCCCTTAGGTAAGAGCGGTGATGGTAGAGATAATGGAAGTGGTTGTTCTTATTTACAAGCTGCTAAGTCACTTCGAAATACCTTATATATCGGTGAGTATAAACAAAGCATTTTTCTTGGAAGTGAATCGCGATTTAGAGAGAATAAAGATTGTTGTTTTTGATTAACAATTTGGTAACCGTCAAGTGACAATATACCATGGTTTATATAATCCTAATAATGCAAATCATCCGGTTCACAATTCGGTCAAACCGGTATGACATACATATGTAATATACATTACACACACACACACGCACATATACATGTAGATATTCTAATAATTTTCATATAACTTCTACATGTTAAGTTCTAAAATGTTGACTTAATGTTATTATTACAATAGCCTAACTGTAGTTATATCCTGAGCATTATTAGTCTAGACATCCAGAAAAGAGTGAAACTAGCTAGAGGCTTAACAAGATACCATACAAAAAAAAAAAAAAAAAAGCTTTTCATGAGCTATTCACAACTTCCTGTTGCAATAACTGTTCTATCTATCTGCAGGCATCGTCACAGGCACTGTAACTTCAGTTATGTTAACTCTTATCTTATACTGGGGACTCAAACAAAGGAGGATCATGAAGAGTAAGGAGATGTTTTTCAAGAAAAATGGCGGCTTAATTTTGCAGAAAATTCTCTTTGAATCCAAACGATCGTCCCACATGGCCAAGATTTTTCCAGCAAGAGTATTAGAAAAAGCAACCAATAACTTTCACAAAACCAATGTCATAGGCCAAGGAGGCTATGGTACAGTTTATAAAGGTACGTTAGAAGATAAAACAATGGTTGCCATTAAAAAATCCAAGTCTATTGACAACAACCAGATCGAGCAGTTTATTAATGAGGTGATCATGCTATCGGAAATTAGCCATCCGAATGTTGTCAGACTCTTGGGTTGCTGCCTAGAAACACCGACTCCCCTTCTTGTGTACGAGTTTGTAACCAACAAGACCCTCTTCCACCACCTACATGAAAAAGACTCTACATCTTCCATGACATTCGAAAGACGTTTAAATATAGCCACACAGACCGCAGAAGCCATTGCTCATATACACTCAACCACACAAATCATTCATAGAGACATCAAATCGTCAAATATACTTTTAACCGATGACTACACTGCTAAAGTTTCTGATTTTGGGATCTCGCGATTCATTCCTTTGGATCAGACTCACGTACAAACATTGGTGCATGGGACTCTTGGGTACATAGATCCTGAATACTTTCGATCGGGAATCTTGACAGAGAAGAGTGATGTTTATAGTTTTGGCATGGTGCTTGTGGAGCCGCTTACAGGTAGAAAAGTCTTTTCGCATGACGGAACTGAAAGTGACTTGGGTTTGGCAATGTTTTTCGTTTCATCACTGGAAAACGGTTGTTTGATACGGATTCTTGATGATCGAGTGAAGAAAGATGGGATCGATGAGCATGTTAAATGTGTCGCAAAGCTTGCGAAAGAGTGTGTCGAGCTAGAGGGAAAGAAAAGGCCTAACATGAAGGAAGTGAAAGAGGAACTTAACCAACCGAGACATTGTATGAGTATGACAACATATCTTTAAAGAAACTATAAAATAATTATAGATCAGAAGAAAGCTAAAAGGGTCTAAATTTGTTTTGTAAGAAGACTCTGATGTATATATGATTATATAATAATATTGCATGAAGTTTCTGAAGAATAATTTTTTACATAACACGGGAATCAAGCGGCTCATAGGATCATATTACAGCATATATTATATAAATCCGATAACAGATTATATAACAACTCACAAGTTATCCTCTATTGATGATTATAGAAGCTGTTGACCACTAAAAAGCACCGTTTGTTTGTTGATCTTTCACAACGAGAAACGATAATCATCACTAATGTCTATGTCTTCAATATCCGAACCATCCAAATCATCAAAGTCCGTACTATCATCAAGAAGTTGCGCTGATCCATCATTTAGTGGCGCAAGACGAGTTCTTGCCTCTTGTATTATTGACAATATTTCATCGACAGTTTGATACGTATCGTTTGAATGTGTGTTGTTAGAGCTTGCATCATCCATTAAATCCGTAGGCCAGTTTTTTAAGAACCATGGGTGCATTTGGATTTCTTTAATGGTAATTCTCTACAAACAAAAAAGAAACGATTACGATCATTAAAGATAGGTAAATATTCCATGACCATTTTTGACACAAATCGATTTTGACCCGATGTGTGAGATTCTACCTTCTCAGGGTTGGCAACGAATATCCGGTAAAGAAGATGTTTGCATTCCAATGAAATTTCTATACTATCCGGAATCATGTATTGAACACTCAGTATCCGCTGTTATGAATCAAGTCGAGTTTATACAATTAATAAACCAATTAAGCTTCATAATATGAGATTTTTGAAAGTCTTTAATGTGTAAAACATTACTCACACAAATAATTGTCAGGACGTTCTTTGGATCATCTGGATCTCCAAACGGATACGCCCCGACTAACATCACATATAAAAGAACCCCACATGACCAAACATCTGCAAGCTACAGATTCCAAGGGTTAACATAGGAACTTCCCAGATTTGTTATAAAGTTAGTAAGTTTCAAATCATCATATTTGCAAAGAAACTATCCTTCGTGGCGAAATGGAACCAGAACCAGAACGATAAATAAGTTGTTTTCATATACAAAAACATTAAAATTTGTAATGATTTGTAATGTAATGATTGTTTTCATATGTTCTTTTTTGCATGATTGAGTCCCTAAACTTTATAAAAAGACCATTCTCATTGTGATCTTATAAGTTTAGGGATTCATTTAACGGAGCAAAAACAAACTTATGTGTGAATTCAGCGAAAGTCCATATGGTTTTTTCAACGTTTTTCGCCTTACCAAAATATGCCGAAAGTTAAGCTTTAATTATTGAAACCATATAATTTTCTTGGTTTCTCACAAAAATGGTATTTGTAAGGAAAAGTCATGAATGACCATTAAAATAGTCAACCACCTGTTTATTAATCAAGTAAAAGCTCAAAGAAGCACCTTTCCATTATATGGTTTTCTTGAAAGAACTTCAGGTGCAATGTAAGCTGGTGTTCCAACTGCAGACTTTGGTTGAGAATGCAAAACCGACGACTGTATTGAATAAACAGCAGTTCAATTATTAAATCTCTTAATTCTGGTATGGAAAAATAAACATGAAAATGTGGTAAATTTGTTACCTTTGAGTACCCAAAATCACATATTTTAACACATGGAGTCGTGCTTCCGTCTAGCAGTGTGTTTTCAAGTTTAAGGTCTCTGTGACAAATTTCCTGTAACACACAAACCGATCAAGAATCAACGATAATGTTGTCAATAGAAAGAGTAGAGTAACAAGGTGAGTGAATATAAATTTTATACCATTGAATGACAATAGCTAACTCCGGATATAAGTTGTTGAAAGAAAAATCTTGCCTGGTGCATATGAGGAAAAAAAGTCAAAATAACAAGTCTTGACCATATTTGACTTTTGAGTGTTAAATAAGTACCTATTGATTTCTGAAATAAGTACTTATAAAAATCATTGGTGTATAAGTTAGAAAGTTTATTAAATAACCACAAAAGTTATGAAAAACATATTAAACTTGCCTCATTCTCACTAAATCTGCCTGCATTGCATATTCTTTGGAAAAGCTCTCCTCCAGCTGCATACTCCATAACTATTGCTAAATGAGTTGGAGTTAGTAACACCTGAAAAAAGAAATATGTTCAAATATATAAATTTGCACATTTTATTTACTATGTTAAATTCAAAATCAATAAAAGTTTTTTTTTTTGTGTAGCGAAAATTGATATTTACGTGTAACAACACAAAAGGTAATTACCACAGACTTCTTGAAGAAAAATAACTTGAAAAACATATGTTGATTCTGAGTTCCAAAATGTCATGTTTGAGCTTTGAATATTTAAAAAGAAATTGGCTTTTAATCCTCAGTTAAATCAGTTTTTGACGATAAAAAATAGTATGAACAGATTTGCGAAAGAAATAATAAGCAGAGAACTTGATCCCAAATCAATTAATAGTAGGGGTGTAAACAAGCCCAGAGGCTCAAGAGCTACTTGTGATCGGCTCGGTTAAAAGCTTGAACGAGCCGAGCCTTAACGAGCCCGAGCCTGAAGTACAAAGCTCATTTAGGCTTGCGAGCCCGAACAAAATTTTAGTTTTTTATATGTATATCTTTTAAAGAATAAAGATTTACCTCTTTGAATCTGACAATATTTGGATGCCTCAAAGATCTATGATTCAGTATCTCCCTCTCTACATGTTCAATCTGAAAATGTTTAAAAATCTTGATTAAACTCAGAAAATATTTTTCATTAATCATGACATGAAGTGCATAAAAACATTAAAAGAGAGAATTGAACTTCATGAATAAATGCAAAATTTCAAAAATCTTGATCAAAGTCATTAAAATATTTTTGCATTAATCAAGACATCAAGTGCATTAAAACATTAAAAGATGTAAAGAATTTAATACATATTGAGAAATGCAAAATTCAAACATCTTGATCAAACCCACAAAGTATTCTGCATTAATGACAACATCTAGTGCATAAAAACATCAAAAAAAAAATTTAAATCAAAATTTACAGAGGAAATCCTAACTTTTAGAAATATTGATCATAGGTACAAATAACTTTGCATTAATCAATACACCAAGCAGAGTTGTAAAAGTCGGATTCCAAGGCCGAGTACTCGGCGACTAATCGGTACTCGGAACCTTACCTTGGAGAGTTACTACAAGTCGGCCTTTATAAGTCGGAGGCGGTCAAACTCGGCCTACCGGCGACTACTCGGAATACTCGGTCAAATACTTGGTGGAAACCTTGGAATACTCAACGACTACTCAGATTACCGGTCAACTACTCGGCCCACTCGGCGACTACTCGGAATTATGCTAGTTTTGACATGAATAATGATTGTTTTGACATGAATTATGCTTATTTTGACACATATAAAATGTCAAATAATTAATTTCTTTATATTTAATATGTCCGAGGACTCCCAACTCCCATTCGGCCGACTAGGGAGCGTCTAGCGATTTCTGCAACACTGACACCAAGTGCATAAAAAAAACATAAAAAAAGAAAAAAAAGCAGAAATTTTAGAAATCTTGATCAAACCCACAAATTATTTTGCAGTAACCAAGACACCAAGTAAATAAAACATCAAATTATCCTAAAAAAAATAATAATATAAAAATAATCAAAACTTCTTATGAAGGAAAAATGAACAAACCTTTTGGCCTCTTTCAATAAACTTGACAGCAAAGAGCTCTTTGGTACTCTTGTCCCTAACAAGCTTAGCTACCCCAAAATTACCAGACCCTATTTCTTTAACCACTTCATATCTCTCCATGTCTGCCCTTATTCAATCAAATGATAAGCAGAAATGGAAATTGGTAGGTGTAGGTGATGATGAAGTGTTGTATGGGTTAGTAAGAATAGACTTTGCTATATATAGAAATCACATGGACATAAAGAATTCTGAGCAGATTTTTTTTCTTAATAGACTGGCCCATGCCTTGTTATTATTGGATGAAAAAAGGGTCCAAACCACCACTGCACCATCAAGGATGAAACACATCCCCCATGAGTCAGGTTTCAAGACCTTAAAGATCTCAAGCTATTACCACCACCCCATGCCATTGGACCATAATGCCAATTACAAATAAACAATTTTTTTTTTTTCAGAAGAGATTATACCATTGTATTGTATGGTTGCTATGAAATTTGTCTTTTTACCTAACAGAGATTATGTGTTTTGGATCTTTTCCCGCCAACAGCTTTGTTTGGTAAAACAAGCAATATACTTGAGCATTGTTATGCTATCAAGATTGCATTATTTTATTAAAGTTGATCATTAGATTAATAAGGTTAAAAAAATACAAGCAATATCAACCTAGTGTAAGATTAAATATATTATGATTTAATATTTAATCTAGTAGCCATTATAATCATTTACATTATACAGATTAAAATATATAATAACCTATTAAATAATTAGTTGGTAATTGTTGATGGACCATATTACCCTTATTAACTAATTAGGTTTCCTCTTGAGTGCATATATAATGACACTTATGTAGAGGTTTTAAGGTTAGACACATAACCTAATTATCATGACATCAAAATCGCCTCCCTCTCCATAACCGAACTCCCTATTCGGTTTCATCATCACCATCATTAGTTTGCACCCTAAGGAGGAACCAGATCACACTGACAAACATGTCGAACTCGATGGCATCATCCCTCACTGGATTCTCCACTGCACTGTCTGCTGTAACAGGTATGTTTTCATGTTTTCCATTATGCTTAAAACAGAACTGATCAACACCCAGCACATGCCAATCACGTTTGGCTTTTAATAAAATGTTTAATGTGAAATGTTGTTAGTGACACCTTATATGTGTAACCCTAGGTGTAATTGCAAAAGGATTGTTTTTTTTTTAAATAACAAAAAATACTTCATTAATTATCACCAAAAATTGTTACAGACTAAAAGATACCTATAAGACATTAGCATATCATCACCACTATTCCTCAACCATATATTACATTGCAAAAGGATAGTTATGATGGTAGGAATATGTCATATGATGCTTGATAGATC
Source organism: Helianthus tuberosus (assembly GCA_030545235.1). Taxonomy (NCBI): domain Eukaryota; kingdom Viridiplantae; phylum Streptophyta; class Magnoliopsida; order Asterales; family Asteraceae; genus Helianthus; species Helianthus tuberosus. Next base: position 3,816,411 of record CM060379.1, on the reverse strand, counting down.
TCATATCTAGTAACATATTGCCTTCATATTTTGTTATAATCATACTTTCAAGAGAGTATCAACAAAAGATGTAATGATGTTAGATAATTCTCATCATGTACTCTTGTTTTATTCCCCTAACAATGTATTATATAGTATAGCAAAACACAAAAATGTAATATTTGTAGTTCTTATTATAAACCATTGAAACCATCCTAGCCGAAGAAAGTTGGACGATTCAATATTACGGTTTGATTTAGCGTTCGGTTTTAAACTATTTGACAATATGGAATTTGAAACCGTGCGTGTAAACTAATCGGTCGTTTGATATCTATTATTTGTTTTTAATTCTTTTTAAAATTTTCTGAATATAAAGCTATGTTTCTATATATTATACAAGGTTAAAACGCTGTGTATTACATGGGTTGCATAAATATAATTTTATATAATAAATAATTAAAAGATATATTTTTAAATAAACTCGTATATTGCACGTGTTGAATAAAATATAATGTCATATGTTAATACAAACAATCATCAAGATTTATCTTTTAAAAATAAACATCGATGTACTATTTACTTATTATAGATTTATCTGTTAAAAGTGAACTTTAATGTACTATTTACTTATTATAACATTTTACTTTGTTAAATATGTATCCTTAACTATTTTTTTTATTTAAAATTATTATTATTTAATATAATCATGATAAAAATAAACGTTTATACTCTTATTATCTATTTTTTTTTGTTTAAAATTATTATTATTATTATTATTATTATTATTATTATTTAATATGATCATAATAATAAAAATAAACAGTTATATTCTTATCTAATTTTTTGTTTAGAATTATTATTATTATGATCATAATAAAAACAAATGTTTATCCTTATCTAAATATTTATTTTTATCTAATATTTTTGTTTAAAATTTAAAGTTATTATTTTTATTTAATATGAGAGATAAATAGGAAAATAAGGTGAGAAAACACTAGGAAGTGACAAGTGTCCAAAAAAGATTTTCATTTATTAGTATAGAAAGATTTATGTACAATTCTTATCATTATCACGATTTAAAAAAAAAGAATAATGAATTTTAATAATACAAACTATTAGCCGTTGGCCGACAACGGTCCCAACTTAAAAAATAACTAATGGTGGTCCCGCCTTTTCACATGTTGTAAACTAATGGACTTTTACTAACAGAACCTTAATTTCTTTTTGTCCCCTTATCCTTTTTGGTTTAGTAAAAATCCATTGGTTTACAATAAATGAAAAGGTGAGACCACCACTGGTTATTTTGTAAGTTGGGACCGTTGTCGGTCAACAGCTAATAGTTAGGATTATTAAAATCCATTATTCCTTTAAAAAGTACTTTTTTGTTTGAAATCGCTAAATTGTCAAAATCAAATTGTTAAACCGTAAAATTTAGTCAGTTCAGCCAACCCAACCAACCCGATCAGTTTGGTTTGTCTTTTTTTTTTCTCCCAAAACCGTGGTTAGTGGTTCGAACCAAATTTCCCGTCAAAACCGCTCAAATTAGACTATGAACATGCCTAGTTCTTATTTCTCCAGCAATGTATTACGAAACATGTGATGTAATAGTTTTAGCTCTCTTCCTTCCAACGTCGTATTATCACATAAAATATATAATAATCGAGGTGTACGGTGATATAGTGTGCACGAGCTAAGGTGTACACAAATAATTCATTACACGGACACAAGTGATACATAAATCTTTTTTTAACATCAAACTCACACACCTGACTAAATCTACTCCTAAATTACACTATATTTATCCACAACCACTTACCACTTAAAAGGACACCACCACTAAAACACCTTGTAAGCCATTTAGGAATGAATCTTCTTCAGTAGCCAAAAGAATATTTAGAAAGTGTTATGAAGGGGACAAATCAATTATTTGGAAAGAACGAACGAGCACACATGACACAACCTACCATTATGGAGGAATTTGTTTTATTGTGCTAGTCTTTTCATTATTTTGTAATCTTTACCTTACACGCGTACTAAGAATAAGTAATACTTAGAACATGCGTAGTCGTTGGAGTAAATAATGTCTCATATTTGGGCGTTGTCCGCCACGTGACATCGATGTCAGCAAGGGGGCATTGTGAAGAAATGGGCGTAGTGGGATAATGCCCCACCCTTGGGCGTTGTCCGCCACGTGTCACTTCCACACTTTCCTATTTTTTATTTTTTTTTATTTTTAAAACAAATTATATTCTATTAATTAAATAAAAATTACATAAATAATAAAACAAATACACATAATATTTTTAAAACTAATAATATTTTTTTTAATTCTCGTCTTCGCTTTCGCCATTCCCATCATCTTCGTCTTCTTCGTCATCTGACTCTTGCTCACCCTCGAGTCACCCTCATCCGCTAAGAATTTTGTGTAGTAATAATTTGCAATGGACGACGAGGAAGTGGGGGAATCCATTTTTTTTTTATAAAATGGGTGAAGGTTGTATAAAATTTTGGTTGTGGTTTGTATAAAATGGATGAGGAATGAGAGTTTTTTGGTTGTGGTTTGTATAAAATGGATGAGGAATGAGAGTATTTATATAAAAAAAAAGGTTGAATAAAAAAATAATAAAGGAACTAGCCGTTTGTTACCGTTGCAAAGTTCCCATTGGTCAAAATTTGCCCCATTTGGCGTGGAATATTGGACGCCCCAACAACTTTTTCTCAAAAAAATCGCCCACAGGGCCCGATGATGGGCGTGTTTGGGCTTAAAACGCCCACAACTAAACGATTAAGGGTGGTCTTAATCACTTCAACTTGCTTTTTTATCATACTCTTTCATGTTAAGGTTGCACAACATGGGAAAATGGATAGATTCCTAGACTTTTAACGATCTTGTATCTTTTTTTTTCTATAATACAGATAAAATTTAACGTACACAAAATGTAGCCGTTAAAAACATGGTCAAATCAATGAAATTTGTTCTTTTATTCCTAAAGCATTATCTAGTTATATATACATAGGGGACCGCTAAAATGAGAACCACCTCCAGTTGTAAAAACCATGAGAACCTCTTGATCCGGGGCGAGTTGGACCAAATTTTTTTTTCATAAACGTAGATGTGTGTATTACAAACACATATGTAAAAAAAATTCAAAAAAAATGTCGTGTGTTTAGTTTTTTACACCACAAGTTTGGTGTTTACGGGTACCGTACGGTGTATTATAACACTATGTAACACTATATATCATTATATAACAAATGTGTGTATTACAAACACACACACACACACACACACATATATATATATATAGGGAGGAGTAGGGCTGCAAACGAACCAAACGTTCGGCGAACAGTTCGTGAACCGTTCGGCGGGAAGTTCGTTTGTGTTCGTTTGTTTAATAAACAAACGAACACGAACAAGAAATTTCGTTTGTTTAGTTAAATAAACAAACATGAACAGTGGTCGTGTTCGTTTGTTTATGTTCGTGAACGTTCGGTAATGTGTTCGTTTGTGTTCAATACTTCATTAAGTGTTTTTAGTTTTTATATTTATTTAAATACTTCAAAATTCCGACAAATTAAATATCTAATAAGTGTCGGTGTATTATATATTTTGTTCATGAACGATTATTTGTGTTCGTTTGTTTCCATTTGTGTTCATGAACATTAGTTTGTGCTCATTTGTGTTCGTCAACGTTCGTTGCCTAAAATTAACAAACAAACACAAACGAACACGAACAAGTTCATTTCCTTAACAAACGAACACGAACAAAAAATCTCGTTCGATAAGTGTTTGTGAACAGTTCGCGAACACATATATTTCTTAACAAACGAACACGAACAAGGTCTTGTTCGTGTTCGTTTGGTTCGTTTGCAGCCCTAGGGAGGAGCTCATGCGAGAACCACCCTTATTGTGAGAACCGCGAGAACCAATGTGAACACAACCTAAAATAGCTAAAAAAACCTAACCCCCCCCCCCAAAAAAAAAAACCTAACCCCCCCCCCCAAGCTAAATGCTAAAAACTAAAACCCCCAAAAAACCTAACCCCCCCCCCCCCCCAAAAAAAAAAAAACCTAAACCCCCCTCCCCCACCCCCCAAAAACCTAACCCCCCCCCCCCAAGCTAAAATGCTAAAAACTAAACCCCCCAAAAAACCTAAAAAAATCTAAATTTTTTTTTTAATATTTTTTATGTTAAAATCGCTACTTTTAGAAGAAGAAGAAAAAAAAAAATTTTTTTTTGGCTTCGAAAAGTAGCGATTTTTTTCATAAAAAATATTAAAAAAAAAATTGTGTGATTTTTAGCTATTTTTAGGCATTTTTGGTTTTGTTCACATTGGTTCTCGCGGTTCTCGCAATAAGAGGTGGTTCTCGCATGATCTTCTCCCTATATATATATATATATATAGGTAGAGGATCCTGTAAAAAGTGCTCAAAGTGTATTATAACACTATATATAATACTATATAACACCATATAAACACCGTATAACAATATGTAACACCATATAATACCATATAACACTATGTAACACTATATATCATTATATAACAAATATAACACTATAGGTTATCTGATAGCATGTCTATGATAGATGTATAGTGTTATATTTGTTATATAATGATATATAGTGTTACATAGTGTTATATGGTATTATATGGTGTTACATATTGTTATACGGTGTTTATATGGTGTTATATAGTATTATATATAGTGTTATAATACACTTCTCACACTTTAGGCCCTTTTTACACTATCCTTACCTTGTATATATATATATATATAGAATTGCGCTAAAATAAGAACCACCTCGAGTTGTAAGAACCGTGAGAACTTTTTGATCCGGGGCGAGGTGGACCAATATTTTTTTTCACAAACGTAGATGCGTGTATTATAAACACATTTGTAAAAAAAAATTCAAAAAAAAATGTCGTGTGTGTAGTTTTGAGCACCACAAGTTTGTGTTTACGGGCACCGTAAATTTTCCGGTTAGATTTACGATACCCGTAAACACAAACTTGTGGTGCTCAAAACTACACACACGACATTTTTTTTTGAATTTTTTTTACAAATGTGTTTATAATACACGCAACTACATTTTTGAAAAAAAATTTTGGTCCACCTCGTCCCGTACGGTGTAGTTCTCACGGTTCTTACAACTCGAGGTGGTTCTCATTTTAGCGGTCCCCTATATATATATATATATATATATATATATATATATATATATATATATATATAGTGGAGAGTTCAAATAAGAAGAATTTTTTTGCATTTAATTTTAATATAAGGGTATATTGGTAAACTTTACATAGATCATTAAATTGTAATTTTCCCCTTTAATAACTAACTAACTTAAATTTGGGGGGGGGGGGGGTGCACGGTCCTCCAAACCGCCGGAGTGATCTCACTCCGGGAGCCGCTACCCGACCAAGCTAGCTCCGCGGTGACTTCCCCATGCCGAGTTCTTACCCTGGGCGACATATGCCACTCCCAAGACTCGAACCCGGTACCTCTGGGAAGAGGTGGGTGTCGGTGGCCAACTTAAATTTAACTAACGTAAATTTGTATCTCCTTTTCAAAATACATAGTTTTTCAAATTAAAAAACAACTTAATTTAAAGTGTAAAATAAATTAAAAGGTGGTGTGTAAGATAAATTACGAGTTGTGTAGGATATATTTCGAGGTGTGTAGGATAAATTTCGACGTGTGTAGGATAAAATTCTATAATGTGTAATGTATGTATAGGAAAATTTTGATAAGTGTAGGTTTTGTAGATTATATTTAGGATAATTAATGATTAGTTGACTAATTAATTAAAGTGAGAAAAATTAATGAGATAAGTTATAAATGAATTAGTATTTTACCAATATGTCATTTATTCTTTCAATAATTTTCTTCTCAAATAAACTTTCCCCTATATATATATTTTATATTTTATTTTATACATATATTCTTGACAGGGCCGTCTCCGAAAATAACAAAAAATTTGTTGGCCATCTCCGCACATAGGACATAATATATCATCAATCTCTATACCCCTGCTTCTAAGGGACAAGCCAGTGAAGATCTTATCCAACTCGGCTCTCCAAGCATGAACATTACATTTAATTGGAACTCATTTGCACCATTTTATCACGTAGTTACCACTGTAGTTCACCCCTTTTTTAATCGTTCTTTTCACTACCCCAACTGAGTAATCTTCCGTTCCGATCCACGTCCATCTGTCACTACGGTCTCAAGCTTGAACGAATCCAGGTCTCTAATGATCCAATTTAATTCCGAAATCCCCAAGAAAGTTTTGGGTCTATTTCTCCAATTCAAGTTTATCCTTCATATTCCATCTCTGTTCCTGAAAAACCTGCTTTTCACACTACACTTTTTGTCAGACTCAAGTTTAAAAATGTTAGGGTAAATATCTTTTATAGGTTCATTATAAAGCCAAGGGTCCAACCAAAATGAAGCGTTACAACCATTACCAACAATACTTTTAAAAAATTTGCATAAAAGGATACCGTCCACGATAGTTCGGGCCACCGTTTTGACGATGTTGTTCCACCGTAAATGGAGAATGGATATTGTATGGCATAGGGGTGAGCAAATTAACCACCATAACCGATAACCGAACCATAACCGACATAACCGAACCACTAATAACCGGTAACCAATATAACCGACGGTTATGGTTATGAAACTTTGTATAACCACTCAATCGGTTATGATTATGGTTATGAAGCTTTGGTTAACCGAATATAACCGAAACCGAACCGAAGTTGTGACGTTAACTTTATATAATATATTTGTGTTTTACAAAACCATATAGAGGGTTTTTACTAAGATAAAAGTATGTTAGTAACAAAATGATCTTGATGTAGATGCCATTTATTTTGATAAAGATCTAAGGTGTTACGGCTATAATTGTTTTTGTTTGAGAATTACCTTATTAAAAAGAACTCTAAATCGGTAGTTTAACCAAAAAGTTTAGTCTCCGTTATCTTATAAAATAGGATCAAGCTAAGTCCAAATCATACACAACCCTATTTATTTCAAACCTTGCTTGGTTACTTAACCGAAATTAACCAAAACCGAACCATAACCGACTTCATAACCGATTAACCGTAACCGAAGTTTGGTTATGGTTATGGTTACCAAAACTCCAAAACCGAACTAGCGGTTATGGTTATGGTTAATAGTAAAAACCGACCCAAACCGACCCATGCACACCCCTAGTATGGCATGGATGACAAAATTGTTACAAGTCCTTTGAAGAATACAACATTAATTTGAAAGTGGAACTTTTAAGTTTGGTTAAGATATTGATTTGTCAAATTTAACGAGGATAAAATGCACGTAAATTTATATTAGACAAGTTGTGTAAAAAAGTCACCTACTTTAAATTAACTTTATACCATGATGTACCACACTTTTATTCAACTTTTTAATATCTTAGGTTTTTTAATATAAAGTTGATACTTCTGATTTAGAGCTTCGTTATTGAAGTTTTCTTTGCAGTACTCATGTTACACTATTTAAATATTTGTGACCACATGTCTATCTCTTCAATATTTTTGTGTGTAATCTAGGTGTCTTGCGCTAAAGAAACATGAATTCATTGAATATTTATAAAAGTGACACTAGTAAAAAAGGCCATGTGTTAGAAATAACCTGTAATGTGGCCTACAAATCATTTAAGTTAACCTTACTAATATGACGTAACCGGTCCCTAACATTTATTTGATGGAAGTAATTGTGAATATTTATAAGTTAAGGGGCCATTATGATTTCCCTTTAGATGTCTTTAATATAGAGAATGTGAGGAGTCTTAAGTAACTTATCATCATCTTGTTCATTCATAGTGAAACACTCCTAAAACACCAATCCAGAATTCTCTCTAAAATTCCCATCACTAAAAGGCACCATAACGGGAATCATGGCTTCCTCATCGTCAGCGAAGATAACCATTCCCACATGTAAGTTCCTCTAATTTTATATTCATGTTCATGATTTGACTTGATAAACGTTATTAGGGTTTTATGTTTTAGACCCATGTTTAAAGATATAATAAACATGTAGTATCAGAGCGATGTCGATTATATCAGTTCGATCATGTAAATAGACCGGATACTAATGGATATTATTTTTTTCTGGTCGAATAATTCTTACGCTGTCTACATGAAACCTTTTTGATGATCGAATGTAAATTTATCCTACATTAAAGTTAATAACAGGGGCGGATCTACCTTGATTCAAGGGGTAGTCTCCGCTACCGCTTGGTCGGAAAATTTTTGACATTTTTAGTGTAAATTTTGAAAAAATTTGACGTTTTTTCGATTTCGTTACCGCTTATTCATAAAACGTTCCCGCTTGGTCGGAATCCTAGATCCGCCACTGGTTAATAATGAAAAATTGATTTGTAATACAATATGTGAGAATTCTTTCTAGAAATTAATACATGCATGATTACTGGTGGAGTGGCTTGCATTTCTCTTGAGAGATGCAGGTTCGACTCCCACTTGGTGCAGAGTGAGGTACTGGTGGGCAATGATAGGAGACCCAGGGAAACCTGGGTTGGATCCTTGAGCCAAACGGGTTTTACCGGTAATTTCACTGTCGTGCCTACGGGCGGGTGGGTTACCGGGTTTTCCCCGGAATTGGTGGTTGACTCGGGTTACTCTCGGAGTACTCCGTTTGTCCAGTGGGTGCTCCGAGAGTGCTTAGGATTGAGTTTGTTAGCCGTTAAAAAAAAATACATGCATGATTACATAATCGATTTCATCCTGGTTGTTTTGCATGATTACATAATGGATTTTATTTTGGTTGTTTGTGCCGTACAACATTGATTTTGAGGCCATATAGTATCTTTATTTTTTTAAATCATTTTGGTTGTTTGTGCCGTACAACATTGATTTTGAGGCATATAGTATCTTTATTTTTTAAATTGAAGTTTCTTATTGATAATCATCTCATATAGATGTGAATTGATGGTATTGGATAGTATTTATATATTTTGTGCAAATCCTTTGATGAACCATTAAAAGGAATAATACTAAAAGAATTGATTTCGATGCCTTTCTCATTGAAACAATTACAATATATAAGATACAAAACAAATCTCCTATTTCGAAGGAGATATACTATCAAAAATATTTACAATAAATTCCTAATTTATAGACATTCTATTACACCCCCGCAGTCGAAGCGAAGGGTGGTCGAATGCTGAGACTGGATCGGAAATCATCAAACAAGACACGCGGCAACCCTTTAGTAAAAATATCTGCAATCTGGTGGCGAGAGGAGACATGAAGCACGCGAACATTGCCCTTTTGAACTTGCTCGCGGACAAAATGAATATCAAGTTCGATGTGCTTTGTGCGTTGTGTGACAACTGGCACAAATCGGTAATTTCCGTACACTTTAATTATTATTTATTGACTGCAATTATGTGCTTAATTGTCAGCAATGTCAGAACACATGATTAAACAAGTGAATTCATGCACGTTGTATACTACAAAATATTGCTTTATGCATAAACGAGAGCGTTGCGTCAGAAATAATAGTAAACTCACCGGTAAGACACACTGTGTCGACTGAACTGCAGAAAGCAGCCAGACATTAGAATTGGAGCCTAGGTGTAGGTCCGACAACAAGAATGCATTAAAACCCAAGAGTACATACAAGGGTTAATATATATGCAATACGAAAGCAAAAATAAGCACTAAAAAGCACCCGAAACGCACTTTAAGTGCAGAATTTATATAATTCAGCATTTAAACATATGAATGTTATGCAGAAATGTCGTTTTATTATCCAGAATATTTCCCGGAGTGTTGGGAATTGAAAGGGTACAAGAAAGGTACTTATTAGACACTAAAAGGTGTAATTTAGCACTTTAACGAATCGGTATGTAACCGAACAACCGGATATTACCCGGAACACCAAAATAATGCTAGAAGCATTGTTTTTATTTTTCTAAGCTAGTTAGGGTCCCCGAACACCCTAACACACTTCACATTATATAACATACTTAACACACTAAATCTAACATTTAACAAGTAACTAGATATGGTAACTAACAATTGAAATGCAACCATATAACCCCCCCCCCCCCCTAACCGATTGGTTCCCTAAGGGGGACACACCCCTCACACTTTTGATTATTTTATTTGCTCTTGTCTAGTATCTAGAGGGCATGTTGTATGGTGGACAAAACACTTAGATGGATTATAAGTTTGCATCCTAGATTAACACTTATCATTCACAAGACACTTGACAAAAATTGTTCTCTCTTCCTTCCCTCTAAACTCTCGGCCTAACACCCCTCACATACAACCACCATTTTCATTCATCATCTAAGCATTCCAATGTGATATTGAGGTGTAAGAAGGTCACTAACGAAGCTCGGTGCAAGCGGATCTTGAAGGACCTTCACCATTTGCTTTTATCCACCACTTTTATACCCTTGAACTTCCCTAGCCTTGAGCTAGTAGTAAGTGCTCTAAAACACCATCTTGTTCTTGTTTAGAGTGGTTAATAAGTGATTTAATGGTTAAAAATCAAACACACACAAGATCAAAACTAAAAGTCTTGGTCATATGATGAATAAGTTGGATAAAGAGAAACTAGTTGTGTAAATCTTGTGAAACTTGTCTAGTTGAGATTAGTTGATGTTGTTTGTCATTATAAGTGGGGTGGATCATCATCTACGCATACTAGATCATGTTCGAGAACATGAACTAGTAGTATGTTAAGTGTTAAAAATATAAAAGATGATGAAATCACCCACCATGAACTTGGAACTTGTGTAAACATAATTTTCCTTGCAAAATAAGACTCTAAACATGTAGATCTAAAGATCTACAAGTGGTTTTTCGGAAGAACCAAGCAAAAATATTAATCTTGTTTAAAACCCGGATCTTACATGAACTAAATATATTTTTTAGTAAATAAACAAGTGTGTAAACACTTGTGTAACAAGGAAGTTCAACAAAGAAATATTTTTGTGAATCTTGACTAGAAGTTGTGAAACTTCATATTCTTTAAAAATAAAGTTTTTAAGAAACTAAACTTATTTTTAAAGATAACAAGACTTACTAAATGTGCTAGTAAGTTACTACACATTTTTGTAAATATTCAAGTTCATGAAATGAAGAAATTAGTGATTATTGTTGATGATTATTGTTGATGATTGTTGTTGATGATTGTTGACAATTTAAAAGAAAATAAACACATGTTTTGAAAACATGGGAAACGTCCATTTTTAGGGGAAACTCTGTCAAAATTTTTATAAATTTTGACACTTAGAAAAATATAAGTTTTTGAGAAACTTATCCCCTAAAAATGTATTTAAGAGTATTACCAAGGTTTCCCTAATTTTTGGTGATAAGAAATGGTGATTTCTTCAAAAATAAAAATGGATATTATGTATATATATTTTTGAGAGAAAAATATATATTATTTTATCACCAACTTTTGTGCTAAGTGTATATAGTATGTGTTATACGTGCTAGTGTATTAAGACTTAAAAATACACTAAATACTCATGAGGAGTGTAAACATAAAAATACACATACAACATACAAGATACATAATTCGGGTGCAAAGTGCAAAACACAAAAGACTTATATTTATTTTTGAGAAAATAATATAAGTAGGATACTTAGTTAAAAATATAGAATATTTTTAACACAAGAATATACACAAAAGAGAGTGACTGTACTTGTGCGACGCAAGTCTAGTGACTAACGTTAAGAAAACGCGTATAGGTTACGACGTTAATTAAGCAAATCCGGTGAAGTTTACGACGCAAGGAACGCAAAGTTGTGAGTTCATGCTCCCCCTTTTCTCTTTAACTGTTTTCAGATTTTATAACTTCGGGGGTGAAATACATGTACAAATGTACAAAATTTATAATTGGTATGATATAAATACAAGAAGTACACTTGGTGAGAACGAGAACCAAGTGTGACGAAATATAAGAATACAAGAAGTACACTTGGTGAGAACGAGAACCAAGTGTGACGAAATATAAGAATATGAGAAGCGCACTTGGTGAGAACGAGAACCAAGTATGAGGCGCTATGAGAAATGATAACAAGAAACGCGCTTGGTGAGGACGAGAACCAAGTAGGATGCGTTATGAGAAATAGTGTCACGAATAGGGTACAGAAGCACCATTAATCGTGTACATACTTAGACCGCAGAACAAAAGGTTAGATCTAACGGGTGCCTGCCAGCCACACTCTCGGTGAGGGCGAGAATCGAGTAGTGCTTTTGTGTCTCAGAATATACCAATTAAATGCCTTAGGTTTGGTGACTTCCTATGTCGTGTCACATGTTAATGGCTTTGCAACCCATTAACAATCCTGATATTTACAGAAATACTGTATTTACATAAAATTCACACCATACTAAAATTGATATATAACTTGAAGTACGTGGGGTACTCAAGAAAATTGATATATAACTTGAAGTACGTGGGGTACTCAAGAAAATTGATATATAACTTGAATTACGTGGGGTACTCAAGAAAATTGATATATAACTTGAAGTACGTGGGGTACTCAAGAAAAGAATGAATTATACTTGAAGTACGTGGGGTACTCAAGAAAAGATTGAATTATACTTGAAGTACGTGGGGTACTCAAGAAAATGAGAATTATACTTGAGTACGTGGGGTATTCAAGAAGAAATTGAATTATACATGTGTACGTGGTGTACACATGAAACTGAATTTATATATGAAAACTTGATTTACTCACAAACTATGTTTTCATACAAAGTATACAAACATGAAATACAAAACTGCATGAATTCACACCAACATTATGTTGACGTTTTTCCAAAAACTCACATGTATTTCAGGTAACTAGGATGGATGTGCGCGCGGTCTCGCTTATGCTTGTGGATGTCGCTTAAGTTTATCTTTAAATAAAGTTGTAAACTTTTTAAGACAATGTTTTATGCGACTTAGCGATATAAACGCTAAACTTATGTTTTCAAATTATGGTATTTGATGTTTTTACGAGCATATAGCATGTTTACCTTTCGTATGCAATGAGAACCTTCCATGATCACACCTCGTGCTTCCGCCGCAGAAAGGGGTGTGACAGATTGGTATCAGAGCTGCGATTGTAGTGAACCAGGATTCCTTCTCGAGTCTAGTCTACAATCTCTAGGATCCATTCACGAAAACAATTTTCAAAGAGTTTTCATTGCATAAAACGTCCCGCGACATCCACTGCCTTAAACTGTCTACATGAGTCTAGAAAAGACACTACGAGACTTAGAGTGCACTTGAGTAGCACTTGTCGTTGACTAGAAATTGCTTGCAATTATGTGTGATAATTAGCATGTACTAGAAGTAGAATGTCACAAGTATACGTGACTTTATCTGAAAGCGATGGCCCATCTGAAGGAAGAAATACGAGGATGAAACAAACTGTGCGGACTGTGCAAGGAGTTACGTAATTATGGATGCATACATAATTATGGAATTCAGTGCACAGAAATCACAGCAAGTCTTGTCACGTATAGATTCCCTCAGTGCAAGCCTACTAAGTACTCTGCTAGAGTAATAATCGTTTGATGTCACTTATGTGGTATATACCTGTGAATATATATACTACTACTGTCTAGTAGGACGATATCAAACAAATGCCTAAACCTATTGGGTTGCGTTCGTCAGAACATGGCAACCAGAAGAGCTGTGAACGCTCGTGACCAACCTCCTCCTCCCCCACTGCCAAGAATTACCGAAGAGCTGGAAGCTCTACTGGAAGAAAGGATCTCCGCTGCTATCACCCTGTACGAGGCGAACCGTACTCAAGACAGTGGAGGACCAAGCAACGCTAGACGTAACGGGCATGGAGATTTGTCTGGAGGCAACACAGTTCAAGGCTTCACTCTCAAGCAGTTCCTCGACTGGAAGCCGATGAACTACGACGGCACAGGAGGTTCAGTAGCCTTTGTGCACTGGACGGAGAAGTCTGAAGCTACTATCCGCACGAGCAAGTGCACCGCGGATCAACAAGTCACCTTTGCTACTGGGTTGTTTGTCGATGAAGCTCTGACTTGGTGGAACCTGCAAGCCCAAACTTTGGGTGATGATGCCGCTTATGGCTTAACTTGGGAGGAACTGAAGGAAAGAAAGAGAGAGAAGTATTGCTCTCGTGCTGAACTCCAAATGGAAACGGAGTTCTGGCACTTGACCATGGAAGGTGCGGATATTAGCAGTTATACTCGAAGGTTCCACGACCTGTCTAGAGTGCTTCCCTACATGGTGACCCCTGAGTTTAAGCGTGTTGAACGCTACATTTGGGGACTGGCCCCAGAGTTTCGCGGCATGGTGGCATCGGCCAAACCTCAAACGATCACCGAGGCTGTAACTCTGGCTGTCAGCCTTACTGAAGATTGTGTTCGTATGAAGAAGCTATCGTTGAACCCCACTGAGAAGACCGAGACGCATGCTGAGTCGTCCGGTGACAAAAGGAGAAAGCATACGAGTTTGAACCAAACAACTCGCAACAACAAGGGTTTCAGCAAGAAGCGTGACGCAAACCCGCCCCAGGAGACGAAAACCCTTGCAACCAAAGGATGCTTCAAGTGTGGAAGCAATGATCATTTCATGAAGAACTGCCCAGAGAGAAACAATGCTCAGGCTAGAGCATTTGTGATTGGAGCAAAGAACGCACGCGAGGACCCTAACGTGGTCACCGGTACGTTTCTCATTAACAATCACTTTGCATCCATATTATTTGACACTGGCGCCGATTATAGCTTCATGTCTGTGGAATTTAAACGCATACTTGGAATAGAATCTAGTAGATTAGAAATTCCTTACTCCATAGAACTAGCCAATGGAAAACTCGTTGAATCGGGCGAAGTTGTTAGAGGCTGCACACTAGAACTTAGTGAACGAAGATTTAGCATCGACCTCCTACTTATTCAATTGGGTAGCTTCGATGTAGTAGTCGGAATGGACTGGTTGTCCAAGAACAAAGCTGAAGTTATTTGTCATGAGAAAATCATTCGCATCCCTTTAGCGAATGGTGAAACTCTCATCGTGCATGGAGAAAAACGAGAAGCGCCTCTTCGAATCATCAGTTGTATGAAGGCACAGAAGTGCTTAAGGAAAGGATGTGTCGCTTTCCTAGCACACGTTATAGACAAGAAGGCTGTGGAGCCAGAACTTGAAGACATTCCTGTGGTGAAGGAATTTCCTGATGTGTTCCCTGAAGACCTGCCAGGACTACCTCCGCAACGACAAGTCGAATTCCGTATAGACTTGGTTCCAGGAGCTGCTCCTGTAGCCAAGGCACCCTACCGACTTGCGCCATCCGAAATGCAAGAATTATCTACACAACTCCAGGAGTTGTTGGATAAGGGATTTATAAGGCCAAGCTTCTCACCCTGGGGAGCTCCGGTATTATTCGTGAAGAAGAAGGATGGAACACTGCGGACGTGTATCGATTACAGGGAACTGAACAAACTCACGATCAAGAATCGGTATCCGCTACCAAGGATTGATGACTTATTTGATCAATTGCAAGGATCAAGCTACTATTCCAAGATCGACCTTCGATCTGGATACCATCAGCTGAGAATCCAAGAGGAAAGCATACCAAAGACTGCATTCAGAACGCGATATGGGCACTACGAATTTCTTGTGATGCCGTTTGGGCTGACGAATGCACCAGCGGTCTTTATGGATCTGATGAACCGCGTATGCAAACCATATCTCGATAAATTCGTGATTGCATTTATCGATGATATCCTGATTTATTCGCGAACGAAAGAAGAACACGAGCAACATCTCAGAACCATCTTGGAACTACTGAAGAAAAAGAAGCTTTATGCAAAGTTCTCGAAATGCGAATTCTGGATTCGCGAAGTACAATTTCTTGGTCACGTTGTGAATGAGAAGGGCATTCATGTAGACCCGTCCAAGATAGAAGCAATAAAGAATTGGGAAGCTCCCAAGACCCCAACCGAAGTTCGACAATTTTTGGGCTTAGCGGGCTATTATCGGCGATTCATCGAGAATTTCTCAAAGATAGCTCAACCGCTAACGACCCTTACACAGAAAGACAAGAAGTACGACTGGGGTCACAAACAAGAAGAAGCCTTCCAGTTACTTAAGAGCAAGCTATGCGATGCACCGATACTATCATTACCCGAAGGCACTGAAGACTTCGTGGTATACTGCGACGCCTCACGACAAGGCTTGGGTTGCGTACTCATGCAACGCCAAAAAGTCATCGCTTATGCTTCAAGACAACTGAAGGTTCATGAGAGAAATTATACCACTCACGACCTGGAGCTGGGCGCAGTGGTATTCGCCTTAAAGATTTGGCGACATTATTTATATGGTACTCGATGTACAATCTTCACAGATCACAAAAGCTTACAACACATATTTGATCAGAAGGAATTGAATATGCGCCAGCGACGTTGGGTCGAGTTGCTGAACGATTATGACTGTGAGATTAAGTACCATCCTGGAAAGGCAAACGTTGTAGCGGACGCGTTGAGCCGAAAAGAAAGGGTTAAGACCCTAAGGGTTCGAGCATTGGAAATGACGATTCGAACGAACCTCACTGCACGCATTCGGGATGCACAACAAGAAGCTCTTAAAGAAAAGAACCGTAAAGCTGAATACCTACGAGGTATGCTGAAATACATGGTGCCAAATGAAGAGGGAGCCTTATACTTCAAGAAGCGTATTTGGGTTCCACTCTATGGTGGCATACGAGAAGTCATCCTTAATGAAGCCCACAAATCGAGATATTCGATCCACCCAGGATCGGACAAAATGTATCAAGACTTGAAAGAATACTATTGGTGGCCGAGACTCAAAAGCGACGTTGCTGTTTATGTTGGAAAATGCCTAACCTGTGCCAAGGTTAAGGCAGAATATCAGAAACCGTCCGGCCTACTACAACAACCAGAGATTCCCGTGTGGAAGTGGGAACAAATCTCGATGGACTTCATAACGAAATTACCCAGGACCCCGAGAGGGCACGATATGATATGGGTAATAGTTGATCGATTAACGAAGTCTGCGCACTTCCTACCGATCCGAGAAAAAGACAGCACTGGAAAGCTTGCTGAAATATACTTAAGAGAAATTGTGGCACGTCATGGAGTGTCAATCTCAATCATTTCAGACAGAGATGGACGCTTTGTCTCAAGAATCTGGCAATCATTTCAGGAAGCCTTTGGGTCTCAGTTAGATCTAAGCACGACATTCCATCCACAAACAGACGGCCAGAGCGAACGGACTATACAAACGTTAGAAGATATGCTTCGCGCATGTGTTATGGATCTAGGCGGCAGCTGGGATACTCATCTACGTCTAGTTGAGTTTTCCTACAATAACAGTTATCATACAAGCATAAAGGCCGCGCCGTTCGAAGCCCTGTATGGCCGCAAATGCCGATCGCCCTTATGTTGGGCAGATGCCGGAGATAAGCGTATGGTTGGTCCTGAACTTGTACAACAGACAACCGACAAGATTGCGCAGATCCGAGAGCGCATTAAGGTGGCTCGAGAACGACAAAAGATCTACGCCGATCCGAAAAGGAAATCAGTAGAATTCAAGGTGGGAGACAAAGTGTTGTTAAAAGTCTCACCATGGAAGGGCGTAGTCAGATTTGGAAAACGTGGAAAGCTGAATCCACGATACATCGGACCATTCAGAATATTGAAAAGAATTGGTACCGTGGCATACAAGTTGGAGTTACCGGAAGAACTTAATGGAGTACATGATACGTTTCATGTATCCAACCTGAAGAAGAGTCCAACACAAGAAAATGTGATCATCCCGATGGATGAAGTGCATATTGATGAAGCCCTCCGATTTACGGAACAACCCGTTGAGGTTACCGACTGGAAGGTCAACAAGACCAGGAGGAGCAGTGTGAAACTTGTCAAAGTACGTTGGAGCTCTAAGCACGGACCCGAGTACACATGGGAACGTGAAGACCAGTTCAAGGAAAAGTATCCCCACCTGTTCAAGAAGACTCCAGCGAGAGTTAGTTCAGCCGGAATTTCGGGACGAAATTCTTTTAACGGGGGGAGACTGTGACAACTGGCACAAACCGGTAATTTCCGTACACTTTAATTATTATTTATTGACTGCAATTATGTGCTTAATTGTCAGCAATATCAGAACACATGATTAAACAAGTGAATTCATGCACGTTGTATACTACAAAATATTGCTTTATGCATAAACGAGAGCGTTGCGTCAGAAATAATAGTAAACTCACTGGTAAGACACACTGTGTCGACTGAACTGCAGAAAGCAGTCAGACATTAGAATTGGAGCCTAGGTGTAGGTCCGACAACAAGAATGCATTAAAACCCAAGAGTACATACAAGGGTTAATATATATGCAATACGAAAGCAAAAATAAGCACTAAAAAGCACCCGAAACGCACTTTAAGTGCATAATTTATATAATTCAGCATTTAAACATATGAACGTTATGCAGAAATGTCGTTTTATTATCCAGAATATTTCCCGGAGTGTTGGGAATTGAAAGGGTACAAGAAAGGTACTTATTAGACACTAAAAGGTGTAATTTAGCACTTTAACGAATCGGTATGTAACCGAACAACCGGATATTACCCGGAACACCAAAATAATGCTAGAAGCATTGTTTTTATTTTTCTAAGCTAGTTAGGGTCCCCGAACACCCTAACACACTTCACATTATATAACATACTTAACACACTAAATCTAACATTTAACAAGTAACTAGATATGGTAACTAACAATTGAAATGCAACCATATAACCCCCCCCCCCTAACCGATTGGTTCCCTAAGGGGGACAAACCCCTCACACTTTTGATTATTTTATTTGCTCTTGTCTAGTATCTAGAGGGCATGTTGTATGGTGGACAAAACACTTAGATGGATTATAAGTTTGCATCCTAGATTAACACTTATCATTCACAAGACACTTGACAAAAATTGTTCTCTCTTCCTTCCCTCTAAACTCTCGGCCTAACACCCCTCACATACAACCACCATTTTCATTCATCATCTAAGCATTCCAAGGTGATATTGAGGTGTAAGAAGGTCACTAACGAAGCTCGGTGCAAGCGGATCTTGAAGGACCTTCACCATTTGCTTTTATCCACCACTTTTATACCCTTGAACTTCCCTAGCCTTGAGCTAGTAGTAAGTGCTCTAAAACACCATCTTGTTCTTGTTTAGAGTGGTTAATAAGTGATTTAATGGTTAAAAATCAAACACACACAAGATCAAAACTAAAAGTCTTGGTCATATGATGAATAAGTTGGATAAAGAGAAACTAGTTGTGTAAATCTTGTGAAACTTGTCTAGTTGAGATTAGTTGATGTTGTTTGTCATTATAAGTGGGGTGGATCATCATCTACGCATACTAGATCATGTTCGAGAACATGAACTAGTAGTATGTTAAGTGTTAAAAATATAAAAGATGATGAAATCACCCACCATGAACTTGGAACTTGTGTAAACATAATTTTCCTTGTAAAATAAGACTCTAAACATGTAGATCTAAAGATCTACAAGTGGTTTTTCGAAAGAACCAAGCAAAAATATTAATCTTGTTTAAAACCCGGATCTTACATGAACTAAATATATTTTTTAGTAAATAAACAAGTGTGTAAACACTTGTGTAACAAGGAAGTTCAACAAAGAAATATTTTTGTGAATCTTGACTAGAAGTTGTGAAACTTCATATTCTTTAAAAATAAAGTTTTTAAGAAACTAAACTTATTTTTAAAGATAACAAGACTTACTAAATGTGCTAGTAAGTTACTACACATTTTTGTAAATATTCAAGTTCATGAAATAAAGAAATTAGTGATTATTGTTGATGATTATTGTTGATGATTGTTGTTGATGATTGTTGACAATTTAAAAGAAAATAAACACATGTTTTGAAAACATGGGAAACGTCCATTTTTAGGGGAAACTCTGTCAAAATTTTTATAAATTTTGACACTTAGAAAAATATAAGTTTTTGAGAAACTTATCCCCTAAAAATGTATTTAAGAGTATTACCAAGGTTTCCCTAATTTTTGGTGATAAGAAATGGTGATTTCTTCAAAAATAAAAATGGATATTATGTATATATATTTTTGAGAGAAAAATATATATTATTTTATCACCAACTTTTGTGCTAAGTGTATATAGTATGTGTTATACGTGCTAGTGTATTAAGACTTAAAAATACACTAAATACTCATGAGGAGTGTAAACATAAAAATACACATACAACATACAAGATACATAATTCGGGTGCAAAGTGCAAAACACAAAAGACTTATATTTATTTTTGAGAAAATAATATAAGTAGGATACTTAGTTAAAAATATAGAATATTTTTAACACAAGAATATACACAAAAGAGAGTGACTGTACTTGTGCGACGCAAGTCTAGTGACTAACGTTAAGAAAACGCGTATAGGTTACGACGTTAATTAAGCAAATCCGGTGAAGTTTACGACGCAAGGAACGCAAAGTTGTGAGTTCATGCTCCCCCTTTTCTCTTTAACTGTTTTCAGATTTTATAACTTCGGGGGTGAAATACATGTACAAATGTACAAAATTTATAATTGGTATGATATAAATACAAGAAGTACACTTGGTGAGAACGAGAACCAAGTGTGACGAAATATAAGAATACAAGAAGTACACTTGGTGAGAACGAGAACCAAGTGTGACGAAATATAAGAATATGAGAAGCGCACTTGGTGAGAACGAGAACCAAGTATGAGGCGCTATGAGAAATGATAACAAGAAACGCGCTTGGTGAGGACGAGAACCAAGTAGGATGCGTTATGAGAAATAGTGTCACGAATAGGGTACAGAAGCACCATTAATCGTGTACATACTTAGACCGCAGAACAAAAGGTTAGATCTAACGGGTGCCTGCCAGCCACACTCTCGGTGAGGGCAAGAATCGAGTAGTGCTTTTGTGTCTCAGAATATACCAATTAAATGCCTTAGGTTTGGTGACTTCCTATGTCGTGTCACATGTTAATGGCTTTGCAACCCATTAACAATCCTGATATTTACAGAAATACTGTATTTACATAAAATTCACACCATACTAAAATTGATATATAACTTGAAGTACGTGGGGTACTCAAGAAAATTGATATATAACTTGAAGTACGTGGGGTACTCAAGAAAATTGATATATAACTTGAAGTACGTGGGGTACTCAAGAAAATTGATATATAACTTGAAGTACGTGGGGTACTCAAGAAAAGAATGAATTATACTTGAAGTACGTGGGGTACTCAAGAAAAGATTGAATTATACTTGAAGTACGTGGGGTACTCAAGAAAATGAGAATTATACTTGAGTACGTGGGGTACTCAAGAAGAAATTGAATTATACATGTGTACGTGGTGTACACATGAAACTGAATTTATATATGAAAACTTGATTTACTCACAAACTATGTTTTCATACAAAGTATACAAACATGAAATACAAAACTGCATGAATTCACACCAACATTATGTTGACGTTTTTCCAAAAACTCACATGTATTTCAGGTAACTAGGATGGATGTGCGCGCGGTCTCGCTTATGCTTGTGGATGTCGCTTAAGTTTATCTTTAAATAAAGTTGTAAACTTTTTAAGACAATGTTTTATGCGACTTAGCGATATAAACGCTAAACTTATGTTTTCAAATTATGGTATTTGATGTTTTTACGAGCATATAGCATGTTTACCTTTCGTATGCAATGAGAACCTTTCATGATCACACCTCGTGCTTCCGCCGCAGAAAGGGGTGTGACACGCTGATGCTGAACGGGGTTACCGGACAAATAGATAGCACTAACGTTGTCGCAGTAGATCAAAGTGGCTCGCGATAGAGGATGATGTAACTCGAGTAGAAGATTGCGAAGCCAGCAGATTTCAGCAACTACATTGGCGACTCCGCGATACTCGGCTTCAGCACTAGAATGAGAGATGGTAGACTGCCGTTTAGACGACCAAGAAATCAGATTGTCCCCAAGATACACACAGTAACCAGAAGTAGAGCGCCGAGTGTCTGGGCACCCTGCCCAGTCAGCATCAGTGTAAGCCCGCAATGAAGACGTATCAGACGCACCAAGATGAAGTCCGAAGTCAACCGTTCCCTGTATATAACGGATGATGCGCTTTAATGCATTCCAATGTGCCGATGTGGGAGAGTGCATATGCATGCATATTTGTTGAACCGCATAGGAAATGTCGGGACGGGTGAAAGTCAAATACTGAAGAGCACCTGCGAGACTACGATATGTGGTAGGATCATCATGCGTAGGATCGGAATCAGCACTGAGTTTAGACTGTGTATCAACTGGCGTGGCAACGGGTCTGCACGAATCCATACCAGCATGATGAATGATGTCTTTTGCATAGGCCGACTGAGAAAGAAACATGTTGTTGTCGTTTCTTGTCACCTGAATACCCAGAAAGTATGATAAAGATCCCAAATCCTTCATGGCAAACTCTCCAGCCAAGCTGTGCATGAGGCATTGACGAAGACCATCCGATGAGGTGGTGAGAATAATATCGTCTACGTAAATCAGTAAGTAGGCAATGTCACGACCATGACGATAGACAAATAAGGAATTATCAGACTTGCTCTGCGTGAATCCCTGTAAAACCACAAAATCGGTGAAGCGTTGATACCATGCCCGAGGTGCCTGTCTGAGGCCATATAAGGATTTCTTTAGAAGACAAACATGGTCCGGATAATCGGTACTACGAAATCCCAATGGTTGATACATGTAAACAGTCTCGCTCAACGTTCCATGAAGAAACGCATTAGTGACATCCAACTGATGAATAGACCAAGACTGAGCCAAGGCCAATGATAAGACCAACCGGATGGTAGCCGGTTTGACAACCGGACTAAATGTCTCCCCACAGTCTATACCAGGTTGTTGACGACGACCATCGCAAACGAGACGAGCCTTGTAACGCGCCAAACTGCCATCTGAATTAAATTTGTGTTTAAACAGCCACATGCTACGTATAATATTCATATTCGGTGTCCGAGGCACTAACTCCCAGGTCTTGTTTTTAAGAAGTGCACTAAACTCATCGGTCATGGCACGATTCCATTCGGGAATGGACAAGGCAACCTGTGGGTTTCGGGGTATTGGTGCAATGGTGGTGGTATGAAGAGAGAATAGCTGTTTAGGTTTAACGATCCCGCTCATGGATCGAGTTCGAATGGTTCGAGTGGGAGGGGGCAGCGTTGGGCTTGGACTGAGGTGGGTTGGTAGGTGAGCCGAATTGTCGGCTTGGATTGGGCTTGAAGGAGGAGATGGGTGTGGACCGGTTGTGGGGGGATCAACAGTTGAGCTGGTAGGGGGAGTGTTAGCAGCGGTAAGATGAGAGATGGGTGGGCTGTTCGGTTGGGCCGGACTAGGCTGTATGGCTGGGCTGGTCGGTTGAAGGGTGCTGGGCTCATGGGCTGGGCTGGACGATAGTGAAGGTGAGGGATGGGAGGTGAAGGAAGGGGTGGAGTGGGCCGGTATGGATTGGGCCGTAAATGGTGTGGAGTGGGCTGGTGTAGAGGTGTCGATGTGAGGTGGGGAAACAGTAGAGAGAGGAGAGTTTAGAAAGTTATAGGAGGTAGGAGTGGAGGGGGATTGATATTTGAAGGGAAAAATTGTTTCTTCGAAGTGAACATAACGGGAGGTGAAGATTTGGTGAGTGTTGAGGTCGAGACATTTGTAGCCACGGTGGTTTGGAGGGTAGCCAAGAAATGCACACGGTTGAGAGCGATTGGCAAGTTTATTGATTGTAGTGGCGGGTAGGATAGGGTAACACAAACACCCGAAGACACGGAGATGTTCATATTCGGGTTGGCATTTATATAAAAGATTAGTAGGTGACAAAAAATCACGGTTTTTGTTTGGTAGAATATTAAGGAGGTATGTGGCAGTCTCGAGGGCATGGTGCCAAAAATTCGACGGTAGGTTAGCTTGAGCTAGGAGTGTGCGAATCATGTTGTTGATGGTGCGGATTTTGCGCTCCGCTTTACCATTCTGAGACGAAGTGTAAGGACAAGAGAAACGGAAATGCATACCGTGGGTATTGCAAAAGTGAGAAAAATTGTTATTAGCATATTCCTTACCGTTGTCACATTGGAGTTGTTTAATTTTCCGTTCAAATTGGGTAGTAATATGGTTATAGTATTTTGTGAATGTGGCAAACACTTGGGACTTAGTTGAAAGAGGAAAGGTCCATAAAAAATTAGTGTAATCATCAAGAAACAGGACATAATATCGATGCCCTCCCGTGCTTAGAACAGGGGAGGTCCACAAGTCTCTATGAACAATATCAAAAGGTAAAGAGGTGCAATTAACCGAATCATGAAATGGTAACTTGACACTTTTTCCAAACACGCAAGGTTCACATAATTTATTATTTTGTTTGCCAAAAGAAATACTAGAAGAAACTTTTAAAGAATGCAATAGATTGTCGCCCGGGTGGCCGAGACGTTGGTGCCAGCGATCTTGAGTAACAGCAGCAAAAACGGAAGGTTGAGAGATGGTTGAAAGTGGTTGTGTCAGTGGGTAGAGATCGCCGGTGCTATTGCATCTAAGGATAGGCGCCCGAGTTTTGAGATCCTTCACAAGAAAACCAAAAGGGTCAAACTCGATTGAAACAAGATTGTCAGTGGTAAGTCGGCGAACCGAAATTAAATTTTTAATGATTTGAGGGGCAAAAAGGACATTGTTTAATTTTAAAGGTGGGAAAGAGGGGGGGGGTAGGGTTTGGTTGCCTTGTGCCAAAACCGGAATGGCCATGCCATTACCAACAATAATATTTTTGTCAGTACACTTATTAAAATTAGACGGAGAGTAGATACCTTGTTCGTTTGCGGAGTGAGAAGTTGCACCAGTGTCCATGAAGCCGTGTTCCGGTTGATTTAAAGCCATGGTGTACAAGGCTTGTTCAATATCCGTGGGAGTGTAGGCGGTCTGATCGGGCCGAGGGCCGAGAATGCCTTGGGAGTTCTGTGTGTTGTTATTCGGCCTGGAGGGATAGGGATATGGAGGTGTGTTATGGGCTGAAGTGGAGTGACCCGTAGTGGAGGAGCCTTGCAAAAGCGAGGCCCATTGGTTCGCCGTCCAGTTGCTTGGAAAAACAATGTACGGGTGAGTTGGTGCGTTCGGTTGAGAGCCCCGATTGTTGTAGTTCCTGTTGTTACTATAATTGCGGCCACGACCACGACCGCGTCCGCGAGAGCGGCCACGGCCACGATCAGCCGTGTTGAAGTAGGATGGCGATGGAGATGAAGCCGGGGACTGTTGAGACACGGAAGCGGTTAGGGCAGTAGCGGACTGTTGAGCGGCGCGAGCTGTTTGACGCTTCTTTTTATCTTCTTCCATAATAAGGCGCGAACGCACCTCAGTAAAATCTGGAAGAGGGTCGCGATTTTGCAAGACGGTGGAAATACTGTCATATTGTTCCGTTAGGCCAGTTAAAATTTTGATCACCAACATACTATCATCAACTGGCGAGCCAACGGATTTCAGTTGGTCGGCGAGATGTTTCGCCCGTTGACAATATTCCGACATGGAGGAGAACCCATCTAGGCAGAGGTGAGCGAATTCCTGACCGAGAAAGACGGCCCGGGTGGTTTTGTTGTCGCTGAACTGGTTCTTCAAGACGGTCCAGGCTTCGTAAGCCGTTTGTCCAGGAGAGAGAATGACGTGGAGAAGTTCGGGTGAGATAGTAGCATAAATCCATTGAAGTACTACAGCATCGATGCGCTGCCAAAGGGCTGCGTCGGCTGAGTCTGCTGCCTTTTTCGCTGAATCCGTGGATGAGGAAGTCGTGGATTCCGGGCGGGGGTTGAGATGATCAAGAACATCGAATACCTGACATTGAACCTTGAATAGTGCCGACCAAGTGGTGTAATGAGCCGAATCATTCTCGAGCGTGATCGGTACATGAGTCTTGATGTTCGAGACGGCAAGGGCCTGGTGGGATTTAGTATCCATGAGAGAAGAAGAAGCAGAGGATCGAGACAGGAGAGAAGCAGCAGGAGAAGGAGAGTCCGGCGGCGGCGAAGAAGCAGCAGGTGGAGGAGGTTCCGGCGGCGATCAGAAGAGTAAGACGGTTGCAGGAACGTATGGCTCTGATACCATAAAAGAATTGATTTCGATGCCTTTCTCATTGAAACAATTACAATATATAAGATACAAAACAAATCTCCTATTTCGAAGGAGATATACTATCAAAAATATTTACAATAAATTCCTAATTTATAGACATTCTATTAAATACTTTAGTATTTTTTTTGTTTTTTAGAACAAATAATTGTTGTTCCCTTTTATTTTCATATAAATCAAATTCAACGTATACAAAAATGAAGGCGGGTAATAGTATTATCATTGTATTGGTTGAGTTGGGCGGCCACATGCCAGCCATATTTCCTTTTTTTTTTTTGCTAAATTACGATTTTACCCCGTTTATATTTATAACTTTTCTTCAATCAATGTATATACTATGAAGAAGCAAGATCTTGAGTCGCATGAGATGCTGCTAGATTGGACAGTTGGTAATGAAAGCTGTCAAGAAGCTCAAAAGAACACAAGTAGTTATTTATGTAAAGAGAATAGCAAGTGTGTTGATGCTAACAATGGTGTGGGCTATAGTTGCACTTGCTCCGTTGGTTACCATGGAAATCCGTACCTCGACAATGGCTGCCAAGGTATTTATTCCATTCACAAGTTCCAAGTTTGGTTTGGTTTGGTTTTGTAACTGTTTCTTTTCGTACATTTTTCTATCGACAGATGTTGATGAGTGTGAAGATGCCCGTCTAAACCAGTGCACGCATATATGTAACAACATCCCTGGAAGTCATACTTGCCATTGCCCCAAGGGTTACAGTGCGGATGGTCGAAAGGATGGAACCCGTTGCACAAGAAACACGGCAAATGTAAATAAACTTGGGCTCTATATGGGTAAGTTTTTCGTTTGTATCGCACGTGTATAACTTATTATTGAAAGGTTCCTTTTTTGGTTAACAGATCCTTGAAATATTATCATATGTAGGCATCAGCATGGGTGTGGCTGTAACATCCGTCACGATGTTTCTATCCTATTGTTTCTTGAAACAACGGCGTATTGCTAAACGAAAGGAACAAAATTTCAAGAGAAATGGAGGTAACATTTTTGAGAAATTACTTTCTGAATATGAAGGATCAACACAAATTGTCAAAATCTTCACTGAAGAGGAGCTCAAGAATGCAACCAACAACTTCAGCGTAGACAACATTGTTGGACAAGGAGGTTTTGGGACGGTTTACAAAGGGATCTTGGTAGATAACACGGTGGTGGCAATCAAGAAGTCAAAGGTGATTGATCCAAACCAAATCAGACAGTTTGTCAACGAGGTGGTACTCTTGTCACAAATCAACCATCCTAATATAGTCAAGCTCGTAGGATGCTGTCTCGAAACAGATGTTCCATTACTAGCTTATGAATATATAGTGAATGAGACGCTGCATCACCACTTACACGAGAAATCATGTGGATCTTTGTTAACATGGAGATTGAGGTTGAATATAGCAGTTGAAGCCGCAGGAGCTCTAGCTTATATGCATTCTACTAACAAGATCATACATAGAGATATTAAATCTTCTAACATACTTTTGAATGATGACCATACGGTTAAAGTGTCCGACTTTGGGATCTCACGGTCTATCCCTAAAGATAAATCACAAGTCTCCACGGGGCTGTGCAAGGGACACTTGGATACATAGACCCTGAATATTTCAGCACGGGTATCCTAACTGACAAGAGTGATGTCTATAGCTTTGGGGTTTTGCTTGTGGAGCTGCTCACGGGCGAAAAAGTACACTCTCCTGAGGCGATTAAAAGAAACCGATCCCTTGTAGATCATTTTGTTTTGTCATTAACCAAGGATCTTCTGTTAGAAATACTAGATGATCAAGTGAAGCTAGACGGTAGTCCTGACGAACTTAATCAAGTTGCTCAGCTTGTCAAATCGTGTCTAGCGTGTGAAGGCGATGCAAGGCCTACAATGCAAGAAGTGAAGGAGCAGCTCTTGGTTGTCTACAATGCCCAAATTGTGTCTACCGGTTGTCTACCATAAGTTACTTCTTACAATTGTAGGAAACATAAAATAACAGGAAAATGAAGTAAATTGCAAAATTTGAGGTCCTGTTTTCATTTTTTATATGCTTCTAATCGAATAAAATGATTTTTAACATCAATATGGTTGGTTCTACATGTGAATTCAAGATTTTGGGACAAAAGATTCATGTTCTTATCTTCAAAAAGGGGTAGCGGCGTAGCTTGTTGCTCATTTACCTTCTATTTCGATGTAAATTCTTTGGAGAGTTAGTGAAAATATAAAGTAAAGTTATCATAAAAAAAGCGAAGTTATGCGTGCATATTAGAATATAAATATAAACTAATGTTATATTATTATGTACTGTTATGAGATTAATAACAGTCATGCTCTATTCCAATGGATATGTCAGTTAAGAATTCTTATATACATACACATGTAATACGATGTCCGTGCTTAACATTTGTTCAATACAA
Source organism: Helianthus tuberosus (assembly GCA_030545235.1). NCBI lineage: Eukaryota > Viridiplantae > Streptophyta > Magnoliopsida > Asterales > Asteraceae > Helianthus > Helianthus tuberosus. The sequence continues at coordinate 3,787,838 of CM060379.1, read as the reverse complement.
ATCCTTTCTTATGATTTCCTATGTATAATCTTATGAAGATGATGTTTTGACTTTTGATCTTTGTAAATGGTTCTTGATTTCCAACACTAAAGACCTGTGGACATTTTAAATTTTATGATCAGCCACAATAATATAATATAACATCCACAGCCAAATCCATCTTTGTTTTAGCAAACTCCGAGGTGCCGCCTAGAATTTAACAGTATATGATCTTGAAATAAAACAAAAGACCGGCCAATCAATATTGGTTATATCATTCATCTGTAGGTGTGATCATATAAACCACTGCAACTCCACAAAGACCCTACAACACAATATATAAAACTATATAAGTCAAAGTTTTGGGCATCAGACAAGCTGAAGTCATGAAGAATATACAACTGTAATCCTGTAGCCCATGTTTCTCTTGACTTACTAATTAATCGCGATGACGAAGAGACTGCTTCAGCATTTCACAATACTCATGTTGGTGATACTGTCAAGAATGAAATCGCAATCGCTGCCTGGGTGCTCAGATAAATGCGGGAATCTCACAATTCCATATCCATTTGGGATAGAAGAGGACTGCTACCTGGACAAATTCTACCGCGTAAACTGTACAACTCTAAGGTTGTATGGCAGTCCTGTTACACTTGTAGACGTATCACTTGACGGTTTTCTGCGTGGCCTTTTGCCAACATTGGCCTATTCGTGTTACAACAGCACTCATAAACTTAGCGGATCAGACTTGCAAATATGGACAAGAAAGTTCTATATCTCAAGAAAAATGAACCTCTTAACTACTGTTGGTTGTGACACTAGAGCCGACATCATGACCATCGATGATGTAGACTACATAACCGGAGGTGCGTCAATGAGCAGGTGCATTGGTTTACATGATGGTTCATGTTTTGGCAACGGTTGCAGGCAGCTACCACTCCCTTATCCTATGTCAAGATTTCGTATCCGCTCAGAAAGAAACAGGGGGAGAGTCGGGAACTGGAGATTCAATAACTGCTCATATGCGTTTATTGTTCAGAAAGATCAATACGCTTTTGACAAAACAGATTTTGATAACATGCTAAATCGGTCGATGCCAGTGGTTCTTGAATGGAAAGTTGGGACTGCTGCTTGTGAAAGTTCACAAAAGAATAGAACGAGCTATCTTTGTAAAGAGAATAGTGTATGCATTACAAGCGAATACAACGATGGGTATAATTGTTATGGTGCTTCAGGGTACCAAGGTAACCCGTACCTCTCAAATGGCTGTAAAGGTATGTGTTTAGTCAAACACCATTACAAGATTTCAGTAAAAGCACACACAATTGAGGACAATTTTTTTTAGATATCAATGAATGTGAAGGAGCTCTACATGATTGCACATACGGCTGTGTTAACACGAATGGGAGTTACAATTGTACATGCCCCTTAGGTAAGAGTGGTGATGGTAGAGGTAATGGAAGTGGTTGTTCTTATTTACAAGCTGCTAAGTCACTTGGAAATGCCTTATATATCGGTGAGTATAAACAACGCATTTTTCTTGGAAGTAAATCGCGACTCAGAGAGAATAAAGATTGTTGTTTTTGATTAACAGTTTGGTAACCGTCAAGTGACAAGATACCATGGTTTATATAATCCTAATAATGCAAATCATCCGGTTCGCAGTTCGGTCGAACCGGTATGACATGCATATGTAATATACATTATCATAAGATACAAATACTATAATTCTACATTATACACACACACATATACATATAGATATTCTAATAATTTTCATATAACTTCTACATGTTAAGTTCTAATCTTGACTTAATGTTATTATTACAATAGCCTAACTGTAGTTATATCCTGAGCATTATTACTCTAGACATCCAGAAAAGAGTTAGCTAGTAACAAGATACCATACAAAAAAAAAAAAAAAAAAACTTTTCATGAGCTATTCACAAACACTGTAACTCTTATCTATCTGCAGGCATCGTCACAGGCACTGTAACTTCAGTTATGTTAACTCTTATCTTATACTGGGGACTCAAACAAAGGAGGATCATGAAGAGTAAGGAGATGTTTTTCAAGAAAAATGGCGGCTTAATATTGCAGAAAATTCTCTTTGAATCCAAACGATCGTCCCACATGGCCAAGATTTTTGCAACAAGAGTATTAGAAAAAGCAACCAATAACTTTCACAAAACCAATGTCATAGGCCAAGGAGGCTATGGTACAGTTTATAAAGGTACGTTAGAAGATAAAACAATGGTTGCCATTAAAAAATCCAAGTCTATTGACAATAACCAGATCGAGCAGTTTATTAATGAGGTGATCATGCTATCGGAAATTAGCCATCCGAATGTTGTCAGACTCATGGGTTGCTGCCTAGAAACACCGACTCCTCTTCTTGTGTACGAGTTTGTAACCAACAAGACCCTCTTCCACCACCTACATGAAAAAGACTCTACATCTTCCATGACATTCGAAAGACGTTTAAATATAGCCACACAGACCGCAGAAGCCATTGCTCATATACACTCAACCACACAAATCATTCATAGAGACATCAAATCGTCAAATATACTTTTAACCGATGACTACACTGCTAAAGTTTCTGATTTTGGGATCTCGCGATTCATTCCTTTGGATCAGACTCACGTACAAACATTGGTGCATGGGACTCTTGGGTACATAGATCCTGAATACTTTCGATCGGGAATCTTGACAGAGAAGAGTGATGTTTATAGTTTTGGCATGGTGCTTGTGGAGCTGCTTACAGGTAGAAAAGTCTTTTCGCATGACTGAACTGAAAGTGAATTGGGTTTGGCAATGTTTTTCGTTTCATCACTGGAAAACGGTTGTTTGATACGGATTCTTGATGACCGAGTGAAGAAAGATGGGATCAATGAGCATGTTAAATGTGTCGCAAAGCTTGCAAAAGAGTGTATCGAGCTAGAGGGAAAGAAAAGGCCTAACATGAAGGAAGTGAAGGAGGAACTTAACCAACTGAGACATTGTATGAGTATGACAACATATCTTTAAAGAAACTATAAAATAATTATAGATCAGAAGAAAGCTAAAAGGGTCTAAATTTGTTTTGTAAGAAGAATCTGATGTATATATGATTATATAATATTGCATGAAGTTTCTGAAGAATAATTTTTTACATAACACGGGAATCAAGCGGCTCACAGGATCATATTGTTGGATTTCATTCGAATTTGCAGCGGATAAATTAGAGTATTGCATATCAGAATTCATGATGAAGAACGATTTAGGAAACTCGAATATGAATGTGATAAGTGAGAACGATTGAACACAAGAGAATGGACAGAAAACTTGTGGAAATAATCTGTCTTGGTGCCGGACTTGGTTACCGGACAAGTCATATATATACATTAGATTATGGCGGTTAATCTTGGCGGCAATAACTGTCAAATGACAATTTAAACATTACCCGCTAATGTTCTTGATCCGCACATAATACTTGACCCATACATAATACATAATACGAATGTAACATACTTAATACATAACCATAATAATAATAATAAAGTTTAATTAACTTGACTAACACCCTCCCGTAAACTTGATTATGGTTTCATCATGACACTTTTGTTGGCTTCATCGACCGCTTTTCGTGCTTCACTGAAGTTGAATCTGCGTCTTTTCTTGTGAATATTCCATGATCCATTCCAATTGTTTCTCGTGAACAAAGCATAATGCTCAGTTGCACTATCATCCGGTGATAAATCAGCATCTACACTTTTACTTTTTCTTGATCTTTCGTATCCAGCCATGGAGGTTCCTTCTTGTTCCAGCATTTCCTTGTCTTGTGCCTTCTTCTGTACCGACTTGAACTTGTAATAGAATACTAGAACATCTAAATACATCGCATAGATAATTCTAATAAAATCTCCATCTTGATATTCGAAACCAAGATCTTTTGCTATAGCCGGCCATAAATTGTCCATTGTGACACCTTGATAGCCTCCATCCTTTTCGACCATAATGTACAAACTAAGCAAATCTATCTTCCTTCCATCATCCAACTGTGGTGGTATTGCCCGTGAAGTTATTTCCATCTTTTCTTTTAAGAACCAACCCACCATAGTTTCGAATTTTATCTCTAGATCATGCTTGTACTTAAACACGAAATCCCGATCATCAATCATATCTAACAGGGCTTGACAGTCAGAGAATTCTTTGAATTCTAACGCCCGTATGATCATAAGACTCCAATCAAATTCATGTTCATTCGAGACATTTAGTGTTTCGAAGTATGAATTTAAGTAGTCTTGTTTATATTTTTCGTTCACATCGTTCACGTTTAAGACTTTCTGTCTTTCTTTCAGCCCTAATTCTTCTTCTTTTGACAAGCCAGAAACATCACTTATGGTGTTTAACACGGGTGTAGAAAACATCGGGTAGATTCTACAAGTATCACCGCTTTTCTTGACAGTGAAACCTTGTAACGTTAATTGATTCATGCTTAGAACATTTCTGTTCAATTCGGGGGTATAAAAAACACTTTGTATCTTTACAGTTTCGTTGTTAGATTTAACATCTACATTCCCTATACCCCGGATGAACAAGAAATCGTTTTCACCGGTTTTCGTATCAACACCAATTAAATGCTTAATCCTTTTAAAGACATTAATATTACCGGCGTAATGATGAGAGAACGAGTAACTGACATACCATATGTCATTCCACTGGCCACCATCCGTGCCAGTAACGATCATTTCACCCCGATCTCCTGCATCCATCCCTTGTTTTTGGATTCCGGCATTAACCGCTTGATTAACTAATTGTGTTGCTTCGTCGTTTTCTTTTGATTTGCAGCAATAAATCTGATGCCCTGGCCGGTGACAATAGAAACATAATTTCACCCTTCGTTTGTTTTTCACCCCTTCATGTTGTTCGTCATCACAGTGTTGGCATGGTAGTGTTGTAGAAGATATTCTGATTTCTGCAGGGATTCTTGATGTGGCTCTGATACCACTTTGTTGGATTTCATTCGAATTTGCAGCGGATAAATTAGAGTATTGCATATCAGAATTCATGATGAAGAACGATTTAGGAAACTCGAATATGAATGTGATAAGTGAGAACGATTGAACACAAGAGAATGGACAGAAAACTTGTGGAAATAATCTGTCTTGGTGCCGGACTTGGTTACCGGACAAGTCATATATATACATTAGATTATGGCGGTTAATCTTGGCGGCAATAACTGTCAAATGACAATTTAAACATTACCCGCTAATGTTCTTGATCCGCACATAATACTTGACCCATACATAATACATAATACGAATGTAACATGCTTAATACATAACCATAATAATAATAATAAAGTTTAATTAACTTGACTAACACATATTACAGCATATATTATATAAATCCGATAACAGATCATATAACTCACAAGTTATCCTCTATTGATGATTATAGAAGCTGTTGACCACTAAAAAGCACCGTTTGTTTGTTGATCTTTCACAACGAGAAACGATAATCATCACTTATGTCTATGTCTTCAATATCCGAACCATCCAAATCATCAAAGTCCGTACTATCACCGAGAAGTTGCGCTGATCCATCATTTAGTGGCGCAAGAGGAGTTCTTGCCTCTTGTATTATTGACAATATTTCATCGACAGTTTGATTCGTATCGTTTGAATGTGTGTTCTTAGAGCTTGCATCACCCATTAAATCCGTAGGCAAGTTTTTTAAGAACCATGGGTGCATTTGGATTTCTTTAATGGTAATTCTCTACAAACAAAAAAGAAACGAATATGATCATTAAAGATAGGTAAATATTCCATGACCATTTTTGACACAAATCAATTTTGACCCGATGTGTGAGATTCTACCTTCTCAGGGTTGGCAACGAATATCCGGTAAAGAAGATGTTTGCATTCCAATGAAATTTCTATACTATCCGGAATCATGTATTGAACACTCAGTATCCGCTGTTATAAATCAAGTCGAGTTTATACAATTAATAAACCAATTAAGCTTCATAATATGAGATTTTTGAAAGTCTTTAATGTGTAAAACATTACTCACACAAATAGTTGTCCGGACGTTCTTTGGATCATCTGGATCTCCAAACGGATACGCCCCGACTAACATCACATATAAAAGAACCCCACATGACCAAACATCTGCAAGCTACAGATTCCAAGGGTTAACATAGGAACTTCCCAGATTTGTTATAAAGTTACTAAGTTTCAAATCACCATATTTGCAAAGAAACTATCCTTCGTGGCGAAATGGGACCAGAACGATAAATAAGTTGTTTTCATATACAAAAACATTAAAATTTGTAATGATTTGTAATGATTGTTTTCATATGTTCTTTTTTGCATGATTGAGTCCCTAAACTTTATAAAAAGACCATTCTCATTGTGATTTTCGAAGTTTAAGGATTCATTTAACAGAGCAAAAACAAACTTATGTGTGAATTCAGCGAAAGTCCATATGGTTTTTTCAACGTTTTTCGCCTTACCAAAATATGCCGAAAGTTAAGCTTTAATTATTGAAACCATATAATTTTCTTGGTTTCTCACAAAAATGGTATTTGTAATGAAAAGTCATGAATGACCATTAAAATAGTCAACCACCTGTTTATTAATCTAGTAAAAGCTCAAAGAAGCACCTTTCCATTATATGCTTTTCTTGAAAGAACTTCAGGTGCAATGTAAGCTGGTGTTCCAACTGCAGACTTTGGTTGAGAATGCAAAACCGACGACTGTATTGAATAAACAGCAGTTCAATTATTAAATCTCTAAACATGAAAATGTGGTAAATTTGTTACCTTTGAGTACCCAAAATCACATATTTTAACACGTGGAGCCGTGCTTCCGTCTAGCAGTGTGTTTTCAAGTTTAAGGTCTCTGTGACAAATTTCCTGTAACACTCAAACCGATCAAGAATCAACGATAATGTTGTCAATAGAAAAAGAGTAGAGTAACAAAGTGAGTGAATATAAATTTTATACCATTGAATGACAATAGCTAACTCCGGATATAAGTTGTTGAAAGAAAAATCTTGCCTGGTGCATATGAGGAAAAAAAGTCAAAATTACCAAGGTTTAAAAGAACGGAAACGAGTTTCGAGGCGTTTTCCCTTCGCTTCACGAGGCGTAAGCCTCGACGACGAAACGAGGTGTAAGGCCGAGGCGGTATTAATAAATAAATATAAAAATCATATATATTATAAAAATAATAATAACTAATTTCATCATCAGATTCATCAAAATCATCAAAAACACACTTAAAAAAGACATGAAATGCTTGAAATTGACACAAAAAGTCAAAAACATCAAAAACAACTATCAAAATCCCCTGAGGCGCAACTTTCTTAGTGCCTCAGCCCCTCTGAGGCGCATATACATTAAAAACACCATGAGGCGCGCCTCAGACTCGTTTTTTGGCCGTTTCGCCTCGAGGTGCACGCCTCAAACGATTTTAAAACCATGAAAATAACAAGTCTTGACCATATTTGACTTTTGAGTGTTTAATGAGTGGCTTTTAGGGGGTGTTTGGGATTTCTTATTAAAACTGATTATCTACCTATTGATTTCTGAAATAAGTACTTATAAAAATCATAGGTGTATAATTTAGAAAGTTTATTAAATAACCACAGAAGTTATGAAAAACATATAAAACTTGCCTCATTCTCACTAAATCTGCCTGCATTGCATATTCTTTGGAAAAGCTCTCCTCCAGCTGCATACTCCATAACTATTGCTAAATGAGTTGGAGTTAGTAACACCTGAAAAAAGAAATATGTGCAAATATATAAATTGCACATGTTATTTACTCTGTTAAATTCAAAATATATAATAAAAGTTTATTTTTCTTTGTGTAGCGAAAATTGATATTTACGTGTAACAACACAAAAGGTAATTACCACAGACTTCTTGAAGAAAAATAACTTGTAAAACATATGTTGATTCTGAGTTCCAAAATGTCTTGTTTGAGCTTTGAATATTTAAAAAGAAATTGGCTTTAAATCAGTTTTTGACGACAAAAAATAGTATGAACAGATTTGCGAAAGAAATACTAAGCAGAGAACTTGATCCCAAATCAATTAATAGTAGTGGTGTAAACAAGCCCAGAGGCTCAAGAGCTACTCGTGATCGGCTCGGTTAAAAGCTCGAACGAGCCGAGCCTTAACGAGTCCGAGCCTGAGCTCGAGCCTGAAATACAAAGCTCATTTAGGCTCGCGAGCCCGAACAAAATTTTAGTTTTTTATATGTATATAATGATGATGGTGGTGATGATGGTGGTGGTGATGGTGGTGATGATGATAACATTGGCGAGCCGAGCTCGAGCTGAGCTTTGGCTCGTTTAAGCGATATTGAAGTGAGCTCGAGCCGAGCTTTTAACTGTTTGAGGTGGTTCTCAAAAAAGCTCGAGCCGAGCTCGAGCTCAAATAAGTAGGCTTGAACCGTGTCGAGCTTCATAAAAACATAACAAGCCGAGCTCGAGCCTAGTCGGAGTTAAATCTTGGTATTGAATACGATTATTATTGATTGATAGAATATGAATACAAGGCCCTATATATAGAATTATATATAAACTAATTACAATTTGATACCCTCAATAATAATAAACTTGTCTATCTAAAATAACTTAATATAACATTCCCCCGCAAGTTGAGGGTGGGAACGACCCGCAAGTTGAGGGTGGGAATGACCCGCAACTTGGACCGTAGAAACTCGAATCTTTGTGACGACAAGGGCTTTGTAAATACATCAACAATTTTGATCATCAGTGGAGATAAACTTAACATTCAGCTTTCCTTGAGTAACCTGTTCACGAACAAAGTGGTAATCTATTTCAACATGCTTTGTGCGTGATTAGCAGAAAGATAGGTTGCACCAAGATTATCACATCAAAGTGTTGGTGCCTTGCTAACTAGACCGAGCTCATGAAGGAGAGATTTTAACCAAATCAGTTCTGCTATAGTATCAGCAATAGCCTTATATTCGGATTCTGTTAAAGATCGAGAAACAGTTCGTTGTTTACGACCAGACCATGAAATAAGATTAGAACCCAAATAGATAGCATATAGACGATCGACACGGCAACCAGCTCAGTCAAAATCCTAAAACGCTCTAAGACTAGTAGCCCAATGAGAGTCAGAAAAGGCTTGTAGGCTAGAGCCCGTGTTGTGACGAAATAATAAGCCAAGATTAATTGTGCCCTTCAGATAACGTAATATGCATTTCACACCAACCCAATGATTCTCAGTAGGAGCATGCATAAACTGACACACCTTATTAACCGCAAAAGCAATGTCCGGACCAGATAAGGTTGCATATTGAAGAGCACCTACCGTTTGCCTGTATCTGGAAGAATCATCAAGTGATGGATTGTCATCACGCAATAAGACATGAGAACTGCTCATAGAAGATGATACAGGTTTGGTCGTCGTATGAATAGAGAGGCTGCTTCCATTGGGCCATGCTCAGATTAGGTTCAGTTGAGGGCATGGGGATGGGGTAGTTGGTGATGAGGTTGGTTCGGTTTCAGGTGAGTTGGTGGATGTGGAGGTGTGTTCGGTTGGTAGGGGATCCATGGAGGGTGGTGGTGGGGTAGGTTAGGTTGGAAAACCAGGTGGGGGTTCAGGAAAGATAGATACATATGGTGGTTCGGGTCGTGTTGAGGGTTGGGTAGGTATAGGTGTATGACATGGAAATACATGTTCATTGAAACGAACATGTCGGGCAATGTATATCCGCTCGGTAGATGGGTCAAAGCACGGGTAGCCATGGTGAACAGGGCTGTAGCCAAGAAAGACACACGGGGTGGATCGAAAATCAATTTTGTGATGGTTCATGGTTGTACGGACGAAGATAAGGAAAACATTGGCATCCGAAGAACAAAGAAAAGAGTAACCAGGTTTTCGTCTAAAAACATGTTCATATGGAGATTTGTTGTAGGAGACACGCGAGGGGAGTCAATTAATTAAGTAAATGTTTCAAAAGCAAATTGCCAGAGAAACGTTGAGGAAGACTGGACTGTGCCAGAAGGGTAAGTCCTGTTTTCACAACATTGCGATGACGACGCTCTACATTCCCATTTTGCTCACTTGTATGAGGACAAGAGCGTCGATGAATTATACCAAGACTAGTACAAAGTGAAGTAAGATTACGAAACTCCCCTCCCCAGTCAGATTGAATGTTTTTTGGTTTGGTATTAAATTGTCGTTCTGCCATTTTAATAAAGTTTGTTAACACCGTGTAGACATTTGATTTGTGAACTAAAGGATAAAACCACATGTATCTAGAATGATGATCTACACACAATAAAAAGAAACGACAACCATCGAAAGATAAAACGGGTACTACGAAAATTGGTACTACGAAAGTTTTAGTCTGATAAAGATAATTTTGAAGAATTCCTAATTGACAAAAAGTGCATAGCTTATTAAATAACTTGTCCGAAACAGGTAAAGAACAATATGAAACAATAGAACGAAAAACTTAAGCATGAGGGTGTTCTAATCGCTAATGCCAAGTATTGGAAGATGCTTTGACAGCAGTAAATGTAACCTTGGGTAGAGACTTGAGCTGAGGAAGACAAATGGAGTATAAACCCTGTTCACTGGGACCCGTTAGGAGGGTGGTGCGTGTAGACTCGTCCTTCATAACAAAATAAGATGAGTAAAATTCAAAGAAAATATCATTGTCTACACTAAATTTTTGAATAGACAAAAGGTTTTGTTAGGTGAGTAAATTGTTGAGGATCCAATGTGAAAGATGGGTAGTGAGTTACCGTTACCAACAAGTTAAGAATCATTACCCAAGTAGGCCCCAGGGTTTTCAATGCTAGATATGTCCGGAGTAGCATGCCCATTAGCTCCCGTATCGGGCTTCCAAGAAAATCTTGATTGTGAGCCAGCATCTGAGTGAGTAGCATAGTTAGCCTGTGGTGTTGCACGAGATTGATTGAGTTGATTAGGACACTGAGAGGGGAGATGACCTATGCTACATCGGTTACAATGGCCATAAACGGTGTTTTGAGTTGAAGCCTAAGAGAATCGTTGTATGCCCCCATTGTGATAATTTGAATGAACACTAGAGTTGCCACGTGAAGAACCGCGAGGACCACGGTTGCTTCGATTGTTGTTAAAAGACCGAGACCCAAAGTAAGCTTGTAGTTGTGTTGAAGGTGCCGGATTGAGTTGATATCCCAACTGAGGGGCCATGAGTTGAAGGTTATAAAGTTGCTGCTGAATAGAATCAAGATTGGGCTGCTATGTGGGTGTGACAGCAGCCGTAAAAGGCTGCTGTGCTGGTGTGGCAACCGCCAAAAAGGCCTGTGGAACATGCTGATTTGTGGCCAAAATTTTTATGATCATGTGATCATGGTCACTTAGTAAACCATGTAGCTCGTTAAAATTAACAGGAGAGGAACGAGCCAATAGATTGGCCTTGAGGCCACTGTATTCTTCGCGAAGCCCTGCAAGAGTGAGCATAACAAGGTCTTTATCTTTCATTGGTTCTCCTATGTTAGCTAATGCGGTTGCATATTCCTGTGCTCTGCATAGATAGTCAGTAAGTTTTTCATCACCCTTCATGGTGATTCTGAGTAATTGATTTTTGAGAGTAAATTCATGGGATTAGGTGACCGGGACATAAGCTCCGTCTAAAGACAACCATACCTCACATGAAGTTTTTCCCTGAATATGTTGAAAAGATTCCTCGGAAAGTATTGATAGGGGCAGTAGGTTTTATGTTGCAGGTTGGCCAGAAAGAAAAGATGAAGAACTGTTGGTTAGTAGTTGACAGCAGAATTAGGGTCTGTTGATTAGTAGTTGACGGCAGAATTAGGGTTAGGTTTCTTGGCTCTGATACCAAGTTAAATCTTGGTATTGAATACAATTATTGAAGAAACAGAGGATCTAAATTGACCGGAATCAATCAGATATGGGGTATGGTTTCTGCATAAGGGGGTTAATCCTCTTGTCGATTACTGGATGGGGCTACTTCACTGGAGAACCCTGCAAAAACAGAAAGCCGTTAGACTCGCCACGAGGAGAATGGGGGTTCTCTCCGTGACCACCCTCCGGTCGTGAGAATAAGTACAGTGATCTCAAAGAAGAAGATGAAGTAGTAACGGTGAAAGTATGTGAAAGTAGCTTGTGAGATCATACCTGAATTCCCATATTTATAACCAAGGTTTTGGCGCCAAAAAAGGTGATGGAGGTAATGACGGAAATTACTTTTCGTTAACAGTTATTTCTTCTTCCGTTAATAGTTAACTCCACATCCATGCACACGGATCGTGGATCTGATCAAAGGCTGGGGAGGTGCCACGTGGAAAGTGGTTTGTTATAGATCCACCTTTAAGTTGCTATCATCGTGATTTAGATGAGCGACTAGGATGCTGCCACGTCACATTCGGTTGTAACCGAATGAAGCCATGCACGATGAGCACCCAAGGCCATCTAGAAGATCTACAGCTGTAAACCATTGCATTATTGCCACATGTTCATTCTGTTGTAACAGAAAAGATTCATTTTGTTCAAGTCCTGATTTCATGCGCGCGGATATGTTTAGGACTTCATCTTCCAGCCTAACTGTACCCTTGCGCGAGCTCGCACAAGGGTGTTAGTTGAATATTTCTCTTTCCTCTCTCCGGCGCATGGTCATCGAAGACTGATTCTTCCAAATCTTGTTTAGAACCGCTGTTGGGACTAATCTTGTCATAACTCAAAAGTTGGAGGATGCTAAGTGATTTAGTTTATTTTTGGTGGAAGATTAATTATTTATGGTAGTTTTATTTTTTATTATTTAGGTTTCCTAATTCTAATCTAGGTATGTTTGTTGAGCATCAAGGTTGTTTAGTATAAATAGATGGTTAGGGATATTGTAATAGGTGTGCTTTTATTGATAAATAATACAAAGAGTCGAACCAGTTCGTTCATCCGGTGTTTGTGTGTTTGATCAAGGGCCTGATTTCCAACAATTGGTATCAGAGCTAGTTGGCGGTTTTGAGAGTCGTTTTCTGATAAGGGGGGAGCCGCCCCTCGCGAGCTACAACCGCGGTGAAACCGGCGTAGTTGAAGACGAAAAAAAAGGTGTCGTTTTTTAGAACGGAATTATGATGCGGAAGTTCGTGGGATAGTGGCTATCAAATCAGGTGATCGAATTTATATGTAGAGACAGAGTTAATGTTTCCGTGGGTCCATAAACAATAATATGTATTTGTTTTGGCAAAGGAGGCATAGGAAGTCCACGTTATGATGAAGTTAATTACGAGTCTCTTTGAAAGTTGAATGGATAAACTAGAGATTACTAAATCTAACAATGAGTCTGCTATATGTTTGAGCTGTTTGTGTGCTTGTTTGCATGAAGTAAAATATGGGGTACATGGTATTTTCATGCAAAGTTGGGTTTGAAACACAAAGGATCGGCTACGATAGTTGAATGGCTTGGTGTAGACAACGGTGTCATAAGCGAGCGGTGCGAACAAACACTGATTAAGGGGGTGATTGTTGACTTTATTCGGGTTTGTTCGTGGATCGCAGGTTGGCGGGTTCGAGGGTTTGTGTTCTAGCGGGTCAAAGGGTAGCAGAGACAAGTCGTGATTTAGGCCAAATAAGCGGGCTTGTTAACCCAGTTGTTGATCGAAGAACGAGAATGGATCATGTTTTTATTTGTCGGATACTCTTTCTTGCCTAGGAGAATAATCGCAAGGAGATGTCGAATTCTTATGGCAGAAAAACCAACGGGTGTAGCGCGGTAGAAACGAAACAGCGGGTGGCTGAGATATTCGTTTAGAGACTCGTAGATGGTGCAGCAGGTGGCTGGTGTCTAGTTGGGGGTTGATACGCAAGGGGTGCTTATCAAATAAGAGTTTGATAGAATAGTAAAATCACGATCAAAGACGACTTTGGACGTGGTCAAGGTGAAGACCGGGGTGTCTAGAATAGGTCGAGTTATTGGTAGGCTTTGGAGGTGACCGAGGTTAAGGTCGGGAGTCCGGTAGAAGTCAGAGATGGTAGAGATCGTGGAGATGGTCGAGTACAACGGGACAAGAGCCACGTCAGGTGTTATAAATGTAATGAGTTCGGGCATTACATATCGGAGTGTCCAAGGTAAGAGAAAAAGGAAGAGGTGAACTTGACCCGATATGAGGATAATGGACCAGCTCTAATGTGAAGAAAGTGATTGACAAGATTAGGGGGGTGATTGTTGGGACTAATCTTGTCATAACTCAAAAGTTGGAGGATGCTAAGTGATTTAGTTTATTTTCGGTGGAAGATTAATTATTTATGGTAGTTTTATTTTTTATTATTTAGGTTTCCTAATTCGAATCTAGGTATGTTTCTTGAGCATCAAGGTTGTTTAGTATAAATAGATGGTTAGGGATATTGTAATAGGTGTGCTTTTATTGATAAATAATACAAAGAGTCGAACCAGTTCGTTCATCCGGTGTTTGTGTGTTTGATCAAGGGCCTGATTTCCAACAACCGCTGCGCGGCCGCGCAGGGTCTTGTTTAAGATGATTTTGGAATGAAGTTATGGTATGGTCCTATGTGCTTGCGCAAGGTTTTTGGGACCATACCCCTTCAATTATTATTGATTGATAGAATATGAATAGAAGGCCCTATATATATACAGATAAACTAATTACAATTTGATACCCTCAATAATAATAAACTTGTCTATCTAAAAGAACTTAGTCTAACAGTCGGGCTAGGCACCGGCTCGTTTACACCTATGTAATAGTTCTATTCGATCTAACCACACTTCTTGTTAATGTTATGGTTGTCATTACCTAACAACTACTAACGGAATGACAGTTAATACTCCAACTAAATTGACCCGAAACAAAACCGTAGGTTTTTAAATTATTGCAGAACTATACAACTCAACAACAGTACAGTAGACTGACACAAACTTCAGATAAAAATCCAGACAGACAGACACACACACACACACAGAGTGAATAAAGATGACTGGCAGGCTATTGTGTGTGTGTATCTTTTAAAGAATAAAGATTCACCTCTTTGAATCTGATAATATTTGGATGCCTCAAAGATCTATGATTCAGTATCTCCCTCTCTGCATGTTCATCAATCTGAAAATGTTTAAAAATCTTGATTAAACCCAGAAAATATTTTTCATTAATCAGTACATGAAGTGCATAAAAACATTAAAAGAAAGGATTGAACTTCATGAATAAATGCAAATTTTCAAAAATCTTGATCAAAGTCATTGAAATATTTTTGCATTAATCAAGACATCAAGTGCATTAAAACATTAAAAGATATTAAAAATTTAATACAAATTGAGAAATGCAAAATTCAAACATCTTGATCAAACCCACAAAGTATTCTGCATTAATGACAACATCTAGTGCATAAAAACATCAAAAAAAAAAAAATTAAATCAAAATTTACAGAGGAAATCCAAACTTTTTGAAATATTGATCATAGGTACAAATAATTTTGCATTAATCAATACACCAAGTGCATAAAAACATAAAAAAGTTCAAGAAAGGTTAAAAACAAAATTATGAAAAAAAACATAAAAAAAAGAAAAAAAAAAAAGCAGAATTTTTAGAAATCTTGATCAAACCCACAAATTATTTTGCAGTAACCAAGACACCAAGTAAATAAAACATCATACTATCCCAAAAAAAAAAAAGAATAATAATATAAAAATAATCAAAACTTCTTATGAAGGAAAAATGGACAAACCTTTTGGCCTCTTTCAATAAACTTGACAGCAAAGAGCTCTTTGGTACTCTTGTCTCTAACAAGCTTAGCTACCCCAAAATTACCAGACCCTATTTCTTTAACCACTTCATATCTCTCCATGTCTGCCCTTATTCAATCAAATGATAAGCCTGCAACTTGTTGTCTTGTTTGTAAGTTAAAATGGAAATTGGTAGGTGTAGGTGATGATGAAGTGTTGTATGGGTTAGTGAGAATAGACTTTGCTATATATAGAAATCACATGGACATAAAGAATTCTGAGCAGAATTTTTTTCTTAATAGGCTGGCCCATGCCTTGTTATTATTGGATGAAAAAGGGGTCCAAACCACCACTTCACCCTGAATTGATAGTATTAAGGTTTATATATACATATAAATGTGTTATGTGTATATATTATAGACACACATATTATGACACATAATCCACATATATTTTGTGGTGAATGCAAAGAATTATTGTGATAACAAATGTGGATAATGATTTTTTTTTTAATTTTATGCTTTTTACAAACACATGAGCATTCAAACTGTTATTTTTTATTTTTAATTCTATATCGTTTCTTTTTTTAGCAGCGTATGAAACTACCCCACAGCCGACAAGGAGGAAATTCACCACTGTGAGAAAAACCCCCACGAGTCAGGTTTCGAGATCTTAAAGATCTCAAGCTTTTACCACCATCCCATGCCACTGAGCCATAATGCCAATTACAAATAAACAAATAATCAAAACAGTTATTATTTTTTATTTTTTTTATTTCAGAAGATATTATACCATTTTATTGTATGGTTGCTATGAAATTTGTCTTTTTTACCTAACAGAGATTATGTGTTTTGGATCTTTTCCCACCAATATCTTTGTTTGGTAAAACAAGCAATATACTTGTGCATTGTTATGTTATCAAGATTGCATTATTTTATTAAAGTTGATCATATTAGATTAATAAGGTTAAAAAAAATACAAGCAATATCAACCTAGCACAGGCCAATCACGTTTGGCTTTTAATAAAATGTTTAATGTGAATGTTGTTAATGACACCTTAAATGTGTTAAACCCTAGGTGTAATTGCAAAAGGATTGTTATGATGGTATGAATATGTCATATGATGCTTGATAGATCTCATGTCTAGTAACACATATTGCCTTCATGTTTTGATATAATCATACTTTCAAGAATGTATTATAGAGTATCTAACAAAAGATATAATGATGTTAGATAATTCTCATCATGTACTCTTGTTTTATTTGTAGTTCTTGTTACAAGTATTCATAAACCATTGAAACCATCCTAGCCGAAGAAAGTTGGACGATTCAATATTACGGTTTGAAATCATCATGTAATCTTGTTTTATTTTTTTTTAGAAAATGGTTTGGGTGAAACCACCCCTTGTGTTTTTTTGGGCAAAAGTGGTGTATGAGAGGGGAATTGACATGGCACATCATGATTGGGTGGGTGAAATCCCCCCCCCCCCCCCCCCCCCATCTCATGAGGGGTGCACCCCTTTCACCATAATTGACTTTTACTAACAGAGCCTTAATTTCTTTTTATCCCCTTATACTTTTCGGTTTAGTAAAAGTCTATTGGTTTACAATATATGAAAAAGTGGGACCACCACTGGTTATTTTTGAAGTTGGGACTGTTGCCGGCCAACAGCTAATAGTTAGGATTATTAAAATCCATTATTCCTTTTAAAAAGTAATTTTTTTGTTTGAAATCGCTAAATTGTGTCAAAATCAAATTGTTAAACTGTGAAATTTAGTCAGTTCAGCCAACCCAACCCAATCAACCCGACCAGTTTGGTTTGTCTTTTTTTCCAAACCCGTGCTTAGCGGTTCGAACCGAATTTCCCGTCAAAACCGCTCAAATTAGACTATGAACATGCCTAGTTCTTATTTCTCCAACAATGTATTACGAAACATGTGATGTAATAGTTTTAGCTCTCATCCTTCCAACATCGTATTATCACATAAAATATATAATAATCGAGGTGTACGATGATACAGTGTGCATGAGCTAAGGTGGACACAAATAATTCATTACACGGACTTAGGTGATACACAAATCTTTTTTTTTTAACAGCAAACTCACACACCTAACTAAATCTACTTCTAAACTACGCTATATTTATCCACAACAAAAGTTGAACCCCAACCACTTACCACTTAAAAGGACACCACCACTCAAACACCTTGTAAGCCATTTAGGAATGAATCTTCTTCAGTAGCCAAAAGAATATTTAGAAAGTGTTATGAAGGGGACAAATTAATTCTTTGGAAAGAACGAACGAGCACACATGACACAACCTACCATTATGGAGGAATTTGTTTTATTTAGGGGTGCAAACGAGTCGAGCTACTCGGCTCGGCTCGGAAAAAAAAAGCTCGAACGAGCCGAGCTTAAACGAGCTCGAGCCCGAGCCTAAAAAACAAGCTCGTTTAGTAAACGAGCCCGAGCCCGAGCTTCGCTTATCGAGCTCGAGCCGGCTAGTGAGCCTAAACGAGCCTTCTGTTTATATATTTTTTTTATTAATATATTAAACATATATTTATATAATAATAATTACCATTTATATAGATATAAAAAATAACTTAATTATTTGTATAATAATAATTATTATAATTAATATAAATTAATTAATAAATACTAAACGAGTCAAGCCCGAGCCGAGCTCGAGCTTGAAAAATTACCTTCGAGCCGAGCTCGAGCTTTAGAAATAAAGCTCGAATCGAGCCGAGCTCGAGCTCGAGCTTTCATATGTTAATCGAGCTCGAGCCTGGTCGAGCTCGGCCTCGGCTCGTTTGCACCCCTAGTTTTATTGTGGTAGTCTTTTCATTATTTTGTAATCTTTACCTTACACGCGTACGAAGAATAACTAATGCTTAATCACTTCAACTTGCTTTTTAATCATACTCTTTCATGTTAAGGTTGTAAAACATGGGAAAATGGATAGATTCCTATACTTTTAACTTCTATAATATAGATAAAATTTAACGTACACAAAATATAGCCGTTAAAAACATGGTCAAATCAAAGAAATCTGTTCTTTTATTCCTAAAGCATTATCTAGTATGTATAAAAAGTGGAACAATGAAAAGCCACACTCAAGAGCTATGTTAACAAAGTCACTAATTGCATATTAGAGGGGTTAATTGTTGGTTCAGTTCGGTTTATACATGAGGGAAAACATTAAAACATACCTGTTACAGCAGACAGTGCGTTAGAGAATCCAGTAATGGAGTTCGACATGCTTGTCATCGTGATCTGGTTCCTCCTTAGGGTGCTGACTGATGATGGGGACTTAGAAAACCGAAAAGGGGTATCGGCTTAGGAGAGGAAGTCGATGATGATGTTATGACTAATGGGGTGCGTCTAATTGTGTAACTGAGTAACCCCTTAACCTCCACATAATTCTCCTTATATAAGCACCCAGGAGGAAACCTAATTAGTTAATAAGGGTAATATGGTCCATCAACAATTACCAACTAATTATTTAATAGGTTATTATATATTTTGATCTATATTATGTAAATGATTATAATGGCTATAGATTAAATATTAATACATAATATATTTAATCTTACATTATCCCACTTAGCCGACTAATCATTTACTATGAGTATTAGATAAGCCTGATCAGGAGTTAACACTCATTTTAGCCTTAAACAAGTACTGTAGCAGAGAAATACAGCCGTTGAATCATTATGCGACTCAGGACCCCCATTAATCACACTATAGCCTTAATTTAAAACCTAATCGTTATGCTCAAAATACGCATAAGCCCTTTGTTTGATTTGTAACTTTATTTGTCTATATGCCATTATACCGGTTGAACATATTCTAAGAGACATACAAAATCAAACTGAGGAAATTTCATTAACATAAAACATAAGCTAGTACAATATGCTCAAATAAGGTCTTTACTAAATCCCATATTCCGAACATGTTCTTCATAAACCTTAGGAGGGAGACCTTTAGTCATCGGATCCGCAAGCATATCTTTAGTACTAATATACTCGATACAAAGATTATTTTCCTCAACTCGTTCTCGTACGAACATATATTTTGTATCGAGATATAAACCAGCTCCAGTCGAACTGTTACTGTTCGAGAAACTAACGGCAGCTGAATTATCACAATAAAGCTTCAATGGTCTAGAAATGGAATTAACGATTTTGAGTCCAGTGATCAGATTTCTAAGCAACATTCCATGACAGGTTGCGTTATAAACAGCAATGTATTCTGCCATCATTGTGGAAGTTGTGGTCAACTGTTGTTTATGACTCTTCCATGAGATAGGGCCGCCTGCTAACATAAAGATATAGCCCGAAGTGGATTTCTTGTCATCTTTGCACTTTGCAAAGTCAGAATCAGAATAGCCCACCACTTCTAAATGATCACTTCTTCTATAAGTCAGTTTATAGTCTTTCGTCCCTTGCAGATATCGAAGTACCTTCTTAGCTGCTTTCCAGTGATCTAGGCCAGGATTAGTCTGATAACGGCTTAGCATTCCAGCAATATAAGCGATATCTGGGAGAGTACAGACTTGAGCATACATCAGGCTCCCGACTACTGACGCGTAAGGTATCTGGCTCATTTGCTCCTTCTCAACCTCTGTTGTCGGACACTGGAATGAACCGAAAACATCTCCTTTAACTACTGGAGCGACTGAGGGTTTGCACTGTTGCATGTTGTAACGTGTAAGGACACGATCTATGTAAGCCTTTTGGGACAATCCTAAGATCCCTTTGTGTCTATCTCGGTGAATTTCGATGCCAATGACGTAAGAAGCATCTCCGAGATCCTTCATGTCGAAGTTATGCGAGAGTAACCGCTTCGACTCATGCAACATGTCTGAACTATTACTTGCCAATAGAATATCATCTACGTGAAGGACAAGTATAGTAAAGTTGCTCCCACTCATCTTGAGGTAGGTGCATTGATCCACTTGATTCTTCATAAAACCTTGTTTCTTCATGACTTCATCAAACTTGAGGTACCACTGACGAGATGCTTGTTTTAACCCGTAAATGGATTTCTTCAACTTACAGACTAGATGCTCCTCACCTTCAGGTTTAAAGCCTTCAGGTTGTTTCATGTAAACATCTTCGTCCGAATCCCCATTAAGGAAAGCGGTTTTAACGTCCATCTGATGTAACTCTAAATCAAAATGAGCTACTAGGGCCATGACGATCCTTAATGAATCTTTACGAGAGACAGGTGAAAATGTCTCTTGATAATCAATTCCCTCTTTCTGAGTGTAGCCCTTTGCAACCAATCTCGCTTTGTAGCGTTCAACGTTCCCATTCGGATCCAGTTTTGTTTTGAACACCCATTTACATCCTACGGGTTTCACACCGTTAGGTAATTCTACCAAATCCTAAACGTCATTTTTCTTCATGGATTCAAGCTCTTCAATCATTGCTTTATTCCATTCAGAAGACTGATCACTGCTTATGGCTTCATTGTAAGAGATAGGATCATTGAGCTTCCGGGATCCATTTCAGTCAGGTAGGTAACATAATCATCCCAATTAGTAGGCCTTCTTTGCCTAGATGACCTCCTGAGTGGATTATCGGGTTCAGCGTTTTCTTGGTTTTGAGCGTTTGATGTGCCTTCGTCATGAGGTATAATGGGTTCTGATTGTAGAGGTGAAATTGGAGTTGGTGCAGTAGCTTCAGGTGCAGTAGTTGCATTGGGTACAAGATGAGTAATCGGAGTAATGGTAAGCAACGAGTCTCTCCCCCCCGCGTCTTGTACTTCTTGCAATTCTTCGTAAGGGTTGGTACTGCTCCCACTGACCTTGAAATCCTCCAGGAACGCAGCACGCTTGGTTTCAACAATACGGGTGACATGAGAAGGACAATAGAAACGATAACCCTTTGAATTCTCAGGATACCCGATAAAGAAACAGGTAACTGTTTTAGGGTCAAGTTTCCTTAGGAAAGGATTGTAAAGTTTTTCTTCAGCAATGCAGCCCCATACTTTCATATATTTAAGACTCGGTTTCCTTCCTGTCCAAAGTTCATAAGGAGTTTTAGGGACAGACTTAGAAGGAACTCTATTGAGTATATGAACAGCTGCTTTTAACGCTTCAGTCCAGAGAAATAATGGTAAATTAGTGTTGGCTAACATACTGCGCACCATGTTCATAAGGGTACGGTTTCTTCTTTCAGCCACACCGTTCTGCTGAGGTGTACCAGGCATGGTGTATTGGTTCACAATCCCCTGGCCCTTACAAAACTCATAAAATGGACCAGGAGCTTGACCCACATCAGTATGTCTTCCATAATATTCACCGCCTCTATCTGATCTCACAACTTTAATCTGACGATCTAATTGCTTTTCAACTTCAGCCTTATAATCTTTAAAAGTTGTAAGAGATTCAGACTTTTCCTTAATAAGATACAAGTACATGTAACGAGAATAATCATCAATAAAAGTGATAAATGAAGTATGTCCTGATATGCCAGCGATTTGGTAGGGACCACTAATGTCAGTGTGAATGAGTTCTAATAAATTAGAGCTCCTAGTGGCACCTTTCTTATTCGCTAATGTCATTTTACCTTTAAGACATTTGACACATGTTCCAAAATCAGAGAAATCAAGAGGAGGTAAGACTTCATCCTTTACGAGACGATTTAATCGTTCTTTTGAAATGTGGCCTAAACGCTGATGCCACAACATGGATGAAGTCTCTAAGTCTCGTTTCTCTTTCATCTTTGTGAGTGATTCATTAATGTTATATGACAACAAAGATTTGGAAAAGCCATCATCTAGTTCTAATCTATAGAGACCACCATCCAGAATACCAGTACCATAAAGAACAAAATCATAGAGGATAGAGAGTTTGCGATGACCATGGGAAACAATAAAACCGTCCATGTCTAACTTTGGTCCTGATACAAGGTTCCGAGTTACCTCAGGAACATATAAGGTATCATAAAGTTTAATACATAAACCAGTTTTCATAACTAATTGTAATGTTCCAATGGCCTTCACTTCTAATTCTCGATCATCCCCAACCTTAAGCGTTCTTTGGTTTCTTTCCAGCTTCCGGATTGAAAGGAATCCCTGAGTTGAATTGGTAACATGAACCATAGAACCAGAATCAAACCACCAAGAATTAGCAGGAACACTTAAATTATAGGACTCAAGTATCACAAAATAATCGTTACCTTTCTTAGCCAGCCACTCCTTAAAGTCAGGGCATTCCTTCTGCATGTGTCCTGTCTTTTTACAGAATTTGCAGCGGATACTGCCTAAAGAGTTCTTAGAGCTGGAAGGTGCACTTGTATTAGGATTAGGCCTTTGGACTTTTGAAGCATCCTTCCTTTAATGATTGTTCTTCCTCTTCTTAGAGTTGGAGGTGGTGAAGTTAGCAACATCGGTAGTGCGATCCATCCTCATACGCTCTTCCTCCTGTACGCACATGG
Source organism: Helianthus tuberosus (assembly GCA_030545235.1). Taxonomy (NCBI): domain Eukaryota; kingdom Viridiplantae; phylum Streptophyta; class Magnoliopsida; order Asterales; family Asteraceae; genus Helianthus; species Helianthus tuberosus. The sequence goes on along the minus strand of CM060379.1, from coordinate 3,764,693 downwards.
CGACCAGCTCACTCATCGTCCATTTGTCCTTCTGAGTGTTGTAATTGATCTTGAATGCTTCAAAAGACGAAGGAAGCGAAGTGATGATAAAATGAACAAGGAAACCATCACTGATTTCCATTTCCAGCCCCTTTAGCTTATTGGCCATGTCATTCATCATCATGATGTGCTCGCGAATGCCGCTCCTCCCATCATACTTAGTTGTCACCAGCTTGAGAATAAGAGTACTAGCGTGTGCTTTAGACGTCCCCTTGAACTGCGCCTCCACAGAAGCCAAGTAGGTTTTAGCATCTTTAGAATCAGGAATAGCTCCCCTGATTGCATTGCTTATGGACTGCTTCATGAACATGAGAGACATGCGGTTACACCTAGTCCACTTTTCATGAGTTAACTGCTGAGCAGCAGTACTTTGTGGAGTAAGGTCCGCTGGCTTATCCTCTCTTAGGGCATAGTCAAAGTCCAGCAGCCCAAGCGTAAGCATGAGAGCATCCTTCCATGCAGCAAAGTTATCACCAGTCAAAGGTGGAATCCCGCAATTTGGTGCTGATAGTGGAAATAAGATGAGTAAGTTATGATACTTAGGAAGAAGTTCTAATGTGATCTAAGGGCATGTTAAACTAAGGCAGGCATAAATAATGACCATTTTACATTATGAAGCTGTGATATTGTCTATTACTAACATCAAAATAATAGACTTAGTTAAAAAATTCTACTTAAACGAAAACAAATCAGCTTTGGCCAGAAGTGTAATCATTTAAGCATATGTGCAAAGTGGTTGTAACAAATCAGCTTTGGCCAGAAATTGAAACAATCACTTTAGTTATGCACTTGTTAAGTATGCCATCTATGAAAGAATTAAATCAGCTTTGGCCAGATATTAAGACATTCATGTTTATGACGCACACTTAACATAGCTTTCGTAATACTTGTACGATAAGTAGATGTATCAAATCAGCTTTGGCCAGAATTGATACATCAGAAGCTCATTCAAGTTAAGCTATTTTGGTTTTGTAAAACATTATCTGATTCGCTGGGGGGTGCAGGGGGACAGCGTGCCCCCGCACGGGGTTCGGGGCGGAGCCCCGAGCTAAATCTTAGTTCACATTAAACAGCCTAAAATAATGAGGTTTCGAGTCAGGTCTCGACTGAGTTATGAGATCTCGAGTCAGTTATGAGGTCTCGAGTCGCAACCTTGTTGTCTCGAGTCGGAACCATGGTCTTGACTACTATATCTTATGAGATCTCGACTCATGATGAGGTCTCGAGTCGCAACCACGGTCTCGAGTTATGACCTTATGGTCTCGAGTCGAGACCTTTGTCTCGAGTTATGACCTTATGGTCTCGAGTCGAGACCTTTGTCTCGAGTTGTAAACTTTTTGAGCCCTTATGATTTCGAGTCGAGACCTTATGGTCTCGAGTCGAGATCTGCTGGTCTTGAGTTGTGAAGGTTTAAGGACCTGATGATTTCGAGTCGAGACCTTATGGTCTCGAGTCGAGACTGATGGTCTCGAGTCGTAATCTGATGGTCTCGAGCCCACTGTTGATAGCTGTTTATTGTGATAACATAACTGAAAATTTGAAATCTAAGGGATTATGAGATATGATTTCCTGTTTTAAGATGATCTAATTTTATCAAAATATTTCGAAAAATTATAACTGTATATCTTTTAACAGTTTTCGAATAAACTTAAAAGATAAAATTGGATCAAACATGGAAAAACACTCATCAATCCTAAAAACATTCCAAAACATAATAGAATTTTCGAATTTTCCTAAGAACATGATGAACCCTTAAAAACATAAAACATAAATTCTGGAACCCGAAACCTGAATTTTAATAGTTTTTCTAAACAGATTTCGGTTAAAACATAACCCAGTTGAATTCGAGTGAACATATAATTAATCCTTTTTCCGAAAACAGTGATCTCGAGTCGTTCTCAATGACTCGAAACTGGCTGTTCATAAGATTTTTCAAAAAATTCCGTTTTCCAAGTTTCAATCCCAGAATTATGGATACGAAAACAGAACTGACTAATCAACATATGCTCTGATACCACATGTTGGTTCAGTTCTGTTTATACATGAGGGAAAACATTAAAACATACCTGTTACAGCAGACAGTGCGTTAGAGAATCCAGTAATGGAGTTCGACATGCTTGTCATCGTGATCTGGTTCCTCCTTAGGGTGCTGACTGATGATGGGGACTTAGAAAACCGAAAAGGGGTATCGGCTTAGGAGAGGAGGTCGATGATGATGTTATGACTAATGGGGTGTGTCTAATTGTGTAACTGAGTAACCCCTTAACCTCCACATAATTCTTCTTATATAAGCACCCAGGAGGAAACCTAATTAGTTAATAAGGGTAATATGGTCCATCAACAATTACCAACTAATTATTTAATAGGTTATTATATATTTTGATCTATATTATGTAAATGATTATAATGGCTATAGATTAAATATTAATACATAATATATTTAATCTTACATTAATTGGATAGAAAAAAAATACACCATGATCTGTTGTTGGGTGTTGTAGAAAGCCAAGAATAACTTCATCTTCTTAAACGTCTAGATCAAGATAGACAAGATCATAGAAGACATCAAGTTTCTCAGTTTTATTTAGATTTTAAATAGGGCAAACGTTTGTAATTGTTTTCGGTTTGGTTGTTGTTGTAGTTATTAACTGGTACGATGATTGGAGAGAGAAGAAAACAAAAGATTCAATGCAATTACACGCAAACAAAAAAAGTCATTTAAATAAGAAACTATCCCCGTTCGATGATAACTCTAAAACATGCTGAGATAAATATAAAATCTTAAACTACATGTATCTATAAACAATTAGATAAGAATAATAATAATCAAATTATTAAATATTACTAATTTACATCTTTAGTCCTTAGACTATGATCTCCCCCAAACCCCCTCTCTAAAATCCGCCGAACCACCCTTAATTCCCTTTGAGATTTACCCACAAATGAAATCGGAATTGTTAGTATTTCCATAGTAGTTGCCTCTCCCTGCTAGCTTCTTTCTTACGGATAGATTCAGTCTCTTTTTAATGAAAGTCGCCATTCAAAAAAAATTAGATAAAAATTATTGTGTTTATTTCAAAAAAAATTAGATAAAAATTATTGTGTTTATTTCAACTACTCTATTGTCAACAATTTAATTAGAAAGTTAAACAACAAGAAAACATTAATGACTGATACTCCTAATAAACAAATTTGATTAGGATCCAAAACGTGTATAGTTTTGTTTTGCCCATGATATTGTATGGCATGGATGATAAAATTGTTACAAGTCCTTTGAAGAATATTACATTAATTATAAACACAGTATTTTAAGTGTGGAAATTGATTTGTCCAATTTAACAAGGATAAAATGCACATAATTTTTTATTAGACAAGTTGTGTAAAAAAGTCACCTACTTTAAATCAACTTTAAACCTTGTACTACACTTTTATTCAACTTTTTAATATCATAAGTTTTTTTAATATAAAGTTGGTTGATCACTTCTGATTTGGAGCTTCGTTATGAAGTTTTCTTTGCAGTACTCATGTTACACCATTTAAATATTTGTGACCACATGTCCATCTCTTCTATGCATGTAGTAATGTAGTACAATGATCAATTGTTTCCACTACCTCTCCACATCTCGATACAAAACAAATGCATATTATCAATTGTAGCAGGTATATGTGTTACCGTTAGGGACACATATTTATAGTATATAATATTCAATATTTCGTTACGTGCCTCCAGTTTTTATTCAATTTAACCCATTTAATTAAAGCTCTTAATTATTCAAAGAATGATCAAGATTGTTTTCTAACCTTTCTACATTAATAAATCTTTCTATTGTATTCTGACCCTATAAATATAATGTAGCTGTGTTGTTATTATAGTATAAGCTTTGTTTTAAACTTAAAATAAAATACCTTTGATACCTCAAAGTTTCGGTAAACATAATTACATATTCCTACATGTTATTATAAATCTTGAGGCCTGACACATATATATATTTTTTATTATTATTCAAAAAACTTTAATAAGTAAAATCCGATAGTTTATATACGTTTTTTAGGTTTTAAAATTAGAACTATTAGGCCTGTAAATGAAGCGAATGAATACGAACTGAGATATGTGCGTGTTCGTTTATTACGTTAGTGGGCATATAATTAAACACATTTTATTGTTCATGTTCGTTTATTACGTTAATGGGCATGTCCATGTTTGTGCATCTTCGTTTGTTTAAAACCTAAACGAATAGTTCATGAACGTAAACGAACATAAACAAACAAACTTAAACGAACTTAATTTAATAAACAACACAAATGAACATAATTGAAGAAACATAAATGAACACAATTTACTAAACACAAATGGAGATAAAGTGTTTTTTCATATAAATTAGTGATTAATTACGATAAATTCCATTGGAAAACCAATTTTTATTACTAGAATTGATATTTTTTTTATTTAAATTAGTATTAAAATGAAACGAACATAAACAAATGTAAATAAACGAACATAAATAAACGAACGAAAAAATGTGTTTGTGTTCGTTCGTTTATCAAATAAACAGATATAAACAAACTTTTCGCAAAACAAATTTACAAACACTTCATAAAGATTCAATTCGTTTACAAGCCTAAGAAATATGTTATCATGTATTTCATAATAGTTTAATGGTAAAAATAAAATAAAATAGTAGTAAACGCAAAAGACAAAGGAGAAAATATTAAAAAAGAATTGGCCATTGGTTGTGTCTAAATGGTGGGGCCACTTTTTATGTTGCCAGTTCAAGTTGCCAAGTTGGTAGAGACTGTGTCTCGCAGTCAAACCCATCGATGCATCCACTCAATCCCATCTTATTGCACGTGCCATCAAACATACGACAAGTTTCTTTACTAAACAAAGTATCTCATGATTTGTGTACCAAAATTTATGGCATGGTATATTCACACACGCTGGTTGTCTATTTGCACACTCTGAAGCGCCCCGCTTTGGTCACAGAGGGGCCCTTTGGGCTTGGTCAACAGACAAGGACTGACAGATCAGAGTGTGCAAAAAGATGACCAAGTCCAAAGCGCCCCTCTTTGGCCAAAGCGGGGCGCTTCAGTTCAAATTTTTTAGCTATGCGCCCCTCTTAGATCATGGCGGGGCGTTTAGGGGATTTTTTTTAATTTTTTAAAATTGTTTTTAATTCACAAACGCATCGATACTTGGCTAAATTTTACGTTTTTTTCCATTACACATCATTTTTTAATATATATGGACTATACGACAAGTTCCGGATGTGTTCGGTTACGTGTGATGTCGTATTCCATTATATCGTATCATTCTGGTTTGAAACCACAAGTACTACTTTGTGTCGTGTTATGTGTATACACCCCGTACTGGATAAGTACCTGGCGTATTTTGTCATTAAATGTAGTATTATGACGTATATTGTCATTTTGGGTTCGTACAAGTGCGTATTTCATCCGTATTGGTCGTGTCGGTGACATTCGGTATCGAGACGTTAAAATTGTAATCGAAGGTGTGAACAATCACACCGTATCGTTGGGCAATAAGAAACCCCGTCTCAGGAATTGTCATGTAATTTTCGGATGAAATACGCACTTGTACGGGCACCAATAGACAATAACGTCTCGATACCGAATGTCACCGACACGACCCATACGGATGAAATACGCACTTGTACGAACCCAAAATGACAATATACGTAATAATACTACATTTAATGACAAAATACGTCAGGTACTTATCCGGTAGGGGGTGTATACACATAACACGACACATAGGAGTACTTGTGCTTTCAAACCAGAATGATACGATATAATGGAATACGACATCACACGTAACCGAACACATCCGGAACTTGCCGTATAGTCCATATATATTAAAAAATGATGTGTAATGGAAAAAAAACGTAAAATTTAGACAATTATCGATGCGTTTGTGAATTAAAAACAATTTAAAAAAAAAACCCCTAAACGCCCCGCCATGATCTAAGAGCGGCGCTTAGTTGAAAACTTTGAACCGAAGCGCACCGCTATGGCCAAAGAGGGGCGCTTTGGCCCTCGTTTTAGCCTGAAGCGGGACAGCTTCTCCCCCATTTCAACACAACACACAAACACACTCTAAAGGACTGACAGAGCTTTGGCCACAGAGGGGCGCTTAGGGCTTGGTCAACAGACAAGGACTGTCAGTCCTTGTCTGTTGACCAAGCCCTAAGCGCCCCTCTTTGGTCATAGCGGGGCGCTTTGGGATATGAAAATAAGGGGAAACGTGTGTAAATAGCATGATCCAAAATTTATTTCTGTACCATGATTATATATTTTTCTATACATTCAATTTTGATGATGTGTATCACTTCTAATATTCAAAAGCCATAAACTAATGAATCATAATAAACATCTAAAAAATCTCACATCTAAAGTCTTTCAAAATATAAACACACACAAAACTGAATCAAATCCTAGTCCTCGAGAGTCGAGACAAATACGGAGAATTGAAGATATATCGTCACTTTCATGATCATCGACATCTTTTGTAGAGGTGTTCCACGTCTATATATGTCAGTGTTTTTATAACCAGACCAGTTGTGTTAATTGTTAATGGTCTACATGTTGGATTGGTTCAAAATCATGTGTGCATACAAATTAAATTATATAGGCTATGGGGTATACTTTCATGTCCTTTAACTACACGTAGGCAGTTAGGCACCATATCACCTACTTGACACTCTTTCACTTCACCGCACACCAAGGAAATGGTTTAACCCTATTAACGCCCCTTAAAATTAAGTAAAATACATATATATAACATGTTGTTGTGTGTGTGTAAATTTTGCAATGCTTGATTCTCTCTCTCTCTCCTAGTTAACTTCTTAACATGTGAAGCTTTTAATGCCTCTTAACACCCTTCAAGAGTGGTTTAACAGGTGTTAACGGATGCCAACTAGTATTAACACCTATGGGTGTTAGAATATACCAGATGGCCTTATACATACATATGTTAAAAACACAACGTAATGAATAGTGTTTTATTATTATAATAATAGTAATATATAGTTTTTTAAATACTTTTATTATTTTACTATTATAACAATAGTTATTTTCTTACTTTTTAAATTAAATACATTTTCATATTTTTCTTAACTCTAATTATTATTATTTTTTGTATTACGGGTTGGGATAAGCTTGGTGTCAACCAGTATTGAAATACCGGTGCAGTCATGTCCGGTATCTTTACATGAAGGTAAAAACAGCCACAAGCCTGGTACAGAAAACACCAAAAATTGTTAAAATTAAATGTAAAACTAGTTTATCTTTTGATGTGCATTTGCAATGTTAACAAAATATGAAAGGGGAAACAAACAAAATATGGAGGAGTGGTGAGTGAATAATTAAATGTGATTGTAGAATAAAAAAAAATGAAAAGAATTAATCCAATAAGCTCAACCGAATCGTTTATGTATCCGGTTCCCAGCCGGTTGGGTTCTGTGAACCGTGATTTATATGAAGTGGTTGAGAGATGAACGGTTGTGAAGGTTGAGGATGTAGTTTGGGCCTTGGAGGAAGAAAACTTTTCTCCAACTGGTGTGCATTTAACCTTAGACCACCCGTAGTGGGGCATTATTGAGGCATTATTTGCAAAAAAAAAAAAAAACGCCCCCCCCCCCTACATAGGGCGTTTTTGGGCAGTTTTTTTGAAAAAAAATTGGTTTAGCGTTATATATAAAACGCCTAAAATGGTTTGTGGAATGGTTGACTAGGTTTGACCCACCAATGAGAAAACTAGTTTGTTTTTTTTTTTTTTTTTTTTTGTTTAATGATTGGAAGGGGCATTATTCCCACTACGCCACTTTTGCAATAACGCCCTATGCTGACTGGACTGCCACGTGTCGAATAATGCCCCATGGTGGGGGCATTATTTGGCTAAACCACTACACATGGTCTTAGTATTAATTAAAGTATATCAACATCAGGGTCACAGATAATAAAAAATTGTAGAGGCTACGTAGATTGTTTTTCCATACAAAATGAAAAAGCATTTTAATATTTAATCGTGTAAAATGCATACGTTTAAAATTGTGTACTCCAAACGTTTATATAATTCACTAGTCTAAGAATCCGTAAGTTTTGCGGGTGGCCTAACACCAACTAAACACATAAAACATTCTAAACGTAACATATATACCATAAGTATATACTTATAACTCTGTTCGAAAATGGTACCACATAAAATACATGGTAGAGGCATAATAATCGCCAATTTTGTCCAAACATTGTATGATGACAAAAAAATTTAAACATGATTACTACCGGCATAATTGTTTACTACATATATTATCGACAAAACATACATTCCCTAAACGTTGGGGTTAGAAATCAGCAACCTGTTTAGATTCCTATCATAACGAAGCACGAACTGGCCTCAATTCTCCAAACCAGCTTGCAGCATAAAATTTTCCCATCCTCTTAACGCATACCTAATCCTGCCATGCGCAGTTTCTTCCCGCATCTCCAAAGTCATTGAAAAGACGTCTTTAGTTTGAACAGTCATTTCATCAAGGACAGATAAATCCACATTTGTGGCAAAGGCCTTTGGGAACTGCTGCATTACAAATCCATAAAAGAAGCCAGTTAAATTATTAATACGAATAAAAACTTTAAAACATTCAATAATATTAAATTAAGGAAATTAGATACAAAACGAAAAGTGAGATGCCATGTAAGTTCGTACTCATCAGGTTGACCAACAACTGGTGGAACATCTAAAACCTTTTGTTCCAAGACAGGTTCGGCTTCTACAACTGGGACATCAGGCGGAACATTTACCACATCATCTTGAAAAACATCTTCATTTGCTACTTCATCATCGTCCAAGTGCTCGCCTTGAAAGGCCACATCAACATTACCATCGCTGACATCTTGTTGTTCATAATCCATATCCTATTGAGACCCATCTACTAAGTAGTCTTCAATGAGATCCATTTCTTCAGTTTGTTCCTGTGCGTCAACACCAACAGTAAAAGCAACCTCGGGAATAACAGACTGGATTCCATTAGGGTGGAAAGCAGAATGTTGAAAACATGACTGGCAACTAACTTAAACACAATAACTTAATGTGAAGCTATAAGATGCCAGCTATGGAGCACTGAAGGCTTAAAGAAAGTGACTATAAAGTTACCTAAATAAAGTTTATGTTTTTCAGCAACTAGGGTTTATCCCTATAAACATATTATGAATAAAATATGGGTTTTATCCCATTTGTTTAATAGAAAAAGTTTGGTGTTTTGAAACTCTGAAATTTATTTCCTAACTACGATCCTGATGTTTTAAATTCCGCTGCCAAATTAATAAACACTGATACCACCGGTTGCTGTCTCGCGGCTCCCGCTCCCGGGGTAGGGGTCGAGGGTTGCGACACTGTCGGAGTTGGATATTTCTTGGTCCGGTCTGACTGTGCTTGTCTTTTCAAATCTGCTGCTACAATATCCAAATAGTCCCAGTCCACATCTACATGATTTCTCAGAAAAGTACCACCCATTGTGGCCTTGATGTCTCGCCTATCTTCATTGGATACCTCGTCATGGAAAGCGGTAACTAACTCCCACCGTGGAATACCATGATGAGGACAATTACGGATCAATTGATTTAACTGCTTCCATGACTTATACAACAACTCTCCCAGAAGTTGTTGGAATTTCCTAAGAGCAGCTCTTCCCGTCTTGGTTCTTTGTGGAGTGTAATACTCTTCTAGGAACTATTGCTACATCTTTTGCCATGTGTGAGTGCTTGCATAAGGCAAGGAGACGAACCACTCACGTGCTGAGTCCTTTAGGGAGAATTGAAATAAGACCATACAGTCCACCTATCATACTATAAACCGCTTCAAATTCCGCAATATGAGCATACGGTTCTTCACTCCCCTTTCCATGAAAATTAGGTAACATATTCAAAATATGAGGTTTTGCCTTAAACGACCTATCCACATTCCCCTGTGCATCTGGCATGACGATCGGGGAATAATGATCCGCGATTTATGGATGAAACTGACTCTCTACTCCTCTAATGTTAGGATCTGGAAATCTAGGATCCCTTTGCCTATGATGTGGCGCACTGGTGCCCGATGAACCTGCGGTGGATTTTGGTATTTGTCTCCACCACGCGGTTGTCTTTGCTGATAAGCTGGCTGATTCTGGTTCAATGCCAGATTTTACAGACCACCTCGATATCCCATGTAACCATTTATACCACAATATTCGTATCCATACCCGTCATCCCATGTATCAGCTCTAACCCTGTTTTCCCTTTGTTCGAATATAACACCCGATTGGTTCGGGTGTTGCACTTGATTCGGTTGATTCATAGCCTGCAACAGATTAGGCTGTAATGGTTGTAGGTTTTCTAACGGGTAAAACGGTCCACCAATCACGTGAAAATCTCCAGTTTGAGCAGATATTGGTTGGTTGGTTATGTTGGGTTGCGGTGCTATGGGTGGAGTTTGTTGCGTTTGAGTTTGGGTTTCATTTGTGAACGAAGGTGGTGGCATTGGTGGCATCTCAGAGAGTGGTTTTTGTTGTGATGTTTGCTTATTCGGATTCGATTGGTTTTCTTGTGGATTCATTGCTAAAACGGGTGCTTTTCCTTTCAAAGCTGAACGAAGCAGTAAATTTTGGCGTGCGGTTTTTTCAATTTCGGGATCGAACAAAAGTGGTGAAGATCTTCCTGAAAACCTGGTATGCATGCAACTAGAGATCACATGCACACAAGTAAACAAGACATTGCGCGTAATACCGAACGAAACAAGAATAAGCCAAAAGAAATATTTTCGGGTTTTTTAGTTTTTTTAGAAAGCAATAAAAACAACTAATTCGAAACTAACACTAAGCGCACGAATTCCCCGACAACGGTGCCATTTTGATGACTGTCGTAAGGGTCAATAAAAAATCTAATTAAACTACGTAGATAGCGTAAGTAAGGTATCGTATCCATGGGGAATTTGTGGTCAGTGTAGAGGAATCAAATTAAAAACCAAACTATCTAATTGGGGGTTTGTTTGTTTGTTTGTTTTAAGGAAAACACAATTTGTCACGAAAAGTGTTATCAGAATGAGAAGAAATAACCGCCACCCAGAATCCCGAATACCCGTTTTAATACAAAAATCCGTTTACTGATTCAAAACACCACATATTCATGGCCTTGGAATTAATGACTTTGATTAATTATTAGGGATAGTTTTTAAGACTCACCATAAAACCTAATGTCGCAACCCCCGTCCCCTAACAACCCGGGAACGGGCGGCCGCGGCCAGTTTCGGTGGTATCTTGTGTTTATCCATTTTGGCAGCGGAAATTTCATCAGGACCGTAGTTAGGAAATATTTTATCAGAGTAAAATACCACACTTTCATAATATTAAACACATGGGATAAAACCCAAGTTTTAAGTACACACATTTTCATAGGAATAAATCATATTTTTATTTAATAAAACATCTATTTATTTTAGGTAACTTTATTGCCACTTTTCCAAGCCTTCGGTGCTGTCCAGCTGGCTTCTATTTGGCTTTCACATTTTGTTACCTGAAACGTGTTTAAAAACATTTTGTCAGTGGGAAATACTGGTGAGTGAATCTCAGTTTAATCAAGTTTAATAAAACCATTGTACAGTATTGAGGGCGTTCACGCAATTACATTTGTTTCCAAGTCATACCAATTACCACCCACGGTACTGTCAACCCGACTTGTGGAAATGTTACTCCTCGCAAGGCAGTAACAAATTTTGTATACAAAACCCCAACATACCGACGATAATTATATCCTTACAAATACTCAATAACTGTTTAATATATAATTAATTATGTGAGGTTTTGTAAAAACAGTTTGCAAAAAGGAGATTACTCACATTGCTGTCTTAGGTTTTCTGTAAGGGTTTCCTAGTGAAAATCTATAAATTACACAAATGCACACGCGTTAGTATAATAACCCATTTTAACATTAGTAATACCCTCCCCGAGACGGCATTCCAACGACTACGTCGGGCAGAACCACGACAGCCGTTACGGAACCCTAGATCAATCGGGCAGTGTAACTAATACGTATCCAGGGGTTATGATACTTACAACGGAGCAGAACTTTGTTATTTAGAGGGGGTATTATACCCGAGGATTATGCCTATTATGTGAAATTTGAGAGAAAGAAAAGATTGTGAGCGAGTTTCGACTAAAGGCCCGAGCTCCCTATTTATAGGAGCTGAAATCAGTTTTCTCGCGGCCCGCGTAAGGTGAGACCAAGGTCTACGCGGCCCGCGTAGTAGAGTGATAGGGGCTAGGGTTGCTGATTCGTCGAGTTTAGGGTTGACACGATGATGACACGTGGCACGCTAGGGTTTCGTCTGAGTTTGGAGCTGTCGCGCCCCGCGTAAGATCCCTAAGGGGTCTACGCGGCCCGCGAGCGACATAAAAATTATTTTATTTTTAATGATATATCGTGTTTTGGACTCGGTTTTCACATACGGGGTATATTTTGAGACATATTGGGATATTTTAATATATATTAGGGTGTCGGAAAAATTCAGGATGGTTGTTATATCCTCCCCACCTTGTTTTAGAGCTCGTCCTCGCGATCTACTGGAACAAGTGTGGATATTTTCTTAGCATTTCTGATTCAAGTTCCCATGTGTACGCTGGTCCTTTTTTGGAGTCCCATTTCACTTTGACCTGTAACACCTCGAAAATTCGTGTTCAATAGAATAACGACACGTGTCATGTAAGACAAAAATTGATATAAACCCGGATATAGTTATAGATGTATGGCAGGATTTAAAAGTGTCGTCATGTTGATTTATACCTCTGAACGACCTCATATAAATAAATCCCAAGACCCTAATATTTATTATAAACATCTGATATAATCCGGTAAATACCAACAATAATTGATTCAAGTTGCAAGAATGGAAATCCTACGAAGAAAAAGCATGACAACCCTTCGTTTACGACTTTTTGATAATGTCCAAGACAAATGTACTGCATTAAAGGGATCTAAACTGTTCAAGGCACTTTGTAGGAGGCCCCATTCTGAATAATTCACGTCCAAAAAATCGTTTTACACCACTTGCCCTTTCAAAGCTTGAACGAACAACATTTTTGTTTTCTGCCAAAGGCTTACGCACCGCAAGGGTCGACCCTTACGGTGCGCAAGCGTTGCCCAGCGACAGAAAAACAGACAGCTGCCTGTTTTCACCTTGTAACCGACTTTGTTGATATTTCCACTGCCATGGGCGACCCCTAAAAAGTTCCTAGGACACTAGGGACACTTGTGGGTAAGTTATGGTCAGTTGTAGCCTTAGATGTCAACAATCTATGGAGTTTTGGTCACTATATAAAGCTCCTAAGTGCTAACACTTTGATCATTCATTCCCAAGCAACTTCTGATCAATTGTGAAGCACAAGAGCACCTTCCAAGCCTTCCTAATCGATCATTAGACACTTGTAAGTATGCTTAACCTTCTTGAATTGAGTTTAGCTTAGTTATTTAGCTAAAAGTCAAACCGTCGTAATTACGGTTTGACTTCGAGATTAATTAATAATGGCTCAGTTAAATATCGAATTAAAAGTACCTTTAAGTAGGTAATTATATGGGTAATAAACCCTTAAAAGGGTACTCACTGATTCCCGTCCTAACTAGGTCGTTTGTCGGGTCAAAGGTGATGATAAAAAGTCAAGAGAAATGTAATTTGTGATTTAATACACACTTAACAATGTAAAAGGCGTGTAACCTATTTTATCATTCGTATAACATGGTAAGATATATAAGAACTAGTCTAAACATGTTTGATCCGACAATGTTTCAGTTTTGGATCGATTCGGAACCGAAAGGCGCATAGTTTGACTTTTGCCTTGACTTCGGTTCTGACCCGATTTTGATAGGTATAGACATGCCTTAAAGTTCCATTAGGACCTAGTTACATGATTGTATAACCCTCTGCGTTTATACCACTTGAATCCTTAATTGTCCGACGTTTCCGTTAATTGCTTAAAATATGGACCATAATGCCCTTATGACCATAAAACGAGAATTTTGGAAAAGTGAAAGAACAATAATCTTTGCTACTGATTAATATGCATGTCCGTAAATTTTCACGTCAATTGGAGGTCTAGATTAGGAGTTATGCTCAATGACGTAATTAGAAAGCTTTTTGTTAATTAAAAGGCGTCATTAGCGTAAAGCCTATCTAAACCCAATTTTTGACACCAAACCTTTTACCCACTGATGTAATATAACATTTTGGGATTTTGAAGATTTTTAATTATTTTAAACTGATCATGAGCTAGGATTAGTGCCTTGATTCGGTAAATACCGATTATACCCTTTTCGGCCATAAAATGAGTTTTACAAGTCCTTTTGCTACCAATCAAATTGCTAATGATTTTAAATAATAAATGAAGTGTTTTGAACCTTATGAACTGACCTAGAAACTCAGATTCCTGTTTTAACCCGTAAATCGCTTAAAACGACTTTATAAGCGTATTAAACGCATAGTGAGGGTTTAAAACCATTTTGTCACAAAGGACTTAACACCAACTGATATGACCTGTTAAGGTAAGTCATTTTACTGATTAATTCAGACCCGAATCACAGAAGCTTAATTAATCCCTTTTTATAATCTTTAAAATGACCAAAATACCCCTACGGGGCTTAATTATAGGTTAAACTCGTTTTGGGCATAATGGAAGGTATCCTACTGATATCACAACATATTTAAGGCATGTTAACTTAGGAAACCTGTTTAGGACACTTATGGTTACCCGTTACGCTTCATGCGCGTTCGGTCCGGTTTATGTAACTAGTTTGCATAAATTAGCCGAAACGGGTCAAACCTTATCGGTTTTATCTCAAAATCCAGAATGTGTATGAAATACCCATATTAAGCAAGTCTTCAAACTTGTCGGGTCTAAATCACATTCTATCCGGTTTTCGCTTAATCGTGCGTACGAACCGTATCTTTAAGACTAACCGGTCTAAGCTTAAGCTTAACTAAAGACCCGTTAGGATTCTAATAGGTTATTATAAACCTTCGTTCCAAAATAGGAGGACCAGTAAAAGCTACTTGCATTTGCTTATTGTGATTATTACTTTGCTCAGGTAAATACTTTTAACTTATTTTCCCTTATACGGGCTTGGGGTACGGTATATAAAATACCGCTTGGTCGGGCATTCGACCTTAATCGATTGGTGGTTAAGTATTATCGAGATGACCCGTTTAAATTGTTTTGTTTGCTTAAAGCCTTTGGGGGGTTAATGACCATGTCCCGGATATCCCTGGCATCATTTTACGAAATGGCCACGACCTAAGCACAGGGCGTAGGCGTACGCCCGTCGGTGTCTCATATAAATAATGTGGTGTGTCTATTGATCTTTAACCCGGCACGAACCGGGCTACTGAACGCATAAGGAACTTGTAATTCTTTTACAAGTTTATATATTTAAATAATTATCCCAAGTTATAAAATGTTTGTGCCATGTGCATTCAAATCAATTTTTAATCATTTTTAAAATGAGTCAGTTGATTGTATTTATCACTGTAAACTGACGTATTTTCCCAAAAAGATTAAATGCAGGTACTAAGCGTAATAGGCTGGATTCTCTCCTTAGCATCAATAAAGAGTCTCGCAAGCTTAAGATGCCTATCGTCTGTTGAACTACTGTTTCCTATTTATTTCGATCCGTCTGTGGATAAACTTTCAACTGTTTGTGATACACGATATTATAATATTTTATTCGGTTGAAATATATCTTTCAATTGCTTCCGCTGTGCATTTAAATATTGTGTTGTTTGACTATTATGTTGCCAACCACGTCACGATACTCCCCACCGGTGACACGTGGAATCCGGGGTGTGACAGGTTGGTATCAGAGCCAACGCTGAGTGAATTAAACACTAGCCTTTTGTGTTTAATCTCAATGACACAATTGCACATTCCTAAATCTTCGAGTCTAGACAAAGAACTTAGGAATAATCCAAAATGTTTTTATTTTAATTTTAACTTTGTCCTTTATCTTTCCTTGTTGTTACCTTTGTTTATATTGACAGGTTTAACAATGCCGCCAAGATTCAGGCGAGGAGGACGAGGAAAAGGGCCAATCAGCGCCCCTAACGACCACGAGGCCGGGCCTTCGCACCGGCGAACTCCTTCTTCTACAAAGAGTGCCGATCCGCGAGAACCTTGGAGGACTTATAAGGAGCCTGCCAGACGATCTACGTCGCATAGCTCAACGCCTCCATATCATCACTCCTTTGGGCCTCAGTCCGAGAATGAGCCCAACAACCCGTAACCTTCATACATACCTCTACAGCGATCCTTATCGCACCATTCCTTCGGCGACCCTACTCCTGTCTTTCAGGGCCGGTTTAACCCGGTAGAATACCTACCAGAACAAGTGGGCTTTAACCCACTAGGATCGGAGGATCACTTTTCCGGTGATCAAGCAATGGATATGGACAAGGACACGGATCCCGTCGAGCCTGCAACCGGAACCCCGAACCATCCTTTTGAGATCTCTGATGGTTCATCTTTTCACGGATCACCCTACCAAGGACCGGATAGTTACCAGGCACGGTTCAACCAGTGTGAGTGGTACTTTACACCATCTCACCATTCATTGCCTCACCAGCAGCAGCAGCAACAGTAGCAGCAGGATCCCTCTGGGGATCCACGTTTCGTGGCAGTCACGCCACCACCTCCACCGCCGCCAGTTCATCTAGCGCCTCTAGAACCACCAAGACGTAGGAGGACTGGAGCACGGATGTCAGCACGAGGAGGGGATTTTCATTTCAGCACCCCTCAACACTCTAGTGGCAGCCACTACCCGCCACTATATGAAGACCCACAGATGGGTGGACCTTCAGTTCCAGTGTCGGAGGTGAATTCGGCACCTGTTGCGTCGCAACCAACGGGTTTTAGTAACCCTATCCCTGCATATACTGGTCCAGCAGCTTACAATCCATACGGACCACCGGCATACGCTAACTATAACTACGCCGAGGCCGACCCATACCAAGTGGCAGCTGACTACCTTGCCCTTCACCCAGAAGGACCATATGGAACACCCTAGGGAGTGGGATACCCAACTCGTGGGTATCAAGTACCTGCTCAGCCACCACTACAGCACCAGCCACCACGGTTTTCCCCACCGGAGCAGGAGGATCTCCGTCAAAGGCTGGAAATGGTTGAGCGAGACTTCCAGAGAGAACGTAGGAAGAATCAGGGATTCATGAGTGGCTTGGCAAGTTTGCTGAAAGGAAAGAAGAAACGGGATCGTTAAATCCCAATATGTATTATTGTATTTCCTTGTCTCTGTTAGTCCCTGCGTGGACATTTATTTTTGTAAACAGTCCCTGCGAGGACTTGTATTATCTGTGTAGCTCCTGCGTGGGCAAATGTTTCTGTGAAAAGTCTCGTTTAGGGCAAAGTGTACTACTTTTAAATTTTAATGGAATGTTAAGTTTTAAAATTTCATTTCTATCATCTATGCATTTATATATTATATATGAAATAAATGAATCAAAATCATTCCTTTTAAAAATATATCTGCCTATTTAAATATTAACTAAGAATCTTAAAGGTATAACCTAGCCTGCATGTCATTTTAAGAACTGGCCAAGATGGTGAAACCTGTTAAAAAGATTCAAATCTCAGTTAACATCTGAAAACATGTTAACGCTCCTGGCAGACGTGATTCGTTAAAATCACACACGTCATTTATATAAGGATTCTTTAAAAGATTCCTAACCCAACTTAAAGATCTCTGAATCATGGGTTTAAATCATCAATTAAAATGATCATATTTTGACCATACGTTGGTAATACAACGCCTACGGGCCCTTCTCATTTTCATGTGAGATAAAAGACAGTAATAGTCTATGACCCTATCTGAAAAAGGTAAAGAACTTTGTTCAAACCTTCATGCCTTGATTCTATGAAATCATGGCTTATAATTTAAATTGTCCCTGTGACTAGGCCTTATGTGCTAATAAAACTGTTATTGTTTTATAATTAGGATAAATTATAATAGAAATCCTAAATAAATGTGAGTAATAAAATAACCATATATGGTCTACGATTACCACGGTTAATAAATTGCCATAAAAGACAATTCTATAATAAACTCACCAATAAATTATTGTCAATATGTAACAGTTCAAGATACATGGCCGACTCAGGCGAGATCAATAGTCACCCACGGGGAGAGCATCATAATGCCCGAGTAAATGTAGCGGGTACAGAATTACAGGCAATGATAGATAATGCCGTTAATCGAGCTTTGGATAGACAGCTCCATGAATCCAGTGGTACCCATACAAGGACCCGATCTGCACCACACTCTAGAACACCCTCCAGGACCCACACTGCCCACAACAGTAATTCTCACCACTCATCAAACCAGAGGAGTGTTCCATCCCAAAGAGTCGTACTGAATCAAGAACCCCGTAATAAGGGTTGCTCCTATAAGTACTTCGTTTCGTGCAAACCCAGGGATTTCACTGGGGAAAAAGGAGCGGTAGATTGCATGACTTGGTTGGACGAGATGGATACGGTAGTGGATATTAGTGGTTGCGATAATAGGGATATTGTGAAATTCGTGTCTCAGTCTTTCAAGGGTGAAGCATTAGCTTGGTGGAGATCTTTGATCCAAGCTACGGGGAAAATCCCGTTGTACAATATGACCTGGGAACAGTTCATGTCACTGATCAAGGAAAACTACTGCCCTCAGCATGAGGTTGAGAAAATTGAAGCTGACTTCTTGTCGCTGGTCATGAGAAACCTAGACTGTCAGGCCTACCTTACCAGTTTCAACACCTTGTCAAGGTTGGTTCCATATTTGGTAACCCCGGAACCCAAACGAATAGCTCGATTCATTGGGGGTTTGGCCCCGGAGATCAAGGCAAGTGTGAAGGCCTCCAGACCAGCTACTTTTCGGTCTGCAGCGGACATATCATTGTCTCTTACCTTGGACGCGGTCAGGCTGAGATCGCAGAGGAACACCGATACCGAAAAGAGGAAGCGTGAGGATGACAACTCACGACGTACAGACAAGAAGCATAAGGGAAACAGTGACCACAAGAAGGGGTCAGGATCTAGGAAGGATGGTCAGCAGTCGGGTGAAAAACCCAGATGTAAAATCTGCAAGAAACATCACTTCGGGAAGTGCAGGTATGAATCGAACTCGCATTCACAATCGAAAACTTTTGCATGTGGGTTATGCAAGTCCAAGGAACACAAGACCTTGGATTGCAAAAAGATGAAGGATGCGACCTGCTACGGTTGCAACGAAAAGGGGCACATAAAAACAAATTGCCCAAAGTTTGCAAGGAAAGCTGAAGAAGGGAAGAAGACCAATGCTAGGGTCTTCAGGATGGATGCTAAGGAAGCCGTCCAGGACGACAATGTGATAACAGGTACCTTCCTCGTAAATGATGTTTTTGCGAGAGTGTTATTTGATTCAGGCGCTGATAAGTCGTTCGTAGATAATAAGTTTTGTGAATTGTTGAAATTACCTGTTAAGACCTTAAGTGTGAAGTATGAGGTGGAACTAGCAGATGGCACTTTAGAAACCACCTCAACCATATTAGATGGATGTTTCATATCCATTAAGAACCACTCGTTTCCTTTGTCCCTACTTCCTTTGAAACTAGCCGGTTTCGACATAGTTTTGGGTATGGACTGGTTATCTCATAACCAGGCCCAGATTGTTTGCAATAAGAAGCAAGTGGTGATCAAGACTCCGTCTGGTGAATCACTTACTATCCAGGGAGATACCCAGTATGGGCTGCCTGAGCAAATGGCTATGCTCAAGGCCTCTAAGTGTTTGAAGAAGGGTTGTGTCATCTACATGGCACAAGTGATTATTGAAGAGCCGAAGCCCAAGATTGGGGATATCCCCGTCATTTCTGAATACCCTGAAGTTTTTCCTAAAGAACTACCTGGTTTGCCACCAGATAGGCAAGTAGAATTCAGAATTGACATTATTCCTGGATCAGCACCGGTAGCAAGGGCGCCTTATAGGTTGGCACCAACAGAGATGAAGGAATTGAGAACGCAGTTAGATGATTTGCTAGCCAAAGGTTTCATCAAACCTAGTTCGTCTCCTTGGGGAGCACCAATTTTATTTGGCAAGAAGAAGGATGGATCGATGCGTCTGTTCATCGACTACCGTGAGCTTAATAAGGTCACTATCAAGAATAGGTATCCTTTGCCCAGAATCGACGATCTGTTCGATCAACTTCAAGGGGCAAGTTTCTTCTTTAAGATTGACTTAAGGTCAGGCTATCACCAACTGAAGGTTAGAGATGAAGACGTACACAAGACTGCATTTAGGACTCGTTATGGTCATTACGAGTTCCTAGTGATGCCTTTTGGGTTGACTAATGCACTGGCCGCATTTATGGATCTCATGAATCGCGTTTGTAAGCCTTACATGGATAAATTTGTCATCGTCTTCATCGATGACATCCTCATCTACTCGAAGAACCAAGCTGACCATGAGAAGCACCTTCATTGCATTCTGGAACTACTTCATAAAGAAAAGCTCTATGCCAAGTTCTCGAAGTGTGAATTCTGGCTTCGAGAAGTCCAATTTCTCGGACATGTTGTTAGTGAGCATGGTATCCAAGTAGATCCCGCTAAAGTTAAAGCTTTCATTAATTGGCAAGAGCCAAAGACGCCTACAGAAATTCGTAGCTTCCTAGGTTTGGCAGGATACTATAGGCGATTCATTGAAAACTTCTCAAGGATTGCTGCACCCCTGACTTCGCTGACGCGTAAGAAGATTAAGTTTGACTGGGGTCCTAAGCAGCAGGATCCTTCGATATTCTGAAACAAAAGTTGAGCAATGCTCCAGTACTGACATTGCCTGATGGAATCGAGGAATTTGTAGTTTATTGTGATGCATCACACACCGGGATGGGATGTGTGCTTATGCAGAAAGGCAAAGTCATTACCTATGCTTCACGCCAGTTAAAGGTGCACGAAAAGAATTACACCACCCATGACTTGGAGTTGGGTGCCGTTGTATTCGCACTAAAAATTTGGAGGCACTACTTATATGGAATCAAATGTGTGATCTATTCTGATCACAAGAGCCTTCAACATCTATTCAATCAGAAGGACTTGAACATGAGGCAACGCCGTTGGATGGAAACTCTGAATGATTACGATTGTGAAATAAGATACCATCCCGGCAAGGCGAATGTAGTCGCCGATGCCTTGAGTCGGAAGGAAAAAGTGAAACCGATAAGAATCAATGCCAAGAGCATTGAGGTAAGGAATAGCTTGAATGAAAGGTTGTTAGCTGCACAGAAGGAAGCTGTGCTAGAAGCTAACTATCCTAATGAAAAGCTAGGGGTAACTGAGGAGCAGTTATCTCTTGGTAAGGACGGAATTCTAAGATTAAATGGAAGAATATGGGTTCCGATTTATGGAGGACTGCGAGATGTTATCCTCCAGGAAGCCCATAGTTCTAAATATTCTGTTCATCCTGGAGCTGATAAGATGTACCAGGATCTAAGGGCAAACTATTGGTGGATAGGCTTGAAAAAGTATGTAGCTGCGTATGTAGCTAAGTGCTTGACTTGTGCGCAAGTCAAAGCAGAACATCAAAAGGCGTCAGGCTTGCTACAACAGCCTGAACTTCCCACTTGGAAGTGGGAAATGGTAACTATGGATTTTATCACCAAGTTACCCAAGACAAGGAAAGGAAATGATACGATATGGGTTATAGTTGATAGACTGACTAAGTCAGCACATTTCCTACCCATTAAGGAGACTTACAGCTCCGACATGTTAGCCCAGTTGTACGTGGATAAGATTGTAGCTTTACATGGCATACCTGTGTCTCTTATCTCCGACAGGGATACTAGATACACGTCACATTTTTGGAAAAGTTTCCAGCAATCTTTAGGCACGCGTTTGAATTTTAGTATGGCTTACCATCCTCAGACGGACGGCCAGAGTGAGCGTACTATTCAAACTTTGGAAGACATGCTTCGAGCATGCGTGATTAATTTGGGCGGTAGTTGGGATAACCACCTGCCGTTAATCGAATTCTCCTACAACAATAGCTACCACACCAGCATTAAAGCTGCGCCTTTCGAGGCCTTATACGGTAGAAAGTGTAGAACGCCCGTTTGTTGGGCGGAAGTTGGAGATGTCCAATTATCAGGTCCAGAGATAGTCTTTGAAACGACGGACAAGATTGTCCAGATTCGTGACCATCTCAAAGCTGCCCGAGATAGGCAAAAGAGTTACGTAGATCCAAAGCGTAAACCTATGAAATTTGAAGTTGGTGACAAAGTGTTGCTAAAAGTATCACCCAGGAAGGGGGTGATGCGATTCGGTAAGAAAGGCAAATTAAGCCCGAGTTACATCGGACCTTTCGAGGTCATCGAATGTGTCAGATCAGTTGTCTATAAGTTAAACTTACCTGAAGAGCTCAGTGGTATTCATAACGTATTCCACATCTGCAATATAAAGAAGTGTCTAGCTGATGAATCGCTAGTCATACCACATACAGATGTGCATATAGATGAGAGCTTGAAATTCGTGGAAAAACCATTGTCGATAGAAGATCGACAGGTTAAGAAGCTTCGAAGGAAGCATGTGCCTATTGTAAAGGTAAAATGGGATGCCCGTAGAGGTCCCGAGTACACGTGGGAGGTTGAATCCAGAATGAAAGAAAAGTACCCTCATTTGTTTCAGTAAATCTCGAGGTCGAGATTTCTTTTAAGGGGGTGAGGATGTAACACCTCGAAAATTCGTGTTCAATAGAATAACGACACGTGTCATGTAAGACAAAAATTGATATAAACCCGGATATAGTTATAGATGTATGGCAGGATTTAAAAGTGTCGTCATGTTGATTTATACCTCTGAACGACCTCATATAAATCCCAAGACCCTAATATTTATTATAAACATCAGATATAATCTGGTAAATACCCACAATAATTGATTCAAGTTGCAAGAATGGAAATCCTACGAAGAAAAAGCATGACAACCCTTCGTTTATGACTTTTTGATAATGTCCAAGACAAATGTACTGCATTAAAGGGATCTAAACTGTTCAAGGCACTTTGTAGGAGGCCCCATTCTGAATAATTCACGTCCAAAAAATCGTTTTACACCACTTGCCCTTTCAAAGCTTGAACGAACAACATTTTTGTTTTCTGCCAAAGGCTTACGCACCGCAAGGGTCGACCCTTACGATGCGCAAGCGTTGCCCAGCGACAGAAAAACTGACAGCTGCCTGTTTTCACCTTGTAACCGACTTTGTTGATATTTCCACTGCCATGGGCGACCCCTAAAAAGTTCCTAGGACACTAGGGACACTTGTGGGTAAGTTATGGTCAGTTGTAGCCTTAGATGTCAACAATCTATGGAGTTTTGGTCACTATATAAAGCTCCTAAGTGCTAACACTTTGATCATTCATTCCCAAGCAACTTCTGATCAATTTTGGAGCACAAGAGCACCTTCCAAGCCTTCCTAATCGATCATTAGACACTTATAAGTATGCTTAACCTTCTTGAATTGAGTTTAGCTTAGTTATTTAGCTAAAAGTCAAACCGTCGTAATTACGGTTTGACTTCGAGATTAATTAATAATGGCTCAGTCAAATCTCGAATTAAAAGTACCTTTAATTAGGTAATTATGTGGGTAATAAACCCTTAAAAGGGTACTCACTGATTCCCGTCCTAACTAGGTCGTTTGTCGGGTCAAAGGTGATGATAAAAAGTCAACAGAAATGTAATTTGCGATTTAATACACAATTAACAATGTAAAAGGCATGTAACCTATTTTATCATTCGTATAACATGGTAATATGTATAAGAACTAGTCTAAACATGTTTGATCCGACAATGTTTCAGTTTTGGATCGATTCGGAACCGAAAGGCGCATAGTTTGACTTTTTCCTTGACTTCGGTTCTGACCCGATTTTGATAGGTATAGACATGCCTTAAAGTTCCATTAGGACCTAGTTACATGATTGTATAACCCTCTGCGTTTATACCACTTGAATCCTTAATTGTCCGAACAAAAGTGGTGAAGATCTTCCTGAAAACCTGGTATGCATGCAACTAGAGATCACATGCACACAAGTAAACAAGACATTGCGTGTAATACCAAACGAAACAAGAATAAGCCAAAAGAAATATTTTCGGGTTTTTTAGTTTTTTTAGAAAGCAATAAAAACAACTAATTCGAAACTAACACTAAGCGCACGAATTCCCCGACAACGGCGCCATTTTGATGACTGTCGTAAGGGTCAATAAAAAATCTAATTAAACTACGTAGATAGCGTAAGTAAGGTATCGTATCCATGGGGAATTTGTGGTCAGTGTAGAGGAATCAAATTAAAAACCAAACTATCTAATTGGGGGTTTGTTTGTTTGTTTTAAGGAAAACACAATTTGTCACGAAAAGTGTTATCAGAATAAAAAGAAATAACCGCCACCCAGAATCCCGAATACCCGTTTTAATACAAAAATCCGTTTACTGATTCAAAACACCACATATTCATGGCCTTGGAATTAATGGCTTTGATTAATTATTAGGGATAGTTTTTAAGACTCACCATAAAACCTAATGTCGCAACCCCCGTCCCCTAACAACCCGGGAACGGGCGGCCGCGGCCAGTTTCGGTGGTATCTTGTGTTTATCCATTTTGGCAGCGGAAATTTCATCAGGACCGTAGTTAGGAAATATTTTATCAGAGTAAAATACCACACTTTCATAATATTAAACACATGGGATAAAACCCAAGTTTTAAGTACACACATTTTCATAGGAATAAATCCTATTTTTATTTAATAAAACATCTATTTATTTTAGGTAACTTTATTGCCACTTTTCCAAGCCTTCGGTGCTGTCCAGCTGGCTTCTATTTGGCTTTCACATTTTGTTACCTGAAACGTGTTTAAAAACATTTTGTCAGTGGGAAATACTGGTGAGTGAATCTCAGTTTAATCAAGTTTAATAAAACCATTGTACAGTATTGAGGGCGTTCACGCAATTACATTTGTTTCCAAGTCATACCAATTACCACCCACGGTACTGTCAACCCGACTTGTGGAAATGTTACTCCTCGCAAGGCAGTAACAAATTTTGTATACAAAACCCCAACATACCGACGATAATTATATCCTTACAAATACTTAATAACTGTTTAATATATAATTAATTATGTGAGGTTTTGTAAAAACAGTTTGCAAAAAGGAGATTACTCACATTGCTGTCTTAGGTTTTCTGTAAGGGTTTCCTAGTGAAAATCTATAAATTACACAAATGCACACGCGTTAGTATAATAACCCATTTTAACATTAGTAATACCCTCCCCGAGACGACATTCCAACGACTACGTCGGGCAGAACCACGACAGCCGTTACGGAACCCTAGATCAATCGGGCAGTGTAACTAATACGTATCCAGGGGTTATGATACTTACAACGGAGCAGAACTTTGTTATTTAGAGGGGGTATTATACCCGAGGATTATGCCTATTATGTGAAATTTGAGAGAAAGAAAAGATTGTGAGCGAGTTTCGACTAAAGGCCCGAGCTCCCTATTTATAGGAGCTGAAATCAGTTTTCTCGCGGCCCGCGTAAGGTGAGACCAAGGTCTACGCGGCCCACGTAGTAGAGTGATAGGGGCTAGGGTTGCTGATTCGTCGAGTTTAGGGTTGACACGATGATGACACGTGGCACGCTAGGGTTTCGTCTGAGTTTGGAGCTGTCGTGCCCCGCGTAAGATCCCTAAGGGGTCTACGCGGCCCGCGAGCGACATAAAAATTATTTTATTTTTAATGATATATCGTGTTTTGGACTCGGTTTTCACATACGGGGTATATTTTGAGACATATTGGGATATTTTAATATATATTAGGGTGTCGGAAAAATTCAGGATGATTGTTATATCCTCCCCACCTTGTTTTAGAGCTCGTCCTCGAGATCTACTGGAACAAGTGTGGATATTTTCTTAGCATTTCTGATTCAAGTTCCCATGTGTACACTGGTCCTTTTTTGGAGTCCCATTTCACTTTGACCTGTAACACCTCGAAAATTCGTGTTCAATAGAATAACGACACGTGTCATGTAAGACAAAAATTGATATAAACCCGGATATAGTTATAGATGTATGGCAGGATTTAAAAGTGTCGTCAGGTTGATTTATACCTCTGAACGACCTCATATAAATCCCAAGACCCTAATATTTATTATAAACATCTGATATAATCCGGTAAATACCCACAATAATTGATTCAAGTTGCAAGAATGGAAATCCTACGAAGAAAAAGCATGACAACCCTTCGTTTACGACTTTTTGATAATGTCCAAGACAAATGTATTGCATTAAAGGGATCTAAACTGTTCAAGGCACTTTGTAGGAGGCCCCATTCTGAATAATTCACGTCCAAAAAATCGTTTTACACCACTTGCCCTTTCAAAGCTTGAACAAACAACATTTTTGTTTTCTGCCAAAGGCTTACGCACCGCAAGGGTCGACCCTTACGGTGCGCAAGCGTTGCCCAGCGACAGAAAAACTGACAGCTGCCTGTTTTCACCTTGTAACCGACTTTGTTGATATTTCCACTGCCATGGGCGACCCCTAAAAAGTTCCTAGGACACTAGGGACACTTGTGGGTAAGTTATGGTCAGTTGTAGCCTTAGATGTCAACAATCTATGGAATTTTGGTCACTATATAAAGCTCCTAAGTGCTAACACTTTGATCATTCATTCCCAAGCAACTTCTGATCAATTGTGGAGCACAAGAGCACCTTCCAAGCCTTCCTAATCGATCATTAGACACTTGTAAGTATGCTTAACCTTCTTGAATTGAGTTTAGCTTAGTTATTTAGCTAAAAGTCAAACCGTCGTAATTACGGTTTGACTTCGAGATTAATTAATAATGGCTCAGTCAAATATCGAATTAAAAGTACCTTTAAGTAGGTAATTATGTGGGTAATAAACCCTTAAAAGGGTACTCACTGATTCCCGTCCTAACTAGGTCGTTTGTCGGGTCAAAGGTGATGATAAAAAGTCAACAGAAATGTAATTTGCGATTTAATACACAATTAACAATGTAAAAGGCGTGTAACCTATTTTATCATTCGTATAACATGGTAATATGTATAAGAACTAGTCTAAACATGTTTGATCCGACAATGTTTCAGTTTTGGATCGATTCGGAACCGAAAGGCGCATAGTTTGACTTTTGCCTTGACTTCGGTTCTGACCCGATTTTGATAGGTATAGACATGCCTTAAAGTTCCATTAGGACCTAGTTTCATGATTGTATAACCCTCTGCGTTTATACCACTTGAATCCTTAATTGTCCGACGTTTTCGTTAATTGCTTAAAATATGGACCATAATGCCCTTATGACCATATAACGAGAATTTTGGAAAAGTGAAAGAACAATAATCTTTGCTACTGATTAATATGCATGTCCGTAAATTTTCACGTCAATTGGAGGTCTAGATTAGGAGTTATGCTCAATGACGTAATTAGAAAGCTTTTTGTTAATTAAAAGGCGTCATTAGCGTAAAGCCTATCTAAACCCAATTTTTGACACCAAACCTTTTACCCACTGATGTAATATAATATTTTGGGATTTTTGAAGATTTTTAATTATTTTAAACTGATCATGAGCTAGGATTAGTGCCTTGATTCGGTAAATACCGATTATACCCTTTTCGGCCATAAAATGAGTTTTACAAGTCCTTTTGCTACCAATCCAATTGCTACTGATTTTAAATAATAAATGAAGTGTTTTGAACCTTATGAACTGACCTGGAAACTCAGATTCCTGTTTTAACCCGTAAATCGCTTAAAACGACTTTATAAGCGTATTAAACGCATAGTGAGGGTTTAAAACCATTTTGTCACAAAGGAC
The DNA here is from genome assembly GCA_030545235.1 of Helianthus tuberosus. Classification (NCBI taxonomy): domain Eukaryota; kingdom Viridiplantae; phylum Streptophyta; class Magnoliopsida; order Asterales; family Asteraceae; genus Helianthus; species Helianthus tuberosus. The sequence continues at coordinate 3,736,723 of CM060379.1, read as the reverse complement.
TTAACACTAACTGATATGACCTGTTAAGGTAAGTCATTTTACTGATTAATTCAGACCCGAATCACAGAAGCTTAATTAATCCTTTTTTATAATCTTTAAAATGACCAAAATACCCCTACGGGGCTTAATTATAGGTTAAACTCGTTTTGGGCATAATGGAAGGTATCCTACTGATATCACAACATATTTAAGGCATGTTAACTTAGGAAACCTGTTTAGGACACTTATGGTTACCCGTTACGCTTCATGCGCGTTCGGTCCGGTTTATGTAACTAGTTTGCATAAATTCGCCGAAACGAGTCAAACCTTATCGGTTTTATCTCAAAATCCAGAATGTGTATGAAATACCCATATTAAGCAAGTATTCAAACTTGTCGGGTCTAAATCACATTCTATCCAGTCTTCGCTTAATCGTGCGTACGAACCGTATCTTTTAGACTAACCGGTCTAAGCTTAAGCTTAACTAAAGACCTGTTAGGATTCTAATAGGTTATTATAAACCTTCGTTCCAGAATAGGAGGACCAGTAAAAGCTACTTGCATTTGCTTATTGTGATTATTACTTTGCTCAAGTAAATACTTTTAACTTATTTTCCCTTATACGGGCTTGGGGTACGGTATATAAAATACCGCTTGGTCGGGCATTCGACCTTAATCGATTGGTGGTTAAGTATTATCGAGATGACCCGTTTAAATTGTTTTGTTTGCTTAAAGCCTTTGGGGGGTTAATGACCATGTCCCGGATATCCCTAGCATCATTTTACGAAATGGCCACGACCTAAGCACGGGGCGTAGGCGTACGCCCGTCGGTGTCTCATATAAATAATGTGGTGTGTCTATTGATCTTTAACCCGGCACGAACCGGGCTACTGAACGCATAAGGAACATGTAATTCTTTTACAAGTTTATATATTTAAATAATTATCCCAAGTTATAAAATGTTTGTGCTATGTGCATTCAAATCAATTTTTAATCATTTTTAAAATGAGTCAGTTGATTGTATTTACCAGTGTAAACTGACGTATTTTCCCAAAAAGATTAAATGCAGGTACTAAGCGTAATAGGCTGGATTCTCTCCTTAGCATCAATAAAGAGTCTCGCAAGCTTAAGATGCCTATCGTCTGTTGAACTACTGTTTCCTATTTATTTCGATCCGTCTGTGGATAAACTTTCAATTGTTTGTGATACACGATATTACAATATTTTATTCGGTTGAAATATATCTTTCAATTGCTTCCGCTGTGCATTTAAATATTGTGTTGTTTGACTATTATGTTGCCAACCACGTCACGATACTCCCCACCGGGCCCACCGGTGACACGTGGAATCCGGGGTGTGACGGACCAGAACTAATCTCTTGTGCTTGAGGTTCTTGACTTTCCTGTCTTCAATCTGTAGAGGCCTTTTTACAAATTTAAGTTGTTCATTTACCTCTATATCCTTAAGAGGTATCATCAGCGATTCATCAGCTAAGCATTTCTTGAGATTAGACACATGATATACATCATGTATTCCTGTCATTTCCTCTGGCAATTGTAGCTGATAGGCTACAGGTCCTATTCTTCTAATAATCTCAAAAGGTCCAACATACCTGGGACTTAGCTTTCCCCTCTTAATGAATCTTACAACTCCTTTCCAAGGAGAGACTTTTAATAATACTTTATCTCCTACTTGAAACTCTAACGGCTTGCGTCTGTTATCTGCATAGCTCTTTTGTCGATCATGTGCTGCTTTCAGTCGTTCTTTGACTTGAATAATCTTGTCGGTTGTTTCTTGCACTATCTCAGGTCCAGATAGTTGCTTCTCCCCAATTTCTGCCCAACAGACTGGGGTTCGGCACTTTCGTCCACAAAGTGCTTCGAATGGTGCAGCATTGATAGTTGTGTGATAACTGTTTTTATAAGAAAATTCTATTAAAGGTAAGTGTTCATCCCAATTACCTCCTAAATCAATTACACAAACTCTAAGCATGTGCTCCATTGTCTGAATCGTCCTTTCGCTTTGTCTGTCCATTTGAGGATGATAAGCGGTGCTTAGATTTAACTTGGTTCCCATTGCTTTTTGGAAACTTGCCCAAAAATAAGAGGTAAAACGGCTATCCATATCAGAAACAATTGATAAATGAATTCCATGTAATGAAACTATTTCATTTACATATAACTTAGCTAATTGTTCCATACCGAAAGTTTCCTTCATTGGTAAGAAATGAGCTGACTTAGTTAGCCTATCTACAATCACCCAGATTGTATCATTACCTTTTCTTTTTTTGGGTAATTTGGTAACAAAATCCATTGTTATCAATTCCCATTTCCATACGGGCATTTCTAATTGTTGTAACAAACCTGAGGGTTTCTGATGTTCAGCTTTGACTTGTGAACAGGTTAAACACTTAGAAACATAAGTTGCTATATCCTTTTTCATTCCTATCCACCAAAAAATATTTCTTAAATCCTGATACTTCTTATCACTTCCAGGATGCATCGTATACTTAGACTTATGGGCTTCTTCTAATATACGATGACGCAGGTTTCCTAATTTAGGTATCCACATTCTTTTCTTATGGAATCTCCAAATTCCATCCGTTCCCTGTTCTAATTCTTTAATCATTCCTTTTAACTTTTCAGTATCAACCGTGATTACTGATTCTTGTGCTTTTCTAATTTGATCATTTAAATCTACTTGCAGATTTAATTTAAGAGAACGTACCCTTTTTGGTTTTTCGTGATACTTTCGGCTTGAAGCATCAGCCACTACATTTGTCTTTCCTGCATGATACTGGATATTGCAATCATAATCACTAAGAATTTCCATCCAGCGTCTTTGCCTCATATTCAACTCCTTTTGTCCGAAGACATATTTTAAACTCTTATGATCGGTGAAAATGGTAAACTTACTACCATAAAGATAATGTCTCCAAATCTTAAGGGCAAAAATTATAGCTCCTAATTCCAAATCATGAGTTGAATAATTTTCTTCATGATTCTTAAGTTGTCTAGATGCGTAAGCTATAACCTTTTGACGTTGCATCAATACACATCCATAACCTAACTTAGAAGCATCACAATAGACTACAAAGTCTTCAGTTCCTTCTGGTAACGCTAGTATCGGTGCATGGGTTAATCTTTGCTTAAGAATTCTAAAGGCTTCTTCTTGTTTCGGTCCCCATTCAAACTTAACAGATTTACAGGTTAGCTTAGTTAAGGGAATGGCTATTCTAGAAAAAATCTCGAATAAGTCTTCTATAATAACCTGCCAATCCTAAGAAACTTCTAACCTCGGTTGGTGATTCAGGGGTTTTCCATTTGGTAATTAACTCGATCTTGGTGGGATCTACATGGATTCCTTCATGATTGACTAGATGTCCAAGAAACTGTACCTATTCTAGCCAAAACTCACACTTGGAAAGTTTTGCATAAAGCTTTCCTTTCCTTAATAAACTTAAAAGTGCGTGCAAATGCTTTGCATGTTCCTCCTTACTCTTAGAGTAAATAAGAATATCATCTATAAAGACAATTATGAATTTATCCAAATATGGCTTACATATTCGGTTCATCATGTCCATAAATGCAGTTGGGGCATTGGTTAAACCAAATGGCATGACAGTAAATTCATAATGGCCATACCTTGTTCTGAACGCGGTCTTAGGAATGTCCTCTTCCTGTACCTTCAATTGATGATATCCTGATCTTAAATCGATTTTCGAGAAAAATCGAGCTCCTTGCAACTGGTCAAACAGATCATCGATTCTTGGTAATGGATATCGGTTCTTAATCGTGACCTGTTCAATTCACGGTAGTCAATGCACATACGCATCGATCCGTCTTTCTTTTTAACGAATAAAATCGGTGCTCCCCATGGCGATGAACTTGGCTGTATGAATCCTTTCTCCAAAAATTCGTCCAGTTGTTTCTTTAGTTCCTGCATTTCGGCGGGTGCCAAACGGTAAGGTGCTTTGGCAATTGGTGCTGTCCCTGGTAACAGATGGATTCTGAATTCAACTTCTCTGTCCAGCGGTAGTCCTGGTAATTCTTCTGGAAACACATCTAGAAACTGAGATACTACTGGAATATCTTTCAGTTCTTTTCCTTTAGTGTTAGTGATTATGGAAATCAAATACACTATAGATCCTTTTCTTATACAACTTGATGTTTTCATCACATAGATGAATTTTGTGGATCTAGATGGCTTATCTCCTTTAATTGTGATCTTTTCACCTTTTGGTGAGTTTACTTGGATTGACTTTTGATCACATAAAATACTGGCTTTATTGGCTATTAACCAATCCATTCCTAATACAATATCAAATCCTGCCAGATTCATTGGATAAAGGTTTGCAATAAACTTTTGATTTAAAAATTCTATTCTTGCTCCCTGCAAGATTTCGGAAATCTTAATGGTTTCTCCATTGGCTGTTTCTACTAGACATTCTTGTGGGAGTTTAGTTAATGGTTGATTGAGAAGTTTGCAAATAGAAGTATTAATAAAACTTTGGTTTGCACCAGAGTCAAATAATACTTTAGCAAAAAACATCATTAACTAAAAACGTACCGGCTATGACGTCCGGAATCATCTTGACTTCATCTGCAGTGAACAAATGCTCTAGCATATTTAGTGTTTTTGTTGCCCATGGCTGGAACTAGTTTCGGACAGTTGGGCTTGATGTGACCTTTTTTTCCACAGTTGAAGCACAGTCCATTATTAGGTTTCCTCCTGCAATCTTCTTCCTTGTGCCCTGGTATCTTGCAAAAATTGCAGTAAGTGGAGCATTTTCCCGAATGCTTCTTCTTACAAGCCTTGCAGTACGGTGCAGAGGTAGAACCTACGTTCCAACGTTTGGAATTTCCGTAACGAAATTCCTAGGTAAGCCTTTGGGCTAGGTTCCTTCTTTGGTCCTCTTCTCGCGTACGAACTAATTCATCTTTCAAGGTGTTTGCTAGTTCTACAGCTTCTTCTATGGTTTGGGGTCTAGCTGCTTTGACTACATGCCTAATCTCCCCAATTAATCCCCAGATGTAACGGGAGATCAGCATTGGTTCTAGTGATGCAAGGGTTGGTACTATTCTAGCATATTCAAAGAATGTAGTAGTATAACCCTTACTATCCACTCCAGTCATTCTAAGGTTTAGAAACTTATTTGCTATCTGTTCCTTTTCATTGGGAGGGCAGAACTTCCTTTCCACCATGTTATTAAATTCCTCTCATTCCATATTATAAACCCTATCACTTCCTCTAGACTGGAGGATAGTGTTCCACCATTCTAAGGTTGATTTTTTAAACAGATTAGAGGCAAACATTATCTTATCATCTTCCGCACACTTGCTTATTTTTAAGACAGCCTCAGTCTTTTCTATCCAGCGTAAAGTTGCAATGCGTCCTTCATTGCCAGAGAATTCTATTGGTTTGCAGGACCAAAAAACTTTGTAAGAACAACCATGAGATATGGTTCTTCTTCTTTTGGGGATGGGCGCTTGAAGTATGGGTTCATTGTTTACGCTGTGTTCCGGTTCTGTTGGTCGCTTGCTGCTATGCTTACTTTTATTATCAGCTTCCTTAACAGTTTGAATAATAAATGGCATCGCATCTATAATTCCTTGTGCCACTATGTGTTGAATGGCACTATTATCCACTTGGTTTCCATTGTTATTGTTGTTCGGATTCTCATTATTCGGGTTATTGTCATTCTGGTTATTATCATTCTGGTTTTCCTGGTTCACTTCGTTGTCCATCTGAATTTTAAACATTTACCAATTATTAATGTCATAAGATAATATTTAATACAATCAATCACACAACATGCAGGTTGATAAAAAATGTTGAGCATTGCGACTTACTCTTTCTTATAATATGCATCTAGTACAAACCAACACTGGAAATTAAAATTACAATACAACTGAAATGGAAATTACACTACTAGTAGTAGGCATCCATGGCTATGATTTTTTTATTATACACACATATTATATATTATTATATTATATTATTATTATCACTTCCACTATCATCTTCACGGATATGGATTCATCCAGAAGTCCATATTGCGCTCGTCGTACTTCCAGACGAGTCGCTCTCCCACCTGTCTCATCCTCTCGCAACTTTCTAAGATTTCCTCACCAAATGTCCTAAGTTCTTGCACATTTTCTGCACTCATTGGGGGTGCAGGTTCTGGGACTGGGTTTGGAATCTGGGGCATGGGTTCCTGATACGGGTAAGGATTCTCTAAAATCTCCCTAATGTATTGATCACTATCATAGTAGGGATCTAGAGGGTCCAAACCTGGGTAGGCTCCTAGATTCGGCATGGGCATATCTTCTGGTATGGGGTAACGTTGCACATAGTCCCTATTGTCGTCCCACCACGGGTCGTAGTTTGGGTCTAAGTGTAACAACTCTCACCAAAAGTTCTAATTCTTATCTTATTTTGTCTAATAGGAAACCCTAATTGAGATCCCCAAGTAATACTGCATGACCCCTAAAAATTTCAGAACAGTTGGAATCAGGATCAGGGCCCCTAAAACTCAGGGGGGATATTTCCTAGTTGATATTATCTAAACAGTTTTCGATAGAATTCGAATTTTAACGAACGGTCGACTCACCCAAGCTACTGAGACACGGGGCTACCCTATGCTAGAGGGGGTCCCCTCGCGCCACGCGACAGCGCCCTTTTTCCAGTATATATAGTGGAGTTTGGCACTTGAATTCTGGCTTTGGTTCGACGTTAAAATTCATTTCGTACACAGAGATATCGTCTAAACAGTTCAAAACACACACACCGCACGAAAAGCTGCCACGATAACAGGGTAATAACTCGATCACTGCTACGATTTAATGTCCGATCGATGAAAACTATCCGATGGATGTTTAAGTGCTGCCCGTAATTGGGCTATACTTTGTCATTCGTCGTAAATTCGATGGATGTTTAAGTATTGCACTTTATCATTCGTCGTGAGGGTTTTAATCTCGTGAGTTATCGTAAATGTTGAATTAAGTTACTAACCTAGTTTTCGTGTGCATTGTTATTTAAATTAGGTTACCAGGCTAATCAGTAGGCTAAACTCTGCCCGTTTAAATCTGCAATGTGAGTCATTCTCTTTTTACCAAATTGCTTTCAAAATCATATGTGTTTTCAAAGTTATAATTACAGGGATTAAGTCTTTTTAGTCTTCAATTACAGCCGGTATGTGGGGTTTTGTATACAATACTTGATAACCGTCACCATTGGACAATGGGTTAGCCAATGGGTGATATGACCATAGTCACAGAAACGAGTCGAGTGACAAATACCGTTGGGTAATTGGTTGATATATAAACAATGTAATCGCCCTTAATACTGTATATTATAACAACGTGTCATTTTGTGCAAATGAGTGACTCGCCAGTATTTCCCTGCTGATAAAACCTTTTTAAAACATGTTTCAGGTGATCTGCTGTGATCTAGGAAAAAGTGCCATGTAGCACTACACGCTTGAAGAAGTGGCTCGATTAAATAAAGAAACATGTTTTTGTAAAACAGGGATTTTCCAGCGAAATCACCTTATTGTAAATTACGGGGTTTGTCCCTAATTATGAAATAAAATAAACGAGAAATTTTCAAGTTTTTAACGATCATGTTAATAATTCCGTTGCCAAATTAAATAAATACCACGGGGTTTCTGTCCCGCGGCTCCTGGACCGGGTCAAACCAGGCCGGGGGCCGTGATAGAAAAAGGTGGTATCAGAGCCACTGATTTAAGTCAATTAAGTAATTAGAAATACTTAATTTTTCTGATTGCCATCCTGTGCTTATGTGTTTTTATGTTATTTGACTATTTGTTAGTTTACAGTATGGGTAAGCAAAGAATTTCGAACATCTATCTTCAATTAGATAGTTAATCAAAAGATAAGGAAACTTCATTTCAATCAAATTCCTCAAGATACTCAGCAGATACTGATGAAGGAATATTTATTCGTAAGGCACAGTTTGAGAATCCACTTACCAGTAAGAAAAGAAGTTGGATTATTAGAAAAAGTCAAGAGAAAATAAAGAAGTCACAACCAAAAGGAGTGATGGTTAATAAGGAAACTCAGGAAATAGGCAATAACCCACCATGGGAAAATGAATTAGGTGAACAATGGGCAAATCTCTATATGTTAGCCATGTGACACCTGTGTCACTGTGACCATCAAACAAATACCATACCAATGAAATATTGTATTTCATACTTTGGACTTGTATAAATATGTGTATCTTTTGCACATATCAACTCTTGTTCGATTTCAAGCTCTAAATCGCTTTCTGGAAGGTTATACGCGCACTAATGCGTAAATATAACCAGTTTAATGCAACAAACACTCCGGAATAGGGAAATAGGTTTAACATACCTTAAATAATCTCTACATAACTTAGAAATAAGTTTTGGAAGGTTTGGTATGCCGAAATCAAGTTATATCGCTTACAGGGACTAAAGTTGACAAACTGTGAAAGTATGCCAATTTGAACTGTAACAGACATTCCAGAACATGGCCATAAGTTAAACATACCATAAATATCCTTTACATAGCTTAGAAATAGGCTTTGAGGGGTTCGGTGTGCTAAAATATACGTTAGGGTCATTCAGGGACTAAAAGCGTCAAAAAGTGCACAAGTTTGCACTTTCGCGCATATCTTACGTTCTGAATACATCCGGACATCCAAAAATTTATGTAAGCACTAAAATATTTTATTTTAGTGTTTGGCATGAGAAAAATCCATTCGTCGCGTCATTTGGATCGTTTTTCGCGCTTATGCGCATTCCGTCGTAATTAAGCGAACATCGCGTTCGTACGACCAAACGAACCAACATCCGACATATTTTTGAGCATGTTTTATGTCCACAATGTTTAGGCATCATTTTAGGGCCTTAAATTTGGCTTTACGTGTCACACCCCCAAAATCCACACGCGGAGTATCACCGCTTGGAGGCGTGACTGACCAGGATCAAGCCACCAATCATATAGAACAATGTATAAAGTAAAAATGATTGCAATTTAATTCCAACAATCCATATGAAAGGTGTTCCAAAACATAAGTATGTTATCACAGTATAGCGGAAGCGTATGATTAAACCCATCATAATAAAGTATGAAATGACATAAAGTCTAAATAAATATCCAAAAATCCATGCCCACAACGACTACGCCTCCCGTGCCAGCTCCATCAGTACCTAAGGTCTTGCAAGGCATGTAACAGAGGATCAACAACTAGTTGAGCGAGTTCACAGAGAGTAAATGCGTAATAGTAAGTTCGTATGTAACATGTGGCTCTACTGGGCCGTTAGTACGTTCTAATGGTGGGGGCTTCCCATAATGTATATTTACTAGACTAGTTGTATTCGTAAGTATCCTTCCCAATCCGAGGATAGTAATAAGTATCCTGCCCAACCGAGGATAGTACGTATCATGTACGTAGGTTTAGCGCTGGTGTTCTTCCCATCCGAGAACATTTGGTACCTAGGATTTTTGTATGTGTTAACACTAGTATCCTTCCCATCCGAGGATAGTACGTATGTTATACGTAGATTTTTGGCACAGGCGTCCTTCCCAATCCGAGGACCGTGGTAAGTAGTCTAGTAGTAATGTGTACAAGCAATCAATCAATCCCATTCCCAACCCACCTGGGGAATCCCATGCCTTGGTAAGAGTGTGAACTCACCTTGGTTTGCTCGGTATGCTAAGTATGTGCTCAAAGTAAAAATCAATCACGTCCTAATGTATGCATGTATACGTAGTCAGTTTGTGTTCAAGTCATTCACATATAAGCGTGTAACACGTAGTCAAAATCATACAAGTCATGTTTATCATCTAACAGCAGTCAAATATTCCAGTGAGCAATTAACAGAATTAACTCAGGTTACTGTACAGATTAACTGTTCGGCGAAACACACTTAATGGCGAAACACAATAGTCGACGAAACACAATATTGACGAAACACATTCAGTTTCGTCGGAACCTTGTTTGGCGAAACAGGATTCTGATTCGTCGATGACTCTTGGCGAAACACTTCTGTTTCGTCAAGAGACCTGTTTCGTCGAACAGTCAGTTACGTCGCATAATCAGTCACGTATGAAAACCCTAATCATGCTAACAGCCGTCATCAACATCAGCAATCATGCAGGAACATTCATTCACAGAATCATTGTAACATCATCATAGCATAATCATCGGACTACTTTAACGTCTAGCATGAGCCCTAGCTTATGCGTCTTTACATAACAACATACAACATCACATCATCAAACCCTATCAAGATGCTAACTTGCAGCCAGAATCAGATCAAAATAACAATATCTAGAACCGAGTATTCAATCATATTAAGTTTCGCATAAAACCGTTTATATCCGACTACAATATTCATATTGAAATCCACATCATCATTATCATAACAAGAACCCTAGTATTTAACCTGTATTAGTTACAATTATACATCAACATATCAGAATCACATGGCACAGAAACACATTCACAGATGAACGATCAATCAAGACACATAAATCTACTAACCGAGATGATGGTTTGATCGCACAAGGGTTTCCGGTGGGTTCTAGTTCGCCGTCACAGTGAGAGAGCTCTAGGGTTTCGGTTGTGTTGATAGAAAATGTAAAGTGATGTTGATTTTACGTAAAATACTCAAAATACGTTCTGGGCCTAGCTGGGCTACTGGGCCGGCGAAACAGACTTCTGTTTCGTCGGAGGGTTCATGGCGAAACAGCCTGTTTCGTCGAAATGGGTTATGGCGAAACAGCCTTGTGTTTCGTCGGGTTCTAAACAGTTTTAAGTTTTACAACAGTACACATGTTATACAATCACACATAACCATGCAAACACACTAGGTTTTATCATAACACAACCATATAGTCAAAGTCAACGTGCATTAAATGCGAATAAAGAACGTCGGAAATTCGAGTTGTCACATTACGGGCCTTAGAAGTGTCGGAAATGGCCTTAAACACGTGTAGGGACTGAAACTGTCATTTTGCAAAGTTTTCTGCTGATCAGAAGGGCCAGGCGGCCCGCCTACACTTCTGGTAATCCTGAAGCGGGCCGCATCAGACTAATAGACAGCAAAAACATGCAGAAACATCGAATCTGGTCCGTTCCAACCTTGCACATGGTTTTTCACAATACTATGGGCTGGTTTTTGATGCACATGGTATTACAATACCATGGGTGCAAGTGTATGGCCAAGGTTGTCTGGTTTCAATGCTTCTATCTGAGCATCTCGTATCTGGGAAGGAAGGCTAGACTGTATGGTGAGTTGTAAGGCTCGAACGCGTTTAGGCGCAGTGTCTTTTCGACTGAGGGCGTCAGCCACAACATTGGCTTTGCCCGGGTGGTACCTGATTGAGCATTCGTAGTCGTTTAGCAGTTCGACCCATCGTCGCTGTCGCATATTCAGTTCCTTCTGTTTGAATATATGTTCGAGGCTTCTGTGGTCAGTGTAGATAGCACATTTGGTGCCGTACAAGTAGTGTCGCCATATCTTAAGTGCAAAGACGACCGCTCCCAGCTCTAGATCGTGTGTAGTGTAATTCCGTTCGTGAACCTTAAGTTGGCGCGAAGCATAAGCAATAACTTTATCCCTCTGCATCAATACACATCCAAGACCTTGGATAGATGCGTCGCAGTAGACTACGAAATCGTCTGTGCCTTCCGGCAGTGAGAGGATAGGTGCGCTACAGAGTCTATCCTTTAAGTGCTGAAACGCTGTTTCCTGTGCGTTACCCAAACGATAAACAACACCCTTCTGCGTCAACAGTGTAAGCGGCTGAGCAATCTTTGAGAAGTCTTTGATGAACCTTCTGTAGTAACCCGCCAAACCTAAGAATTGGCGTATTTCTGTTGGTGTGCGAGGTGCAGGCCAGTTCTTGATTGAATCCACCTTGGATGGATCTACATGAATCCCATCCTTGTTCACCACGTGGCCTAAGAAGTGGACTTCACGAAGCCAGAAGTCACATTTGGAAAACTTAGCGTATAGCTGTTCTGTTCGTAAAAGTTCCAGTATAAGTCGTAGGTGCTGCTCGTGTTCCTCCTGACTTTTCGAATAAATTAGAATGTCGTCAATGAAAACAATGACGAACTTGTCGAGATAGGGTTTGCACACCCTGTTCATAAGATCCATAAATACAGCAGGCGCGTTTGTTAGCCCAAATGGCATGACCATAAACTCGTAGTGGCCGTAGCGTGTTCTGAACGCTGTTTTGGAGACGTCCTCATCCCGGACTCTTAGCTGATGATACCCTGACCTTAGATCAATCTTCGAGTAATAGCTCGACCCTTGCAACTGGTCGAATAGGTCATCAATGCGTGGAAGAGGATAACGGTTCTTGATCGTCACCTTGTTGAGTTCACGGTAGTCTATACACATCTTGAACGTACCGTCTTTCTTCTTTACGAATAACACTGGAGCTCCCCAGGGCGAAGAGCTAGGACGTATAAAACCCTTTTCCAAAAGTTCTTGTAGTTGCTTTGACAGTTCTTCCAATTCAGTTGGAGCTAAACGATAAGGTGCTCGAGCTATAGGTGCTGCTCCTGGAGCGAGCTCGATCTGAAATTCGACTTGACGATGAGGTGGTAACCCAGGTAATTCCTCAGGGAACACTTGAGGAAAATCGCGTACCACTGGAATATCCTCAATCTTCTTCTCTTTCTTCGATGTATCAGTGACGAGAGCTAGAACAGCTGTGTGACCCTTGCGCAGGCACTTCTGAGCCTTCAAGAAGGAAATGATGCCACTCACGACACCACTCTTGTCGCCTTGAACCTCGAGAGGTTCCTTGCCAGAACGAGGAATGCGAATAACCTTTTCTTTGCATAAGATCTCCGCTCGTTGTTGAGATAACCAATCCATACCAATGACGACGTCAAAGCTACCCAAGGTTATAGGAATGAGATCAATGGAGAAAGTCTCATCAGCGAGGATAAGATTACACCCTTTAACTATGTGCGTGGCCTCTAGGCTTTTACCATTAGCTAACTCTACGACATGTTTGGTGTTTAAGAGAGTTGGTGTACGTTTTAACATTTCACTAGCTTTTAGAGACATGTAACTTGTATCCGCACCAGAATCAAATAGTACCGTAACATAAAAGTCATCAAGAAGAAACTTACCCATAACCACGTTGGGATCATTCCGAGCCTCACCCTGACCGATCACAAACATGCGGCCTCTAGCGCCATTGTTGTTATTGTTCCCACCGTTGTTGTTGTTGTTCCCGTTGCCCTGATTGTTGTTGTTGTTGTTGTTCTGGTTCTGGTTCAGCTGAGGGCAGTGTCTTTTGTAGTGACCTTCGGCGCCACACTGAAAACATCCTTTGTTGCCCTGTTGCTGATTTTGCCGTGCTTGCTGCTGCGGCTGATTCTGATTTACAGGCTGTGGGCTCCTACAATCCTTGGCCTCATGGCCCGTCCTGAAACACCTTTGACAACGACTCCGGTTACACTGGCCATGGTGGTGCTTGTTGCAGATGTTGCACTTTGGGAGGTTCCCTCGATAACCACTCTGCTTGTGACCGCCCGAAGAATGCTGACTAGGGCTCTGGTAGTTGTCAGTCTTTCGTTGCTGAACTTGGGGCTGGACTGAAGCTGATCCCTTGCTGGAGTCCCCCTCCCATTTTCGCTTGCTGTCACTGGGAGTAGCAGGAGTAACCGAAGTAGTAGCTGTAGGGGTAGCGTTGATGCGTTTGGGCAACCGGTTCTGCTCCACCGCTTGATCAGTGAGACGGTGAGCCAACTGAACAACCTGCTGGTAAGTGGCATGATTTGCCGAAGTCACATGACTCTGGATCTCTGGCACCAGACCCTTAAGATAAAGTTCAATACGCTTGTCCACCAGAGTAGGACACAGTAATGCAAGCTCATTCGATCTCTTTGTATACGCCTCAATTTCCGACCCTGTCATCTTGAGATTGAAAAACTCGACCTCCAGCTTATGAATCTCATCTCGACTGCAGTACTCCTCTTTGATCATTTCCTTGAAATTGTTCCATGGGGTGGCGTTAGCAGCAACCAACCCCAGTATTTGGACCTGTGCTTTCCACCATGTGAGGGCTAAACCCTCGAGGGTACCGGTAGCATATTTCACCCTGCGTGCCTCAGGGCATTCACACATCTCAAATACAGACTCCATCTTTTCAAACCAGTGCAGGAGACCTACGGCTCCTTCAGTGCCGCTGAATGTGGATGGACGACAGTCCATGAAAGTCTTGAAAGTGCAAACAGGTGCTTGACCTGTTGTGTAAAAGGATTAGGACAAGTTTAAACACGAGAGTTGATTTAGGAATTGTAGGATCTAAGGATCCTAGTGTGAGTTGGAACTGCAGGGTATACCTCCTGCTTGTGCGGCTGCAACTGCCGCGGCAACTCGTTCGTTAATGAGGGCCGTCAACTGGTCCTGAGTCATGTTGATACGTCCAGACATGATCTTCATAGTAAAGATAACGTAAGTGAGATAGGTTCGCGAATAGTGCGATGACAGAAGGGAGTAAGCACACAAGTGTTCTCATGCAACAACGTTTAGTGAGCAATGTAATCTAAGCATACCACGAGCAAAGTTCTATGTAGTTTTCTAGCATGTAGGCAATAAACATAAACCTTATTACCTAGGATGTTGAGTCTTGCACGTGGAGCGATGAGTCGTTGTGGATCGTTGAGAGCACTGTTCTGGTTATAGTCTGGTTTTAACAAAATCCGTTTTCCCTTTATTAAAACCGAGTTCTCTATAACCAATGGCTCTGATACCAATCTGTCACACCCCCAAAATCCACACGCGGAGTATCACCGCTTGGAGGCGTGACTGACCAGGATCAAGCCACCAATCATATAGAACAATGTATAAAGTAAAAATGATTGCAATTTAATTCCAACAATCCATATGAAAGGTGTTCCAAAACATAAGTATGTTATCACAGTATAGCGGAAGCGTATGATTAAACCCATCATAATAAAGTATGAAATGACATAAAGTCTAAATAAATATCCAAAAATCCATGCCCACAACGACTACGCCTCCCGTGCCAGCTCCATCAGTACCTAAGGTCCTGCAAGGCATGTAACAGAGGATCAACAACTAGTTGAGCGAGTTCACAGAGAGTAAATGCGTAATAGTAAGTTCGTATGTAACATGTGGCTCTACTGGGCCGTTAGTACGTTCTAATGGTGGGGGCTTCCCATAATGTATATTTACTAGACTAGTTGTATTCGTAAGTATCCTTCCCAATCCGAGGATAGTAATAAGTATCCTGCCCAACCGAGGATAGTACGTATCATGTACGTAGGTTTAGCGCTGGTGTTCTTCCCATCCGAGAACATTTGGTACCTAGGATTTTTGTATGTGTTAACACTAGTATCCTTCCCATCCGAGGATAGTACGTATGTTATACGTAGATTTTTGGCACAGGCGTCCTTCCCAATCCGAGGACCGTGGTAAGTAGTCTAGTAGTAATGTGTACAAGCAATCAATCAATCCCATTCCCAACCCACCTGGGGAATCCCATGCCTTGGTAAGAGTGTGAACTCACCTTGGTTTGCTCGGTATGCTAAGTATGTGCTCAAAGTAAAAATCAATCACGTCCTAATGTATGCATGTATACGTAGTCAGTTTGTGTTCAAGTCATTCACATATAAGCGTGTAACACGTAGTCAAAATCATACAAGTCATGTTTATCATCTAACAGCAGTCAAATATTCCAGTGAGCAATTAACAGAATTAACTCAGGTTACTGTACAGATTAACTGTTCGGCGAAACACACTTAATGGCGAAACACAATAGTCGACGAAACACAATATTGACGAAACACATTCAGTTTCGTCGGAACCTTGTTTGGCGAAACAGGATTCTGATTCGTCGATGACTCTTGGCGAAACACTTCTGTTTCGTCAAGAGACCTGTTTCGTCGAACAGTCAGTTACGTCGCATAATCAGTCACGTATGAAAACCCTAATCATGCTAACAGCCGTCATCAACATCAGCAATCATGCAGGAACATTCATTCACAGAATCATTGTAACATCATCATAGCATAATCATCGGACTACTTTAACGTCTAGCATGAGCCCTAGCTTATGCGTCTTTACATAACAACATACAACATCACATCATCAAACCCTATCAAGATGCTAACTTGCAGCCAGAATCAGATCAAAATAACAATATCTAGAACCGAGTATTCAATCATATTAAGTTTCGCATAAAACCGTTTATATCCGACTACAATATTCATATTGAAATCCACATCATCATTATCATAACAAGAACCCTAGTATTTAACCTGTATTAGTTACAATTATACATCAACATATCAGAATCACATGGCACAGAAACACATTCACAGATGAACGATCAATCAAGACACATAAATCTACTAACCGAGATGATGGTTTGATCGCACAAGGGTTTCCGGTGGGTTCTAGTTCGCCGTCACAGTGAGAGAGCTCTAGGGTTTCGGTTGTGTTGATAGAAAATGTAAAGTGATGTTGATTTTACGTAAAATACTCAAAATACGTTCTGGGCCTAGCTGGGCTACTGGGCCGGCGAAACAGACTTCTGTTTCGTCGGAGGGTTCATGGCGAAACAGCCTGTTTCGTCGAAATGGGTTATGGCGAAACAGCCTTGTGTTTCGTCGGGTTCTAAACAGTTTTAAGTTTTACAACAGTACACATGTTATACAATCACACATAACCATGCAAACACACTAGGTTTTATCATAACACAACCATATAGTCAAAGTCAACGTGCATTAAATGCGAATAAAGAACGTCGGAAATTCGAGTTGTCACATTACGGGCCTTAGAAGTGTCGGAAATGGCCTTAAACACGTGTAGGGACTGAAACTGTCATTTTGCAAAGTTTTCTGCTGATCAGAAGGGCCAGGCGGCCCGCCTACACTTCTGGTAATCCTGAAGCGGGCCGCATCAGACTAATAGACAGCAAAAACATGCAGAAACATCGAATCTGGTCCGTTCCAACCTTGCACATGGTTTTTCACAATACTATGGGCTGGTTTTTGATGCACATGGTATTACAATACCATGGGTGCAAGTGTATGGCCAAGGTCGAATCATGTTTTCCAAGAAACGATCCTAACGGTTCGGGAAACACTATAAATACCCCATGCCATCCATTGCAAAACCCACAAGAATTCTGATTTGAGAAGCTCTAAGTTGAAACCATTGTTTCATACCTGAGCTACTTGGATCGGGATTAGCATTCGGGGACCCTTGGTAAGTATTCTTTCGTTCTTTTATTGCTTTTCGATTCTTTTCGAGTCTGAAAGTCAAACTTTGTTTGACTTTCTGCGTTGACCAGTTTATGGTCAATGCGAAGTTCGTTTGAACTTCGCAACGTGAGTGTAATCACGTTGGTTATAGTCCCTTGGGACTATGCCTACTGATTACCACGTTGTCTAGGGTCGTAAGGGTAAGCGATCTGATAAATCGCTTATACCTTCGAACCCGACCCATTTGGTCGATCATTAGGATCCGACCAAATACATTAGGTGACCATAGTAGGTAGGGAATAACCTTCCGAGGTTATACCCTATGGTCACATCGTTTGAGTAGTTGTATGATAGGTAGTTTATATGCCTTAGGTAAATTACCAGAATACCCTTTTCATGTATAATTGGTAATTAAGCATATGTAACCTAAACTTTTGTCACATAACTGATTATATAACATGTTTAGGCATATAACACTTGTCATAGGGCTAGTTAGGCGGTCCGAACGCGTTTCACGCGAACGACGCGTTAAAGTAGCATAAGCTACCTAAACGAGTCGTAATGGGTCGTAAGTACTTAGGTTAGGTTTCATTTAGTATGTAGGCTTTGTTAAACCATATGACACGAGTCTCTATACTCGTTTGGTTTACAAACCCTCATTCTATCTAAATCCTCCGATTTAGGTCCGGTTTATTAACATAGTTACCTATATTAGGTGCCGTCTGATATCCGCGATCTCTAGCATTGTTTGGTTGTTACTCAAGGACTACTAAGCAATATCAGGTGAGTACATAGACCCCTCTTTTACTGTTTTCCAAACTGTTTTGGGGTGGAACACATGTGCCTACTTGTTACTTTCATGCTTTCCTGTTTTCACATCATATACTTGCTATGTTCATTAGTACATTTATAGTACATGATTTCATTACATTTCATGCTATGTATGCCCATTGTGTGTGTACTTAGTACATTGTTTTACATTACATTACATGCTATGTATGTCTATTGTTGCATACTTAGTACAGTTCACATGCTATGTATGTTCAATCATTGCATTGTTCATCATACTTAGTACATTTGTTATTCATCACATGCTTACATTTTGACATTTATATACACATTACATGATTTACATCTTGACATAAACATTTTGACATATTATTCAATACATTTGGCAATTGGTTTAAACATAGACATCTTACATTGTTGGTTTGGTTTGAGTAAGTGATTAAGTAACGAGGCGTGTGTAATATATTACAAGCATGGTGGATACGCCGCTGGTACTTCCTATATATAAGTGTTTGTATGGTATT